>CM021797.1:74209535-74381961 GCA_011076525.1 Nettapus auritus
ACTTTGTCCCCCCCGCGTAGCTCGCCTCAGCCCCCCTCAGACGGCGCCCAACGGCTCCCGCGCGACCAACGGCTCACCAGGCTGCCCACGCTCTTCACCATGGCGACGGCTCACGGCGGCTGCCCAGCGGCAAAAAAGGAGCCCGAGGGCCTCGATTCCCGCGTGCGCACGCGCGTCCCGGCTGCGCTGCCTGCCACCCGCTGTCCGCCACTCAGTCACCACCGCCGCCGCTAGCCGCCCGCCTCAGCGCTCTGTCGTCGCCGACGGCGCGCAGTCCTTATATAGCCACCGCCGCCGCCCGCGCCGCCGCGCAGGCGCGGAGGGCGACCCCGCCCCTCCCCGCGGCGCCGCTCGGCTTCCCGCGGGCGCGGGTGACGTCAGGGGCGCCGGGAGGAGGGCGGGGGGGCGAGACCACTGCGCCTGCGTGGGGAGGGGGCGGAGGGCAACGGGACGGGCTAAACCACTGCGGGTGAGGGGGGGCGGGGGGGAAGCATGTGGCGGCAGCAGAAAAGTGCTGCGTAATGGCGGGCAGGAAGTGCCGGGCTGCCGGCCTGGGGACAGGCTTCAGTCCTCAGCTTAGTCCACTTCGGTCCAATCCAGTCCATTCCACTTCATTTCATTCCATTTTGTTTAATTTTACCTTAATTTATATCATTTTGTTTAATTTCATTTTGTTTTATTCCATTTTTTATTTCATTTCATTTTATTTATTTTCATTTTACTTTATTTCATTTTATTTTTCTTCATTAATTTCGCTTTTCTAGTCCCATCTCCCATTACTTCATTTTCTAAAGTGAAAATTTCACTATGTCCCATTATTTCATTTTCTAAATTTCATTTTATTTTATTTTACCTTCATTTTATTTTTCTTTTTTTATTTCAATTCCATTTTTATTTCATTTTTAAAATTTCATTTCATGTTTCACCAAGTCTCCCACCACCAGAAGCACAGGGTGTAGCACCAAGCAGCACTCCTGCCGTGCGTGTGCCCAGCAATAAACACTTTTTTAGTGTTTATTGTCCTCAGAACCCCATTTTGAGGACTCCAGCGTATGCTGCAGTTCCCCCCTTGGCGGGAGCCCAGCAATTGCCCATGCAGAAACAGCCAGAGGGGCCCCGCCGCGGAAGCATTTAAATCTGCATTTATTATCTCCTGCATTTCCTGGTGCCTGCCCCGTGTTTTGGAAACACATCCTCACACGCTGCGAACACCCTCTGTGGCCTCAGAGCAAGCCCCGCGCAGTTTGTGTCAGTGGCTTGGCAGCGTTGCTTTTCCCTCTGTCTGTCCCTCACATCTGTGCGTCCCTGCGGGCCTTCTGTCCATGCTGGCTGCTGAGGCTGAAGCATACAGCAGCCTGGAACTCAGAAACAGTTGTGCGAATGCCTAAAATAACATAAAAAGTGATATATGGTGTGATCTGTGCCTGATTCTTAGAGGAGCACGCGTTAGTTGATGTCAGGACAGTGCATACTAAAAATGGTATGGTAGAATGTGGATCCTCTGCCTGGGACACAAAACAAAGCAAAACAACCCAGAAAATCCACCCTGTTTTCATATTATTTTTATAATTTGTTTTGTATCTTCAAGCTTTGCAAGCCACTGGGTGTCTGTCAGGCCATGCCGAGGGGCCTTGAAGGGCACGTTTGTGCTCCTCAGGATGTGGTTGTGCTTCTTCCTCCACGCCAGAGAATGTGTCCTAGAGGAGGGCAGAGCAGGCAGGCCACGGAGGCCTTGGAAATCCAGCCTTTTTGTTTTTGCAGGAAAGCCTGCCCTGATAAGGGTTAGTTAGCCTCTGATGCACGGAAAGGCTGTGGGAGAGAGACTTGTCGGTCTGAATTTAGGTGGCCTCGAGGGGATTAATCAGCACCACCTAGGAGAAAGCAAGCACAAAGGGATGTGTTTTTGCAGAACCCAAGTGTCCCTTGACCCTTACAAGCATCCAGGTGGGGATCAGTGAAAATTTGGTGCCGGGGCCAGAAGACCTCAAAAGGTGGCAGCAGCAACGAAACCACTGCCTTCTCTTCATCCACTAGGCAGGTAACCTTGTTGTGAAAGGACATGAAGTTAGATAGCCATGAATTCCCTTTCCTGAACCCATATTGGCTTTGCCTGATGACTGTATTGCCTTTCAAGTGATTTTCAATATCCCTCAAAGTAATCTCTGTAGCTCTGCCAGGCACTGAAGTGAGATTCAGCAGCTTGGGCGAACTTCCCACAAGCCTCATACTCCCCTGAGCATATCCAGGACACGAGTCTCCCCTGCTGATATCCTCAAGTGTGTGATGCAGTGGAAGGGACAATTTCATGGAAACCATAACTTTGGCCATGTTACAGATGGCCGGGCATATCCAGTGTTAAGCAATGGTGGAATGGAAGAATCTGCAGGAGGCAGTGCTTACAGGAATTAGCCACATCACATTTTATCATAGGAAGGCCAGCCCCTTTCAATGGAAATTAGGAGTGTTTCATCTGGTCCTGACACTGCAATGAAACAGGAGCCTTTAATTGCACTTTCTCTTTCCTTCCAGCCTGCTCTTCTGGAAGATTTTGCTTTTGTAACCAACCCATTAAAGGCGCAATAAATATTTAATAATTAGATAGGTGTGCTGTGTGTTGTGCCAGCCTAACTCACGGAGCGAGCACACTTCTCTCTCCCAGGATGACGTACCAGCAGCACAATTCCCCGGAGTCTTCTGAACACTTGGCATGGCATGTCTGGTTGAAAGATGAGATGAGACACTGAGGAAAAATAAATAAATAAATAAATAAATTAAAAAAAAAAAAAAAAAAAAAAAAAAAAAGAGGAGGAAAGCAGGCTGGCCCGCACTGTCGAGACCTGGATCAGCCCTGCTCTTTGCTCTTCCGGGGAACTGGCTGAGCTTGTCCCTGGACTGGTGGGTCCTGCTCAGCCCCGCCACCACCTGCCAGGCCCTCTCAGCACCCTGCATCCCAAGTGCACCTCCTGTGAGTGAAGTGTGCTGGGTTTGGTGACCACCCAGCTCTCCTCAGTGTGTTAACAATTAAGCGGCACTTGCATCTGGGCCAAAAGCAGCACACAGGATCCCTGTTATGCGTGGATGCTTTGCAAAACAAAGCAGAGAAGTTTCAAGCTGTAATTTCACTTAACTGCTTTTTAAAAGCTTGATAACAGAAAACAAATAATCCATACGTGCCGGAGACAAGCTTATGTAGTTTCACCTTGTGCTCTCTCTGGCTACTGCCATTCAGGTGTCCTAATGTCAAATCCGATCTCCAGGGGGGACACTTACTTGCCTAATGCCTTTTGGGGGAAGCTGCATCTGAGAAGCAATGGGTGGGTAATGGAGGTTCAGCTCTTAATTTCTCTCCAAATCCTATCCAAATTACAGACTGGTGTACTTTACAAACTTTGCTTCCAAGTACTTGACGCCCACCTCTTTTCACATGGCTGGTTTGCTTTGTCTCCCCTTCTTTCTCTTTAGCCTTTTCCCTGTGTTGCTTTTCACTTCATTCTTGACCTCTCCGGTAGCTTTTGTTTTTTAAAATTCTTTTGTCTCTCTCCTTTATGCAGAGAGAGATGCTGGGACCACCCAGCCTTTCTTCTGCACAAGCTACAGAGCTATTGGAAGACTTTGACTTTCAGCAGTGATGCACCCACCATGGATAATTTAGTACTGCTTGATGTGGTTTGCACACTGAGGCTGGAGAGTTGTCCAGGGCCTTATCAGGAGGGTGTGATGTTCCCACAGCCCTCTCCTTCCAGTGCTGCATGCTCCCCTGGTCACCACAAAGACAAATTTGTCCCCAGGTTCCCTAAACTCATAGGGCTTGCATGGTGTTCTCTGTGTGGAATGGCAGCCCCCAAAATACAGAACAGATGCTTGGCATTGAGTCATCTTTGCTATCTTCAGAGGGGCAAGTGTGGTATCCCTCATAGGGGGCACCATGCAATGGACAGACGTGGTGCCTGGAGAGATCTTAGCAGTAAGGAGCTCACAGCTGTGGGGAGGAAGAATGATGGAAATAGAGGAGCAAGCTGGCTTTAGGCCTTCAGCACTGAGCACTTCAGCACCACCTCTTGCCTTTGCAACCATGGCTGTCCTAGGCATGGGGGTTGTGGGACCCCCATAGTGCAGGTGTATGATTGCATCTGCAGTGTGTAAATAATTAGCATCTCACTTCCATACGCAGAAACAAGTTTGCTGTACCTCCTGATGCAGTGGAAGCAGACTCAAGTTAAGAGGTGTTTATGCGCGGGTTTGGAGCTAAGCTTAAAAAACACAGACTCTGTGATATCACGGAGGCTCAGGAACAGAAATGTAATCCTCACTGAAGGGAGATGTGCAGAAGCTCCAGTTCTAAAAAAATTACATATGCAGTTGCATTTCCATGTCTGAACAGGTGATGCTGAAGAGCCTGTGTTTACACTGTGGAAGTGCTCCAGCTGTCAGTTTTCAAAGCAATTGCATTTTTGAATGTGCAAATTATGCAGTGTCAACCTGCAAAAGTCTCACATGACCAATTTTAGAGTGAAGAGAAGGGTGGGAGGATAGTCACCACATCCCCACATCCTGAAAAACCTTAGGCTCCTTGAAGGTGCCTGTAATAAAGCATTTGAAAACCGGGGCAACCAAAATCACTAGCCAGATCAAAACAAGTTGAGGACTTGTCTTCTGCTGGGATGCCCTAAAGCAGACAGGAAGAAACACCACTACCTGCCTCATGAGACATGCACCTACTCACTTGCCTCTTCCACGTGCTCGAAGATGGCTGTGATTCATGCAATGACAAGAAGGCTGGAGGAGGCACACAGCCAGACCTCCAGGACAGAGAGGCTCCCCTTCAACCTGCCTCATCCATCGTGTGTCTCAAGCATGAGAAGAAAACAAAACTGGTTTTCCCCACCAAGTGTGGACCCATGTGGCCCAAGCCAGTTCTTCGTAACTGTGGCAATTCCCAAAGTGGAGATCAGCAGTGGGGCTCTTTCTAGCCTCCCTGTAAATTTGGGCTGAACCTCAACCTCTGCCTGAGGTTCTGGGGGAGGCTTTCAAGTCGACTGTGCTGCTTGCGCTTAGTGGACCACATGCCTAGCAAAGAGGCAGGAAAATGCAAGGGACTTGCCTTCATTTCCTGCAGACACCAAACACCCCACCTCTAAAAACTGCCCCCCCCCCCCCCCCCCCAATAAATAAATATATAAATAAATGAAAGCATTCAGCTGGGACCTAACCATCTACGTGCATCACATGATCCACCTGCATAGTTAATGTTTACTGACTTTGTGGCTAATTAAGAGGAGCCAAACAATCCAGGTTTATAGCAGCGTAATTCTTCTCCTGGCAACACCTGAATGACTTATGAAGGCTTTCTGAGAAATGTGACATTTATTAACAGGCCCTGGGCACCCCAACCTGATGTAAGATGCTTCTGGCTGAGGGCGAGAGGGCTGGGCACTGCCACCGGGGTTCAAGTGACCTTCTCCAAGGTCTTGTGTCCTGGGATGGTGTCATGGTTCCTGCAGGGATTTACCTGAGTGATGCCTTGCAGTGGTGAGCAGCTTTTCTGAGACCTAAGAAGAAGCCCTGCATGGACACGGACTGTGGAAGGTCCTGCCTTGATCCCAGCTGCCTTGAGATGTTCTTCAGGGCAACCACACCCTGGGGTGCTTCAGGCACAGCACTGCCACTGGCTGGGGGAAGGGATTGTCCTGCTATGCTTTGGTGTGGCCTCACCTCAAGCACCGTGGGCAGTTTTGGGTGCCACAATATGTAAAAAGAACATAAAACTATCAGAGAGTGTCCAAAGGAGGGCTACAAAGATGGTGAAGGGTCTAGAGAGCAAGACATAGAGAGCAGCTGAGGTCCTTTGGTTTGTTCAGCCCAGAGCAGAGCAGGCTGATGGGAGGCCTCATGGCGGCGCTGAGCTCTGCTCTCTGAGGACAGTGACAGGACCTGAGAGAACGGCATGGAGCTGGGACAGGGGAGGGTCAGGCTGGGTGCTAGGGAAAGGTTCTGCACCAGAGGGTGGTCAGGCACTGGGACAGGCTCCCGAGGGCAGTGGTCACGGCACCAGCCCTGCCAGAGATCAAGAAACAGTTGGACAGTGCTGTCAGACACATGGGCTGATTTTTGGGTCCTTCTGTGTGGAGCCAGGGGTTGGACTTGAGGATCTGTGAGGGACCTTTGCATCTTCGCATATTCTGACATTCTGTGACTCAGACTCAACCCAAAACCAAGGTGGAAACGTGGACCTAGTGGCAGAGGTCCTGGGGCCCAGTTCCAGAACTGTCTTGGTGCTTTTCTCCTGGCATGGCCACATCTCTGCCTTCCTCCCAGTTGCTGCAGGGCACAGGGACCCCGCAGTGCCAAAACTGCTGGAGATGCAAAAAGAGAAAAGAAAAAGCTGCAGAAAGGAAATAAGGATAGCTGGTGATGCAACATAGAGAAAGGAAATTCTGAGTTTGAGAAACTGTGCTCTAATTTCGACATTTGTGAGAGATGCTGTAACAGAGGAGAAGCAGCACCCAGACACTGTGCTGGTCTAGACAGGCAAATTAGTTCTTGAGTCCTTCAAGCTCTTAATGAAGTTAAGGGCTCTCTTGACTCACTGCTCTTTTCAATGCTGGAATAAAGGCCCAGTTTCCATCAGCATTCTCAGACATCAAGCATGCTTATTGCTGTGGCAAGGTGGGTTATTTTTGGAAAAGGGAAGGAAAGACATGGGACCATAAGGAACTCCTCACTGGAGAGCGGGGCCCCTTCTCTGGTTGCTCCCCAGCTTTGCTCACCATGTCCCAGCAAAAATCATTTCCAGCACCACGGGACCACATGCTGATTTCCACCAGTGTGGCTGCTGAAACACACGATGGTACAGGGTTAGTGTTTGGGACGCTGGTTTTGGGGCACAGTTTGGCAAATCATCAACACTCACATGCCTTTGCAGATGTACCTTGCTTGTTGCTGTTGTTTTGTGATCCCCAGACCCATAGTCTTCCTCCTCTTAACAGTGAGGCCAGTGAGCAGGTGGCTGAGGGATTCTGGGGAAATTTGGTAAAGGAGCCAAAATGGAGAGGTGATGGCACTGAGGGCACCCAGCTCTGGGCTGTCACGCAATGGTATGGACTAAGCACAAAGCTGGTGGTTCCAGCAAGACCTCTGGCCTTCATCCATGCTGACTGGTCACCAGTATCAAGGGGGCAGGAGGCAAAAGCTGCTGAGAAAAGAAGGGGAAAGCAGGTGTTTTATGTTTGGCGTGTTAGCATTGCCTGCTTATTTGCTCTATGCTCTGTTACCACTATGTGGTGGGGAAAACGATTACAAATGGCAAAAATATTACGAGTGCATGCTGGGAACCCCATCTTACGTATATCTGTATCAGATATAATATTTGCCAGGTAGGACGTAAACATTCAGGTTGGTGAAACGAGAACTGCATGAAATCCCCAGAACATACTTCCATCTGGAATGATTTGGGATATTTGGTGCTCAGTGCTCATCCCAGTGTATCTGAGGTCTTGGCCTTATCACCATCCAACCCATGAGCAGTTTGACTCCTGCTTTGTTTTACTCTAGTTTCTGGAGGACAGACTTCAGGAAGGGGAAGGTGCCCATGGATATCCCTCACTCTTCACCCCTCTCAAATTCACTTTATGATCCAAGTTGCTAAATGTTACATGTAGAAATTAGTTTGCTTGTTGGCTTGGCCCTTGAAATGGCAACCTCTTCCAGTCCATGGGGCTGCTTTTTTGGGGGGAGTTGTCAGTATTTCACATTCCTGCAGCCTGGAAGTGGAGCAGAGGTGTTTTTTGTTTGTTTATTGGTTTTGTTGTTGTTTTTGTTTTTCATGTTTGAGACCCAGTTTTGTCCAACATTATAAATAAAGGTGACTATGCTGCTGTTTTCCTCCACTTAACCACTGCCAAACTGACTTTGGAATTGCAGGCCATCGCATCTCCTAGTCTCCTCCTGGAGTAAATGGAATAAATGGGTAAATGGAATAAATGGGTTTCCCACAGCCGGCAGCAATAAGCTGGCACTTGTCAGCTCTCTGCCTGCCGTGCAGGAGCTGCTCTCAGAGCTGTCTGAGCACCATGTCCCCCTCTGCAGCCCCGCAGGCTCAGTTGAAGGCGGTGGATGTGCTTGAATGGGACGTTCTGCCCCAGGTCAGTCACCACCCCTCCGAATCTCCTGCTCTGGGGCAAAACCTGCCCACTGTAGGCTGCAAGTCCCTCTCCTGAGCCTTTTACATCCTTTGCTCTTTAAGCACAAACACGGCTTGCAGCTGAGCCTCCCGGAGGGACATGGCTCATATAAGATACTTCCACTCGGGGCATTGCTGTAAGAGCTCTGCTGAGAGCCCATTGCTGTACTCTGGAGTGGGGCCAGAAAAACACCCATTAGTGACCCCGAGCCTAACCCTGTTCCCCCCCCCCCCCCCCCGAGATCTTCAAAAGCCACCTGGACTTGATCCTGGGCAGCCTGATCTGGGTGGCCCTGCTTGACCAGGTGATCTCCAGAGGTCCCTTCCAACCTCAGCTTTTCTGTGATCCTATGATCTGTGACTTATTGTTAACATCAGTTGTCTTTATTAGAGGCTGCAGCCTGGTGGTGAGGTGTGCAGGAGTTCATCCCGTGCCCTTGTACTGTGCAGGGCACATGACAAAACAGGGGACATGCAAACAAAGTGCATTACAAGGAAAGATCAGCATGTCTACTGAGGATTTTGCTCATTGAAGCCATTCGCTATCAGCAGAGTGAAGAGATAGTCAAGGTACACGATTTTATTAGGTGACTCAAAAGTCAGTGTTTGTTCCTTCTGAGCACCCTTGCATCATTCTGACTCAGCAAAACAAGCTCAGCTTTACGTTTTCTTCCTCTTTAGCAAATTTCCTGGGGACATTTTCTTTCATGAGAAGCCATGATACAAACCTCTGTGCGCATGCTCAAGAAACTTCATCCAGGAGCAACACCATGCAACGAAGTTTAGTTTGCTCAGCAGTCATGACCTCAGACAACGTTTCTCCTCTGCAGTGAGATGTCTCTTTTTCCTTTAAAGCCACAATCTGTAAGTTATTTGCTTCCTTCCCTGCTGGGTCAATATTAAATTATTCAGAGCTTTCTATGTTACACTCCACCCAGTGAGGAGGTCATGGCCAGTAAGTGTGGCACGGCAAGATACAAGAGGAGCCTGCAGCCCACACAGGAGAGTGCAGGCCTGTCGGGAGATAAGGCTGGCCTTTCTTTCCCACGTCCTCATTTTGGTTGCTTCAAAACCACCGGAGACTCCTGTGACTGGCAGCCCAGGAAGTCAGCATTCACAAACTAAACACGTATGTCTCATGGGAATTTGGGGTCATTAGCCACAGCAAGTGAAGAGCTGGAGCTCAGGGGTCTGCTCTCCCCTCAGTGCTGCTGGAGGCATGCACAGACCATGGACAAGCAGGATGAGAACCATAAGGAGGACTCTTGAAGTGCAGCCACCCCAGAATGGGGAAGTTATGAGTGAAAGGAGATGAAGAATGGAGAAAATGCTAACTGACTCATAAAAGGCCATGGTGTTCAGCCAGTGTTTTTGCTTGCTGTTGGCTCTTTGATCTGCTCTTCAGCAGGAATTTTCCATTCCTTGGGGCACTAGGGGTGTTGAAAAGGGAATAGGGAGCAGGAGAACTTGCTAGAAAGCTGTTTGTGGCTCCTTTGTCTCTGGGAGCTCCTAGAAAGATGCTGAAAAAGAGGGAGAGGTTTCAAAAGGAAGCTGTAGGAGTGATGTGAAGCTGGCAGCAGCCAGCTTCAAGGCCTGGGCACTAAAATCGCCAGTCTGGGCTGGCAAAGAGGCCCAGAGATCTCAATACCTTGATGGCAGCAGTGGCCAGGAGTGGCTGCAGGCAGACAATGGGATTTCAGCTGGGTCCCCAGGTTACACCCCTGATGGTGAATATTTCTCACCTGCCTCCTGTTGTCCACATTTTTCTGTAGTTCTTGCTGTTTTGCTACTTAAAAAAATAATTTAAAGAAAAGGCCAGCCCCTTCCTCTTTTGTACAAAGCTTGTTTTCTTCTGACTCTAAAGAAACTAGATGGTGCAAGACAGGGCACCGTCACCCACAGCCGCATCACCACTGTGTTTTCCTGTAGTTATCTGAATATTTCTGGCTGGTGCAGTAATACCACTTCATCCCTCAGTGCCAAATTCCTTTGTAAGCCTGGGTCACCTTACCCTGCTTGTACGAGCACAAGACAACAAGTCAGTGCCTTCGTATGAGGAAAAACAAGTTCTGTGAATCCCCGAGTCTGTTATTTTATAGCTGAACAGGTTTTGGAGAAGTGCGTGTGCTCCTTCTGTGCACAGTCTGAGCAAGGCCTTTCTCTGGCAGAGGGGTTCACAAGAAGCCTGAGTCCTGCTAATGAGTTTCTGGGGAAATGGCCAGCTGAGACTGTGCAATTACTTGTTAAATCCTTATTGATGGGTTTAAAGAAATCCATAAGGTTTATCTGGATGCTGGTCAGTGTCTGTCAAACGCTGTCCGACTGGTGCCCACTGCAGGCATCCTGGATGCAGGCATCCATATCTGGAGTCCTGTTCTGAGGCTTGCTGTGCACCAAGGGTGTTGCTGGCTGTCAGTTAAAGCAGCCAGCTCCATACACACTGCATGGCCTGGCTTTGGGAAGCCCCATCCTCATCAAGGATGCTCCCACAGCGCCACGGTGGCACCACCAGCAGCCCCAAGTGCAGGCAAGCCAGCTCCTGAGAGCGGAGCCCCAGGCAGCGCAGGAGGTGAGTTGTGCTCCATGTTTCAAAAGCATTTCCTCATGAGGATGAGTGGCTTGAAAAGAAATGCAGCTTGATGGAGACAAAGGCTTTTCCAATGAGGCACTGGGTTATTTTTCAGGTGCATCATGCTTTGTTGCTAACAGCAGCCGGGCACGCTCAGCTAAGAGCTTCAGGAGGATCCTCGTCAGGCTACATGCAGCCCTCAAATTTCCTCTTGCCCTGACATGCTGCTGCTGTTTGCAGGGAGTGCCGGCAAACTTTTTCCCCTTGCAGGAGGGGCAAAGCCCTTCAAAAATGTGACCGGCCCTGCGCAGATGCACCCCGGATGCACCAGCAGGGCATTCCTGCATGGGGCTGGGACCTCTCCTCAATAGCAACTTTTTGAGAGAGCGCACCCTGTCCCCGCAGCACTGCCCAGACAGGAGCTTCCTTGTCTTCAAGGCAAGCCTCTCTCCTTCCTGCTGCCTTCGTTGTGGAGTGCCTCAGGCAGCCCCAAAACTCAAATCTGTGCTTCCTGTGCTGTTCTGGGGGTGCTGTGCATGCCAGGAAGAGACCAGTTTGCTGCTGCTGCTTGTCACAAGTGTAGCTTCTGTAGAGAGAAATATTTTTTTTATTAAGAAAATTGAAACTCTTCCTGTTCACTTTCAGCCTTGGCACTTTCAAGGTTTTCTGCATGACATCTCATACGAGTCTCCAAAGCACACCTCCAAGGACATTACTGGGAGGTGGGCGCAGACTTTGTTGGCTGGCTGTGTCCAGCACTGATGGTTTATGGTACGTTCACATTGCAGACGTGCTTCCAGCAGGGTTTGGGGCTGTTTTATTTTGCTGGTCTGTCCCCACTTGGTGCTCCTCTTGTTAACCTGGACACAGGATGGGGACAGGACCTCTGCAGGCAGTGCTGAGTGGGGAGGTGCTGCCCCAGAGTGCAGGAGCAGGGCTGACAGTGAGCTCGGAAAACTGGAAAAGCCACCTGAAAAAACAAAAGGGATTAGACTGAGAAAGGGCAAGCGTGAACACCTTGTGTAAACCACCCCTTCCTGCCCAGGCAGTGTGTCTGGGAAGCTCCAGTTCCTTCTCACAAGCTTCTCTTGGAGCAGAGAAAAAAGGAAAAGCCCCTCCATCAGCATAGGATGTGAAAAAAAAGCCATCTTCTCTCCTGACCTTGGAGCCCGTGGCGTGTTCAGCCACCAGGAGAGGTGGTCCCGGGGCGGGTAGGGCTTAAGGCGACTGGGAAAGCTCCCCACCTCACCTCACCGCCCTGCTCCCTGCCCGTGTTCCTGTGCAATTAAAGCAAACAGCAACGACAACACCCCCTGGGGACGGCCAGCAGGTGTGCTAACGAGGAGGAAGGCAGTAAAGGTGTATTTTGTCCTCCCATTCCCCACCTGGTGCCAGCCTCTGGCTCGGGCACGAGGTGGCTTCTGCCCGGGCTTTGTTTGCTGCCACGGGGACTGGGAGATGGTGGCACTGGGTGACACGGGAAAGCCCGTGTGCCTGCCACCAGGAGAGGATGCTGTCTGCGTGCCCTGAGCCTGCCAGATAGACAAGATGGACATCATCACCACCTCTGTGGAAAATAATCAAGCGGGAAGTGGAAAAGTGGTTTTGTCTCTGCTTTTGGGGACAGGATGGACGGTCTGGAGCAGGGGTGGTGGCATGGAGACGGGGTGAGAAGGGGGTGCTGCGGCTGCTGTCGGGAATACTTTGGGGTCCAGCCTGGGTCTTACCAGGCAATGCTGGCCAGAGCTCTGCCATGACTGGCTACCTTTGAAGGCGCTTTTTTTTTTTTTTTTTTTTTTTTTTTCCCTTTGTTCTACTGGGGTCTTCTTCAGCAGCAAATACACATTTGCAATCCTTCCCCATCAGGCTGCAAAAAGGGCACGGCAAGCCTGGGAGCCAACCCCGCACCCCCAGCCCGAGACTCAGGTTTTTACCCATTGCCTCTCTTTTTTACTCCTCCCTGCTGATTTACGGTCCTGGTGACCCCCCTGTGTGATTGCCAGTGTGGTTCCCCAGGGGTTTCCCACACCCTTCGAGGCAGAGGTGAGGTGTGGGACACCCTTCCTGCATGCTTAGTGGAACTGCAACACCTCTGAGAGCCCAGCTGGGTGCGAGGGCTGGGGTTAGTGCTGCAAAGCCCCAGCACAGGCTGGATCTCCCTGTCTCCACTGCACATCAGGGCAGATCACTCAGTGCCTGAGCGTTACTCCCCATCTTTGCAGATAGCATCGGTATCTGCCAGCCTTGCTATGTAAATTAACTGCGCGTGGCTGTGGTCGGCAACCAAGCCATGCTGGAGCCCATCTGCTGAGGATCAGGGCAGCAGCCCGGCGTTGCAGCAGCAACAGCAGCAGAGCCACGCAAGCCCTGAAGGTCTCACCCATGAGGCAGACCAGGGCACAACTGGGAGACTAAAACACGGAAAAAGAGAGCTCTTGTGTAAGCCAGCACCTCCACGTGTGCCTTCTGCTTCTACCTCTGTTGCCCTAGGGTGCAGTCATGGATGGCCCTGGAAATGCAGGTGGAAGGACAGGGCTCCTGCTTCTAATCCTCAGTGTTTGTGTTTGATGCTTCCCAAAGTGTCAGTGCCAGTGCATCTCTGGTCAGGCTGTCTGCATTCCTCCCCTTCACTCCTTCTCCTCCCCTTCACTCCTTCTCCTCTTTCCTTGAATACCCTGCAAGAAACCAGAAAACAGCAGGAGCTTCTTCAAAACAGAGGCCTGCCCTCATGCCTTCCTCCCTGGGGGCACATTCGTTTTATTTTTTTTTTCACTCAGGAAGCACTTGAGACTTGTCATTCCCAACTTTAATTTCACATCATTTCCCCTTTAATATGATCATCCTCCCTTTATGTAATTTGTTCCCACAGTTGCTTGCAGCACCTCCCTGCTCATTACCAGCAGGATTAATTAATGAGCTGTTTATCCCCTACCCCAGATCGTTAACCCAGCTATTTAATAAAATCCAACCAGACTCCCGGCCTTGCAATACCTGACTGGGCTCTCGCACCAGGCGCCGGGCAGACATCTCTCCTGCCTCGGCAGCAGGCACGGCTGCTCCTATTTCTTGTAATCCTGCAGTGACTCAGCCTGCTTTTAACTGCAGGGCTGCACTAAGCACCCTTAATGTCCCCCTGGCAGGGCCCTACACTCGCAGCACAGCAGCTTTATTGAGGTTTCTGTCCTTGCTGCACTGTGCAGCCCCTTGTTTTGCTCTCCTTGCTCTTGGCCACGTCCCGTTCAGATCCATGTTGGGATGGATCTGAACTCGTGTTGTTCTGGGCTGTCACAGCATCGTGGTTTTGGGAGACAAAGAGGGGGCACCAAGACAGGAGTGAGGTGAACACATAAGCTGCCCTGATTTTGCTGTGTCCTTTCATGTGTGTATCGCCACCATGAAGAATAATATCACAAAATGGCTCAGGTTGCATGGGTCATCAAAGATCACATTGTGCCAGCCCCCTGCCATGGGCAGGGACACCAAGCCACGAGGTGAGCAGTTGAGGTGGTAAGGTCGTGTTCCTTCCCATGCTTTAATCCAGCCACCAAAAAAGCAATCTCAAGTCTAGAGCTGAGACCGTGGGCTTCCCCATGGGAAAACACTCCCTGTCTGAAGGCATTTATGCTTCCCTCAGGGCTCTGCAGGAGGCCTGCCCTTAATAATGACAACAATTGTGCTTAAATCTCACCTGCTTTTATCTGCAGTGCTTTGGTGGAGAACAGAATTGCCCTTTCCCATGAAAGGGGAAGATGAAGTGACCTGATGGTGGTGTCACAGCCTGACACTGGCAGGGAAGAACTGGGTGTCCCCTCCACCACGCCACACGTGCAGTGAGAGGTGGTCACCCTGGTCCATCTCCAAGCCTATCAAGAGCCACGTCCATCACCCTGTGAAAAGTAGTGTCTTTTGTAGAGAGATACTAGTGTCAGCAGCTCCCTCCGGCTTTTTAGCTTGTTTGATTTTCAGGGCAGGGCGAGAGCCCTGCTCTCACCGCTCTTCCTTTTAGTTAGGGCTGTGCTCTGTACTTCTAGAGCTTGAGAGCCCATGTGCGAGGGCAGCCCAGCTGTTCCCATGCAGGATTATTAGCAGTATTTGGAGGATTAATGTTGTATGTTTATCTGCCTCTTTCCTATCAGATGCACATCAAATTTCAGGGCCTTATTTGCAGCACTCTCTGTAACCTCGTGCCACCTTCTGGGCTGGTGGGTTAGAGGAAGGCTTTGAAACTCTGCTTTTGGCACTCTGAAATCTCCTCTTACTACACCCATGTATCAAAGGACAGAAAGGCTTACTAATTTACCTGAAAAAAACCCACACCCTAAATCTTTTCACTGTGATGTCATATACACTCCTTGTATGGAGGTGTGGTGTTGGAGTTACAGTTTTTCTGTTATTGTACACTTTTTACCTCAATCATCTCTCAGTATAGAGGATTGTCTCCATGGCTTTAAAAATTCCACTGCCAGTGCAGAATAAAACAAGTTGAATCTCCATCTGGAGTCAGCAGTGAGTGGAGCAGGTTTTAAAGCATCTGTTTGTGCCAAGGATAAGCTCAGCCCCTACGGGTTTGGAAATGCACTCTAACAGCAGAGGGGATCTGAAAAATTACGTGCTAACTGCATTTTAATCAGAGGATCTGGGATAATCCAGCACACATATCTAAGATTACTGGCAATTATCTCATTTTTTCCCCTGAGTGGAGCTCTGTTTCCATAATACTAATGATCTTCCAGCAGGTTCAGAAGGGTAGCTGGACATTTTTGTTGCTAGGTGCTATGAAAAAAATGCAATATTGCCTCTATATGGGTACTAAACAGGGTGCAACTTTATTTACAGTGTAAAGTGCATCACACAGAAGTCGTTTAACACACACAACAAGCAGTGACATAAATGACAATACAGCACAGAACGGGGAAGGGAAAATGTTCCAGCAAGTATCAAAGCATCATCAACAGCACTAATACAACAGCCTATAGTTTCAGCTACTCTGTCCTACCACCACATCAGCTTATGAAACGTATTGACTGAGTATATCCCCAAACTCCATGTACTAGTCACTAGTGTGAAGCTGCAGTGCTAAAAGCCAGCCCTTGGCCCCAAAAGTCTCCAGCAATGTCCCGCCAGCTCTGAGCACCTTCCTAACCACAGCTGTCTTGCTCTGGAGATCACCAGGGCAGTGAGGGCACGTACCAGAGAAGCACACTGAAAATGGGACCATTTACTTTTTAAAACATGAGAGTGACATAAATAAGATCTTTCCTGGCTGATGCACTCTTTCCCTTGACATATCTCATCTGCAGTGCCTGTTCATCCACTGTTTACAGCAGCAAGAAGGTCAAGGAAAAAAGTGGTGGCAACTATGTGATGAAGCATGGACATTATCCATTAAACACCACCTTGAACCAAAGTTGTAAACACTGATGGCTGTCAAGTTGGGAGCCAGAAGATTGTGGCTATGTGTTATCCATGAGAAAAGGAAGCTCATAGGAGTTGAAACAATGACTCTTCAGATGGTTGCAGCTCCCACCGGGAAGGAACCTGCAGAAAAAATTGGCTTGTCCCTTAACAACTCCTATTCCTCACCTATTTGTTTTCCTTCCAGCTGGCTGCAAGCTCTTCCTGGCTCACAACTTCACTTGTTCCTTCTGCGGTTTTCACATGTTCAATTATTTTGGTCTTGGGCTTGTTTGGTCATAACAGCCATCAGTTGTGTGTCAGTATTTTCTAGTGTCCTAGTCCCATAACTATTAGCTCATTTTTGTGTCATATCACATTTCTCTCATGCATTCACAAAAGGAAGGTAAATTTATAAAGGGGGAAAGGGTGGGGCAGGGTGTGCACACTCATAATCCAGAGGGTAACTAAGCAGTAATGCTGCAGAGAACAAAATGTATTCCTCCTTCTTTTGTAGAGTTGGCTGCCAGTCATGTTTTTCTGTTATTACTGGGGAAAATGGAGCTTCTGATAAATGGTTCTCAGGTTCTTACTCTAACATCTTATTTTATAGGTCAGACTTTTTGCTATCTGATGATGTAATTAGCAAACATTTGACCTCAACACATGTACTTGATTTCCACCTTACAATTTCACCACACCATTTAACTGTAGGTAAGCCTTGGCATCTCGGTTCATTAGAACATGACTTAATGACGGCACTCAAGTATGCGTTGCTCTCACATGCATTGGGATCGGCAGTGTGCAAAAGAGAAATCTGACAGCATGTGAGCTCTCAGTATTTCTTTCCCACTCAGGCATTTCTGCCTGTGTGTGTGTGTTCAAGAGAGGCCTTTTCCAGTTCTCTGGGGGTTCTGCATAACATAAATACCACCTTTCTGTAAGCAAATAGCAAAATTTCACCTGTAAACACTACTAGTGCCTTCTCTCCCTGCTCCAGGGCTAGTCAAACTTCAGGACTCAAAACTTGTGCATCAAAAGCCTTCACCTGGCAGGCAGCTGCTAGTCATGTGCTGCATAATTTACACAGGAAAGGGGTGCTGGCTGCAGGCAGGTGGTGGTGAGTCCCATTCCAAGTGGGAAGCATTGGTTTCAGCGGTCTGACCGCTGCCCACTGCTGCATCCTGGATTATCCAGCCTTAAGAGTGAAACCTGAGCTGCCTGTAAATCAAAAAGCCTTAGAGGCTGTTGTTGCCTAGACAGTGTCCGTCGTTCTCCAAATGAAACGATGTTCTCTCATCTCTTTTACTTTTTTGACTGTTTTACCAATACATCTCAGGTAAAATCCATGCCAATGCCTTCCATTAAGTCACTTTCCAAGGACATCAGTGTCACATAATGAACAGAATGTTCTTATGCCTACCAGAAACTCTGGTTACAATATGGGCTTTATCAGATGTACTTCTAATTTACATCAGTGTGAGTTCAGAAACAGGCCTGACGCGAAGTTCAGCTGCTTGGTTAGCCTTACGTAACTATTCTTTACTATTGGATTGCTGGATTTCAATGTGCTTTGGCAGATGATAAGCAGAATTGCCACATTATTCTGTTTAATCATGGTTGGCAGTATAGTACGTGTTAATTAGCTTACTGTGTATAAGAAATGGGAGGGACCATTCACCATACACAACTCCTTCCTCAGTGGACAGAAGGAATCTTTGCCTTTGTGTGTGTGTGTGTATGGTGTGTGTGTAGCAGCATATATTTGATAATACTTTTGTAAATGGAAAATACAGAGGATTTCTTTTAAAATGGAGTGTATAGAAAAAAATGTATCACAAAAAAAAAATACAAAACAAGGGAGCTGGGGAGAAGGGAAGCAATGGATGTGATTTACACTGCATTAGATTCCAAGCCCTGGTACCTAGGTTGAAGAAAGGTTTCCGAGTGTAAAACTGCTGCTCTGCTGTTAAAAGGGGTAGAATCCAGCCTTCCGTTTCCTGTGTCAAAACAAAACAAACAAAATAAAATCAGTGCTATGGTGTATATAGAGAGGAAGATCAACAGTGAGGCATGTGGTGAAGGTGTCTGAAACTGAACCAGGGATTAGAGGGCCATAGCTCAAGGCAGTACATAGAGAGGGAGAGGGAGGGAGATGATGTCTAATGTAAACCATGACTCATCATGGACTGGTTTGGAGCTCATGTAGTCCTGGATGCTGATAAAAGCTTGTGGCCCTTTCAACTTCCCCTTATAAATCACACCTAGTTAACTCGCAACAGTGAATCTTTGCTATCGTGGCACTTACTCCTGTTCTGCCTGTATAGTTTTTGAGTCCTCAGCACAGTATCATACCCTGTAAAGAGCCACCGGGATCAAGGCCAATGTTTAACAAAATACAGAACAGATCCGACTGCCTGTTTCTGCCATCTTCCCTCAGCCCCTCCAGCTCTGTGTGGGAAGTTTCCTCTCAAACAACCCTTGAAGGGATGAGCTATTGGACCACAAGCCTACAGGGCCAATGAGTGGTCCACCTTCTCTCAGGTTTCACAATGCTGCTGGTAGCTGTGGACCTGCACAAAAAACAAAAACAAAAACTAAACCTAAACCAAAAACACCCTACAAAAAAACAATCAGACAACAACAACAAAACAAACCAAACCAAAACCAAACAAACACCCCCCCAAAACAAAACAAAACAACAACAAAAAAAAACAAGAGGAGTCCAGTTTGGTAACAGCCTGAAACTCTCAGAGAGTTATTCTTGGCGATAAGCTCTAGAATTTTTGGCTGATAAATCCAGTGGATTTGGGCTTCCCTGCTTCATATTCTAAATGGAAATATTATCAGACTTTAGATCTGTAACTTTCAGCCTAAAGCCAAATACTGTTTGTTGGTAAGAAATTTAAGCTGCTTCGCTTATATATATACGTAAGCACAAATGAAAACTACTCATTTTGGACAACGTAATTTCTGAAGCAGTAACCTCTTCTGGAGCTTTAAGATGAATGGTGCATCAGTGAGATAGGCTGTCATGGGTGGTGAGGAGCTGAGGTACAAATATTTTTGCCAGTATGTGCTTCATGGCTGTCATTAATCTTCCATGTGGGGAGAAGGAGCTCATGCTGCATGTTGTGTTATATCTGATTCCTGACCACAACAACATCCTTACAATTCCACCTGCTTTCTGTCTTGAGGGCTGTAAATGGCTCTTAATGGCAGTGTGGAACAAAGCAGCTTCCCAAAGGTAAGCTGGGTCCTGCTCAGACCCCCCTGGAAGCCAAATGCCCAAACTTCACAAATCACCTTTGAAAAACAAAGCTGCAATTAAGACTTTTAAATGCTGCCTTGCATTGCGATGGCAATTGCTGATTTGAAAACCTCCGCTACTGGCCCTGTTAGACATGAATCAGCAGACCAAAGCACAAGTATGGGTAAAATTCTGCAAAAGAGAGCATACGTGAACAAGATCTAAGCCCAGTCCTTGTGGCTCCTGGCACAGGGATGGCACTGTCAGGCTATCTGAACTGGGACTTAACTCAGAGGCACTGCGTTTTACTCTAAATAATGACACCACCCAACACTAAGTGTAAGAAGAATTATCATTTTTATAATGCCTGTTGCATGACCCTAGCCTTCAAGGTGAGGTATACAGAGTTCAAACTGAATGCTTGCTGAGAGTAGGCAACCCGACTTTCCTGAAGAACATCCTGTATTACATCACAACAACCACCTCCATTTACAGCACTAACACTAAGGCTAGACCTTGCAGGTTTGCCTGCTTGCTCACACATAAATGTACCATTTCCTGTGATTTCTATACGTTTGGCAACCATTTGGCAGCGCAGTCTCTAAGGTCTTTCCAGACTGTCCATAAACGGTGAGTTGTCCACTTACCACTGATTTACAGGACCTAGAGATGCTCTTCTGCAAAATTAATTGCAGTTCTTCAAAATTACTGCTCAGTAGGAGCCAAACAGCATAGCCATGGGAGAGCGCTCAGGAGCACTTACCTAGAGCAATCATGTCCAGTCCATGATGAGGGGCAATAACATCGATTTGGTCGTATGCACTTCCCACCATTTAAACAAGGTGACTGGCAAACAGCTGCATACAAATGTACACATGGATTGTGTTAATGAGAATACTAAATCAAAGCTGTCAAGGAATGGCACACTGAAAATCCAGCCTGAATTGTTCTGCTACAAACACACTGCTCTCAAAACTACAATAGTAAATGTCAGCTTTGGGTTTCTTGTAAAAGATGATTTGCTCTGGAAAGCAATTTTTTTTTTTCTTTTTTTTACTTCAGTAAATTACTTCAGTTGTCTGCTGCACTATATGAGCTGCATGAAAGAGACAGTGCATGTTTTTATGTTGCCTTAAAAATTCTGTTCTTTTTGCCCCAGATTGAGGCAGAAAAGGAATGCAAGTGGGAGCAGGAGGAGGGATTAGAAGAGAAAAGTCTTAAGATCAACAGAAAAATAGGTCTCATTTCTAGGAAGAAAATGTAGATGTTTATTTGACAGGAATGTGATGGCTGAACAGCAGCCAGGACAAACAGAAAACAGATGTGTCCAGAAAGAAGTAGAACAAACAGGGAGTTAAAGGTCAAAAAGCCATTTACACATCAACAGCAGGCAAGGAGTAAGACTTCACACACTGGCACCTTTGTGGAGACAAGGAAAGTAAGCAGAGAATGACAGCAAGTTCCTGAAAGGCACTGGATATCCCTAAGATGTGTGACTACGGGGTATGGGGCGTTTGAATTAGAGAACAAGCACAAGCCTTCCTCATATGATAGTGCCAGGTGAGCTGGGAAACAGCTGCACCTGCTTTTGTGTGACAGCCAAACCCAAGGATATCAGGCAGCCAAACAGGGAAAGTGAAAGCTTCAAGTCTTCCTATCAGTTTTTAGACTAGGAGATAAAGCACCACACAATTTACAGAACAGATTCAGAGACTCACTTAATGAGCTCCTTCCTACATCAACATTTATAACACTGAGTTGCTGAAAAGCATGAAGTCTGCTTAAAAGCAGGTAACACTGTATTAAGAGGGAAGATTTGAAGACACCAGGGAAGACAAACTTCGGGTAGTACTTTTGCCAGTAACATGCATCACTGGAAAC
The DNA here is from genome assembly GCA_011076525.1 of Nettapus auritus. Classification (NCBI taxonomy): domain Eukaryota; kingdom Metazoa; phylum Chordata; class Aves; order Anseriformes; family Anatidae; genus Nettapus; species Nettapus auritus. Next base: position 74,230,809 of record CM021797.1, read on the forward strand.
ACTGATTAGAATAGAATTACAGGAAATGGAAATGAGTAATCCCAGGAATGTGTAAAGGAGATGGAAATACTCTTCTTGATTCCTCTGGGCCAAAATACAAAACAAACAGGAGGTTATAAAGAGAGACCATCCCTGTGCAATTAAGTGTGCTGGGCTTCTCATACTGAAAATGACTTCAGATTCTGGAATGAAGAATATGAATGAAACATCTTCACCTCTCACTTCATGTACCTAATTATTCCTGTGAGACCAGCAATTAATCCAAATATTTCCCATTTCACTTTGCTCTGTTATGGTAAAATATCACAACCCGGAAGTGAAACAAGAATTGGTGTAGTAACTTCATAAATGGTGCTTATGTACTTTGTTGAATGGGTTTTGGCACAGATGGAGTTGTCCACTAGATTTTTTTCTTGAGCTACTGAAAAGCAAGTCAGCCTGAACAGATTTGAATTGCTGGCCCAGAACTAAAAAAACCATCTGTTCTCCTCAAATACCTATGTTGTTACAGCTGCAAAGTTTCTGAAATACTTGAGAAAATACAGCATTACGTGCTAGGCTAGTGTCCCTTCAAAAAACAGCAGTTCTGAGTTAAATTGGTTACTCTGAAATTTTGAACATGAAGATTCATTAACAACTGCATGCATTCTTCCTGGAGTTTACCCAATTAACCACTTTAAAGACCTGCAGGAAGGAAAAGCCCAGCTTTCATGTTAAAGCCCTGTTAGTGCTCAGTTAAGGTGCATCTGAACAACAAAAATACAGTGAGCAAACTCTGTAATAATTAAAAAAACAAAACAAAACAAAACAAAAATTTAACATTTATTAATGATTGAGTTTCAGTAATGATTGAAAGACATTTCAGTGATCACTCTGTCACTATGAGTTTTATGGGCTACTTCCACAGGGACAAGTCTTTAAAAAGCTGCCATTTGTTCAGACTTGTTGTATGTCAAAGTATGCCAAACCTTGGTTCAAATATTACCTCTAATTGCAAAGCAACTTCACCTAACACAAACTGACTTGCCGGGACACATAGAATCACTCCCCTGACTACCCTGGTGTGCTACATGCCATTGCAACTCAGTTAGGTGCAAGCAACATATCCATTTTGCACACTGTTTGTTCACAGAACTTAGGTGATACCTAAGCGATCCATGAAACCATTAAACTCAACCATCCTTAAATACATGCTTGTTTTGCTCTGTCATCTCTATTATCTCTGCACTTAGGCTCCAACTGGGAATCCCCCACACTAGACAGCTATGTGGCAAGAAACCTCAGAAAAACCTGCAATTTGCTTCTGAGTCCAGTGGTGAAATACATACAATAATGGGTGAGTACATAAAACAATGTCCTGACTCTTTTGTGAAGCTCATATACTATCCTCTCTCCATTGTACTGCTTTTTGCAGACAGCCCTCTTCTGAATACTTCTGTTTGTCCTTTCTGGGACTACATTTCTCTGAGGATTGTTAAGATGCATCATGGACTACTCTGAAAATAGTTTGCAGCTGAGGGCAGCAAATGCTCAGGGAATATTATTGTAGGGCTGGGTTTTCCTGAGAGAAGCCCGGTAGTTGCTACAGAGTCCTTAGTAAACTGTGCTACGTACTGACAGAGGAGTCACAAAAAGTGCAAAGAAAAATGCAGGTAAGAGGCGTTTTACCCGTATGGCATCGTGATCCAGTCCATCCAGTGGGGCAATCACACTGGTAAGGAGCCACACAGCGACCTCCATTGAGACATGGCAGAATGCATATCGCTAAGGAGAAGGGAAGAGAACCAGTAAGAATAATAATCTCTGCAAGTGAAGGGTGTATAAGAAAATAACTTAGATTTAACTAGAAACTCTCCTACCCCTTGAGGTGTTTGTATGCAGTATCAGTGAAGTTGAGCATGATCTACCAAAAAGGCATGAGTTAGCAGCTACCACTGGCTTGGTGGGCACAGAAAAGAAGGAATGGTGACAGACAACGCACAGACTGAAGCAACTGCTAGAGTTGCTGAGATGCATGTAGGCTCTGTGCTCACTGGAAAGGAGCTAGGCCTGTCTGCTTCTCTCTCACCTGCAATACCAATGGACAATGCCCACTTCTGTGATGGTGGTTAGCAAAATCAGTTCATGCTTTCATCACAAGTACCTGGATTGTTTCTGGATTCCCTAGGGTCCCACAGTGTAACATCCAAAACAAGGGAACTACACACTGCTCATAGGAAAGCACTGGTCTGGACCAGGGAAAACGTGCTGGGACAGGTGACACCACAAGCCTCCCAGTGAGAGACAGCTTCAGCAGTACAAGGCATTTTGGGTGCAACGGGCTGACTGTGGCTGGAAGCTTTGGGGAACAAAGACACCAGAGCACTGCTGCGTCATACTAAGTAGTTGATGGCCCACGACCAATCAACCCATGCTGTGCCAACAAGCAGATCTGCAAAATGTTGCAATGTGCAAACTGTTTGTGATTTATGTACTTTTGTACATAAAAGTTTATGTACGTAAAGGATTTAAGTACCTTTCAGTACTTGAAGGGGACTTACAAAAAAGATGGGGAGCAACTCTTTGCTCAGTTGGATAATGACAGGAGGAGGGAAAATGGTTATAAACTAATAGAGAGGGGAGATTTACATTAGAGGTTAGGAGGAAATTCTTCACTCAGAGGGTGGTGAGGTAGTGGCACAGGTTGCCCAGAGAAGCTGTGGATGCCCCATCCCTGGAGGTGTTCAGAGCCAAGCTGGATGGGGCTTTGGGCAACCTCATCTAGTGGGTGGCTTCCCGGCCCATGTCAGGGGGGTTGGAACTGGGTGATCTTTGAGGTCCCTTCCAACCCAAACCATTCTATGATTTCTATGATTCTAAGATCTAAGAACCTTCATAAAATTATCATCTCCACTACCCTAACTGAATGGAGTATTTGTGTGAACATGCTCTCCTAGGAGCAAGAGTTGAACTGGGTCTCAAACTTGGAGCCATGGGAGGCACTTCTAAGGGAGCTTTATTCTGGGAGGATGGATGGGGGCTGCAAAGGACTGATGCAGTTTCTTCCTCTTCTACCACAGAGTAGAGATCAAGCTGAACAGGTACAGTCAGCTTGGGTAAGAAAGGAATAGTGAAATTCTGGGAGTTCAAGGGACTAATCTGTATCACCAAGATTTACTCTTGTCTATATCATTAAATGAGTTTTCAAGGTGGTTAGGCCTTTCTCAGAAAGATGTATCTGTCTTATTATCTGTGAAATGTACCCTGAGGTAGGAAGCGACTGAATTCTTTCCGAACCCTGTGGCCTCACCTGGGGCCTAGCCCTGACGGGTTAGTGCTCAGTGCTATCACTCAAAAAGCCCTTTGAGTTCCAGAACAGGCCCTCAGCACCAAAGATTAAACCTATCTTTTCTGTTCACTGCTGTACCTTGCTTGACAAGCAATAATGCAGAATTAAGGTGGCATTAACCCATGGTGGGAAGGCTTTTCTCCTCACTGCCTATTGTCAAAGTAAAGAAAAAAAATAAAAGAGGGCTATTGCCTGTGTCTGCCTGAACTGTAATCTAAATAGTCAGCTGTCTGTTCATTTTCCCCATACAGAAAAACAGGGTCAGAACTGGGATGACAGATCAAAATGAAACACAGAATTTGTCTTCTGTGCAAAGAATTTGCAATTTTCTGGGCACAGAATTTGTCTTCTGGTTCTGAAGAATGCATTAGGTATTGTTACTAATGTTAAAGTAAGGAAATCAACTGTGGCATTCCCAACACAATTCTGCCAGGCATAGAGCTCAACCCCCCTCCTGCTGAAATGTCCAACATACAGTTGGACAGTCTGCATGCTTGGCTACAGTGGTACTGCCAGCATGAAGGGCGTGACCTCACTAATCATTTCTGTTAAGAGCACTGCCAAGGAAATGGGAAATACTGCAAAACCTGGCATCTCCAATGCCACCCAGAGAAATTCTGACAGACCCAGAAGTCAGATTTGGCTGTTCCCAACCAGAACAGATCCAGTTCTCTAATTACACAGTGGCCCAGGCCAGGAAAAGCCAGCCTAGCATTTGTGGGGCAGTGGAACACAGGTCAGGAAGGACAGGATGGAAAAGGTGCCACAGCTGTGTTATCTGAGCAGCTATTATTATCACAGCTGTATTATCTTTTTATAGGTGTTAGAGGATGGCCATTTGTCTAGAAACAAGGAACTACTCTGTCATTTCTAATCTAACTTGTCAAGCAGAATGAAGTTAAGATTTTTATGTTTTTGGCTCTTATGCCTTTAATTTTCCCACTCAGCAGTAAATTCATTTGGCCTGCCCACAACATCCTTAAAAATTACACTTATGGATGATACATACGCTCTTCACAGAGTCGACCCATCCAGCCATCTGGACATGAGCAGGCATTTGGTCGCTCACAGACTCCACCATTCTGACATGGGAACCGACAGACAGCTGAAAACAGAACGATTACATGACCATCTCAAGAAGGTTAATTAGAAAATCAGTAATTCAGAATCTTAAACAGATTTTTGTAGTTGTAAGGTTTCACATAGGACATACAAACATAGTAAAGTTCAGAAACTTAACTTGGTTTTGATTTCAAGGGTGACATTGTTTTCTAGCTGTGTGCACGTGACTAGGTATGGTTAGCGAGAGCAAGGATGGAAGCATACATAATACTTGCCTCTTTACTTACAGTGCACCATTAAAACAACCCAAAAATATCCTTGAATAATAGCAACAATGAAAAATAATATGTTTTTAGGGTGGTCTGGTAAATTATCTAAATAATGTTTCAAGGCTAACACTGTGCTTTACTTGTTTTCTCCCTCCCAAAAAAAACTATTACCCATTTTTTTCCTCTTCTTGGTAAAATCAAGCTTTCTTCTAATCTTGGGATGACGCACCAAGATAATGCTGTCTGGCATAACACAGGGTTTGTCGAAAGTGAGATAAAACACTGTGGTTGCACGCGGTATTTTTATTGCACTATCCAGAGTAATGAGCAGTGCCCTGTACAGGGTGCAACAGTGGCACAGCAAAGTGTTTACCTGTGGAACCAAAAGCATTATTATAAACCTCATTCAGAATTCATGCTGACTGCTGCTCCACGACTCACATACCTGTTAATAAATACTTGATCATACAAGTGATGAATTTGAAGCAGGCTCTAAAAAACCACCTCAGTAAGTTGCCTGAACTCAACAGGTTTTGGACTTAATCATCTTTTGTAAAACACTGCGTTGTATCTTGGCTAGTATTTCCAGGAAAACCAGGAGTACTTTAAAAACTGGGTGGCAAGCTAAGTACAAACATATTAGACTTAAAGATCATTGGAGCAAGTACAATCCCTCTCATGTTCATGTACATGCCATATACATAAGATCAAAAAATGTGGCTTCTAGATGGTACTACAGAACAAATAAGTAATCAGACAAACTTCTAATTAGTGGTAGTTATGAACACAGAGTAACCTCAGGAAACTCAGTCTGAACTGTTAATTGCATCCTATCTTTAATTAGTTACTAGCTGAGCAAAATAATGTGTTTAGGCTTTGAAAGTATTTCAGATCTTTTTCAATGTTAGTATTAACTACAAGCAGTGGTTTAGCACACTGGTTCAGACCTGACTTCCACATTGGAAAGAATGCAAATCTTGCACTGACAGAACAGAACTTGAGTCACTTGCAACTAAACCATGCCAAGCTGCAAGTTACAGCTTGGAGCCCATTGAAAGCCTTAGCTGAAGCTTTTGCTTTTTTAAAAAACTCAAGAACTTTCCCATCAAATGTCATCTGATAATGAGATTGGGAAGAGACCTTATGCCCTGACAGGTTCACAGAAGTTGCAATATTTCAAGAGGTATTTGGCACGATCTTTGTTGTAAAGATATCTAAGAATACACAAACAGCTTGTCTCTAGGTGTTGACTGAAGTGGAATAGTGTGCTAAATAGATTTCTTCTGTGCAATGAAAAATTAAGAAAGTTGAATCAAAAAGCATTTGAAGTTTTGAAGGAGTCTGTGATCCAGACCACTGAAAAGATATTCCATGAAAGTATAATGGGATGGTAAGTAAAGGGCTGGTATATAAATTAAAAGCCAAGTTAAATTCAAGGCCGCCCCCGCACATGGTTTCTGGAATTTATTCTCTCATGCTGTTGATGGAGAAAATGTGGACATTTCATGAGTTACAGAAGTTGCTTTGGATTCAGGATCTCAGTCAGAGGTATGCTTCTATTGGATTTCTGCCCAGGACTCCTGGTTGTCAAACTCTGATGAATTAGTAAGTACCATCCCTAGGTGTGCTCTTGTTATACCCCAATTTACACAGGGAGAGGCTCTATGTGTCTGTAGCTGTAGGGATTATTATTCACTCAGCAGACAAAAGTAGAGAAAGGCTTGGAGCGAGAAGTGAAACTGCAATCTCATTCTCTTTTTCTACTTCTGCGAAAGCAAGCGGGAGAAATGCAGTCGTGATATACTGGAGAAAAAAACAGGAATCATTAACTGCAACTTTAGCTTCTGGTAGCACATCTCACATCCACAGTATCGAATCTTAATTTTTGAGACTCCATACTTTATAAATCTGTGCTGATAGTTATTTCCAAGCATTACACTGCTGCAAGACAAATTTGGGTAAGAAGAGGTAAAAAAAAAAAAAAATATTTCTGTTCTGCCAAAAAGCTTTTCTGTGGTAGCAAGTGAAGAGTCTCTTGATGCCTCTGCTACCCCTCAGAATGCTCGTCTGCTAGCTGGGTACCAACCTTTTGGTTAGCTGCTCCACGCCAGAAGACCTCTCCCAGCCAACAAGATGTGGGCAGAAAGCAAATACCCGTCACAGATTTTAGAGCATTTCAGAGAGGAGAGAGAGGAGTTGGACAAGCTGTGCGAATCTGTGAAGTCTGATGAGTCCCACAGGTGTTTACGTTTGTCAGATCCAGCCTAATACTTCTCACCCCTGAAACTCAGATCAGAATCTGGCCTGCAATCACTAGCTAGTAGTGATTCAGCCAAGTGCAGCTGTGGTTACAGCTCTTCCATAGAAGCCAACAAAGTCTGCTTTTTAATTACAATATTTACGTTAACTAACCTGTTCAACCGGGCCAGTATGTTTCAAGCAGGCTTAGGACATATTAATAATCAGCTCACAGAGCCAAAGAGAAGAAATGCAGGATGAATCATTGCAAAGAGTGCTTTCATGTTGCTTCTGATGTGCACCACAAAGGCTTGGGTCCTGTAGGCCTTTTGTTAGGCAAATCCCCCAAATGAATTATAAAGCAGTTCTGAAAGATTATTTTGACGTGTGTCATCAAAACACATCAGTCCCCTCGGAAGCATCTTTGGTCCTTTTTAGTTTCCCTTTTAGGTGAAAGGAATGGGGGAATTGTTGTTTTTCTCCCTTAATATACCAAAAGGCAGGTTTTTCCACTTTGTTTACTTGCACTACTCTGATCGTCTGTCCACCTCATCACTTTGTATTTCAAAATAATGAATCCCAACACTTATTCCTTCTGAATAGTCCCATGAATTCAGTGGTGTTGGAAACTGGATGTTTGACAGTTACAATAGCAAGAACCTCTTTTAGCAGAAGACTACAGCCCTTGGCATAAGGTAGTGTTCTGTGTCACTGAAAAATAGTAAATAAGAATAAAAAGTAAAACTAAGGAGGCAGCTGAAGAATGCAGAGTGATACAGTCTGGAGATAACATACAAAAATTTGCTAATAAATACCTAGCTTAGGTATAGTAGCTATTGTGCAGAGATCCCTTGAATTCTGTAGCCACCACAGTTTATAATAAAATACTCAGTAAGCTTTTCAGAAAGGACTTCATTGTTCATGAGGGTAAGTTTCCAAAAGGGTTTCTGGTTAACTCCAGGCATCTGAAATAAGGTGCTTTTACCATAAATCTCCTCTACTTGGCTGCTTGACAGCCCACTCTTCAGGGCAATGCCAAACCATGAGCACATTACTAGGAAAACGATGGTTTTCAGAAGCAGCTTCTCTATTCCTGAAAAGTTCAGGAGTTACAATTCCACTTTACTGGCTCTGTGCCTCCTCAAAACAACCTGCTGATCTGTGATTTTTAGGCAAGGCAATTTTAACTATTGCATTTGGAATTTTAACAAAGTGCCTGCTTTCACATAGGAGGACAACTCAGATTATCTAGGTCTTAATGTTTTGGTGTCAGAATTCAACAAAAACAACAACAAACAAACAGTACCAAAGGGACCCTGATTACTCAGGCTAAGCACTTTACAGAAACCTCCAACACCAAGGGGTTTCTGATCAAAACAGAAAGATGGCAGTGGAGGGAGGAAGTATTGCTGCTTCAGTTTAAACACGGGATGCTGAGACACTTGCAAGGGAAGAGGCAGACCTGACAACTTCGATTACAACTCTGATGTTACCACATCAATGTTCTGGCACCTGTTCTCTTCTGCAGGAGTTCTTGAGCTTTGGGAATGTGACTGCCACTGATGTGCCCTAAGCTTCTGGTGGGAAAATGGCAGATGTCAAGGTCTCTTCCATGACAGCTGTGTGACCCTTTGTTTTCAGTTAGTGCTTGAATATTCTTATATCTGTTTTTAACCGTATAGTTTGTCGTCTATGTTTTGTGTTGTTTTCCCCCATTTTCTGCTTAAAATTGATAATTTCTACAAACCTTTGGTGTGAAAGAGTTTATTCTGTAATTTATAGAAGTCAAGAATGGAAAGGTAAGACTTTGTACTTGGTATTTTGTTAAAATCACAAATTTTCTGCAGTACTTAGTGTGCACTGTTTAGTGGGTTGTACAAACCTACCCTGAAGTGCTTTATGGCAAAAGAGTTTTCAGGAGCTGCCAAGCTCTAAACACAGCAAGAGGCCAAGCACCCATTCGATCTCTTACTTGTATTTTATGCAGTGCTTGAAAAAATCACCAGGAATGCTTTATGTGAAATAGCCTAGCGTGTCAACAAGATGACTAGTTCTGTAACCTTCTTCCAAAAGATGCGGGAGAGAAGATCTAAGGTGTGGGACACAACACTGTAGGAAGAAAAACCATAGTGTTAGCAAGGACTAGAGAGAAAAATTCAGGAAGTCCTCTCTTTCACTTGGAAATAAAGCAACACCCTGCACTTAACATGCCCGGGGTGAAATCACAGCTGCACTGAAATCAGCAAGAATTTGGCTTTTGTTTCTGCTGCAGCTAGGATGACACTACCATGCTTATGGCTAGTTAAGAAACACTTCTGTTCAAAAAAATACTTACCTTTGCAGGTAGGTGGTGTTGTCCATGTTCCATTTTCTAGGCAAATGCTTCGCAGGGGTCCCTCCAGCATGTAGCCACTGTAGCAGGAATAGGTGATCATGTCTCCATACTGATAGAAGCTACCACGGATGAGAGCATTCTCTATATGAGCTGGGGGCCCGCAAGATATCTCTAAACAAAAGAAATCACCCAGAGGCTGGTGAGCTATAAAGCCTGCATGACATGGTTTCCAACTCCATGCTTTGCCCACAGGACTCAGGAGAGGCTGAGACATCTCTGATGAAAATGCAGGACTTTTCCACAGTGCAGGTACCCACACAGTGAAACTGTATGTACTCCCACATGTGTGCCAGCAAGCACGGAGAAGACCAAAGCATGGAGAAGTCCAGCAACAGTAGTTTGAAGTAATGCAACAACAATTGTATCTACCAGACACAGGAAAAGATGGTACCTAGTCCTAGGAAATACAAGGGACTGGGTTTGCAGAGTAGGACAAAGTCATTGTCTGCACTAGCCAATGCTGCTTGCAAGAAGCCAAAAGGCTTTCAGATATGCCTGAAAATGGACTTCAGGCGTTGTATTACTGTCAATAAATACAATGAAAGAACACGTCTCCCTGAAGCCCTTGTCTTGACATAATCTCACTGGAATCATTCTCAAGACATTTAGGCTATGCAATGATCAAACCCAGCTGCAGTACTTGCAAAAGGTAAATTGAAAAGAAAATTACGACAGAGTGTAAAGGACAGTACTGTGAGTGCACACGGAGCATCAATTCATAGACATATTCTGGATATTTTTCTTGAAATAACTCTCTTAGAAGACACAGCTCTTTTACAGAGCTTCTTTGGTTGCCTTTATGTGCCAAGGTCTCTAGAAGCAACACATCTCTCCATAAGACAATTGTAGATAAAAACTCTCTTCTTTCTGGATAACTGCATCTAGATAGAGAGCTCTGCTAACACCTCTGTGCTGTTGCCCTCCTGTGTGATATAGATGTGTCACAGGACCTACAGAAATGGACCGTGTCCTTGCAGAACTGCAACACCTGTACTTACTTTCACACTTAGCCGTTGTCGGAGTCCAAGTTTCATCAGCATTACAGGTGATCACAGCCTGCCCTTTCAGCTGGTAGCCTTCCCTGCACCTGATGGAAACATTCTGCCCAACATAAAAATCCACCTCCGAGAGAAGGGCGTTCTCTGGGATAATGAAAGGTACAGGGCAAGGGTTTGCTGTTCAAAGAAAAGGTGTGAGGGAAGAGGAAAAGGAAGGAAAAAGAGAGGAAAGGAAGGAAGAAAGAGAGAACTTTAGAAGAATTTCTGCAAATTTCAAAATCAAATCATATGAAGAGCAATAGAAATGGATGTTACTCACAAGCCCCATTTGTAATTTGACGTAAAGTTATGAGATTTGGGTTATAAATTAAAGTTAAAAGGTTTGATTCTCTGCTGTCACATGACTTGCTATGTACTCTGTTGAAGTCACTGGAAGATATACTAAGGATTTAAGTGGAGAGTATCATATATGTTACAATCACATCATTCTCTTCTGTCCTTCCTGGTTATCATTACCTTTGTATAAAAAAGTAAGACCTACTCCACTTTAAAAAAGAGTCCAATTTATTTCTCTCCTTGTTCTGAAGGCCTGGATCAACACAAAACAGCATAAAATCCAGGTGTTTGCATAGAGACGTTAGAGTTATGATTTTCTCTGATAATCTTATTTATTACTGCCTGTAAGCTTGCTGAGTTATTTTTGCATGGTTTATTGCTCTCACCATGAATATGGAAAAGGCTGGACCTTACCTACAGTACAGATTAATGTCAGATTCCTCAAACTAAAATCCTGAGTCCTTTGTTGTACAAAAAACATTTTAGTTTTTAGACATTTTAGTATCAATCACTACCCTGAGACAACAGTGGATCTTAAAACTAGTTGCAGACAGATACAGCAACATGATGGCTATTGTGGCTGTGCATGCACAGTATACATGTGTACAAGGTGCTATGTCATAGAATCACAGGATAATTTACATAGACATTTAGTCCAACCTTCTTTTCAAAGCAGGACCAACTAAGTTAGGCTGCTCTAGGCCTTATATAGGTGACATCTGAGTATGTCTGAGGATGCACATTTCTCTTCCTCTACAGGCCCCTATTTCAGAATTTGACTACTATCATAGTGAAAAAGTTTCTTGAAATGCTTAATTGGATCTTCCTGTGTTGCAGCTTGGGTCCACTCCCTCACATCCCACCACTTTATGCCTCTGAAAGGAGTCTAGCTTGTTTTTATTTACACCCTGCCAATAGTCATTTGCAGAGAACAATAAGGTCTCTCCTTGCCTTCTCTTCCAAAGGCTGAACAAACACCTTTCTCTCACCTGCTCCTCACATATCAAGTTGCTGAATCCAATTGACTCCATTTAATGTCAGCTTTGCAACTAAAGGGAGTTATGCAGAACACAGCTTGTTATTTTACTGTCAGAAAAACACACTCAGACAAGATAATGCTTTAACATGTCTCAGCAACTGCTTCCTTTGTTCCTTTGTAAAAACAGGATGCACACCAACATATCTCCTAATGTGGGTCAAACCAATTTTTTAAACTATGAGTGACAAATTCTGCTCATGGCCACTCCAGAAGAAAATTGCAGTGCATCTCCACAACTATCTGCAGAAGTTGCTCTCAATTACTGTCAGTTTAAATGAAGAGCAACCTAGCCTTTAATGCTTAAAAGTTGAGACCTCTTTTTCATTACAAAGCAAACACACACGTTTACAGAGAGGCAAGGGACTGCTCCATCTTCCATCCCTTGTGCACTCTGCTGCAGGTTCTCCTTCCAAGCTGTATCCTCTCTCGCAGAAATATGCTATAGTACTGCCAACTGTATTGTTTTCATAAATCGCCTTCCCATTCAGCAAGGAAAGTGGAACATTGCATCTGGTCTCTGCAAAGGAAGAGCTCTCATTAACTCAGCTTGATATCAGACCTGGACTTCCAACAATTCCTGAGTTACACAGTATGTTTAAAGTAGCAGCTATAGACTAATAAATCATGAAGGGCACTGAGGGACAGTTCAGTAGCCCCAGTAAGGCAATGCAGTCAAATCAGGGAAGGAGCTCCTCCCAGTGACAGAGAAAAGCCACAACCACACATATATTAGGTCAGCAAAATTTGGCAGAGATAAGGAAGGACACATTTATGGCCTTGTACTGGGGTAAGTGGGACAGAACATGGACATGGTTTCTTTTCACTGCTAAGAGATACTTCAGAAACTTGCAGCCCTTTGCAACTTCCTTTTCGACAGACAAGAAATACCAGATGAGATGCAGGATGGGTTTGATGCAAAGTGCTGACACTTAAATTACCAACTGTTCCCCTCAAGATTGTCCGTTATGTTTCTGAAGGCAGCAGGCAGACAGCCCAAGCCAGGTTACCGCTGCTACACAAGATACTCTGTTCTACATCCTGTTTTCCTTTAGATTTTCCTGGGTGGTCTACATAATAGGATGAGTTAAGATTACACTAGCAAAGACGGACATGAGGCCATCAGGCAACAGGTAGAGAGAAGTTGGGAGAAGTGGCCATGCTCATCCTTATTCAAGCAGTCTTTCCTGGTATCTTGTTTATTTCAGCACTGTTAGTGTATGACTTCTCTTAGCTGCCTGACTAGGTACTTGAAACCTCCTTTGCAATGTGGACAACCTTACCAACTTTGCAGATTGCTACCAGAAGGTCTGCAAAGCATTAAGAGTACTGTAGTATACAGTGAGCTGTACATTATGGGATTGCCCAACACAGCATCTAATGATCCTTAGGCCTCGTGCAGTTTTCATGGCTCTTGTGACAGGCACTTAACACCTGCCTTGAGTGGAAGATCATTATCTGCCTTATTTTGGTGAAGCTGTCACAACATGTTGGTCCCTTTTGAATCCGTGTAAGCAGCTCGCTGTGGAGACATCTACAAGCCAGCACCATGTGAGAATGCAAGAGGCAACTAAAGCAAGCAAGCAAAGTGCTTGGTTTGGAATCTAGCTTGGGAGGCCAGAGTAGGTGCAGCAGGGACAATAACAGCTTGAAAGGAAGTGAGATGAACAAAAAAATGGACTAATGTGTTTCTGAAAGGAAAGGAATAGTGTCAAGTCCAGACTTTGTTTTTTTCATGGCTAAAATGTCAGGAAAGGAGAACACCCATACTTAATGATACTGGAATTTACTATGCTTCTATACACTTTATATGTTGAACAGAGTCATCCAACAATGGTGGCTATCTGTTCATGTTCAGGACCTTAAGTTTTGTTCAATTTTTATGTTGACAGCCTTGTTTCCACTAACTACTGCCCACTCTGTTTGATACAGACAGTTCTTGCTCAACACTTATTCTGCTCGGTATAAGCAATAGGACCTACCAAGGGAGAGTCTGAAAGCAGTAAAGTGCAAAATGGTATGTCATCCACTCACGGTATTTACTCAAGTGAGGAGTGTGGAAATAAAGGCTGACTGTTGATATTGTCCTTGAGACAATCCTATTGCTGGGTTTGGGGCCCAAAATTCAGAGAAAGAGTATCAGCGTAACAACTGACTTCAGAAGGCTGCTGGGAGAAGTTTCATGTCCTCACGGTCCATCACCTTTAGTTAATGGTTCGATTTTCTCGGATGATAAGCAATGTCATGTTTCACTAAGACTGTAAAACTGCAGATTAAGACCTAAGGAAAGATGATGTCTAAACCTCCTTATGGTTTGGTAATAGGCACTGTTCCTTTTGAGATGTTTCATTTTTCATGCACAATTTTTAACACACATTACAGAATTCTTTCCAGAAAGCAGCTTACTTCCTGGATTATGTGATATACATGCATATGGGTGGAGGTACTGCTTATACCAGATCAAAATGTGCCAGGCCATGACACCAAATGTTTACCTTCACACGATGGTAAAGGTTTACTCCAGCTCCCATTGGTAAGACATGTGATATTCTGGGGTCCAACAAGATGATACCCAGCGCTGCACACAAAGGTTACATTACTTCTGTATGTGCTTCCCGTAGAAATGGCCTCTGCTTTTTCTACTGAGGGATGCAGCCCACAAGTAATTCCTGTAAGAGAAGAAAAATTTTTGGTTTTATACATACAACAAAGCCCACTCTGTCTGGCTGTTATACACTGTCTGCAGTTCTATTCACAGACTGAATGAAAGGAAAGATGGGAAGAAAGAATCTGTGAAGTACTATATGAGAAAGGTTATATAATGCCTTGCTTGCCCTCTCTCCTGGGGTTCAGGCTGCAAACACCTGAGAGAGACCCTGCCCTGGTGTATCTGACAGTGTTGTAAGCAATCAGTGATCCAGAATATTTCTTCTGACTAACTCAGAGGATGCATCTTCAGACTTCTCTGCTCCCTGTATAGTGAAAGATGGTCTCAGGATGTCCCCAAGAAAAATGACAGTAGTTAAGGAAGATCTTATCCCTTGTCCTGTCCTTATTGCACAGACCATGCAAATTGGTCAAAGCTAAGAGAAAGGAATACAAGCAATACGACTATGACATCACCATGAAAAGATGGAAAATAATTTATTGGTAGAGATTATAAAATTTGGGCATTTTATTTATAACCTGTATGAAATAAGTCATAAATCCTTCTTTCCATGCTCCTACAATTAATTGCCTTCTGCTTCACAGGACCAAGATTTGATCGTAAGGAGCAGAGTCTTGATCTCCAGACACACCAGGGACCAAGATATATTAGCCTCGACATTGCAGAGACAAATCACCTCAGTGCTTGATGTTCAAGGCCCTGCAACCCATAGTGCAAAGCAAATCAAATAGAGCAGGCCACACTTCTCATCTCCTAACCTGACCACAGCTCTATTGTTGTTCTATGTTGTTATGTCAAAAGGAGCTCCCTTCAGATCAGAGAGGAACTGCCAGTGAGAACTTCTCAGCTGGCTTTTCTGCTGGCTCCTCCTGTTACACCCCCAAATGGAGCAGGAGATCAGGTGGAAGCCAGCAAAAGTACCATGCCAGTTAGTTTCCTGGCCCTCCTGGAAAACTGCCACCATGTTGCTGTGCTTCCTACTTACCCCTGCATGAAGGAACAGAGGGGCTCCACTTTTTGTCAACATGGCAAATCCTTCGGCTTGGTCCCTCTAGTTCAAAACCAGGGTCGCAGCTGTAAAAAGCCTCACTGCCAAACAAGAACTCCTCTCCCTGAACAGATCCATTTTCTATTGCCTCTGGGGGTCCACATGATCCTCCTGTAACATAAGAAATATACTCCAGACACAGTACATACAGCCTGTCCTGCTCCCAGCTCCTCCACAATTTTTACCCTGAGAAACAGGGAAAGAACACAGTGTTTATATGGGTATTCCCAGGTATTTTCTCCTGAGTAGCAGAACAGCAGAAGAGTAATATTTGGTGCTCTCAGATATTGCTATAAGACAAAATCCATTGTGGCTTTGCTGGCAGGAAGCCTTGAAGTCAACAGCTGAACTCCGCTTAAGTATTTATATAGACAGCTTCTGTTCTGGCACTGCAGGCAGAAGGAATCAGACATCTCACAGAACTGAAGTACCTTTGAAAATGAGTACCCATAGAGCTACAGTTCAGGATGTTGAGTACCCACAGCTCTGGGTAACTGTGGTGGTCAAAGGTTCTTAGCAACCTGAGAAACCATGACCTCAAGTGGCAGAACTGTTTAAATTTCAGATATTACTCTTCCGAGATGGACAATAATCTCGAAGTAATATGACAGTAATTTCTTGTATCAACAACCTGATACAAGAAAACAGCTCTTCAAGTTATCATTGCTACTCTTTACTTGTGCAGAGTTCCAGAGGAACTCTGCTGTTTCTCTGAACCCTGTATCTCATCCTATTTAAACATGCAATTAATAGAAAACTTTTAAACTTATTTACATCATTAATCTTTTCCATTATATTTCTCTAAAGATGCATAAAGCTAAAATAGCAGAAGGAATGTGTTAAAGGCCCCTCTGTGCATGCAGCCCGATGTCTGAAGTAAAGTACATGTAAACAGAAGTATTCAACAACAACCCCTTTGCTACCTGTTTTCCCAGCTTTCTTAGAGGTACAGGGGCACAGCAGTAGAAAGCTGCAGTGATTTCCTTAACACCGTTACCTGCACAAACCAGCAATTCTGCATGTCTCCCAATGTGTTATCAGTGGTACTTACTGACAATTCTTAGACATATGAAGACAGTATGAATTATAAATCAGGCAAAACAACCGCAAGTGTCTTTTGCTTAAAAGCACCCTTGACCAAACTCATCAAGTGACAAACTCAGATAGAACGTACTTCTGCATGCTGGCACTGTGCCACTCCAAAGCTTGTCTTCTTGGCAAGTCCGTTCTGTATCACCCTATGAAAGAAGAGACAATGCTCAAAGAACAGCTTCACTTAGCAATCCTTTTTTCTCCCAACAGCTATAGTATCCAGCAAAGCCAGTGTGTCTTCCCTCCATGTACAACCCATGTAAGACAGAGTTAAATGCTTACAGTCCAAGATGATGAGGAGAGTTTAGGCTAGAACTCCTTCCTCCAAACTGCAGGGTATTGTTTACAAACCAAATGCTTGTGGGTCAGTTAATTAGTTTCCTTGTCCTCCTCCCTGGAGTATCATTGTTTCTGTCCGTTTTGCCATTCTTGTTCCCAGAAATGTGTTATGATGGCACATTTTCTCCTTCCAGTATTAACTTAATTAAAATTTAACTTGCATTCTTTTCACCAACAGTACAAGCCTATGGTTTGTAAACATACTGTACTGACTTTGATCATGTCCCAAGCACTCATACTTCAAATTCACTTATAAATGACATTATTTATTTCTTACACACACATTTTATGGTTAGTCTAATACTTAAAGATTTATCTTGTATTTTATTCCAAGACATGAAGAACAACATCTAAATTTGCCCCTTGAAGTAATGTTCTTTCACTACTACAAGGGCAGCTGTTTGAAATTAGTGTTGTAAAGGCATTACAGCCAATGCACTTTGCTTTCTGGAGAGAAAAACACAGGACCTCTAACAAGGGAAACACATGGACACTAGGTGGCGAAGCTGGCATACAAAGCACGGATCGATCTTTTACTATGCAAAAGCACTGGTTTATTACCACCAAAAATACAACAGTTCTGCCTCTCCGTCTAAATATTGACCCAATCCTTCATCCTCACTGATACTATGTATGTGGCAAAATAATGCAAATTAGATTTATTGTTACCTGTGAATTCTCTAAACTCTCCTTTTTGTTAAGACTGAGAGACCAAGTGAATTAAATACTGTCTGGGTGTATTCACATGCATGAAATTTGTATTTATTATCAGTGTTACCACAGTACCAAGAAAGCATGATACTGCATTTTGTTTGGTACTCATGAAGCGCAGAGTTAAGAGACAGCACCTGTCATTGCTACTTCATGCCTCTGGACAGGATTGTTCCATATTCTGCCATTACCTGGGGATGGTGAAGGCCATGCTGTACTTCAGCAGTGAATTTTCACTTCTAAACTCACTGCAATTTTGAAAACACGAGGCTGCTATGAATTGGCTAGCATGAGGCCTGGTAACTAGACATCAGTGGTGCTCCAGAGCTCAGATAGGAACAATAGCTCAATGCTCATAATAAAAACAATAGACAGGAAAGGACTTTGTTCACATCTCTACCAGTGAATAAAGCTGCCATTAAACAAACTGCAATCTCTTTGTCTTATCAAAAAAGACAAATCACTTCCACATCGTCTAGCAATATCACAGAACTGTTGGCAGTACCACTTATCAGGAGCTTTGAGTTTCGAAGGCAGAATGCAGAAGACAGAGCTTGGAATGTTATGAGATTGGAAAACGGAAGAAGATGATCTAATTGAGAACAGAGAGCTAGTTCAAGAGAGCACATGTGAGAAAAGAACTCTTCCATGATTTATGGTCACAAGTATGTGTCAATATGCACAGAAGTAACATACAAGCTGTACTTTGAGGATTGAAATAATCTTCAGCTATAAAAAAACAACACTGAAAGGTATTTGCTGAATACATGCCTTTGAACAGGATGCTTATATTTGCTTCAGTCATACTGTTACCTAATTCAAGTAATAACCCAGACATACCAGGAGCATTCTATAGACAACAACAAAAAAAGATATTGAACTTCTGTAGCAGCTACGGAAATACATCAATAGGGAACAGGCATAATACATTCTCACATAACAACAGTGAAGAAAGGATAACTAAAGCTCTAGAGTGCTAGAGATTGAGCTTGCTTACTTGTAATTCATAGCCAGGAATACATTTATAAAGGACCACGTCTTTATAACTGAATTTGGTGCCAACCACAAATCCGTGCTCTGGAGATTCTGGGGTCCCACATGACACAGGAATGCAGATGTCATCAGAAAACACTGGAACCCAAACACCACTCTCCTGAAAAATAAGTATGATAAAAAGTGTGAATGCATCATTCAATATGCTAAATTCATATCTAAATGAAAAAGTTAGAATTGTAGCAGAAATAGCTGTGGGCATACTGATGTAGTTAATGTAATATTATCTGTGAAATCTTTGAAGAAACACAGTAATATAAGTAGCACTTCTAAGACGGCAACAAAGACTGGAGCTCAGCTATGAAAGGAATGCCCAGCCTTGAAAGACAGAAGGAACAAAATATAAACAGGGCAACAGAAACTTGAAAAGCAAGTTCACTTATACAAGGTCATTTAATAGCTCAGGAACCCCTCAGGAGAGGAATGAAACTACAGGTGCTCAGTTCCATGTTCTGTACTTCAGTGCCTCATCTGCTTACCCAGGTCCTAAAGGAGGTCTAATACCTGAACAGAAAATCAAACACACTTATTCTTACTTCAACAGATCTTTGAAAGAGCAAAGTAAGAGGAGACCCTTTGCTTTCAAAAAGTACTTATCCTGCAAAAATACATAATTTACTCTCCTACATGTGACATAAGGAATGTTTTTCTACAGGAAAGCATTAGTTTTAGACAGAAGAAATCATTAATTTCCAGTTCTGAAAGTCTGTGTTTACTGGCGAACAAGAAGGCATATATATTGCATTTTGCAGGACATGCCTTACATTTTTTTGTGCAATTAAGAGCTAAAAGGACAAGAGGACAAGTCTTGAATTCAACAGAGCCTGCAAAATAAAACAGTGCAGATAATACTATACCTTGCATGTAGATGTGCTCACTCCCACCAGAGTATAGCCTTCTACACAAGACAAAGTGATGTTTGCATTCACAGTGAAGTTGTCCCCAAGCACTATTATATGGGTGATATTTTCTGGGAGTGGACACTTTCTGGGGCAACAGGAAATACTTGGAGGAGACCACTGTCCATCTTCCTGGCAAGTGCATACATCCTCCTCTGTCACCATTGTGTAGCCTTCCAGGCATCTGCAACAGAGCATTAACACCTGACTACAGGGATACTGTGGGGACAAACTGATCCACAAGTTACAAAGACATTTTTCAACATTTCTTGTTCATAAGCACACCTGGTGCCTTCTCTATTATTTCAAGCAAACCCTACAAGAAGCATGCCTAGACTGAGTTTATTCTGTTGCAAGATCTGGAAGTTTCAGACTTCATCTCCAGCTGTTTCATGTTGCTGAAGCACCACCAGGAAAAGTGAGGTGGTAGCTTTAGTGCTTAGAGAATAGTGAATGCCTTGGTGCAGTCCCTGCCCTTCCATTTGTGAGAAAGGCTTTAGGTTAAGTAAACTGTGAGAGTGCCAAATTCTACTGCAGCTTCTCGATTGCCAGTTGCTGAATATCCCATTTGCAACCACCAATTCTAAAGATGATCTCATTTTCTTCCAAGAGTAAACCAAGCCTTAGGCCGATCACAGTTTGCTTGCTTAGGAATTTCAGGCTGATTTGCTCTGTGCCTTGCAGTGCTTCACCAAGATCAACTCAACTAGCTTGGAGGGTCTGGCCAGAAGTGGGGTTAGTTGTAGGTTGGCTGACCCCATTCATTTTCTTAAAGATGCAGTTGTAGGTTGGCTGACCCCATTCATTTTCTTAAAGATGCACTGTAATGTCTGATTCTGTTTAATTAATCCACATGCAATCTCACAGTTATGTTCACTACTGTTTATTGCTTTTACTGCCAAAACAACATCTCCCCTTCTGCAAGGAATTCCTCACCTTGGAGAAAGAGATCTGCAGTGTGCACACTCCAAGAAACCAACAGAAACCCATTTTTCTTGTCTATGACAAAGGAGTAACTGTGCATCAACAGCACTTGTTGACAGTGCAATGCTGCAGTACTGAGAACGGGATTTCAGGAGACCAGCCCTTCTATGTTACATTAGGTATCTGAAGCAGGAAGAAGAGATAAATGGTATGCCAAAAGGGGAAAAGAAATTTCACGCCCTAGTTTTTCAGAGGAAGAGGATGAAAGCAAAGAGGAACAGGAAACCAAGGTGGTGGAGGAGTGCAGCCCAACATGCTGAAATACCTTGCTGGAGTTTTATCAGTGGTCCAGATAATATCTTTTTATGGGCATGGGAACATGGGCTTTGTCTATCTACGCATATGATAAGGCATAACTTTTCTTCCAGGTCTTCTAAAAAGGGTGCATACATTTTCCATCTTCATTCCTTAAGAGACTCTAATGGAAAGAGCAGCATTGTTCTTACCTGTACTGGACCTTGCTCCCATAGGTATGAGTGTTCCCAAGAACCTCTGCATTGGGGACAGAAGGTGGCGGGCCACAGCTTAGCAGCTCACAGCTTGGGTATGGCTTTTTCCAGACACCTGTCTCCACACAAGTCAGTTCTGGACTCCCCCGCATGACAAAACCCGTCAAGCAGGTATATATGATGGTGTTTTCATCTGCAGAGCTGCTCCCATTGATAAATGTGTTGGGGATGATGGGTGGGGAGCCGCAGGAAATCTGCCCACACCGAGGAAACCCCAAACTCCACCTGCCAGCTGCCTCACAGGTGATTTCGGAAGGCCCTAGCAGTTTAAAGCCCTCCAGGCATTGAAACTGGGCACTTTTCCCACAACTGAAATCTTCACCAAGGACAACCCCATTCTGGATCTGTGGCATAGGGCACTCACAGGAGAGGCAGGATGGAAGGCTTCCACTCCAGGAACCATTGGACAAACATTGCCGTAAAGGATTACCATGCAGCTCATATCCAGGGAAGCACACATACTGGGCAAATTCCCCATAGGTAAAGTCTGAGCCGTTCAGAAAGCCATGGGAGATGTCTTCAGGAGGTCCACAAATGACTGGCTCACAGTGTGGAGCTTCTGAATCCCAGGTGCCATCGCTCTGACAGGTAAGCATGGACGCTCCTTGCAGGTTATATCCTTCATTGCAGTGATACTGCACTTCTTTGCTAAAGCCAAAATCTGAGCCAATAATTCTCCCATTGGGAATAGGCAGAGGCATGGGGCAGGTCACAGCTTTGCAAACTGGAGCAATTCCACTCCAGCTTCCATTTGCAAGGCAGACTCTACTCCTGTCCCCATCTAACAGGAAACCTTCGTTGCAGCTATACTCTGTATGCCTCTGGAACGTGTACTCCTCTCCAGACACTTGACCATTCTCCAGAACTGGTGGTGGGCTGCAGGAAATAGGGATGCAAATTGGTTCACTGCCATCCCATTTCTGGTTCTCTTGGCACCTCCTCTCTGCGGGGCCATTTAACTGGTAGCCAGGATCACACTCATAGTAGACAACGCTCCCATATGTGTAGTTTTCCCCTCTTATGCTCCCATTCATCAGCTGGGCAGGTGAGCTGCATGTTACCGCTTTGCAGTATGGAGCAGTGTTACTCCACTGCCGATTTGGCAAACACAGCCGTGTGTCCGAGCCAACAAGTGTAAACCCTGGCTTACAGGTGTACTGTACCACGCTACCGAGTGTGTTCTCAGTAAAATGTAAAATTCCATTCTCTGGAGGTGATAGCAATGTGCATTCTATGGAAACACAGGAGGGGGCAGTGCCATTCCAGACCCCATCTTCTTGGCAAGCTAGAATGGGGTTTCCCAAGAGCTCATAGCCAGAGTAACATGTGTATAAAATGATAGATCCAAATAAGAAAGTGGTCAGCTGCATTGCACTGTTCTCCTTCGAAGAACTTTTGAAGTCCTTCAAATTGCCAACCAGCAGCATGTGTGAAAGGGAGGGACTGTCTGTAACGCTCTCCTGGTCTGAACGTCTTTCCCCGTGTCTCACCTGCACATACTCCCCAAAGTCAATGTGAGGAGGTAGGCCACAGTCCATTGGGAGGCAAGATGGAGTGGAGCTAGACCAGCCTGATTCTTCACAGGTCTGCATGGCAAGGCCAGACAGCTGGAAGCCAGGAACACAGCTGTAAATGACCATGGCCCCATAGCTGTAATCTGCACCCTCCACAAAGCCATTCTCAATAGGCTGAGGGGGCTGGCAACTTATGGCTTTGCAGGAGGGAACATCTGTACTCCATTCTCCTGTCTCTAGGCAGCTCAGCGTTTCTTCCCCTTGGAGCTGGAAGCCTCTGTCACAGGAATACCTAACAGTCTGCCCATAATGGAAGTTTGTGAATGAGTATTTGCCATTGAGGATCTTTTTAGGCCTTGGGCATTCAATGGGTTTGCAAACTGGCTTTCCTCCAAGCCACTGTCCATCTTCTCCACAGAGGATAGTTGTGTTCCCCATCAGTTCAAAGCCTGGTTTACAAGTATAGAGAGCTGTGCTGAGGAAGGTGAGGCCCTGCACATCAACAATGCCATTTTGAATTTCTTCTGGCTGGGGGCATTCCACAGGAATACATTCCGGCAAAGGCAAGCTCCATGAGCCATCAGCCTGGCATCTGATAGTAGATTCACCCTTCAGTATAAACCCATCCACACAGATGTACCTCACAGTGCTACCAAAAAGAAGTGATAAAGTCAAGGGGTCACTGAAGGGGATGTATGGAGGTGCAGGACACTGTATGACCTTGCAGAAGGGAAAGGAATCATTCCACTGTTGAGAGGGCAAGCATTTCAGTACAGAGGAGCCATGCAAAACATAACCCTCTTTGCAGGAGAACTGCACAACACCAACTTGGTTAGTCACTTCCCTCAAGACTAGCTGGTTTTCTGCCAAGGGTGGTTCTGGACATTTTGTTGGCACACACTTTGGGCTTTGCTTTTTGTTCCATTTCCCAGACTTTTGACATGTCCAAGACACATCTCCAATCAACTCATAGCCTTCATCACAGAAAAACTCGACTTTGGAGCCCAAATCAAAGGTTTCTCCTTTGGAGTAGCCATGATGGATGGGTGGTGGCTTTCCGCAGCTGAGGGGAACACAGCGAGGAGGTGATTCACTGTACCACTGCCGATTGGCTTGGCAGATAAATAGTGAGCTCCCAACCAGGTGGTAGCCAGACTTGCACTGATAATTTGCCTGATTCTCAAAGAAGCGTCCAGTCGTTTCCTGTAAAACAGATGACACAGACATATCTGAAATGAAGATGCACAACTAGCACACTGGGAAAATGATAGTATTACTTCTGTTTTCTTGGTCTAGATTCTAGCTGAATCCCAGGCAGTGGTCAAGGCTGTCTGCAGAGAAATAAATGTAAGTAACAGACACAGCATGTCTTGCCTCAAATACTGCATTCTGCTGTCAGGAAATCTGACCACAACATTGAAAGAAAAGAGAACACTCAAGGCCTAAATGGCAAATCTAGAAAACATTTCCTCCTGCTTTCTCCCTTCCTGACCTATAAGGTCAAAAGTTATGTAGACAGGAAGACAGAAAAGAAACATACTGGGAGAAGCTGCTAGGAAACTATTAGCCTATTGCTGCTCTGTTTCTTTAGCTTACAGGTGTATTCAAGGCTGGAGCCTTCAGGTGTACTACTACGAGGAGACCTTTCTAAGTGCTCATATGCAGCTGGAGGGTCCTGAGCAGGCAGCTGAGAAGCTCACTGAAGTTGCAGGCTGAGCTCTGACTGCAATATTAAAAATGTCTCTAACAGAAGGAGTATCTGGAGGAGTAGCCCTGCTTAGGCGAGACAACACAGAGTGATATATGTTATTTAGAAGACATATCTGTGTGGAAGTCTGAACAGAAATTGTCGCTATAGCTGATGAAAGCTCATGTACGAATTGGGATGCCCCCAAAAAAACATTTTTTAAAAAAATGTAGATTACCTGGTGGCTAGATTTAAGGAAGCAGGGGAAACGTTCAGAAGAAAAATGCTTAAGAAATTCTAAACTGAATCTTCACAATAATGTTTTTGATCTTCCTTGCCACAGTGTTATTCTTGTGCATCAAAGCACAACACAGATTGAGTAGTTTTTACGGCTCTGGGCTGCCACAAGGAGATCTTTAACTTTAGGCATTGTTGCAATGTAATTTGACAGAAAAAGGACTAATTCTGACCTCAGAAAAGAAATGTTCTTGCATCCAAAGCAGATAAATTATCCCGAAGTGATGTATCTATTTCAAATTAAGATTCCTTTTCACGGCAGTATAAAGAGCAAGGCTTGTGAACTGGTAATAGTACTTCATACATCTCCAGATGGCCCTTGGAAAGCCACCCATGGACTGAACAACTGAAGAGCGAGATACCAAGGAAATCAATTGATTGTAATACTACACCTTGAGTTTCCTAGCTGAAAACTCGATTTAAGATAGGAAATACCATGGAAGTGTCTGTGTTTTTTAGATATGATACTTCTACAAATCCACCCATTTTTTCATTGCTTATTTGTTCCATCTAGTCACATCTTTCCACAATTTCAACAACAAAGCAAAAAAAGAAGAGAGAAAAAAAAAGAACAGCAACAATTACGAAGACATTCAGTTCGCTATGCTATCAGGCAGATGAGAAAACTAATTTTATACCTTAATAAAGCCATTCTCAAGCTGGGGTGGTTCTCCACAGGACACTGGGTGGCAGGTGGGCAAATTGCCACTCCAGTTACCAGTGGCCTCACAGGTCCGCTTCTTCTCCCCCTTGATGTAGAAGCCCTTGTTGCAGCTGTAAGCCACCACCGCTCCGAAGCTGTAGTTGGCCCCACTGGCATAGCCATTGGCAATGTGGGGAGGTTCTCCACAGCGAACTGGGATGCACTGGATGCTCAAAGGAGAAGGATTCCAGAGACCCCCTCGAAGGCACTCGATCTTGGCCGAAGTGTTCAGGACGAAGCCTTCCATGCACTTGAAGCTCACAATGGAGCCGGCTGTGAACCTGGCTTTACTGACGGACTCCAGGATGCTGTATGAGACAGTGGACGGCTTTTCACAGAAATCAGCTATGCAGTGGGGCATCTTCTTGCCCTCTGGAGGCACCCACTTCCCTTCTGCATTGCAAAGCAGCTGAGAGTTATCGGCCAAGCTGTAGCCATCTGAGCAGAAGTAATAAGCTGTATCACCAAAGAGGCGGTGGGCTCTCTGTGGCGATGCATTTTCCACATGGGGTGGTTCGTCACAGGATACTGCCAGGCACTGCTGGTGGTTCACGCTCCACTCACCGCTGGCTAAGCACTCTATGGTTGCAGGGCCATCTAATGTGTAACTGTGGATAAGGAAACCACATAGGGAGTCAAAAATGCAAGTACTGTCAAATGTACAGTTTCCTGAAGCCCCCACAGAACAAGTTTGCTAGCATCCTAGAAGACAGACAAATAGGATGCTTTACAATAGCTATTTCAAACATAGAATTTCAAAGCCAACGTGTCCACAGGTGAGGTATCACAATAAGGGAGAACCCAGAAGACCTTGAGCATAACTCCCTTCTCTGGTCTGTCCATCTGATTACCATTTCTGAACTTCCGTTTTGATTGAAACTTCGCTATTACAACAAACCTAGTATTGTGCTGTGATAGTTTGTCCACCCCTCAAAGAAACTATCCCACTCAGAAATTATTCCCCTCTAGCAGAACTGAAGGGAGGAGGAAGAGAGGAAAGCCCATAAAAGTTTTTTGGATTCCTGTTATCAGCTGTATCAACCTATTTTCATACTTGCAAACAATAAGAAGCTTCTTGGTGAGTTGCCTAGAAATGCTGTGGCAAATAATGCATGTAGCAATCTTGTAACAACTTCCTAAAAAACACTGTAGAAACTGATATAAAAGCAAATATTTTTAGTCCTGATTAAAAAAAATATAATATTTTACAATGAAGTTCATCTGTGTGATTAGTCAAAATGCAGTTAAGTTTCTTTACTCTGTCTCTGGGATGCAGTGACAGGCATTATTCCCTGCTGCTCATCAACTAATATAAATTCCTGCTACTTAAACATGTAATTTGTTATCTTTGATCATCTTTTTGCTCAGTTTTAAGTTTTCTGTAGTGTCTCTTATGAAAAGCAAAAAAACAGTATCTATTCCAAAGGTCCCAGTAACACCAGTTGCAGGCTGGGAACCAGTTGTTCAGACTTCGACTGCAAGTTCTGTAAAAGTGTTTTGTCTTGTTTGCAGGATATGTTTTCAGAGCCCTGTGACTGGATTCCAGAAAAATAGCCTATTACGTGCCAATGCTTAATATTATCCACTCTATCAATTGTCACACAGACAGCAGTGACCCTCTTTACATGCTGATATCCTATTTAAAATACTTGCACAGCTTTTTGAATCTTAATTCGGTCAAGAAAAAAGAGTAAGAAGGATTTATTTCAATGATGTTTCAAATAATATTGCAAAACTATTTGAAAAGAAAAACACTGTTGCACTAATCTACCTTTTTTTCCACCAAGAAGCACAAAATCCTCCATTCACTTAAGGCCTGACTTTGCAAATGCTCTTCATATGTACTCTGTCTTTTGGACAGAACAGTTTCAAGAAATTCAATGCGACTGCTTACAGTCTGTAAAGATACACATGTGCAAAGGTTATTCCAGGATCAGAGGCCAGCATTACAATCATGCTAGACCATCAAAGTGGGGCCATGTCTTTGATAAAATTGCATCTGAAAAGGTCACTACACTGCATAGATGGAAATCAAGAAAAATTACGCACCTCAATAAAGGAGCAGAGTTTTAAGTAAGCAAAGTTTAGAACACCTGAACACTTGTGTTAGTTCTCAAAAGGAAAGAAATAGAATTCTTACAGTGTGATGAGACATGGGGAATTCTTTGTGATCACAGCCTTGAGTTAACCAGAGAAGGACTAGTCCAAGAGACTGATCTATCATGCCCTCTGAATCCTCTCCATTCTTCTTTTCTGGGGTGTATGCAGCTGATGTGGAACTGACCACTTTAGGAAATGCCTTGGTGTCCCATACTAACCTGTCAGCCCACAAAACGACTCCTTCACGTTTAATTTCCAGAAAGTCAAGACAGGAGAAGTTAAAATGAATTCATGAGTAGTCATGAAACAACAGAGTACACAGCTTTGTCCATAAGCCTGGGTGGCCTGTACCAGTTTTACTTGTCCTGTGTATTAGTCCAGTAGTAAGAATATACATACCCTTCCTTACATGTGTAAGAGACCGTGCTCCTAAACGTAAAATTATTTCCATTTATGATCGCATCTTTGATGGCAGGAGGGGACCCACAAGAGACAATGCTGCAAGCTGGCGGTGTGCTGTTCCAGGTCCCTGAAGATGCACAGACAAGTACAGAGGGTCCCTGAAGGCTGTGACAGAAAGATCATTATTAAGACTGCTGGGTGAGAAACAGAGAGAGCAAGAGATGCTTTGCTTCTCACTGATTTCAGCACAGGCCAGAAACTCCAATTCATGAAAACACACTGCTGATGCTCTCAGAAAAGCTGTTTTTCAGGTATTTTGAAGTGAAAGCTGGTGGAATTCACGTGGGGCCTCAATGCACTCTGCAGACACACATATTTACTTCTGCTGTAGCTTTGTCCATTTCTGAGCTACAAAAGGTCATGGGGTGCTTACATGTTTACTTAAGCTTAAAGATTCACTTGTATACCACCAACACCATGCCCATCTTGAGAGTTACAACCAGGCTTAAGTCTGAGACCTGATTCGCTCATGGAGACTTAAACACTTAATTGCAGCCTAGTAAAAACGTGTTTCTGATATATTTGCTTACAAATGTAAAACAGAATAAAAGCCTAAAGCAAGTAACTGCTGCAGAGCTTTCAAGGAATAAATGGGTAAATCCCTAAAGATTTTTCCATGAAAGGCATTGTAAAACAATACCAAACATAATACTGCATATGTTCCAAAGCTAATTAGGTGAATGATAATATTTAAAGACAAATGAGAGCTTCAATATGACGAGAACTGATTTACAAATATTCAAAATATGTGTTAAGAGTTTAATGGTAAAAATGAAAATGTTTATATGTCCATACATATATATGTGCATGGAAGATACTGAATGGCCTTTTTGAATTGCTCCAATTTAGTATGAAAACCAGGAATTACTTCCAAGATATAAAGAAGTCTTTTTCATTTTTCTTTTAGTACTCTATCTTTCTGAGCAATCATCCCAGCCTTGTCTTTTCCAGATGTAAGTTAGATCTTTCTGAAAATGTTTTATATGCAAAAGCGTGCTGCCTGCATTTGATTAAGGAATGCTTCTGCATTTACCGGTATCCATTGTCACAGGCGTATGATACAGAGGAAAGGTAGGTTGTGCCAGTAAGTGTGTATTTTCCATTGCTGATATTCTGTGGGCTTGGACATGTCACCATTTCACAGGAGGGGGGAGGAAGATTCCAAATGCCACTAGCAAGGCACAGAATTTCCTTTTCACCCACTAAGCTGTATCCATCATTGCATCTGTGTGAGAAGAAAATAAGTGTTATCAAATGTAGAGCCTTTTATGCACAACCTCACTGGCCACCCCTTTCACACCCCTTCATCCATACCCTCATATGCTAGTTTTCTCTGTAGCGCTGAGAATTAGCACAGCAGTAAACATTCAGCTTTGCTAGTGAACAACCACAGCTATAAACAAATCTCTTTCCATTACTTTAATCCCATCTTCCTCCTCCCCATTTATTTCAGCCACTCTCTGAATTTAGATAAACTCTCATTTGTTGCCAGATGCTCAGTCATTAATAAAGCACTTCAAATACACTGAATTCGTACCTGTATATCACCTTACTGCGGTATGTAAAATTTGAACCCAAAACGACACCGTTCTCTGGAATAACTGGACCTCCACAGGATATAGCTTTAAAAATACAGGATCACAAGAGAGGTTGATACAACACAAAAAATAACAATGTCAGGATTTTATTTGTTTTTACTAAATAGGTTTGAAGAGATCTAAAGCTCTTGAAAACAGTGGGTTCTTGGCTAAGCTATAACTGACATGTAGGGCTCTTTATTTGTCTTCACCTTGTGGAGAAATTTAACCAACTGGAAATTGGCAGTTGGAAATGTTCCAAACCCCACATGCTTTACCATCAAGAGGACTCCATCTCCATCTCTTCCTATGCAACAAATCCTTCTGGTTTGTTCTTTTCCACCCCTTCCTTTTACCCTGTTGTTTCACCTCATTAGTTCTGTTTCTCTAAAACTATTTCCACAATTATGCCATGTATATGTATGTGCAGTAGCCTGTTCTCCCTGGATGCCTTTTATCCACTGAAATACTGTTAATGATCTTTAAGACATTAAGTTTCCACAAGTTCCTTATGAACAGGAGGCTGCTTGAAGAAGAAAGACAGTTTTAAAGCTTACATTAAGAGAAAGACATGAGTCTACACCTTTGTCACTTCCAAGAATCTGTGTAAGAGTGCCACTGTGAACATAACAACTGTCAGAAAGGCTTCAGCTGGTGCTTATATCTTTAAAGACAATAGAGACTTCAGCCTTGTGACCCAAGACTGTTGGGACAAAGCTGCATTAGCTGTCAAGGTCTCTGAAGTCTCTCAACTCTCTAGTCTTTTCCCCTTCCAACTCTATCACAATGCATGTTACAATCAGCATTCTCCCCAGTAACTACACCTTCACAATATGGTATCGGGTGGCTCCACTGTCCGGACTCCATGCATGTAAGTTTAGTCACTCCTGTCAGCTGAAACCCTTCTTCACAGGAAAATGTTACTTCACTGCCAACACTGTAAATGTCCCCGTACAAATGTCCATTCGCTGGATTTCCTGGATTACGACACTTCACCGGTTCTGAGAAAGAAGAGAGAAAACTATTGATAACATCACTAAGTACCATGTTTTATGAACAAGTTGCAGGAGATATCCTTGGGAATATTCTGAAAGTAGGAAAGACAAACGTGGAAAATACCTATAAGTAATTTACAGGCCTGCCAGCTTTTCCCTGTTCTGTACATAAGTGACCAAAACTGAAGACTCTTGCAAGTAACCTAATCTTGATACACCCCTCTGTAACTGAGTTTGCATTCACAGTATGAGCACCATGGCTGCTTGCATTCATTGTCAGAAACAAATACATCTTGCAGCCATTCCCCCCCCCCCCCCCGTGAGAGAAAGCCCAGTCCAGCATGTCCAGCCCTCAACTTGAAATCAGCTCAGACACCTTTTATGTCAACCTATGCCAACGTCTTGCAGTCTTTACACAAAGCCACCTTGCTTAATGTTTCCAGAGGCAGCTCAACCCCGACTCAAATGCCTGCATTTAAATATTTCTTCGTCACACTTCATTGCAGCCTGATTCAGGCCAAATTGATTTGGATATGAGAACATGCTTGTTCTTGTACCTCCCTCCTATCAATTACTGGCAACAGTAATTTGAATAATTATAAAGTATTCAGTTATTGAAATAATTGAAGTCAGTCTTCTTCACAGCAGAAGACAAGATACTAGCCTATACAGACTCTTGGAAGGCTAGCCTGATGTTTTTCTTTCTCATACCTGCACATTTTTTACCATCTCCTTTGTAAGGAGGTATGCAAGTGCAAACATAGGATCCATTTGTGTTAAGACAAGATGCGTGCTCATCACAGTCTGATCCAACAGCACATTCATCAACATCTACAAAAAAGAAACATAATAAAGATGTCTCTAGGGTGGTAATTGTAATATGCATCTGCTTCAAACATCTGTCTCACTAATCAACAAGAGGAATCAGTTTAATTAGTATAATGAAAAATCACTCAACTCAACCACAGTTTTGATGTACTAGTAATAAGATTTAATCTTTAAATTAGTGTTTACATTTCCAGTTAATTTACTATAAAATATTGCAAAAGTGAGAAAATGGGAGACAAATCCCCATTAACCTTCAGTCAATAGTTCCACAAAAAGTACCTTATTTCCAGGTAGGAAACTCATGTGCAGACATCGTAACTCACGTGCTATTGTCTACCAGTTTTGGCAGATGCTACTAGACAGTTTTTGACAGACACTAATTCAATGACTTTGCATTAAATACTTACTTGGGAAATCCTCTACACCTCAAACTTCCCAACTGCTTAGCCAATATGGGAAACATTTTGAACATAAAATACAACCAAAGCCCCATCTTTGCTACAGAGAATTACACTAGATTAGGAAAGAGAAGAACCTGCAGTTGCCAGAAAAAGTCCAGATTATTTCAAAGCATATAAGTTATTATACTTATCTATTTATATGATAACAATGCCTAGAAATATCAACCAATAATTTATGCTCCAAGTCACTTGGTACTGTACAGCTAAAAATATCCCTGGCTCCAGATTACTTCATATCAGCTTTCAAATCCTGACTGAGCAGAAGTGTTCTTGGTATGTAAACAATGAGTAATAAATTGCAAGGATCAATTTCAAAGTATCTCATTGAAAAATGCTGGCATCAGGGATTATTCCCATATAAATCAGACCATTACGAGAGAACAGTTCTTCATTTCTAAGCCTTGCTACAGGACAACTGAACTAGGTACAGTATACAAACACATAGCTGGAGTTCTCTGTTTACTTCCAGGCAAAAAAAAAAAAAAACAACTCAGCTAAAAAAGTAAAAAAAAGTAACAAGATCTTCTGAATTGGTGTGCTCGTTCCTCTCTGCTGAATGAGTCTGGCAAGCATGAAAAAACCCGACAATGCAGTGAAAAGAAAGGGAGTTTCTCTCTGACATGCAGCATAAAAATGGCTCCTTTAAATCAAAACAGTTGCCAATTATGCAAGTATCAAGAGAATGCAAAGTGCTACCACAGCAGAAATGGAATGACTGCTCCTCAGTAATATCTTGTAAAGGGAAGGCAAGGCAGAGTGGAAGGACACTATGAATCAGATCTGTAACAGCAAAAGAAATGCCTAGAGTTGTATCAGGCTTTGTTAGTACCTGTCTGGAGTGTGAACAAAAAAGGTAAAGTATGGGCCAGAGTTTTCATTTTATTTATTTATTTATTTATTTTCCATTTTCCATGTCTATTCTGCTTTATCAGAGAGAAGACAAGCAAGAAGGTGGGGCACAGGGCACTTCCTTCCCAAATTACTCTCTATACTGCACAGATGCTGAACTACATGGACAGCCTTGTAGCATTTGTTCTGTGCCTGCTCATGTTTAGACCTTTGTATAAAGTGCAAAGGTGAATAGCAAAGAGAGGAACGATAGTCTGGACGGTCTGTTTGGAGGTTCTGGAGGAGTCTTGATGGACAAGATTCTACAAAACAAGATGGATCCTACTCCAAAGTGAATTTTGGCAGAACTAAGAGGCTGTTAATTTTGCTTTTGATCATCTTGACTGAAAAAAAATACATGTTCTGTACCTACATGTTTAGGAAAAACAACCAGTCAAATAAAACATAAATGCCTTGCAAGGTTATTACCCCGCAATTCACATGTTAAGCATGACCAAGACAGAAGTCACCTGAGTACAGCTAGTTAGGGGATTCTAGCAGGGATCTGCTGGAGACATGGCCCTACCCCCAGCCCTCTGTATGCAGTACTGTGCTAGTCTCTCACCTTTCAGTTCCTGTAGCTGCATCTGGTACATCAGATCCAGCTGACCAGGATGTAAGTTATGGTGTGGCAATTATGCGAACTGTGTCCGTAACTGCACTCCCAGCCTTCTCAATGCTGCAGCTGCTTGCTGACAGGCATGCTGAAGTGCAGGAAAATGCACGGGTTAGTAGCAGAGAATGCAACGACTCCAGGGCTAAATGAACCTGGAAGGAGAGAGACTGGGAGTGCAGGCTTATTAGGTAGGAAGCACAGGATTT
This sequence comes from Nettapus auritus, assembly GCA_011076525.1. Lineage (NCBI taxonomy): Eukaryota > Metazoa > Chordata > Aves > Anseriformes > Anatidae > Nettapus > Nettapus auritus. The sequence continues at coordinate 74,264,108 of CM021797.1, forward strand.
GGGTCCTACAAGGGGACTGAGAGAGAAACGTGCCAGACTGGAGTCCTGTTTTGACACAGTGCTGAGTACAGGATTTCAGAAATGTATTTTGGAGTGTAATTTCTGAGATTCTGGCTAGCTTTCACAATTTCAGAATGAAATCCCACCCAAACCCAAGAGCGTGGAAGTGCAAGCTTGCCAGCCCTTGTAGCCATATGGATGGCATGTCTCACCAAGGCAAGACGGTGAAATGCTGCTCCAGCTCCCGTTGTCCTTGCAGAACATCTCGAAGTCGCCTAACAAATAGTAGCCATTGTTGCACTGATAGGTAATGGTACTGCCAGCAAAGAAGTCCTCAGCTGCATAACCCCCATTTTCTAAAGGTGGAGGCACTCCACAGCTGATTCCTGCAAAGTTAGTGAAAAAAGGGCACAGGTCAATGTCACAATAATTCCACATCGGAGCCACCACCAGAGATTTCTATGGAACAACTGGGAAATCCCATCCACAAGCATGCCCCAATTTTTTTCTGAGGTAGCTAACTGATTCCAGGTCCAGCGGAGGGCCTTCATTTTTTCTCTGACAGAGACTGAGCAGGACTCTCCAGCTCCTGCTACTCTGCTAGTTCTGGAAAAGCCATCTGTGACTAATATCTGAGCAGATGCCTTTCACTCCCAAGGCACTTCCCCTGATAATCAATGATCCTTAGTGAGTTTTAAGGAGAAAGGAAAATTAAGTTTGCATGGAGGTTCCTAGCATTTCCCTTCACTGAAAAACAATCTCAGTGTTACTATGTTTAAGCACTGCAAAACTAGCTATGATAGAGATATGGGAACTGACCTCACAACCCTTGGCATCACTCTGACTTTGACTATAGTAAATAATCCCTGCTGATCCCAGCTGTGCCAGCAGAAGGTGTCACTGTACCTGACTGCCAGAGGCTGCTACTTATTCTAGCAGAGCTGCTTGTATCTTCATTTCAATCAAGATGACATGTACTTATTCCAGTGGTTACACAGCCCATCGCTGTAACCACAAGGACTTCCTTGCTCCCCAGGCGTTTGTAAGGATCACACAGTAAGACAGTGTGAATGTTTAGAGCCCATGGTATTAGAAGCCAAGTACTTGATGCAGAGGAATAGAATGGAAGAGCCTGTAACAAAGACAGGCTGTCAGGACATGTGGACCTGTGGATTTGGGGTTGTGTGGTAGCAGAAGGAGGAACAGGATCCTGGTGGGTGAAGGCAATGATTACAATGAGCTGGCTACAAGCGGTAGAAGAAGCTTTTCTGACAAGGCCTGTACCACACTGTCCACTATAGATTTTGTGGTTCTTTATGAAGAAAATAGCTATCTTCATCCCACTTTCATTAATCAGGTACTTGGGGAACAGGCTGAGAAAGGTGAGCTGGGCTCACCTTTCACTCAACATATTTGTGGCACAGTAGGTCTGCTCTAAGCTCTGTGCTCAACGGAGAAAACTGCCTGGCCCAATACAGAGACTGGATGACAACACTAACAGGGTTCTGATGCCTTGTCATTGGTAACACACCAAGAAAAAACAAAGCTGTCTCTTCCAGAGAAATTATGCTCTAGTGAAAAGGGTTTGCTTTTGGGTGTATCTCCATATTCACGCTATTTTGGCAGAAGAGGAGACAGATCCTGTGTTTGTGCTATGAACAGCTGAATGAAGGGGAAGAAGAGAAAACCACATTAAACCTAGACCAATCTATTTTAAGGTGTTTTTGACAAATTTGGTAAGTTTTCATCAGCAGCCCTTTTGGGATCATGCAATATCTACTTCTGCAATTAACTTACGGTTCTGCTGGAATACAGTCAGCTCCACCATATGCAACTACAGTCACATGTACAGTCATAGAAGAGGAGAACACAGAAAGGAGATGACAGGACTAGGAAAGCAGGAAACAAAGAAGCGTGGCAACCTAAATGTGTGCAGCAGAAATCTTAACAGAATTTCTTAGCAGAAATCTTGCAAGTGCTGGAGTACCTCTAAGTGCTGACAGATATACCTGTTGCCTTTTAAGAAACTATAGCACACTAATGTAAAAGCTTTTATTTCAAACCAGACATTCTCAGTGAAACTTAAAGTTCAGATACTCTAGCATTTCCTGTGTATCTTCCACATTCCTGGTGCCACAGGGGAGGCAAACTCAGATAATCAGTTTGCTGATCCAAATGGACTCATTTCTGCCACAGGCATTAGAAACTGACAGAAAAGTTAGCAGAATCAGATGGCAGTATAGTTCCTGCTCAGTAAAAATTGAGTTTAGCTTTGAGCATGTATGATGATATCATATCATACATTTTGTATCATACATATGATATCAAACAGATATCATCTGTAACATGGATGGTTTCAACCATATCACAGCTGAAGGGATAAACAAACCATGAACAGTGATACAGTCCAAACAGAAATTCATGTTTCCTAACCCTGCCAGCCCACTGAAACAACTCACTTTCACAGCGTGGAAAAGGCCGTGTCCACTGTCCCATGTTAAGGCAATGTTGAACAGAGTTTCCCACTATCTGGAACCCTGGGTCACAGGAAAGGCTCACTTTTGACCCTGGTTTTAAATCAGATGAAGAGGCACGCAGATGGGGTATGGATCCTTGCAAAGATGGACAGTCTGTGGACAAAATACAGGTATACAGTAAGAGATGCAGCTACGTGCTGAAAGGAATACATTTTTTAATTGATCATTGATCTTGTATAAGTTTATCCAGGAGGAAGTTTGGGGAAGTGTTATGCTAAGCTACATCCTACTTGGGCGTAAACTTTCAAAACGTTTTGGAATCATCAAAATACAACATCAGGAAAGGAATCGGTAGGAAAAAAGGTGAGGAGGAAGCAGGTACTTTCATACTGTCCAATTATTTTTATAAGAAAAGACAAGAAAAACTTCCTTCTGACCAAACACCATTTTCACTCTTCCCCTATCTCAATTCAGGAAGTAATAAATCTCTGTCAGAGATTTCAATGAACTTTTGTTACAAAACCCTGGAATTTGAGGAATGAAGGACTGAATGTTCCAACTGTTAAGTTATCAAAATAATTTATTCAAGGTTAGTAGGGCAAAGGCTGCAAGCTAGCATATTTAACTTCAAGAAATAGTCTTACAAGATTGTTCAGATGAAAGGGGTTTTAGTAAATAAAATTCTAACCAGCACAAAATATACTCTTGTAATCTATCTTCACTCTTCCAACAACTCCTGGAAGGAAATCTGGCCAGGCTAGTACATTTCCTTTTTGGAGATCTTCTGGACAGGATGTAGCCAGAGATTTTACCTATGGATTTAAAACAGATGGTTAGGTGCTGATTAAAGAACATGTAGGAAAAGAATATTATAAAGAAATACCTTCCATGTCTGCATGCAACATGAGAACAAATTATTGAATGAGTGATGTGCTTCCCTCCTAGCACAAGGGGCCTTTGATTGAACTAATTGTAATTCTTTACTTATAAGCCAGCTAGCTGTGGACAGGGATGTATGGAGGTAATAACTAATGGAATACTTGTCATGCAAGCCAAGTATAAAACATGATTCTTGAAATACAACTGAGATTGTTAGTGTGAAAAAAAGAAATGTATTTATCTTACATAAGGTACCTTACATAAGGTACATATAAAGATGCAACCTGAAGAGGAAACTTGATGTTTTAACAATTGTTAAAAAGGAGACCATCTACTTTTAGGTTCAGGGAGGCTTCTGCTATGTAAAAGCATTTTAAAAATTCTTATGGAATTCCACGTTTTAAATTCACTTTGCTCATTGTAACTCTAGGGGTAAAAAGGAAACATAGTCCCAGAGGGTAACCAGGATTAAGGTGTATAAGTGAGAAAGGAATATTTTCTTCAGCATCCTTAAAAAAAAGGAAGAGCAAAGAGGAACAACCCAGTGGCCTGGGTGCATCTTACTACAACTTATCCGCGAATACATGTAGTGTAGCTTCAGAGCACAGCTAGGTGGTTAAAACCCGTATGTGCCCTGTTTCTGGTGAACAACTGGGAAACCGCCTTTCTCGGTAGCCTAATTGGCTTCTGTCCAGCCTCCGCTGAATGACATGAACTACCAAAAGGAATGTGCTATACTGCCTTTGTGAAAAGATATACCATGAACCTCAGACTGAGTTGTTCTCGCACCACTCCTCTCCTGAACTCCAGTCAGGTTAATCAGGGTCTAAAGACAACTTAGCTGAAGAAGAGAGTGATGTGCTCTGTTTATACAGAGGCCATTTCAAAGATCTCACTTCAACAGTCTGTGGTGATAGAAACAGTTACAACCAGCAGCTGCAAACAATCTGGGAAGAATTTGTAGGGGAAATTGGCCTGACCCAGTGTGGGTCGGGCAGGTAAGGAAACTGTCCCTTCAAAACTGCATAGAAGAGAACGTAGAGCAGGAAGGGACCTCACAGTTCATTAGGACAAGAGGGAATCACCTCAAGTTGTGCCAGGGGAGGTTCAGGTTGGAAATTAGGAGAAATTTCTTCTCAAAAAGAGTAGTGAGGCATTGGAATAGGCTGCCAAGGGAGGTGGTGGAGTCACCATCCCTGGGGGTGTTTAAGGGAAGGCTGGATGTGGTGCTTAGGGACATGATTTAGTGGGTGGTATTGGTGGTAGGGGGATGGCTGGACCAGATGATCTTGAAGGTCTTTCCCAACCTAATGATTCTATGGTTTTATTCTATGTTTCCATGATTAAAGACAATTCATATTTCTACTGATGTCTACTCACCAATGAAACAACCAGTCTGTAGGTTTAGCTACAGAAAATAAATGGGCAAGTGGGTGAGCAACTAAGTATACAAAGACCTTAATGAGTAGACTTAGCCTTCCTGTTATTCGCTGTACAACATATTCTGTCACCCCACTTTCCTTTATGGCCAAGAACAGGAAGGTAAGACTTAATGAGTAGTTCTAGCTGTCTAGTACAAAAGTGGTAACAGCAGAGATAATTATAGTGATTTACTATCCCAAGCTTTAAAGTGAATACAGTAAAAACCTTACTTCAAGCTTACTTGGCTCAGTTCCCTGTCAAGTCACACACCTGTCTTTCCAGATAAACAAATACCACAAATGACAGGCAGGGTTTTCTTCCTCATCATAGCTGTACTGCATTTTGAAGCAAATGGGAATTTTACCTAGCCTGTCAATAGCATTAAACAGAGGTGAACACCAAGAAAGACTCAAAAAATCCCACTTAAACTCTTCCTAAGTGTGTCCTGTAAAATCACATGTAAGTTCATTAGCTTCATAACTGCTGGTGCAAAAAAACCCTAAAGATTTGGTTTGGCAATGCAACATGTGATGACATCAAAGGCTAAGAGCAGTAGTAGCTGATTGCTGGGCAGTTATGAACCTAGCAGAAAGACAAAGTATTAAAAAAAAGGACAAAGAAACAGAGAAGATGCTATAACCAAAGATTTTGCTTTGTTTCTTTTCTATTTCCTGCTGTTTTCATTATTTATTACTGAGCCGCTCCCCCCATGAAATGCCCCTGACTTTGAACTTGGTCTTTGATATTCAAGTGTTACCAACAGATACATAATTTCTTACCTTTGGGACTGAAATACTAATGACCAGGAAGAGTGTGCTCCATCACCTCTTGATTTTTGCACAAGTTTGCAAAAATCAAACTAGAGGTAGTAGTCAGTATGCTTAAGGGCAGAGACGAATCCACAGGGACCTCTACAGGTTGGAGGTGTGGGCCAACATGGACCTTGTGAAATTGAACAAGAACAAATGGGAAGGACAAAAACCCCTATGAATGATACATGTTGAGAAAAGCCTGGACAGGGAGCAGCTCTGTGGAAAATGCCCTAGGCATTCTGGCAGGCTAAGTATGGAGCAGCTGTGTGCCCTGGCAATAATGAGAACCAGCAGCATAGTTGGCTGTGTGAACAGGATCACAGCCAGGAAGACCAGGGAGGGATTATTCCCTCTCCTCGGATCTTATTAGACAAGATCTGGAGTATTGAATCCCATTTTGGGCTCCTCAGTACAAGAAAGACATTGACAAGCTGGTGCAAGTTCAGGGGAGCATCAAGAGTGTGATAAGCTGGAATATTTGACCTGTGAGAAGAGGCTGTGTGATGAAGGCTGGTTCAGCCTGGGACAGAGAAAGTTTTGGGGTACCTAACAGCAGCTCCTGGAGAGGTATGGGGAGGTAATCAAGGAGACAGAATCACAGAATCATAGAATCATTTAAGTTGGGAGAGTGAAATAGTAGTCGTAAATTGAAGTGTGACATCCCAGCTGGATTTAAAGAAAAAATATTCATTCTATGGATGATTGAGCACTGAGACTTTTCTCTCAAAAAGGTTGTGGCATCACCGTCCTTGAAGACATCCTTTGTTCCACAGTTTTTTTTAATTCTTTCTAAGTGTATTTCCAAACCTGTATTTTTGGTACCTGAGTAGAAGCAGTCTAATATTCAGTTCTACTGATCATTTGGACTTTTCCTGGGACTATATAGCTAACAGATTTTTCACAGTGTCTAATGCATTGACTGAAATCCTGATGCTTCCCCTCTGAAGATTTACCATGCCTTTACACACAGCAGGATGAGGGAACTGAAACCAGTAAAACAGGCCCTGAGCTCATTTCATTGGGTCTCTCCCTTTCCTAATAAGATTACTAGTATGTCTTTTGTGTATTTCTCTTTCAAAGCCACTTAACACTTAGCTCAGTCAAAATAGTAGGTTACTTCAGTGTTGATTTTACCGTACCTACTCTTAAAGCCACTCATTACACTAATCACATTATACTAAGAGAGAGCTTCATCTGGTCCCCTCTGAATTCTGTGGGAACAGAGGTCTGTCCAGTAAGCTAACTCTGAATGCCTTTTCAAATGTCCATACTATGCTTAGATTGCTCTGCTCAAACACTGAGGTATGGACTTACCTGCTGTGGAGACAGGACCCGGTCCCAAATATTGAGCTGGCTGATAGAACCCACAAAAGATTCAGCTGGGTTGAATCCTTCTCCTTTCTGATCTTGCTCTTGTCCCAGTACAAGTGCACCACCACCTAGAATCAGAGAGAATTGTAACAGTGTTAGGAAACACCACTTTACGGCTGCAATCCCCATAGGAAGATGAAACAACCAAAGAAAACTTTTGTTGCCCTATGTTAATAAGACTTTTAGAGGATTGGTCTAAGAGACTGCTTCTAGCTCAGCATTCACTGTAAGGAATATTACAGGACAAGAGAAAATGCAACTTTGAGCAGGTGGGGCATATTTCACAGTGCTAGTTTGAACTTCCTCCTTTAAAGAAAGCTTAGGAAGTCAGGCAGAACAAATTTGATTCCAAACCCTCAGAAGCACACAGCTAATTAGAGTCAGCATTCTGACATGCACACATATTAAAATTTTCTCTCCTTGACCAACAACACAGATTATGTGGATGTGTATTACATAAGTAATGTGGACCACAGGCAAAATGTAATTGAGCCTGCACATTTTTTTGGGTTATGTCTCTAAGATAACTCCAATGTGATTGGCAAGTATAGGGACAAGCACAATGTGCACAGAGTAAAATGCCTTTTTTTTTTTTTTTTTTTTTTTTTTTTTTTGATAATAGAGTTTTAAAAAACTCCCTTAAAAAGTTTTGAATGTGGTGGTATGAAAACACTATTGAAAACAGTCTAACATCAGGCCTTTCACAGCTCTTTGCAGCTCTTTGATCCTGAAGGTATTCCTTTTCATGTCTTCTGATATTTCTGGGAAGACTGCTGACCACAATGAAAACAATGAAACAGCAAAAACCACCCTGTTAGAAAGACGTACAAACATAACTTTAAAAAGATGTCTGAGAGTAACGGGAAAAGGTTAATCTGATCAACTCTGAGAACACATTTTTAAGAGAAATGTCAGTTAATCTTCTTGCGTGAGAAACATATTCTCACAAAGCCATTCCAAAAACAGCTCAACACAGGCTCCTTTGTGGACTAAACTCTGAAAACCCCAAAACAAGCTACCTACTACTTAACCCTAGAAATCTGTATTCGGCCTTCAGTAAGGCTGAGGGAACTGTCCTCATGAGCAAGAACAGCAAACAAGACCCCTGCCTAAATGTTGAAAACATGTTGAAAACATCCTAAAAACACAAGAATAAACATTTATTTGCCGGTACAGAAAATTATGCAAGAAAAAAAAAAAAAAAAGGATAAAAGCAACAGATCTGGTGCAATATATATAAATCATACCAGGAATTTTTAAGCCGACAGAAAGTCCAGTGCCTCCATCAGACAGCTTTCCATCAATGTACACTCTCCATGCCCCATCCGTGCATGTCCATGTGACTGCAATGTGATGCCAGTTACCATCATTCACTGCAGGACAGTCTGTGATCTTCTCTTTCCCATTTACGTAAAGAACCCAGCTGCATGGAAGGAAGTTGAAAGCAGACTTGATTGCACGAAGCAAACTGAAGAGGATGTCTACCCACATGACTCAAATAAATGTTATTTGCTAAACAAGACAACTTTGTCATCATCACACAAGAAATCTCTCTTGAAATAATTGTACTTTCTGAGAGAACCTGGAATTTACCACTATCTCATGCAAAATAAAATGAAATAAATTAATGTGTTCCTGTTCCAAAATGTGAAGACTCAAGTCATGGCTGCATAATGGATTCCTAAATTTGTCTCAAGTCACTCTCTGCTTTTGGCATCACACTGCAAATACCCTGAGTGCTAAGCTTCAATTTTATCTAATCATTGTTTCAATGTGTCATTTAAATATTATGTAAATGTAGTTCAGACAAAAATGTTCTGCTTCTTAAACTTCACTGATTTCTTTCACTTTACTCTTCTACTTGGCAACAAAGCAAGGAGAAACCAAAACAATAGGGAAACTTCAGTTACATCCAGATTTTGGATTCAGTTTTTCCTATGCCAGGACAGGCAAAGCTGCTATTCAGATTTTTAGCCTGTGCTTTTTTTTTTTAATTTTTTTTTAATAAATTCAAGATATTTGTAAGCCACAGAAAAGCAAGTTTGTGATTTACCCATTGTAGTCAGTCAGAAGAAATGCATTATCACTTCCGTTCTCCACTGCGTAAGAAATGGGAGTCCCATAGTTGGTGGTGTCAGTGGATTTCATCCAGAATGTACAGGTGATGTCACCAAGCGATGGGAAAACACCATCAAGAATGACATACCCATAGATACCAGAGACTTCAAAATCAAGATTGAAACCAGAGGACTGTTCTGCAACAAAGACAAATAGCTTTCAGAGCTCCATTCCTGAAAACAGAGACAGTACTGAACTGATTCTAACCAAATGCAATAAAATGAACACATCTACAAAAATTACTCCCTTTAAATTGGTCAGAACTAGAAAGAATGTACAGCAGTTTAGCATCAGCCAGCATACTGAGCTTTCCAAGGCTAAAAAGAACAAAAGATTTGAAGAAACACAATTGAAAATGAAGCTGATAGTCTAAAAGAGAACAAACATGAACCCTGCACAGCACTAGATATGCTTTTCAGCCATCTGCCAATAAACTGACATATCCATCTGCCATCCAACAACCCAAAGGGGTGATCAGCTGGTGCCACTTCACCCACAGGAGTCAATATAAAAAAAAAAAAAAAAAATCTGTTGTTCTGAACCGAAACACTGATATAGAACAGTTCTGTGCTGCTCACTGTCAATGCAGAGTGGCATGTGTTACCAGAATACTACATGAAAATATACCAACTGGAGCTCTCCTGAAAGCTGGGTTCTATTTAAACTCAAACATAGGATGTTGTCTAAAAGACCTGTATTGTCCCCTACTGTCTCTGTAAAACCAACACAGTTCCTCAACTTCTATCTAAAGAGTCACCAACAAGTGTAGCAGTACAATTTTAATTGACTCAAAGACAAATGGAGTTGAGCCTTGTGGTTGTGTAGTGTAACTCCACCAATAAGCGGGTGGAAATTGCACCAGGTGTTATCCATTTTGGCTGACTGTAGGGAACTTCTAAAGCTGAGACTACCAGATCCTAATCTGTAGCTCTGTGACGCAAAGTCCTACATAAAATACAAGAAACACAAAGAGCTAATTAACTAAAACAAACAGAGGAAACACAAATTACATTTGACAGACCAACTGGGTTGCAAAATGATAGACCTGGGCCTTAGAAAAGAGAAATTCATATAGATATGACTTAGCACACATGGTGTTACTTGTCTGCAATTACATTTATTAGCACTGCAGTCACACAGGTTCCACTCAGCCTTTCAGAGTCTCACCACCCTATCTGCTTTCTGGGAAAGCTGTATGAAATCAGTTCAGTCAGTGCAAATCTTGCCCAGAGACTTAGTCAAGCCACCTTTTTCTGACACTTGGTCCTGTGTACCTGTTTCACACCTGCTGCCTGTAAAGCCAGGGGGACATTTACAAACGTACGAGTTCAAGGCATCCACACAGGTGGCTTGGTTTAAGCAGGGACTGGAGTCACAGTCATTGATGTTCACTTCACAGTTTGGTCCTGTGTACCCTGTCACACACAGACACCTGTGGAGGAGAAGAAAAGTACTCTTCAAATGTGCCTCCTGTAATGATAAAAAAACCTGGCCACGAGGCCAGGTCTGCCAGTGGGAATGGCATATATTGAAAAATCAGCAGAAGAAATATTGCAGAATTAACAGAGTTTTGTTTTGGTTCTTCCTTTTAAGTATGTTAGTATGCTATAAGCAGATTAGACTGCACCAATTTAGCTCTTAACAGGGATAATACAATATTTAAATACAGTGTCTGCATTTCTTCATATGAAATTGGGGATGCAGTCATTGAATTCCTATGAGTGAAGCATGCCTTCTGTAGAAGGCATGTCTGTAGAATTATAGATAAGAGGCATTTGACTTTGCAGGCACAGAACTGCTTACACTGAAGGAAAACCAAGATATCTGAAAAGCATCAAAACTTCTGGGACTTCGAGGAGGGAAAGACTTGTTAAACCCAGACAGCAACAGCTGTCTCTATAGTGATCCAGGATACAACACTCTTATTGGTATTCCTAACTTCTGATCTAAGTTCAGGTACCCTAAAGCATACAGAAATATTTGGACGATTCTATCAGCGTTAATGTGTTAATATTTTCACCTCTTTATTCCTAGCATGTATATTTCTCCCTTTCATTCAGGCTGCAGAATAGTAGTATTACCAGATAACAACCTGTCACTACCTATTCTAGTGGAAAGAAAGACAAGTGTTTGAGGTTTGGGGAACTGGATTTTTTGGGGGGAATAATAATATTCACACCTGTTCTGGTTTTGGGCTGAAATAGAGTTAATTTTCTTCCTAGTAGCTGGTATAGTGTTTTAGGTTTAGGATGAGAACCATGCTGACAGCACACTGAGGTTTAGTTGTTGCAGAGCAGTGCAACTACAGTGCAACTACAGAGCCAAGAGCTTTCCAGCTTCTCCTACTGTCCCACCAGTGAGGAGGCTGGGGGCGCACAAGGAGCCTGGAGGGCACACATCCAGGACAGCTGGCCCCAGGGATGTCCCTCAGCATGTGGCATCATGTGGGACAATAAAACTGGGGGGAAAGGAAGGAGGAAGCACAGGATGTTCACAGTTTTTGTCTTCCCAAGAAACCTTCATGGGGGATGAAGCCCTGCTTTTCTGGAACTGGCTGAACATCTGCCTGCCAATGGGAAGCAGTGAATAGACTCCTTACATTATTTTGTTTGGTCCTGCAGCTTTTGCTTTACCTATCAAATTGTCTTTTATCTTAATCCATAAGGTTTTGCACTTCTTCCTTCTTATTTTCTTCTCTATCCCACTGAGGGGAAGTGAGCAAGCAGTTGCAGTGGGCTGAGCTGCTGCTCAGGGTTAAAGCACAACTAACCTTTCACACTCTACCATATTACCATCCCCACATGCTTATATACCGAACTGCCTCTTTTCTCTGCCATCTTCCTTGAAATTAAAGGGTAGGGACACTAGGATTTTTTTCCCCCCTTTTAAAATTCCCTTTTAGTTGATTAAACTGGCAAATCCCTTGCTGAAATCTAAGAAGTCCAAAACACCATGACAGATCTGACTTTCCACACTGATGATCATATCTGTCATCTATTTTTCACCTGAAGCTGTTGATACTGTCTCTGCACGTAGCCCCATTCCTACAAGGTCTGCTGAGACACTCATCAATGTTTCTTTCACACAAGACACCAGTAAAACCTGGGAGGCACTTGCAGTAGAAGCTGCCAACTCGATCTTCACAAATAGCTCTATTAAGGCACGGGTTTGAAAGGCATTCATTGACCTCAGTTTCACAGTGAGCACCTGAGAAGAAAAGAACAAAGTAATAGCTCCACTTTGACTTAACCTGAAAATGATCACTGACCCATCCCTGGTTTCTAAGGACTGTTGCCTGTTTTCTGGGAAACACCAAACACCACAGTAGCTAAGCAGGATTGGGTTTTACTCCATTAACTGAGGTAAAGCAGGCATAGAAGGGTTACAGGAAGCATGTTTGCATTTGTACACATTAACATTAATGTTGGGAATCTAAATGGATATTTCCCACTGTGTGAGTAATTTGTGCTGAATAAAGAAATCATCATAGTAATTATTCTGATCAACCAATGAAAAGCTACTACAAAAGACATTAAGCTGGAACCATAGCTCTCATGAGAGAGCTCCATGTTGCAAGCACATAAGAATGAAGAAACTGCATGGGATTTTATAGTGGAGTTCTTTGGCAACATGACAATCAACAGATAGATCTGGTTGCTGGAGAAATCTATGAAAGCAGTAAAACACGGTGATTGGAAGTAGTTTTAATATAGACCATTTAGTCCACTGTTACAATAAAATGAAAGTTTTTAAAAATGAAATTAAAATTAACAATTCATATACTTTTAACAATTCATGCAACCCATGTAAATCACATTGTTTCCTCAACACCATACAGTAAGTCAATGGCAAAGTTTGGAATAGAAGACCAATCACCTGGCAGATCTACTGAAACCACAGAGTTGCACTACAAGGACACAAAGAGATTACATGGACGTAGAGAAGCTAATACACCCAAATCAACAAACTGTATACATAACATACAGCAATAAGATTGAAATACTTTGGCCAGGGTATGAAGATATTTCTGGGGGTCAGAAAGAGTGAAATCTGGCTTTCACAAAAAATGGTGTACCTGTGAACCCTTTTGCACAACTGCAGTGGTAACCGTTCTTGTCATCAATACAGCGGGCTCCATTCAAGCATGGACTAGAGCTACATTCATTTATGTCTTCCTCACACAGGAGACCTTCAAACAGCAAGAGTGAAAAGGCATGATCAACATGTAGTCAATGTCTGCATGGTGTGGTGATTGAGTATGAAAGGCAGAGCTGCACTGTAGCTCTTGCATAATAAAAGGCTGCTGAGACTGGGTGATAAAATCCATGTTTGCTTGCATTGCTGCAAACATATGTAGAGATCATCTGCATTATATAGCTGCTGGGACATGAAATACGGTAAGTCCGTGGTTTGTCTTTATGAAGTTTTATAAACAATCAACAAGTGTCAATAAAGGTATAGACATAAACATGATGGAAAATACCAGGCCTTTTTAAAAAATCTGCTCACAAAATGATGTCCTCAACAGTTTACTTCAACATTTAGAAATATGGTACTGTTTCGGCAAAGTACTTAAGCATGTCAGTTACCCCATATTTCAACATCTACAACATGCATGCATGTGACAGTTAAAAAGACTACTGAAAGAGGTAAGAGAATAAAAGCCATTCACTAACTCATAGAGTTGTAGTAAAGCAACTCCATAAGTGCTCTGTCTGATCAGGTCATATTCAGTATCATAAGCATTTTTCCTGTATTTACTAGTTCCCTAATCTTCATTCCCTTTTTTCCAGAAAAGTAATGTCACAGAACAGAAGCACACATGCACACATGCTCACAGAGACTGTCCTTTTATTTAAAAAACTATTCACATACAGTGGAACTTCCCTCTAGCCTGTAGATCAGACAGCTTTCCTGTTAAAATTCCATGAATTTCAGTGAAATAAGTAGCACAGCCCTTGTGTTTTATCTACCTAGCACAAAAACAATGCCCTTCTGAAGAAGAAACAATTAAATTACCAGAATAGCCTGCTTTGCAATGGCAAACAAAGGTCCCAACACCATCTTTACACAATCCATTGTTGTGACAAGGAGACGATTTACATTCATCCATTTCTGTTTCACATTTCAAGCCTAGAATGCAAAATAAAGGGCTGAGAACACAAACAAAACATGGAATTGTTCAGAAACACAGAAGTCATGACTACTTAATGTAGCAAAACCTGACTGATCAATTGAGTATGAAACCTAAAGGAAACTGGGATGTCCAGTAGTGTTTTAACGCAGACCTGAAACTAAATGCTGTTAAAAAGGTACGAAGCGTATCAGACAACAGTCTGATCAGTTCCAGATGGTAGCACTTAATATTCTGTTGCAAATAACACAGACCAGTGACTTTTTGGTAGTAAATTGTCTGTTTGTTTTGGAACAACTATGAAGCTGACAGGGAAGAGTAAAGGAATATCTAGTGGAATTAGCCGTTTATAGTGCAAATTTCCAGTTTTTGCTAATCATAAATATGACCAAGAAAAAGACTTTGAAATCCACAAAATGTTGTCCACTGCACTCTTGCTCAAGTCCATGGAACTTAACATAAACACCACTAAGTAAAATCCCACTCAAAATCCCTTTTTGTCAAAAACTATATAATTCATCAAGAACACAAGGAGTTATTTCTTTTTTTAATGGTTATGTATGGTAAATCTGTGATGGATATTCCAATTAGTTAGGCTATACTCTTGCACAGAAATGTTCTGCTCCTTTATGTTTGATCATGTTAAAGGCCTGGAGCCATGTTAGCTCCTGCACCTGCTTCTCAGATTTTTTACCTGTATATCCAAGAGGGCATATGCAAATATATCCAGTTCCTAACTGTTTGCATGTCCCATTGTTGCGGCACGGTTCCAGGAAACACTCATGAAACACCTGCTACAAGCAAGAATAACACAGTTACAGTAAATGTGGAAATACCCGTTGAACAAAATATTCTCATTTTAAACCGCACTCTCTATAGTCACTTTGGAAGACTAGGAACAAAGACATGACTGGCATTAACTTCTAGAGCTTCCTTTTTTTCTTCTCTGCATGCCAATCATTCTTATTTCTAGAGAAGAACAGCAGCAGTATGAATTACTATTTTTAAATGACCTTTTAATTACCAACATATGATTGTTGCAGCTCTTCCCCTAGAGCTTTCTGAGCTACGAGTGACAGATGTTTTATACTATGTTGTATTTTATATTAGAACTCTCTGCTTTGCATCCTTTTACACAGGCTAATGAGTTCCTGCTACTGGTCATTAGATGAACTGGTGGGAGACTTCACTGTATGGCATTATGCTTTCTCAGGTAGCAAATGTGAATTCAGAAAAGTCCTTGAGTAAATAGTCAACTACAGTCATGGGAGATCAGTCTGTCACCTGTCCATATGTTAAATTATGGTTCAGGTCAAACCTATCATCAACTTTGCTCCAGTAACACAGTATCTTTACTTTAGATTCATACAAAGAAGCCTTGTCTCAGTTACAGACTGGGTGAGGGGAGATGATATCAGTGCAGCAGCATCTATGGCAAATACTGTTACTAGAAAAGGTTCTATCATGTGAGGACTTGCTCATAGTCCAGACTGGGTACTCAGAGCAGAAGACAACTCTGCTTGCCTCTTGTCAAGTGTATCTATACTGTAATAAGCAAAACAAAGATTTTACAACTGGAACTTGGATGCCTGGTGGCATCTTCTGGAATCCACCAAATGGAAGCCATCAAATGACTGATCACAGTCAGACTGCTTTTTATGGATTGGCTGAGCCTCCTCCACAGAGTTTATATGTCTTTTATAAGTATGACAAATATTTCATACATCAGGTGAAGACTTCAAGTCCTCAATTTAAGATTGTCAATAGCTGATGCAGCCACTTTTATTCAACTGAACATCTATGTTTGTGAAGAGAGTTTGAGGGTTCTCCTCATGACTATCACGGTCATTTGTTCAGGAAGTATAGTCAGCATTAAAATTACATTTTAATAAACCTTAGTCATTTACTGCTGGCATAAGGCACTCATTTTCTTTCATTAGAGGTAATATTAGTAAACACATATTGTCCTTGCCTGACTGCTAACTTTGTACTGCTTGCTGATATTTTCTGGAGAAGCTGGTATCATCATCACACTTTCCTCAGCAGCTGAGAAAGTAGAGCCAAAACCTAAAGACAAAAATATGAAAATGTTGTCAATAATACTGTATGGTGAGGTCCCTATTCTATGAGGGCACCACAATTACATTTTAACAACTCATCTAAAGAGATGCTGAAAAAAGTGGACTTATGGGAATAAAAAACAGGATTTACAGTAACCACATAGGATTTAAATATATATGTGTTTGTACCCATATTTTATCTGTATTTATACATGCATACACAGACACATATATATTTTTTGTGTACATATTTTTTGTGTATATATATACTCTGTACACATACATACATAGTGTGTATATATAAACACATTCATGTATACACATGTATACATGGGTATATACATGTATATACACACAACATACTCTCTATATTTATACACTGTTAATAAGCATTGGTACATATCAGAGTTACTCCTTTCATTTAGCATAGGGACAACACTAGTTGGCAAAAATAAAAGGGAATGTCACTGCTTGAGAGTTCTGCATTTGTTCTGAGAGTGAACAGGACGTTTTCTGTTAAGTTTAGTGCTGGCCACCCTTTAGAGGTTCCCTTTATTAACTTTCTTCAGGAGAGATAGTTCAGCTTACTTGAACAATCTGTGATGGATCTGGCACCGATGATGGTTGTTGTTCCATAAAAGGGGCAAGACAAGCAGTAGGACTTTCCTGGGTCTGGCTGATAGTAGTCTCTGGGACAAGGATAGCAAGGTGTCAGACCTGTGCGAGAAAACTCTCCTGCAGGACACGGTACTGCAAGAGCAAGAGGACATTTTTTAGAGTGATCACTTCTCCCACATTTTCTTTTCTCCCCTCACAGTTCCTTTCATTGACTTCAAATAGTAGGGTGAAACCTACTGGTAATTAACAACCCTAAAAGAAACTGATTTAACTGTGCTGTTAGGTGAAATGTGGTTCTCAAAGGACTTTGAAAATATTTGGGAAGTATTTCTTTTTATTGTTTATGCTGCTGTGGAGACAGCTTTCAAATGCAACTTCCTTTTCTCTCTCACACCTTGTTTGTTTTATTTTTCTTGAAGGAATAAGGACAAGACAAGCCTTTTTTGTACCATTAATCCATGCAGACTATTGCCTCTGTGGCTCTTTCTGAAAAAAGAACAACAACAACAACAACAAAAACAACAACAACAACAACTTTCCAAAGACAGTTGTGGACAATTTCCTCAAAAAGTAAATGACACAAACTGTGTCAAAATATGGAGATTTTTTTTTACAGAAACTGTGGAAACTACTCCTGAGGTAATAGTGATATATCTCCTGTCATTCCCTTTCTCTTCTGTAAGGAGAAGGATTTTTATTTATTTTCATATAGTTAACTCTCACTGATTTCACTTTATTCATCTTTAGATAAGAATCCATCTTGGGAATTAGAAGGAGGGCAATTCAAACAAACAGGGTATCAGGAAACAGCCTGAGATTTTGCTGGGAAATGCTGTTGATCCACATTTAAACAAAAGCTGATATATCTCACGCTGATGAGTTGGATTACATTAGCTGATGTTCAAACAACCTTTTTTTAAATTTTGTTTTAGAAATTTTACAGCACCATTCGTTACACACCTCCACAAGCTGAGACATCTACTGCGCCTCTTTTTACTGTTGTTGTATCTTCTGGGCAAGAGATGCAGTTCCTGGATCCAAATGCTTGCTGATATGTGCCAAGTGGACATGTTTCACAGGTCTCAAGACCATTAGATGAATATGTTCCCTGCTTGCACTGAGCTGTAAAGTAGAAGAATTCATAAAGACTAAGTGATGTCCAACAGGGAATATGGCTCTGGAAAACCTCTTCCAGATAAACCTCTGGAAACAATACTGAAATCACAATAGGCATCACAGACTTTTTGTTTCTAGTTTCCTCTACTCTGAAGGGCTTCACAGGTACAAAGAAAAAACAAATAAACAGAAATTGTGGTAAGTTACTGTTAGTGTATTTGTGAATAACTAACCTACCACCTTCACACTTCACACGATTTGTTACAACTCAGTTACTCAATTTTAATGAGCAAAACTAATGACAAAACAATAAATATGAGTCAAAACTAGTAAGTTCTTTTTCAGAACAAGTTGGTTACAAAGAGTTAGGAGTGCTGAGATGCTTAATGCCAGAGCACTGTAGTGTGGGATGCAAAAATTTCATCTTCCCTCACCATAGCATGAGGGGGGCTGGCAAAAACAAGAATGGCATCATCTGAAGTATACTAGTCCATGCAAAATGGGCTCATAATTTCACAGAAAGGAGACAAAAATTAAACAAAACCTTAGAGGCCAGCTCTTCTTACACTTAAAACATCTGCCAGGGCATTCTGCATACCACATTTGTGATATATGCATATGAAAAACAAAGTTTTTTTTCGTAACACCTGCATCAATGGGCTATTAGGACTGTTTCTCATTTCACAGATTAAATTAATCCCAGCACTTCTGTAATGAGGACCAAGCACTCAGAAGTGGCTTTCTGAAGAAGACAAAGTTCTCACCTTTACATTCAGAGATGCTCCTGGAGTGTAGATATTCAGTATAGGTACCAGACGGACAACTTTTGCATTCCAGCTGCCCTTCCTCATCCTGATAGGATCCAGTCCAGCAGCTTTCACAGGCGTGATGCTCCAGGGAGTAATAGGTACCCAAGGGGCAGTTGACTGTAAGGTTGCAAACACAAGGTTCCCCTCAGAATGTGCAATTATACATACTTGTCTTGCTCCTGGAGTTTCCATTTAATCAAATCCTGTTTAAATGAAATGTGACTCTGTTCCTCAATAAATAGGCTTGTATGGGGTGTCTGTCTAGAGCATTGTAAAGACTTCACTGTGTAACAGTGAAGAACAGAAAAAAAATCCAGTTCTCTATCTCCTCATCCACAAGAGCAACAAGTAGGGTTAAAAGACTGCATATCAAGCACTATTTTCCTGAATATCACCAACTATGTGGATATGCCTGATTTCCCCATGGGAGTGGAATCCTGGGTACAAAAGCATTCTTTTTCCAGAAGTCTTGGTTAGAAACATAAACATCCTCTGGAAGTCAAACTGTGCAAAGCATTTTTGCAGTTATTGTTCTGGGAGATCTCAAGCATTGGACTGTGTCAAACCATTACCTTCTCAAGTATCCTCTAAAACCTTACTTTTCAAAAGGACTCTAAATACATATAAGGAGCAAGTCCTCTGGCTTACCACACATTCTCCCCTTCAATACAGAACCAGGCCTGCAGAATAGAAAGGCCTTCTCCGTCTCCAGTGAGTTGCTGTCAGCTACAATGAGTTCGGATGCAAACTGAAAGGAATACATGGGTTCCTTATTGAGGGTCCTATTCAGCCTGTTTGTTATCGTCTCTAGAGTTTTAAGAAGCCGTTGCTGGTTTTCCAGTTCCAGTGTATCATTCCTTTCATCAGGTAGTGGCACACTAGCTGGGATTTAAACAGAGAACACAACAAGCACACAGATTTTACAGTCAGCACTTCCACTGTACTCTGAAGTGTATTAAGAGTGCAGCATGCAAGCTTGCCAGTTCAAAGTGGAAAGCAGGCATGTACAAAATGGGGCTCTGAATGTCTCCAGAAAAACGTCATCTGCATCTCCAGCAGGCTTTGTGAACTTAAGTTAAAGTTTTTCTGTATGTATTAGAAACAAGAATTTTAAAAAAGAAATTACAGGAGAAGGAATATATTTTACTTTTCTCACCTGTGATGTTAAATATTAACTTGATTTTGTGGTCAGTCATTGGAACATTCAGTTTCTTATGTCTTTTGACTCGAGTAGGTGCTGCCTTTGCAGAAGCAGAGAGATGCCTGGACAGGTCTTCTTCCTGCACTGTGTCAATGAAATCATCATAGGAATAGTCCAGCTGGTTTGCTGCTCCCCAGCCAGCAGCTCCTGCCAGGAGAAAGTGTAGAAAATAACTGCCTGTCATATTTATACTTATTTCTAAAGTACAACCCCAATAGAACGGGGCCTGTCCGAATCTCTAGACAACATACGCTATCTTTGCCTCTGCACAAGTGCCTACTGTACCATGATTCTGACTAAAGAAAGAAGTTTCACTCTTGATGCCTTAGAGCTCCTGAAATCCATGTATTTAGTCAAAGCCTTACAGAAATTCTGCTACAAAAGTTATAAAAGAAATTACTGATAAAAACAGCAATTCTCTTTCCCTTGGTTTTTCATGGACCTTCACCTGCCAGCCACATCTTAAACCATTCTTCATTGCTCTCTCTGACTGCTCAATTACTGCTAGCATGCCCTTATCAGTATGTCTCCATTACACCTCTTTCTCACAACTTTTAAAAAGTTGTACCATTGTCTGCCTTCTCAGAAAAGGCTGATAGCATCACCCTATGTGTTCAGTCACCCAAGACAGACATTTCCTGTTACACACAGTGGTTTAAGTTCACCCTCTGCATAATGTTCTTCATTTAGAATATTATTTCAACTATCTTCATGACTAGAATTAGAGGTATATAGTCTATTTCATTAATCTAGCTCTTTCTGAAAACACTTGAAGGCATAAAAATATTTTGCCAGTTACCAGGTTAGTCATCCAGATTATGCTTAATATACAGTGAAAACTAAGGCAAGTTAATACTACATGATTACTCAATAACAGATCTTCTAAACTGTTGTCTCTTATGATTGGAGGAGAGCTCTGCTCCCCAGCCTCTCCAGCGTAGAAACATGAGAAACATCAGAAAAACAGTATCAAGGTTATTCTGAAAAGAGACTGACATGACCAGGAGAGAATAGGACCCTATACCTCATTTCCACAATACTGTTTCCACCAAGTTGACTTTACAAATTAGTTCCATCTGTCAACAACTTTCTCCCTGATGACAACTGCAAATTGAGCCCTTAGTCCCCTGTGTCTGATTACAAAGAAATGTCCTCTCAAACTGAGTGAAGCTTGTCTAAAAGGTGAGAGTAAGCAGGAAGCTATATCAGAGTAACCCCACTATGAATTTTTAAAAGAACCACAGTCCTGTGAAAGACTAAGTATTCTGACGTTGATCTGCCAAAACGCCTCATGCTAAGATGATGTAAGCTCACTATCTGCTTTTAGCCTTTCTGCTCTAAGTAGTCCCAAAGGACTCTGAAAAGCCAAGAGCAACATGGACGCTAACCTGTCTGAGATTGGAATGAAAATAACAACTTGGCATAAAGTGGGAGCAATCAGTATGGCTGC
Organism: Nettapus auritus; assembly: GCA_011076525.1. Lineage (NCBI taxonomy): Eukaryota > Metazoa > Chordata > Aves > Anseriformes > Anatidae > Nettapus > Nettapus auritus. The sequence goes on from CM021797.1 coordinate 74,285,575, forward strand.
TAGAGCTTTCACACCGACTAACCTACAGTCATCCTGCAAAAAGCTACCCTTGCATATGGGAAGTTATTTCACAGCTAACTTGCAAATTTATGCTTCGCCTGTACACTCTGAGGGCTCTGTGTTGATTGGAACCAGCATCAAGGATAAGGGTCCTTGTTCTCTTAACAGTTAAATCTCTAGAATCACCTGTTGTGCTTTTTCACTATTTTGGTTTGACACTGTTGTATGTTTTAAAAAAAGTTCCTTTCTTCCATGCTAACCAAGCAAGGTTGTAGCATTCTGCATGTGCATGTGTGTGCATGCTTTTCTTCCTCCCTACCATGACGCATCTCAGTAAACTTTTCCTTCCTGTGTAGAATACATAGAAAGCAGCATTGCAAACAGAGAGCAAACAATTCCATAAGAAAATCTATTGCTTAATATCTTGAATGCTACAATTATTTTCATTAAATATTCCACACAACACATTGCAGTATTTCAGAACAAAATAAATTATACTGCATGAAGCCTGGATGGCTATCAATCTATGCAATGAGTAATTACCAATGGCAAATCCATTTTCGTAATTGTAATTGTATTCCAAGCAATGTTTCTGTGTCTGCTCTTCCAATCTGCAGTCAATATCATCAACATCATTACAGAATGATGGGACCTTCCAACATAAAGAAGAATAACGTTAAAAAAATAAAATCACATAGCTCATCCCCAACTTAAAGAAATTTTGTTACAATATAAAGCACTGGTCTTGCCCTTTCTCTGACACTACACATCTCCTTTCATGTCTGTCATAATAGTGGCAAGGTCTGCTGAAAGAAGTATGTTCTATCGATACAACCAGGCAATAAAAGGTAAACTGGAGGCATACATTTTTTTTTTTTGGTAAAAGGTCTATTTTATAAGTGAAATTGTTGGAGTTGATGATCCTTGTGGGTCCCTTCCAACATGGGATAACCTATGATTCTATGATTCTCTATATCCATGGTGTTAACCAATCTTGCATACATAATCCCAAAATCCAGTAGAAGTTCAGGCTTGTTTCTTCTTCTCAAAAATGGGATGTGCTCACAGGTTTGAAAACAGCTACAGGTTTTCTAGCTAATGTAATTTGTAATTCTGTCAGGTTTACAATAATGCCATCACTTTGTTTCTAGCTTTCAAAACTTACTTCTTCATATCCATCTCTCCTTGCCTGTGGGAAAGTACTCATGTATATCTCCAAGAGATCTCAAAAGACAGAGAAAATCATCTGAGGAGGACAGTCCTTCAAATAGAATATAGAAGTAGTTGCTCAGTAAAACTGATGCAAGCTCTGGATGCCTGCATGTGATTTATTTAATTTCCTTTTCTTTCTTCCTGGTCTGGGAAACCAGCAGTTGCATACTGCACCGCAGGTTGAAGGCTGTAACTCAAAAATCATTTCAAAACCTTGGAAAAGCTCATGCTGAAATGTACTATAAAGTGAAGAAGCATTTTTGGTTAAGCAAACCATTCACTGGTGAGAAATATGGCTATCCATCAAAGTGTTGAAGAGTTCTGCTGGCAGGAAGTTAGCGTAATTAAGGCCTGTTCTTTCTTATTGCTGAATTTTCACTGTGATATACCTGGAAACCACAGCATAGAAAATTCTCAATACTGGAAAGGTTTCTGTAGACTTCCTTCTCTCCACAAAGGCAATGGACATAAAATAAGAACAGATGAATACATTGTTTTTGGTAAAATCTCTATTTCTTGCTTTTCCTGGAATGATTTCAAGCAAGCTGGGCTCTGGTATGTGCTTTGGGATTGTCTTTTTTTTTTTTTTTTTTTTTTCTGTATATTGTTTTTCATTGGAAAGATGTCTCCTGCTGATTTGTCCCCCCTTTTAAAACAAAAAAAATTTCTACTGGAAGAGAACAAACCTGATGTAAGGCAAGAGAGTAACAGATACTCAGGTCCAAGTGCATAAGATTATTGGAAGTTTCATTTAAGCTTTGAGCCTTTTGACCAGGGCTACTGACAGGAATTCCAAAGTTGCAGGAGTCTGTCCATTAGCTGGATGTGCTAATAATGCCTTTTCGTAGTGAAGCTTTTAGCATACAGGCCTTGGCCTGCAAAAAACCTGTAAATGTCCAGTGCTGACTTCTGGAACAATGCTATCATGCTAGGCCCAGACATCAGCTCCTTAGACCACAGCCCAAAAGCCTGCTGCTTCTGCTTTGCAGCTGAGGACAGACTGGTGGATTAAGAGGGAGAATTGTAACACTGAAGTGGAAAGCAAGAGACACTGCGGAGAGGAAACAAGCTACTCCTTCAAATTCATCACTATGTAGTTCTTACTAATAAAAATTAGAATTCAGAAACTAGATAATTTGCTTAGATTTACTTTAAGTCACTACCACTTAAGTGCCTAGACTTGGGCACCAAATGTGGATTCTATCTATCTGTATACATTTATATTCATTTGTATTATCTAGATATATGTTATACATATTATGTATAAAATGAGGATATTTTATCATCACTTTTACAAATAACACTGAGGTTAGGGGACAGTTTAGTGGGGTTTTCAGAACTGCATACGTTCTCTTTAGAATCGAGCTGAAAAGCTATTGTGTATGAGGTCCATAAGCTACACATAGTTCTATAAATTCTGTCCTAAATAACTTTACATTGAAGACTGAACTGAGTTACATTAAAATGGCAGTGAACCCTCTTTATTTTTAAAGGAGACTCATCATCTTCTGGAAAAGCACAGATTTCATTTCCAAGTTGCCATTGTACTTTCCATGTTTGAAATCAGCTGGGAAAAGTAACAAGAAATTGTATTTTTTAGTAAAAGTATGTAAAAAGAAGTAGTATTTACTAACCTACCATTTTACCAAGTGCACTCTGGAAGGCATCAGAAAAGCCATTTAGAAGACTGTTGTCATCACATCGTGTTGCTTTGTAGAGCATCTCAAACGATTTGAACCCATGATTTGCAAAACGATTTACTGAAAAATGTTGGAGCAAATTTTTTATTGGTCAGCACAAAAGTTTCAGAGGACTGGCTAAAACTGGAATATACTAAGCTAAGAAGCATTATCTTCAAATCAGAAACCTAAATTCTCAGTATATATACATGAAAACACATCTGTTTCCCTAAAATGAATCATACATATCTCAGCCAATGCAGACAAATATGAAAATACACTAACTACCCCTTGACAGGCATCAAATTTCCACAATAGCTTAACGGGAAAGCCATAAGATATTAAAGAAAAATGGCATACCGCTATTTCAGCATTTTCTTAATGGAAAAACTTGTGAGCTGTCAAAATCCTAAACTGAACTCTTACTTTCTATAGAGAGAGAAAAAAAAATATTGAAAGCACTATTACTAATGCTGCAAGGCTAAATATGAAAAAAGGAGCAAAGCTCCTAAGTGTCCACATTACTCATCTCAGTTGATAATAGCTATGAAACATAACTTCCATTTGCTCACAGCTGAAACACTGCTATTTGCTTGAACCAAAGAATCCATTCTGATTGAAGTGGATGCAACATGATGCCAAGTTTAACTTCATATCTAGATCTCATATAGTTATTTTTGGAATGTCACCAAAGCTGAGAGAGTCCACAACTAAAGTTTTGTACGTGTTCCTCTCAAAGGAAAGACATAAAAGCTTCTGATTTGGTGGTAAGCATATATGTAATTACAGCATGCACTCGTTTTACAAATACATTTGCACTGCTAATTTGCAAATACTGTTGAAATTCCTGATGAAAAGGCACTGTTAGTGTTTGCAGACAAGCTAATGATAAGCCTTGTCTACTTTGCCATCTTTGTTATCTTGTGCTTTCCAGGATACAAATTGACTATTTTTGTGTTTTAGAAATCTTCTGAAGTAATAAGTTTAGGGATTTCCATGCATTCATTTGCAATGCTTGTAACAATTTGGAAGCAGAGAAGATTAGTTATCATTATACAGCAGTCGTAACTTCTAAAATATTTTAATTTATTTCCTCATTAAACACATTGCTTGATAAGATGCAGATTCATTTCACAAAACACAGGCTAAAAATAATAATAGTTAGACTTACAAGAGCAGTCAGGCCACTCTGGAGAATAAGGGGGCTTCCAGACACCATCCTCATACAAACAATAGTAGTTTTCATTTGATCCTTCTGAAAAGCTGTAACCCTCTGCACAGCGCAATGTGCAATTAACACCTTTTTCATCTGATGTGCATGTAAAATCGCCATTCATGGGCTCAAAGGAGATTTCACAGGGAGAACCTACGAACAGTACAAAGAAAACAAAAAAAATATAAAGATGCTTATTGATGAATTTGGTGAATTAAGTAAACACATGAAAAAACACTGATGTCATTTCCAAAAGTTGCAGTTGAAGCCTGTGGAAGTATTATTCATTACTTCCAGAAAATCCAAATCAGGTTTCTGCTAAATTCTTCTCAAACCCTGCTATTGAATTTGAAACCAGAAATGTGAAGACTTAAAAAAAAATTATTGCGATTCATATGAGAAATTAAAAAAAACAAAACACCTTGATAATGCAAGACTCAAACCCATCTGTACTTCTTCAAATGTGGACACTCAAGTACATACCTACTAATGTAATACAAAAAATTAATTTATATTTTTACATGAACTGTCAGATATGAATTATAGTAAACTGAATTACAGTAAACCATCCATTCTCCAGTGTCGCAACAACATGCAGACTTGTCAACATCATTGTAGGAGTGACTGACTACAAAACCCGTCATGGTTTTGTCTTGGTCAGAGTTATTTTCTTTGTAGAGGTTCACATGATGGTTTGGATATTTGATGAAAATAGTGGTGATAACACACTGAGGTTTAGTTGTTACAGAGCAGTGCTTACACAGAGACAAGGCCTTTCCAGCTCCTTGTGCTGCCCTGCCAGGAGGAGGTTGGGGATGCACAATGAGTTGGGAGGGGACACATCCGGGACACTTCCTGCACTTTGCCAATACTTTCCCCCATCCCACCTGGGGAGAGTGAGCAAGTGGCTGAGTGGCATTTAGCTGCCTTCTAGGTTAAACCAAAGCAAATCTCAGTTGTAATCTATTTTCAGAACAAATGTGAATGAGATTGTGAACATCTGAAAACATTATGTTACGAGCGCAGAGACCACAAAAAGTCTGGGGTGGTGCAGACTTGAAATAATACCAGTTCTACAAACCGGCTTGTTCTTGCTAAGATTTGCAAAAGCAAATCAGCAAGTAGCACAACCATTTGCAATTTACCTTTTGTAAAACTATAACCAAAAGTCCAGTCTGCACGATTTTAGATACTCTCTTCACTACTAATTGTTTATACAGATGTTCAACTGAGACATAAGCACTAGAGGGCAGAGATAGAGTACAATTCTCATTCTGTATCTGCCAAATTACTGGTGTGTTCTAAAGAAGAAAGTAAACTGTGGGGAAAAGGTATCTGTGCAAGCAACACAAATGCGTAAGTATATGCATAGATAAAGGCAGTTTGTAAAACCTAAAACATGTTCTAGTATCTGCTACAGTATTTGTAGGTGATTACAAAAATATTTCCATAATTTTTTCCTTTTAAAGTATGGATTTCATGTTAGACTTCAGTAACACCTATTAATTCATTTCACACTATATTTGTCACTGAGAAAAAAAAAATAGATCAATGACCAAAAGTTTTACTGCTTTAATTAATATTAATTTCATCGCTTTTACACCTAATTTGAATTTATAGGGCCAAATTCACTGCTGTTCTGCTTAGGTAATCTATTCACTGATACTAACTGATACCCTGACTGCCTTCAAGTTTCTCCCACAGAAACTAGGAATACCTAAAAGAAAACTGGAGACTGAATGAAGAACTGGAGTAGACTTGCTTTGTTTATGATATTCAGTTACAACAAAGCCATACACTTTTGCAGGTCTGAGAATACCAAGCTGTAGTACCACAACACTACTAATGTGTTATTGAACTGTGCCAGCAGAGAGAAGACAACAAACCTTTGATGACAATGTGAATCTCACATGTTCTGTTATTGCCAGAGGAATCCACGGCTGTGTACTGAACTATTGTCTCTCCTTTGGGAAAGAGATCTCCAGGTGCATGACTCCTAGCAATAGTCAGTGGAGCACCTAGAAGAGTTAAAAGACAACCTAAAACATCAGTGAGCTAAATGGGATTGCTCACGCTCAACCTCAACAAACGGAGAAGGAAATGGTAACATGTATTCCAAATGATATGTTCTTAAAAATAAAATAATAAAAAATATAATAAACAAATAATAATAATAATAAAATAATAAACTCAAAGAGTGAGCAGATTGGAAGTCTCTACCCTTTCACGGTTGTGTGCATGTTTTGTGGTGCACTGTCTCACCTGAATTGTCTGAAAATTGTGGTTCTTCCCATGTTGCTGGGTACTCCTTCTCTAATGCCTGTATGGGTGGTGGAGATCTGCATCTGTCAATTACAGGAGGTTCTGCATCTACAGAATTTGAAGGGATGACGTGACATTAGCTCACTAAAATGCAGCCACATTCAAGTGAAATATACAATCAGAAGTGATGTAAAAAGCAGTTTTAATTTTGCATCAGAAGATACAATAAAGTTAGGTGTGCACTTTTGAGTAACTGCTATATTTCATAGACACCAAGGGAATGGCACAGCAGAAATACAATTTCTTTGGCTGAAGTCATGGTTTCTGCATTCTATTTGCTTTCTACATAGCAAACTTTGTTTAGCAGGAGTGCAGAATAACAAAACTGGCAAAAATACTTGAACAATGACTTGAATCAGCAGCATACAGAAACCTTGGAAATTCCTGGAGTCTTTCAAGAAGAAAAAATAAAGATATATATAACAAGGGCAGTAAGCAGCAACACACACACACACAAAACTCTATCTATCAGTATAAGGAGGAATCTTAACATTCACATGAACAACAGAACAAAAAACAACCCAAACTGAACGTGTGGGAGCAATGACTGCACACTATGTGAACTGTGGCCCAAAATCAGCAATGCATTTATGGAGATGGCATTATTTCTGGATTTATCCATGCACGCAGAAAGGCTGTGGTGATCCACCGTCTCTTTCTGCACAAAATGAAAAGGTTTCAACCATGACAGATTCTTCCCCAATGATTTTTAACAGCACTTACCAATAACTTTGACACTGAATGTACAGCTTGCCTCATTGCCTGACTTATCAACTGCTGTGTAAGTAATGGCAACTTCACCAATTGGGAGAAGATACGGCGGTATGAAAGCTGGGGTAACATGCACTGAGACCTTTTATAGGAAGACACTTGTTATTACAACAAACAAACAAACAAAAACAAAACAAAACAAAAAACAGGCCAGTATTCATAACACTAATATGCTTCAAGAAATGGGCACAAAATAGTATCCTTTAATGTTAACCCTGCTTATATGTAATGCTAATAGCCTCTTCAAGTAATGAGAGTAGACTTTGCAAGACAGTGCTTTTCTTCCCTTCCCAAGACTACCTTCCTTATAGCAGCAGGGATTTACTCAGTCAGGATTTGGACGCTGATCTGCTGAAGTTTACAGCACTGTTTGGTAAGACAATCTGAGACAGGCTCCTGTCTGCCTCCTTACGCTGCACACAAACTACATCTGCTCAGAACCTGCCTTGTCTGCAGTTCACGTCTCCAGCTGCAAGGGTAGCAGACCTGGGAGATGTGTGGGGCAGATCGTTGTATGCCATGAGTACCTGCAGATCCAGCTTTAATCTACATTTTTGTATGAGTTAATAGCCCACAGATACTTCAATACATTTAAGTACCACAAAAGAACCCTGCTTTTGGAGTAATGGCACCTACTTGCTGACTATAGCTTTTTCACATATGTTAGAACTGCATTAAGGAACCTCTCTTCAAGGGAACTGGCTTTACCTGAGCAAGGCAGTTTGTCTGAGAACTATGGCTTTGACAAACCATCTACAAATGTGAGTGAAGGCACTTAATTTCTACAGCCCAGTGAATGACTCTTGGTCAGCAGAGCTACAGTATCTGACCATGGCTATGCTGCGGCAAAACCTGTGTGAACTTAAACCTCTTTTACTGGCATTGCTCACGTTTCAAATGCAAAAATCTCTTGTGTTTGCAGCAAATTCAGAGCATACATACATACAGCCACTCTTCCTCTGCTGACTCATGATAATGCATTCAGTTGCTGTAACTTGATCATGTCTGAGCCCATAGGGAATGTTACTCTTTATGAAACAGCTCTGGAGCAAATTTTCCTTAACTCCATTCCCCGACCTCTGATACCCATAGTAGCCAAAGGCCTGTGTCTGAACCTTGCATAGGATAAGAAAACAGGATTTTTCTTTCTCACTTGGGAAGCTGAAATGCATTTTTACTTATCACAGTGTGCTCGTTAGCCTTTTAGATTAATGAACTGGTTTACTTCCTTTTGAGAAGCATTTATTAAACTCCTTCACATTCTAAGAGCTTATTTTTAAAGCAGCTGTCTCCATTTTATAAACAAGGGCACATTCTTCCTTTTGACCACATAAATCAACCATTCAGAGTGTCCTGTGACTACATAATCCTAAGCGGGACAGAAAATGCTGAGTTCTCAATATACAAGGTTTTCAGCAGATTCTTCTTCTACTCCTGCTTGTCAGAAGAAAGAAATTCTAATGGTTCAGAAAATTATTTTGAAATAACTAGCTAAAAAGAATGCACCCAGTCAAATGTAAATGTTTTAACTTGCCTCATCTCCAGAGTTATCCTCAGCTATTGGGATCTGCCAGCTGATATTAGCAGAGTTCTGATGTTCCAGGGTCTCAGTCTCAATGTTTTCTGGACAGCGGATCTGAGGAGCTTCAATATCTGACGCAGAAGACAAATATTTTATATGTGGTATTATAGAAATAAAATCTATGTCATTGTTAGACTTCAAGTTGTTATAACTACTGCTTTTTTGTGTTGCCTGGAATATATGTACAGGTTTTTGCAAAGGTACTCTCTCTGCCTCTGTTTAGTTCTTGCTTACTGGCTCATATGTAAACAGTAAATTCTACATGAGAAGTGACTGTTTTATTTTTCAACATCACCTAACACAATGAGATTCTGGTTTCTGCATGCAACCATAAAACAAAGCATAAATAACACTGAATTAATTGTTTTATTATTCATCTATTCATTACACACATCTACTCATTAAGAAGGAATGGCTTCTCTATCCTTTCACTGCCCACACACATGACACATACAGATGTAGACACTTGTTTCTGATCATCAGTGACATAAAGAAAATTATTTCTGACAAGACATGTACCATGAGCAAGACAGTAGTCACGCTCAAATGCCCTGTACTATGGTGTGGAATTGACTTGAAAGAAGCACTGACAAGATTTCTGTCAGCAGTTACTGGAAATGTTCTTTAATAAATGCTTGCTACAAGGTACTATGTAGGACTAATGGGCCTTCTTGTGACATATGTGACAATACTGAATGATTTCAAAGTACTGGTGGTACAACTGGGTAACATCACCACCAACATTTAAGTTTTAAAGTTTCTCCAACAAAGCATTTCTTCATCTCCCTGGCACAGGGCCTTTCAAAATATTTGCGGTCAAGTTATTTTATTGCTGTAGTATTGTTTGATAAATGGTCTCGAGACTCATGAGACAAGGACAGCATTCAGCTCTGAACTCATCCATGCCCAGGAGGCTTTAAAACAATTCAGTACTGATACCACTTACATTTTTATTACTACATAGTTCCAGTAAAGACATAAGTCAGACAATTAAACCCTTGTAATTAAGAGTGCAAAGCAATAAATACAAGTGGTTTTGCCTTCCTCTGAACTCATTCTGATGAAAATTTTAGTAGAAGTGAACTCTTTTAATAACTACCAGTTATAATTTACACTCCCCTGGCCACAGCCTTCAGTCTGGAGCAAATTCCATTTAAAAGTGAAATTTTGTAGAAAGGCTAATAAGTAAGTCAGAAAGAAAATGGTTGTTTTGAACTGGGAAAATATTTTGGCAGGAAAATAGAGAAAATGAAAGCAACTGAGAGGCCACTGCTCATTTTTGCTAGAGAAGAATAACTTTCAGAGATTCTTGATGCCTCTTACTTTTGGGTTTTATGCACTGGTAATATCTAAAAGCTTGAACACAGGCCATGCTGCTTTATCTTGATCCAAACACTTCAGCTTGTAGCCCTGTGCTGGGATTCCATCAAATATTAGAAACTGTGGTTTGGCACAGGTTTACACAAAGATTCAGAAAAAAACATGTGGTACATCACAGAGTGGGAAATGATAGGTTTAAAGGGAAGGATAAAATCTCCTTGGCCACTACAGAGGAAAAAGTTCCCACCTCAGTTTCTGTAGTGACTTGGCAAGATGACTGCCATAACTGTTTCTCTACTGTTCGTTCCTGCAGTGGCTGGTGAAGGCCCCTCTTTGGGGTGGAAGCATTAGCTCTAGGAGCACAGTGGTTCACAAAGAGGTGAATAGCTTATTTCCAGACAAATTACACTTTCACTTGTGTCCTCCTGTAAGCCAAAGCCAAATTCCTTCCAACTCAATGTGCATGCATGTAAGAGAATAAATAGCCTTATAATGCTAGAGTTAGGCAGGTCCCTTCAAATGCATGCAACAATTTCCTGCTCCTCTATAGACTCTGTGCACTTCTGTCTGTCAGGTTTGGCACTGACTCCTGTGTGCTATTACTGAGGACACGTCTACAGCTGTAGTCAGGTCAGAGCCAACTGAAAAGAAGCATCCTTCCATACCCTGTGTATCTGCCAGGACTTAGACAGCCACTACAGGTCTGCTCAGACTACAGTGCTTACATAAGTCTGTGCTAAACCAGTGGAAGCACTACTGTTAGTGCTGTTTTAATAGCAGTGTGGGTTCCACTTTGACTATTTTTAAGCTAAGATCTTTCACTTTTACTTTAAAATTTCATATTTACCTTCACATCAGGCCTTTTAGTAGGCAGTGTCCCAACACCTCATGACTTCTCATCCAAGGACTGACAGCCAACAATTAACACTTTTACGAATGCACTTAAGCAAACTTTGCATTCCACATTAGTACTACTACCTATAAGTAAATTTGAGAAGCAAGCTGTAATGGTATGGACAACACTTCTTACAGACTGCTTAAATCATGCTTTCCCTGGTTCAATTCTGTCTTCTCTCAGCTACTTGTGTTTCCCTTCAGTTCTGCACATGTGCACACAGAAGCATTTTGTGCTGGTCTCTACCTTTACAATGAGCATCCTGGATGTTTGCACTCCATCTCCCAAATGAAATGCACCTTAGATCTTCTCTAGCTCCAGATAAGAGGAATCCTTGGGGACAGCTCAGTTGGCACACAGTCCCAGAAACAGCTGGTTCCAGCCCACATCTTGGAGGGAAAACTGCTATTCTTGCTGGTTTCTGGAAGGTAGGGCAATGCATTTCTACAAGAGACCAGTAAGATATATCTTTTAACTGAAATACATAAAAAAGTACATTCCAACAAATCTGCAAATAAAGTCATATGGCAACTCAGAGGGAACACAAAACATACAGACCTTTATTTAATTCAAGAGTCTGCATGCACTGTGAGTGTATGAAACAGTAGAAACTACTCAAATTTTGTATTCCAGTGCTGCCTGAAGTAAACAGCATCCAGGGCATCAGGTCCTATTAGAGCAGGACCATGAAGACACTCAGAGGGCTGGAGAACCTCTCCTGTGAAGACAGGCTGAGAAAACTGGGGTCCAGCCTGGAGAAGAGAAGGCTCTGTGAGACCTTAGAGAGGCCTGGGGTGGACCCTTTGTCAGGGGGTAGAGGGATAGGACAAGAGGCTTTCAATTAAAAGATTTAGATTAGAAATAAGGAAGGAATGCTTCATGATAAGCGTAGTAAGACACTGGGACAGGTTGCCCTGAGAAGCTGTGGACGCCCCATCCCTGGAAGTGTTCAAGGACAGGCTGGATGGGGCTTTGGGTAGCCTGACTAGAAATGTCCCTGCCCACGGGCACGGATGCTTCATTGACTATAGCAAATGAGAATAACTGTAACTCTTTAGCTAGTTTGTGTAGAGATTTTTCTGATTTCTTCACCAAGGCACACACAAAGAAAAATACAGCTACAGAGGGCAAAGCTCTGTTCATCTCTTAGCCATGTTTTAATGACACAGAAGTGATTCAATTCAAAACAGCACATATCCCTTTTCTTTCTCAAAGAAAGGGTATATATTCTCCCAAAATAAGCAGCAGTCACTGAAAAATGGTTCTTCTGCATTAAACAAATCTTAAATACTCTGAACATTTTAAGTATTTCCTGTCTTCTGAACTCGCAATACTGAAAATGTGTTTAAAGTCTAAGCAATTAATAACTACAACAGGCTGCAGCTTCAGAACAGATATTTCAACAGGCTGCAAATATCGTAAACGTTAACAAATTCACTGCAGGTAGATGCTGTTGGCTGTGAAATGCAGAATAACTCCATCAGAAAAAAATAATCTAACCTTTGGTTGGTCACCATGGAAGGATACTGACAAACAGAAGAAAGATCACAAACTGGAAAAAAAGCAATGTTTGAAAGGACAAGCTAAAAGCATTAAGATATACAATACTCAGGGAACAAGTAGAAGAAAGGCTGTGAAAGGTGCTGGTATAAGAAAAAGAAAACTACAGCTCTTGACTAAGTGGAAACAGTCCTCCTGACAAAGATGCTTCCAAATATACTAGCAAGATCCTAGCAGAGCACAATCCTAAAATATCAGGCAAAGTTTCAGGATAACCTTTGGCATATCTAGCCACAGGGAATCTATTTAAAGCAGGACAGATTTTTACAGAAAAAACACACACACACACACAAAACAAAAACAAAAAAAAAACCTGTGTTATTGTTGTTTGGCTTTTTTATTTGTGCTCAGTTACACAGTCTGATAAAGCCAACCAGGAAGGCCAGACTCTGTGAGGAACAGAGCGATGGTATCTTTCAGGGTCACTTCCAACCTGGGCTGGTCTACGACTCTAAGAGGAACTTCAGTACAGTAACTAACAAACAGACTACCAAGCAAATCATGCTTTCTTCACTCAACTCCTTTACAAACACATTTCAGGGAATGAATCAGGCAACTGGTATAAGACTTGTTGAGTACTAATTCTTTTAACACTAGATGGCATCAACACCCTGGATGCCATCCGGATTTTTACCTTTCTTCATGAACACTTGAACAAAGCAAGAAGAACGGTATCTTGTGAAGTTCATTAATTTTAACGTGCTTGATTTTAGTCCTTCATCACTGGGTGAAGAAACACAAGAACATGACTGAGGTAATAAATTTTTTTTCGATTTGGACAGAAGATAAAGGCTTTTTTTTTTAGCAAGTATTTTGTTTTTAAGCTATCTGTAATATAATGTAACCTATGCAAAGTTAACTAATTGCAAACTGCATGGAAAAAAATGATTTAAAAATACATGCAGATAGCCAAACTTGCATTGACTTCCAGTCTCTTGGAAAGAGATGCGTATGACAACAGACCTCACAGAAGTGCCTGTAAACAATCCAGATTATGTTATGACACAGTGGCAATTATGTTTACAGATGGTTGTAGTACAGTCTTACAGAGCTAACTTTTAAATACGGTAAACTTTGCATTGATGTCCACTCGAACTGGAAAGCACTCAAAAAACAGCTGCAAGTGTACCCTGAGATCCAAGAAATCTGTTCCAAGGCAGGAGAACAAACCTAATCCCACTTCATTTTGTCAACAGAAGGGTTGGAAATAGATAAATTATTAACTACATATGCATAAATACATAAGGATTTTTGGTTTCTTTCATCTAGCAGATGACAAATAACGGTTAGAAACTGCTCAGATTAAAAATAAGGAACACTTCTATGATAATGATGAATGTTCTGAAAATGAGTACAAAGGATACATTTTGAGGGCGACATGCTATTAAGAGTTCTCTGGTTTGCATCTTTCTCTGAATGAAACTCCACACACCAGTACTAAGCAGGACTCTCAGGAAGCCTGATGGCAGAGTCTGTTTCTAGCTCACATGTTTCCCTCTGGGACAACCAAAGCTAACTTTTATACTGGATTTTCAGATTCAGCAAAAATAAGCCATTGCCAAGGGTAATCCGGGCATGGAAGGAAAATTGCATGGTGTGAATAAATCTGATACAGGGTAGAGGTGGATTTTAATAATCAAAATGCTAAGCTAGGAATGATGAGTTCAACTGATGAATATAATTAATCTTCCAGTTATAATCTTCCACGAGGATTTCAGGGTCCCTTCCTTTTGAAGTTAATTGAAGTTTTTACAGTGACTTCAACAGAAGAGAGATTAGGATCTCCTAATGGACTCTCCGGATAAATTAATACTTTTTGATTTTAGTACACATATCTACAGTTAGAAATTTATTCTTGTCCACAAGCAATGTCCACATCTTTACGCCTGTGGTTCAGAAATAGTCACAGGTTTAACCCAAATTACCCTACCAGTATTACCTTAACTGGACCCAGGTGACACGTACTTCACTCAAGCTTTAGTCAGCACCAGATCAGCTCCTGAAATGTTGGACTTTTAAGCCCGTGCTGTTTTTCTCACAGTCTAACCTCAGAAGTGTTTCAACTGCTATTTCTTCCTCTTACGCTTCTAAAAGAATTCAGTACCTGTCAGTAGTCTTAAATGGGTGTGGCCTCTGAATCCTGCCTTAGTGTTTTGGTCCGTAATATTTCTCAACTTATTTCCTGTTGGGAGTTTAGCAGAAGTCACAACAGCCACAACTCTGTTTGCCACTCACAATGCCTGGCTAACACACGAGTCTTTAGCTTTAAGAGGGTAACTCAGACCTGTTTGTTTACAGTTAATCTGCGGTGCAAGTCTACAAGATGTGTGTTTCTTACAACTTATCAATGACTCACCAGATTCAACAACCTTTTGGCTACTGGTTGTCTGTGCTGGATTTCATTGTTAATCTGCCTGCTTACTCCATTTACAAATGGTTTCGCCCCTCCCAAACTTTAAAATCTGCATGAAACACCCATAAAGAAATTATCACTCTCACCTTGCCTTCATCAGCTATTGAAATTGTTAAGAGTTTCTCACTGATGACAGCACATCAGGAAAGGCTGTGCTCTGACATGAACTGAGTGCAACCAGATACCTACCCACACACTTGGGCTCCTTTGAATCCCACTGTGAGGTTCCCAGGCAGGTGAGTTTGGCATTTCCTTCTATTTCATAGCCTTCATTGCAGGTCAGTAAACATACTGTCTTATAGGAGACATCAGCTGTTGAACAATTAATTTGACCATTTTCAGGAGCCCGAAGTTTGGGGCATGTTCGAACTGCAAAGGGAAAAAAAAAGTTCATTCTGCAGCACTGAGGACCCAGGGAGTAACTCTAGTCCTTAGGTTTTCAGGGATAGGAAAGGTATTGTTTTGTACACTAGTTACAGAAGCTGGAACAGAGTTAGGGAATAGGGCTGGAACAGGGCTATTTTTTTCAGAGGATTGATGCCTTCCTTTTCTTGAGAGAGTCTTATGTAACACGTATGAGGTTAGGCACACAACTCTACAGTGTCCTAAATTCTGATATAAGCTAGTAAATTAGTTATCCTCAGAGAATTTCCCAGCCTTTGGATACTTTTGGCACCAGGTAACCTATGCTGGTAAAGTCTATCTGCCTTCAGGATTGTATGCAAATGTAATCCTATGGAAAATCTTGGATCTTTCTAATGTTTCCAATTCCCCAGCCATGCCTGACAGTTTGGGAAATTCCAAACTGTCAGTCTGGTATGGGCTGAGGGCATGCCAGAGAAGAAGCTAAGAGCTTAACAGGGCAGATTACTGTGTCCCAGTGCTTGGGAAAATACTTGGCACTCCTTAGTTTATTGATGCAAGTACTGGTAAGGCCTGTATTTATTTTCTTTGTCTCACTATCATAACCTTAAGCTCTTCTACTAGGACCTATTTCCTTTGCAGTTTCTCCAGCCCTTCTCCTCTTCAGCCAGTACCTTACAGTTTCCTTTCATCCCCTTGCTACCCTCTGTACATACACACCTTTGGGTTCACCTGCATTGAACAGATGAGCCGTACACACCCATTGACTGGACACGACTATATGATGATATATACATGACAGGGTGACAGCAAGCCGAAATGAGTAGATAGATGCCTGCTAGGGTCCTACCGTACCTTTCCCCTCAACAATTCATGCCTCTCTTCTCTAACTAGCTGCTGATTTTCCAAAGCCTATGGAAAACTTTTATCATTGAAAACTGTCCTCAGCCAGTGTTGGAGGGTACGGGTCTGTTCGTTCCAAAGTTATTATTGGGAAAAAAAGCATACATAAAGCCAAACAGTGTGGCTGATCAAAAATGTAATCAAGCAGGCTGCAGTTCCCTAAACTATTCTTTTCTCAGGACTGTTTCCACAGCTTCTATTGACCTTGCAGGCAGGGGGCAAGCTCTGACAATTTATGGCTTCAGAGCTGTGGATGGCTTCTCTCTGCAGTAGGAATGCCAATTTTACCAAATAAACCATCGTAGCTGCTGCTTGGTAGGAGGCAGACCACAAGCTGCTCTCCAAAGACACTTGAAAGTAAGCCAACTTGGCAACTTTCTCTCGTCTTCCCAGTAGTTGTTTACTGTGCATACTGATGAGACAAGACATGCCGGCAGCTGGACATGTGGACTGACCTGAGTATGATACTCCCTAAAACGAATAAACGGGGAAATATCCTGACCTCTCCTTAAAATGAAATTGTCTGTACAAATGGCAACAGCCACAAGCCCATCAAAGCTACAAAAACAAACAAACAAAAAAAACTCATTAAATAATGAGTTATGTGAAAGTAGCTATAAGGAAATCCTGAGTGAAAGAAAAATCTGCAGCAAAACCTAGGTATATTGGATACAAAATAAAGCATACCACCAGATGGCATACCACCATCTCATCTTCACTCTTTGAAAATACTATTCCTCTCGTGCACACATACACACAGGCACTCTCTAGAGAGTGCATTAGAGAGTATAAAAAAGACCTTGAAATTTCCATCTTGCTAGTGACAATTAACACTTCAGAGCAGCTTTCTAATAAGCTGTATCTAAATTGCAGTGCAGTGAATAGGAAAGACATTTTGCAGCTGAATCACATGCTTCATGTAGAAGAGAATAGGCTTTCTCTTTTACTGTTTCTGTGGAAGCCTTTAGTAGAAAATCTGCGGTGAAAGAAAGCAAATACTACCAAGCTCTGTGGTTGTAACTGAGGAAGGCTGAGTCAGTTACGAGCACTGAGGAGGAGCACCTCAGCAACGTAATGTCTGTGGAGAAGGCACTCCCTTCCACCACTTGTTAAGTCTAGTCATCTCTTCTGACCATGCTACCTGTACTCCTCAGTGCTCCTGCTTCTGCAGTGTTTCTATGTTCAATTTCCTTCAGAGTTTTGGGCTCTGATGAAAACTGGGAACCAAGCCCATGTTATCCTGGTTATGTTTTCACGACTTAAAACACAAATCCATCCTCTTGTCAATTAGGCACTTTCCACAACCAATAAATATTTCCGTAAAGTCAGTGAAGACAACAACAAAGGTATATTCTACTTGTGCTGTGTTTTCTCTTAATACATTTATCAGGATTACATACACACTTATAAGGCTTTTTTGCATGGGTCACAGTTAATTGCAAGACATAACTGCATTAATTGCTTTCCAATAGCACAGCAGATTTTAGTTTGCTGAGCAATTGATGAGTGTTTAAGATCAAAGTCCAAAGCAGTGCAAAGGGATTTTCCTTTAAGGTCCTGTCCTTATTTATGTGATAAAATACCCCTGGGATTAACTAAACAGCTATAAACCGTGTCTTTGATCTTGCTCCCTTCCATAGTTCGAATGAATAGAGAGTAGCAGATCCAGCACATGTAAAGGTAGGATTTTTTAATATTTATTTATTTTTAATTGGAAGTCTTCCGTGTGATGGAGGGGCATGAGAAAGGCAAAAAGATATCTTCTCAGTGCTTCAAAGGAAATTGACTCAACATCAACACAATACCTCAAAGCAGATTTTTCCCTCACTTTTCCAAACAAAACCCCAGCTAAAGGAGGAAGATGATGAACCTATACCCAGCAGATGAATATTTTTAGTTGCTCTAGAATCTTTTCCAAGTACTAGAGAGTTCCACTTGTGTAAAGACAGTGAAGATTAAGGACCATTTCTTTGTCATTGACGGCAGCTTTCTCTGTTTTTTTTTTTTTTTTTTTGCACTTGAAACTAGTGTGCAACAAAAGCTTTGACAGGCAGAAGCTATTCCCCAGTACCCAAGTCTACCTAAAGTGGTATGTATCTTCAACCCATGTTTTGATGTCTCTGTTTTTGCCTTCTGAAGGCACCCGAGGCACATGACAGCAATTTATTTTTTATTTCAAGCTCCCCCTTTCTGTCTTCTGTTACTGGAAGCTATATAAGAAGACAGTTTTCCCAGATTATCTGAAGAACAGCCCTGCAATGTAAGTAAAAACAAACTGCTCTAAGAACTTCCTTAAGGAACTTAGCTGTACCTCAGACCCATGCTTTCAGAATCATCATCTGGCGTTTTCTCAAGGGCTGCAGTGTTTGTAGTAGCGTAAAGTGCTAAAGCCTTCAAGAACCTACTCCACCTCCTCCCCAAAACTCATGGCCAGGACAAGAGCTGTAGTAGGAGGCAATCACTTCTTATTTACTAGATTCTGGTGTGCAGACCAATATCAAGTGTATGCAACTCGAGTTAAACATGCTAAAATACAAGCTGTGGCTCTTGAGATGAGGGCTGCTACTTGCTTTTTCAGGCTCTCCTTGGAGGAAATACCAGGCTGGACTGCATGAGGATGCAGCTCTTCTTCTAAACAACCAAGAACCTCAGGCAAAAGCAAGTGATAAAAAACCCAAACTGTGTTCCTACATACTTGTAAGAGCTCTAGAAATAAAGAATGCTTTTAAGGATGCTCTTTCCCATGTCTCCTCCCTTTCAGTCCTGTTTATTACTTTTTCAACAGATGCTCCTTTACAGCAAACTCCTAGGATACTGCCGGTTGTTCCCCTGTGACACTCCATTCAAAAATCTTCAGAGGACTACACTCAAGGCCATCCTACTTTAATTCTTC
Source organism: Nettapus auritus (assembly GCA_011076525.1). Lineage (NCBI taxonomy): Eukaryota > Metazoa > Chordata > Aves > Anseriformes > Anatidae > Nettapus > Nettapus auritus. Next base: position 74,304,701 of record CM021797.1, read on the forward strand.
ATAAGAAGGAACTGTAAGACAATGCCTGTCTATGTGAGAAGACTGACGGACATTGTAAGACACCTGTGTGGCAAGGTCTTGTTATATGTTTGACTAACTACTTAGTAAATACCGTTCTGTACTTTTGTAGACATCCTCTTATCACTTTAGGAAGGAGGGGAACAGAACGACCGAGGTTGCCTTTGGAATGTTCTTTCATTTAAGAGGGTTGGACCTGCACACCTAACCAGTTAATGATCAGAGGGATGACCACTAGGGAGAACAAACTATCCCAGAAGAAAAAGACTTTTAAAACACACATCCATACCTCTGCAAGTAGCCTCTGATCCAGACCACTGGCCATTTGGCTGACAAAGCCTGATGCTGCTTCCCACGAGATCAAATCCTGCTTTGCACCGGATCCCACAGGCCGCATTAAAGTAATTGTTGCAAACATTCTGGACAAAGTAACCATTTTCAGGGGGCTTCAGTTCAGGGCAGTGAACAACTAAATAATTAAACAACCACAACAGAGTTATCACACCAGCTGGAATGTAGCAGGCTACTGAAGGAAAGTATTTTTTTCCCCCGTTTCCAATTCTAGTTGCACCTTCGTACTTTTGCTGTTTTGCAGTGACACAGAAAATCTTGCATGCAATTTGACTTGTATTTCAACGACAAATAATGAAGCTGTCCCAGAACTGTACTGTGCATTACAGGACTGCTCAGTTTCTGGCTAGGAAAACTTACCTTCACAGGTTTGTCCTACAACACGATATCCCTCCCGGCACGTACAGTCCTCAGTGGAGGTACTTCCTGGTGGAGAAGTATGATTCTCGTCAGGACAGGAGATACAAGTGCTGATTCCACCTGGTGAACCTTCAGGCTTGTATGTTCCTGGGGGACAAGCTGTTGAGCAAAACAAAACAAGAAAAAAAGAGATTCAGGATACCACATTTCACAGCTCGTATCACTTTTCCAGTGTGTTGCTTTACATTTTTTACATTCCTCCATTCTTCCTCATATAGCCGGAGTCACTTAGGGAAGGAATGTTCTCAACTTAAAGACTGGAGTTGTAAGGAGATGAACTAAAGCCCACTGAACTCCTGGAAGGTTTCTTCAATGTCTTCTTGAAGACTGAGGTTAAGTCCATGAATTATCCTCTTCAAAGATGTACAGTCCCAGAAGACACCAGATTTCCACCGATAAAACCTGCACTGACTTCACAGAGATGTTCCTGATTTACAGCTGTACAAAGTTAACTCAGACAAAATCCTAGACTACAGAAGAGCTACACCAAAATTTAATGCACACAAATTCTTAGCACCAAACTAGACAAAGAAGCTCACAAATATGCCTGGCCTTGATTTACACATTATGATTTATAGCTGATCTACACACTATGCTTTCTGTATTGCATGAACCATAAACAATGAACCAATTAATCAGAGTAACTGCTCCCAGATGCTTTTCAAGCCATTTATATCCCATTTAACATTTGTAACTCTGTGTTACTCTAATGCACAAGCCTTAAAGAGATTCACAGATATCTTCAGAAACAGGGAAAATGCATACAGAAAAGTGACCTCTCACCTGAGAACTTCAGATGGGTGGGATAAATCTCTTTTTGCTCTGAATTCTGTTCTTCAGGAAATTACAGTAATTATCTTTATTTATTTCATACAGCTGATGTGAGAACAGGTGAGTGACTATTTATCAGGTGCTGATAAAGTGAAATACTGATTGGTCAGATTGCTATTTGAAATAGAACTCAAAGGTACTTGAGCTGAAGAACGTCTCCAGATGTAAAGTTGAACAAATATTTCGAGGTTACTTAATAGTGAACTTCTCATTTCACTAATTTCATTGTCTATAAACTTTTACAATGGCCCTATGTTTGCTTGCAGACTGCAGGTAAGTCAGCCTCTCATTTCCTGGCCGAAGTACAGTCACTTTGCACTGTCTGATGAAGCTCTGCATGGTACAGACAACTGTACAGGGCAATGGACGGCTCAGCTCCATAGCCATAAGGTGACTGAGCCTGACCATACATGCCTTCAAGTGTCTTCTACCTTATCTAGTAAGATATAATCTGTTGATCTGTCTCTAAAGTTAGTCTCTCCTGTCAAAGTACATTTCCTGGATTTCAAAGATTCTGGCATCACCAGTCTTGTATTTTGGTAGATATTAGACCAGCTATGTTTGTTTTGTAAACTACATGCTAAAATACTCTGACATTTGTCTTACTAATGAAAACAGCATTCTGCTTTCTTGGCAACTGAAAAGGAAACAAACAAACAAACAAAAAAACAACAAAAAACAACCCCCCAAAATCAACAGAAACCCTAGCCTCCTTTTCCTCAACCCATCTAGGGAGATTCAACCATAGTAAGTCAAATTTTCTGAATGATGCTGTAAAAGATCAACCTGTATGAACAATTAGCACTTCTTTCCAAGAAAAGCATGGTGATTTGCATGGCTTCCAGAGATAATATTTTTATTTCACTTTCAGAAAAATTTGCAGTTTTATTTTGAAGAAAGCAGTCGTAGTGGTTACGAGTTAAGGGGTAACTATGAGCATTATAAATTGGCTTCAACGTTACAGATATGTATTTTAAATACACTTTTAAAAAGACTACGAAACTGCCCCAAAATTAAAGGGTATAAATAGAAATGAAAGCTTCTCAGGAGAAAAAAAGGAAAAAGTATCCAATCAGAACTGGGAATTCTTAAATTTTCTTCTGGGACTTTCAGTAAACCATTTTCATGGTCCCCTTCATGCAGTTCACCCATTCTTCCCCTCAAAGACATTCCTCTTGGACAGTTACTACTTCTCTCCTCTCTACTGTGCAAGCATCTTCTCCTTGCATATTAGGTCTCTTGTAAACACTTCTATTCTAAAAGTACATTTACAATTAGCATTTTCCAGAGAAGCTGCAGGAGACAAATAACACTGCTGAAGTGGTTGTTAAAGTTTCTACTGTGAAAGACAAGTTTTTCCAAATGTCTTGATTCTTTTTGCTTCTCTGCTTTAACTGCTTGCCACTGCCTTTCTAAGAAGCTGAACTGGACTTTGTATTCAGAGTTTTCTCCAAGCCTCTGTCCCTGAACTGCTCATTGATCTCACACTTCTCCTTGGCATATTCAGCTACCTAACTCCATGTGAGCCACACTGAAAACTTCCACATCTTAATACTTGTTTACAGAGCAATTTCCATGAGTGTGACATCGCAGTCTATTCTGTGATGCCAAGAGATGGTTTAAAAATGGAGCATAAGCACCTTAATCTGTGTGTATTTCCATTCCACCCAGAGGTTTGTTAGCCTGGCCACAGCTTAAGTTACAACCATCCATAATCAGCTACAGATGGAAGAGCAGAGCTTTATCCACTTGCTGTAGACTTGTCCATGCCTGATCCAGCTAGACTGATGACCCATGCCCTCCTTCTCAAGCCACCATGAGAGCATGGCTCAAGTCCATACACAATGATGCATTCATCAGCAAGAGAAATAACTTGTGGGGGAATCTCATCTGAGGAATACAAGTGGTCCCATCTGTGACTGATTGCACAGGCACCTCTCTGGGGTCTCTCCTGAGAGTGAAATGGTGCCAAATTTTCACAGAATTCTAATTGCTAGTCTGCGCTCACCAACATGCCCTCTATACCAACAAAACCTGCCTGCAGATCATCTTCTCCAGTGCTAATCTGTAAAAACAATTTTTTTTTTTTTTTTTAATTTATATATATTTTTTTTCTCAAATCTTGCTTTCCCTTGCCAAAACAGCGTGTGGATGAACCCCTGTGTAAATAAGAATTGATCTGGCACTTTCAAGAATGAAAAAAAGGTAGGAATTTTAGAAGTGTGGAAACAATTTAAATGGTATCAGCCTTTAAAGGTAGAGGACACTCATTAAATGTGCAAATGTACATGCATCATATGCATGTACATGTACATATGCATGTATGTGTACATATGCATGTACATGATATTCTCAAGAAAAGATTTAACTACTGCCTACATAGGAACCATGTTGTTCTTTGTCCAGAAGCGAGGGGAGGAACAAGAAATTGCCTTCTGTTTAATGTAATTCCCTCTTCAGACCAGAACAATGAATACTGAGTAAGAGCAGAGGATTACGTTTTTGTTACAGGAATGAAAGGCTATCTGTTAGCAGGGATTAGTGTGATAACTCAAATAGGCACACGTCTTAAACTCCCCAAGCATATAAAGATGGCTCATATTGAAGTTGCCATCAACAACAACCTGCTTCTGTAATATGGTGGACATTTGCCAATGATACGCATTTTCTATTGTGGTAATGTCAGTGCATTCATCTTCTCATAGGAAATGAGAACTAAATAATAAATGCTTACTTCATCATGCCTCCTGCATTATCCTCCTCAGTTATGCTCTCCTGGGGTATACAACTAACTGAAAAAAAAGTAAGAAAATCCAGTATGTCTGTTCTCTTTTGGAATACTATAGGGCATGATGACTTAGGCTACCAATACTTTTTCTCTTTATCTATCAAAAAACATATTCAGTTGCATGTAGAAGAGAATCAGTAGAAAGCAAGTATGACATAGGCTTGCTAGAAACAAATACCTACAGGGTAGGCATAAAAACATTTCAGTCAATGGAGGTGCATAGACAGCACAAATATATGTGAAGGCATTGTGTGAAGCTGAACAACGGACATGGAAGGTTTGGGAAGTCCTCAAAAAGTCAAAAGACAGACTTTCAAATCCAGTAGGAATTCTCTAGCTGCATACAATAATGACTAGCTTGATGTTTTAATCTCCAAGCAGGAATTTAATGCTGTGAAAGTGACTACATAGAACAAGGTATGTTTCACCAGAGCTTCACCAATCACTTAACATGATTTATCCAGTCCGTTTTTTTTCAAGCAGTGAATACTAAAACCAGCGACAAACTTAAGCCAACTGATATGGAACCCACAGAGTGGCAAGAAGATTCCAGCCAGGATCTAAGCAGGTAGAGATCATATATTGAAGGGTTACAGTCTATGACATGGGGTCACGATTCTTCCTCTGAATCTATGAGTACATATTTGAAGGGCAAATAATTTTGTCTTAAAAATGTAAATCTTTTAAAATCCCAGGAGAGCAGGCAAGCTCAATTTATTCTCCAATTATGCTAGTATGTCTAAGTCACTGAAATGGAATTATTCTTGATTTATCCCACTGTAAGAGAGAGAGCAGAGCCGAACTCCAGGTATTTCAAAGATTAATTTGAGGGATTTCATATTTTATTCAATGCATAATTTCTCCCACTAACTACATTTAGTAAGTAATCTCTGGCTTGAGCTGTTCTTTCCACACTTCATGCTAATGAAGGATCCGATTAAGGATTTATCTTCAGCAGGATACAGCAGGAATCAGCTAGGCAATATCCTGCTCTCTCCTACACCAACCTGAGCTCTATTTGTATACACTATTGCTCTATTTTCTATATACTGTACTGACTGTAGTCTGTAGTTCTCATTTTTCTCTGCATGTGTAAAGCTTAAATGAAATGATACTCTGATGTGAATCACAAGTACAAAAATGGCTTTAGCTTAATCTCCAAACTTCCTAAATGAAGAAAGCAAACCTAGTTTTCCACTTACATTGGTTGTATGCCACTACAATTACTTTTATGACACATATTATATGCCTAAGTATTAAGTGTAACGAAGTGGGAAATCTGTCACAGAATCAGAGTATACCATGAACATGTATTTTGATTTTGTTCTGCTGCTGTCTACTAAAAAAAATGCAATCATATGCCACAGAATCTCTCAACAGTGATCACTGGATGTTTGTATGATTCCTTTCCTGTTTCCTCAGTTTTTGTTACTGAACTTACACAGACAGGAGGTTTTGGTTATGTGGACCTTTGACCTGGCACAGAAGATCTTGCATTTTCATTTGTTCGTTGGAAGCTATAGGGAAAATCCACTGTGTGCCTAGAATCGGTCTGAATTACAGTCCATAGCACCAGGACAACCTAAAACTCAAATTAACTCATGTTTACGCCTTTGGAGGAGAAGAACTTCAGCCTGAAGGTGTGGGTTACCTCTCATTGCTTTACCTAATCTAAGATTCTTGTGCCCTGGTGATATCAAAATAAACACGAAAATTAGAAAAGTTGTCACCTTGACTTTTGCTTATGAAATAAGTACTGTGGTAGCAGTATTTGCCATCATTAATGCTTTAAACTTGGGCAGCATGAAAGGGCCTCACTATAAAGCTTAGTTATTTTACTAAATAAAAGTCAAAACTTTCATGAAGAAGCAAGTATAAAGAATTCACAGTATATCATCATGTGCTGAATATTTCTACGCTGTTATCTTCCTCTCTCAACATGACTAAGTCCTGTAAGACCCAGGACATAATACACATGTAATATCACACTCTGTTAGAAGAAACAACGGGAATGAAGGTCTGTATGTCCCTTGACAATGGCCTGCAAAACAAAATATGCTTTACAAGGATAATGCATGGGGTCAGCTTAAGGTGGACAATGAAGGAAGGAGATGCCTAGGGCTGCGATTCAACCTGCATGGAGGAAATGGAGATCCCTGTTTCATGCCAAACAGAATTCCTGATGCTTTCCCACCTGCTTCTGCAGCATAGCAAGTGTGGGATGTCTCACAGGACCAGCATGCAGTGCTACCCAGCCCTCCCTCCTTCCTCCAAAAACCATTCTGCTGCTGCTGCATTTTTGAGTGGCCTCTGCAAAGGAAGAACGTGTAACAAGAGAGGCATATATGGGAGCCATGACTGCACAAAACTCCCTAGTCCCCTGCATTTCCATATGTTTTGCAGTGATCTTTCTTGACTGCTCCTGTAATCAGTCTGCAAACTCAGAGAACCAATGGCCAAAGATGTTGCAATTTTCAGGTCTATTTTACTAAACCAAATAATAAACAGGGTTGTGGATTTCTTTCCTTGTATTTGCAAGCCAAAAATGTTTAGTTGGGCTAGCACAAAAACAGACTTCTCTGGACACTAAAATGTACCTCTCTCAACCTGCACACTAAGATCTTTAAGCCTGCTTCTCAAAGACTTAACATATCCTGCATCCCTGTCTCAGAGACTATTTCTAGAAGTTGTAGTTTTTATAGTTACATTTAAGTTATCTGGAAAGGTTTTTTGTTTTTTGTTTTAAATCTTCTATAAGAAAGGTATGTCAGACCAGGTAGTTCATGTGCATGAAATGCATTTGGAAAGCCAATGAGAACAAAAAACTGAAACCTTTGGCAGATACTGTAATCCACTCTTCTGCAGTTTGCAGCATGTATGGTGCCATAAAAAAAATTAAAATAATAAAAGAGCCAGTAGCAGGCTAGTATTACAAGAAATATGCAAGGAAGTGGCTTTAGTTAAACATTTGACATGTATGACTTGTACAAAGACTGCAGAAGAAAACCTTGCACTTACCTTTAAGTGTAGGGATCAGAAAAGGATTTCTAATAAGTCTCAGTGTGTTCTCCAGCTCTAATACCTCCTGTTATCCCCAGCATGTGCTCTGCATTAATTTCAGACAGCTCTGAACCTGCTCATCCATCTGCTCTTTGTCAGTATTCCTTAAACATCTCTTCTCATAGCAATGTGATTAGCAATTTAACAAGCTAAATATCTTCTCTGTTCTCATTTGATGTATTTTGCTACATCTCTTTATTAGATTTACAAATTTCCTCTCACTGAGGGAAGCAGGCTGAATCAAGTCCAAAGTTCAGCTACTTTTACACATCATACATAGGGAGAGGACAAGTTCACTCAAACCTTTTAATTGAGTTTAAAGAGACATGAGAAATCCAATACTGCACTTCCAAGTAGGCTGCAGCATCTGGAATGAAACTTTGTGATGCTCTATCTCAAGATCTTCAAGCACTTCAAACAGTCCTAACAAAGTTTCAGCAGAAATAACTTGTTCGCGATAAAAATGAGAATCTTGGACCCTCTCCCATAGGGCAAGAAAACTGGAAAGTTGATTGGAAGAAAATGCAGTCCCTTGTGTTAGCATCCCATCTCAGCACCCCAACCACACAGACCATGGGGGAATAATCTGCCTGCTGAAGAATAAAAGCTCAAGAGTGATAGCACCTTGTAAAAGTTATGATGCCTACAAGGATCTTCTTCCACAGAGAAGTCTGGCCCGGGGCCACAAAAGCCCTGAGCATCCCTGTGTAGGGTCAGGGCCAGTGTATTTAGATAGGATTACCTAAAAGCAATGTTTCTAACTTCAAAATATCCTCCTGTAATAGTAGCAGCACTGAGAATATCTAGAAAATCCATTCACATCCAGTTTTAAGATATTTTAAAATCAGAACAATTATTTTAAGTCAAAAGCACAGTGAGAGTCTTAAGTAGATTCATACTTGAAGAATACATGTGCATTGCAAGGACGAAGAGCTATCAAAAGTGTTTTAAGATGTTTTACGACCATAAAAATAAAACTGATTCCCTTCAAAGTTAAAAATAAAGACTACTATATATACTTTCACAGACAGTAACTTCATTGCCTCAAAGCATGTGGCTTATCCAGGAATGTAGAAGAAAATCTTGACTCTGCCTTGCAATTCATCTTCAAAAAGAAGCCTACTCATGCTTCACTGAAGCTACAAGTTCTCAAGATATATGAGACAACTTGTGCAATCTATGTAATTCTGCAAAAAAAAAAACAACAAAAAAACAAAAAACAAAAAACATTTCACAAACCTTCACAAGAGAAAGGTCCAGTTCAGCTTTTTGGGAAATGCTACAACAGCTAGAACACTATTGCATAGATACACCACTGTGGTTTCTACATACCCATTCAGCAATGCAGGGTGTATTAACAGTCAGTCACTAATTAGCATGTGACATAACCTGTACTGAGGCAGCTCTGGTTTAGCTGTGGTGAAGACAGCCTGCATTTAGTGAAGGGCCAAACCACAACAATCTACAGAAGCAAAACTGTGAGTTTAAGCTTAATAAGGTAAAGTAAAGCTAATGGGGAAGCTTAGGAATTTTGTTGGTTAACTGCAAACAGAAATGGCATTCATGTACTAAAATGAAGCTCTTTTGGTTGAGATCTCAGTGGCATTTTGGAGTGTTGTCACAGGTTTACCATTTGCATAGACATCAAAGAAGTAGTCTTGGTGATGCATTTGGAGAGCATATACAAAGCCAAGTATGAACGCGCCTATAAGGTATGAATATCAGACCATGCCAGCTTTTGACTTTTAGAAGTTGGACACTGATCTATGTCCTCATGCTCCTGTACATTTCTAACATGTATCATGATAAAAGTGAACAACAAACCCCAGAAGTACTAAAAAGTTGGCGGCAAATTGAATCAGTTGATTGTGTAAAGTTTACCATGCAAATTATTTATGATATCATTTATGTGCAAGTGAAAATTTTGTGTCCAAAAGTCTGCACATAATCAAACTTAAAAGGGGCGATAATTGCAGGTCTGAAAATGATTCACTCAGAACAGAGGCCCCTCTGGACATGGTCTTCACATAATCACAGACACATTCCTCGGTAAAACTTTATCACTGCTGATGTGAGAGCACAGGCTACTCTACGTGCCTGTTCTAAGAGTCCTGGTCTCTGGATAGCTTGCTACTGTTTAAATTAATAAACACTAAAAAGGAACGTTATCCTCCTGTCCTAGATGCACTTATTTGCCATTTTAATGCATGTGCTGTGAAGTTGTATCTTTGCTTTTCCAAGCTATAAAGAAGTACAAATGAGCTGAAGCAAAGCATGTTCTGTTAAAAGAAGAAAAACAAAGAAAGAAAGAAACAAAATAAAACAGAAAAATTATTTAATTTTTGCTACAAACAGATAAGCAAATAAATGTTTCAGAGATGTAATCAATGTCTGGTTTGAAGGCAATGGAAGCCCAGTTTTTCCTAGGCTTGGTCTACCCATTATACAATATATGAAATAAATCCTCTCTTCGCTTTTTGCAAAAAGGGTTTTGGGCCAGAAGGGAAAAGGGATGACCAAGATATACTTGCAGATGGGGATTCAAATCAGATGCAGGGAGAAAAGTCACTCTATATTCTTTGTTACCTTTTCGTTTCTCATCACTGTACCAAGAAACTCATCAATCTATCACTTCCCTAATGAGGATTAATAAACAGGTATATTAGGTGCCAAAAGACCAAAATTAGGCTTAGACCAAACCCTGAGTGATAGCAGAAATATCAGAACAGTGAAAAAGTTCTGCCTGGGATGTGTTACATTCTGCTTGGTTAACTTCTGCACGAGCTAGAGGAACAGGCTGGAAAGTAAGAAATAGTCCTCCTTTATGCACAACTGGGAAGAGGAAGTACTTGGAAACAGAGAAGCCTGACCTGGGGCTGGGGAAAAAAAATGTTTCCTTAACAACTCCTGATGTGCTATACCCAGAAGAAGCTGAGCAGAACCAAGTGTCTACCCCAGTGCCTGCGGCTCGTGGGACACGCTGAAATCATCACAACTCAGCCAGCACTTGCTCAGCACAGCCTACGCTTTCTTCCAGAAGCAGAGAGCAAGAGTCTCATGTTACATGTTACAGGGCTAAACCAACAGATCACCTTCTCCCGGGATTTCTGGAAGGTAATTTTAACTAAAATAAGGACTCTGGATTTAGAAGCTGACAAAACATGCACCCCGGGCTTCCCAGTGCTGCTGTGTTTCTGTAGTGAAGAACATCCCTGGTGGTTAAAGATCCATTTCCACCATGTTCACCTACTGACAGTTTTGTGTTCATTTATTCTTCAGACTTAAGAGTATTATTAAAAAATGACTGCTTGAACTGAACAAGTGAACTGGCTTTCCTGAGAGCAGCAATCTGTATAAGGAATCCAGGAGGAGCTGGAGACACCAAGTCCTCAGCTTTTCTCCTCATACAGGCAGAAACTGGTGAATGTATGAGGAGAAAAGCTGTAGGAGGAGAAAAGCTGTATGTATTATACCTCCCTGGTAAATATGTTAACAGAATGCTGCATAGTCCTGAATTGTTTTACTATCCAACGCGAAACGCTCTCCTGTTGCTGTTGTCTCCAACACCCACTCCCAGCAGTTGTTGCTGCATATGATCATGAAGGAAGAAAAAAAAAAAAAGACACCTATTTCTGTCTCCTTTCTCTGCAGATCAGAGTAGCTCCAGCTGCTGAATCACAGATGGGGAATGTAGCAAGTAAAAGCTATTATAAACAGGAAAGTGAAGCCATTTCTGCCCAGACCTTCAATAAGCTGTCACTACCGCATTAGGTGCCAAATTTGGCTTGTTTTCTACATCCCTTATTTTTATCATTTAAATACACTTTTCAACAACAGCGATTATACTCATATTAAGTAACATTTCTGAGCAGAGAAGATACAGCACGTGACTGTGCAGATGGAGAACACATGTCACTATTTCCATGTTTATTTACTTAGCAGCCCAGGGTGAGAGTCAGACAGTTTTTGGTTAACTTAAGAGAACTGAAGCACATGCAATGGCTCAGGCCAATAATCAGACAATAAAAAGTGATGTTTTTGCCAATTTTTTTTCCAGATATTGTGAAACAAACCCAGCTATCCCTGTGTAGAGTTCAGCAAAGTGCCGTACTCTTAGTGTTAAGAGTTTCTACTTAATTCCTGGAATTGTTACCAGTACCCATGATTTACTGTGAAAAATACTATAAATTCCGTTGACCAACTTTCATGCAAAATGCTTATGGAAACTGACAGGACCCCCTAAATTCTTTTAAAATGATCTGAACTATGAAGATCAAAACAGAGTCTTGTTTATGGAACATGACAGTGCTTAGAGAACAACTACATAACTCTGCATTAACTGCTGCTTCCTCAGAAGATATTCAGAAAAAAAAAAAAAAAGTCTTTTCATCCCATTTTGGCCATTTTTCCTTGTCCCTCTCGACTCTTATTTCTGTATGAAATAGAAAGGAAGGAAGTTCTTCCTTAAGGATGGATCTGACTCTTGCTGAAGCGGTCAGCTGCAAGCAAAGGGGTCACCTCAGATATGAACTGAAGAATTGTGTTTTAAGTACTTGGTCGTGTGCCCTGCCAACCAACTACACTTTGCTACCACTGAAGCTATGGTAAAAAAAATATTGCTGCAGTGTGTTTCACAACCTCATACACAGCCTTAGTACTCAGCCTAACAAAGCTCTCTTCTGTGAAGAACCTTCACAAAGCCACTTCTGACCACCAACTTTGCTCTCCCTCCTTAAGCTGCACTAGCCTGCTCTCTGTTCCTTAGCCCTTCCAGAAAAATGTAACCCTCTGCAATGCAGGAGTTCTCCCATAAAGCAGGAATTCCTGGGTAGTAAGTTTATGTGTTTGTAAGATCCCTTCTTGCTATCAGTGCTAAGCAAACACGTGCTGAAGTAGCAACCTGTAACATCTGGAGGCTTTGCTGAAGTGCAGTTGTTTAAAAGAGCCTGACACAGCCTGCTGCTGCTGCCAGAAGAGGAGCAGCCAACAGTGAGATTCTTTCAAGAACTGCCTGGTACTCAGTCTCTCTGTGCATGGAAGTGAAACTGTGCTCTGTATCCTATTTCTCCAGCCTATTCACAGTTTCAGGTGTTTTTACCACCCAGAGGAATTAGAACAATTGGTTCTCTTTCTAAAGGACAGCAAGGTCCATTCATTGTACATTCTGGGAGGAAAAAGGTCTGCCACGCTTCTGGCTATACCTTCCTTTATAATTGCATGCCCTATTTTGAGATCTTTTGCCACAAACAGGGCTATCTACACTTGTAGAGAGGACGAACAAGAATTCTTAACTGCAATCTGAAGCAAAAAGAGAAAAAAAAAAAAAAAAAAGGTAAGCATGATTACATTGCTGCTTACTGGATCTAATAAGACTTACGATTATTAGACCACTGATTGTAAGCTATAAGATCTACTTCTAAACAGCATTTGATTTTAATTAGAGAAGTTCACATAATAATTAATGCTATCTAAAAATATCCTGTTGTTTTTTTTTTTGTAAGTTGGAGCCAAGTATTCTGCACTAACGTCTTGCACTTCTGCAGAACATTAATGACTGAGGGATGCAAGTGACAGATGGCAAATTTCCTCTCTGGCCTAGGGATGCATAAGGCACTGCACTTTCTGTTTCAACATGGGAAGCTTCCCTAAAGAGACCCTAAAGGTAACGAGAATAAATCAATTCCTAACATCACTGGAGGTGAATTTTAAGATCTTACAGACAGCTTTGTGAATGAAGTATCACATTTACAGACTTTGGACTCATTACCCTTAATACTTGCCTGTATTTCAGGCTCAGGGGAAAAACCCAGACAAGTAACTGCTGTAATCCATCACCTACATCTTGAGGGATAGATGGTAAGGAGAAGTAGGGGGACAAGAAGACAGTGAGGGGTTCTACACAAACCTTCTGGCACCTAGGCTAGGACTGCCATTACAGCACACAAGTATGGAAAGGAGCATCCCTGACATGTACTAGAAGAAACAGGAATAAAAGTAAGCCCCAGCTATCTAATATACGTCTGTTTCATTAAAGAGATGTTGGCAGAGGATGCCTCACAGTCTGTGGCTGGTATGCTATCTCCCAGTCAAACTTCCTGTGGTCACATTAATTCTGTTCTCATGGGCTTAAGCTGTGAACATAAAGTGGGCTACTCACTTAAGAAAATTGTTATATGAACCGGAATGTAGCTGCTGACATTGCCAAAATGAACAGAAGTCACTAATGAACACCTAGTGTCCCTGCCTTTGTGTACCCCTGTGCCATGACATAGCCAATACCCCTGCAGACCCAGTGGGGGAACTCTGTCAAGTGTTTTTGGCCAAGCAAGAAGAAAACGGGTGCTCACAGAAGCGCTGTGATTTTAATATGCTGCTGCATTTTGCAAGGCTGTGGATCTTGAATTCCTACTCAGCAATAAAAGAGAGCAACATTGTGCATGTGTGTTTTCTCCCCTCAACTCACAGCATAAAAAATTATGAGAAAGGGCTTCCAAGGGATTGCATAATTTGATCCTCGCTATACTGAGGCAATGGCTTGGGCTCTGAAAAAAGCTAAAATATTTGCATTTCAGAAAGCAATATTTTTTTGCCAAGGTGACAATAGAAATACGACTAGAGGGCCAGAGCATTTTTAGGTGTAAAAGTCAATGACTCCATGACATAAGAATGGAAGACCAAATGAAACACTAGCTCAATTATATGTAGCTCTTCTGATGTATAACCATGAGGTATGGCAAATTTTCCTTATGTTCTGTGTTGACAACAAGATAGAATAAGGCTATCCAGCCTACCACGCTCCTTCTTGTACTTAAAAAATCCAATCCTGTGAGCTGAGTTACTCGAAAGAGCAAGTTCTTAAGCACCTCATGTTCTTGCAGGCAAATACTTCTTTCACGTCTTCTCTCTCGAGGGCTAAGACACCTCTGTGCCAAAGAGGTAAAAAAGATGCAGAAGATTTAAACTAGTTAGCTGCTGGTTTTAAAGGTACCAGAGCTCCTCTAGAGTGGCCTGGGCTCTGCAGAGTGAGCCCACCGTCACTGCTGTAACATGCTCTGGGGTTGTTCTCTATGGTGTTAGTTACTGAGCAGACCGAAGTTCCCAGGCCTATGCAGGCTTTGCAGGATGTTCTGCAGGCAGCAGCTGGGCAAGGTGTGAAATGTGGGTCAGGAAGAGAAAATATAGTAAGAGGCCAACACTTTGGCCTCTCTTGAGGTTGGACTCAGTGATCTCTTCTAACCTAGACTTTTCTGTGATTCTGTGACTTTCTTCCAGAGCTCCAAGGGTTTTTATGCAGACATTAAACTCAGAATACAAATACGTGTCTTTAAATTAATGTGACTTAGGGAGTTCCCAGGCCATGTAGATGGAGATGCTTCTACATTGAAGCTGAATGTTGATTTCTCCTGTCTCTCCCTAGATAGTTTTTAATACTACCTTTGTGTATTTCCAGGTAAGAGTTATTCTAGGGGAACACAGTAAGAATGTAGTAATCACTGCTTTGTCATAAAACCATAAAAACCGTAGCTGAAGGGAAACCTGAATTCAAGCACTGTGCACTGTTCTGTGAAGCACTCACCAGCCATCAGACTGGAACTAATAGCAATAATCACTGTGAAAAAAAAAAAAAAAAAGAACACATGGAATTAACAGCCACAATGTAGGAAAGTTCTCATACTTTATCTTCTGGTATTCTTGTTTGAGTAACAAACTGTAACCCACAAGGAGATGGAAGCTTTGCATGGGCATTTGCTATGGCATTTACTAGGGAACACCCTTTGTTTTGAACTTCACAGGCCTAAGACCCACTTATTTTTTAGCTATCCTCAGAATTTTTCTTTTCCTCTCATGGAAAAAAAGAAAAAAAGAAAAAAAAAAAAAAAAAAAAAAACACACAAAAAAACAATGGTAGATTTGCCTCGTGGCCAGGAGAAGGAGCCAGATCTTAGTTATTACAACAGGGTGAAGCTTTGCACAGAACCAGTACAGCTGCACGCACCTACACAGATGGAGATTTTGTCAATCTTATACACTTTACACTAATGAGTAACTGTACTGTAGTGCTTAATGATTTTTTTTTCTTCAAACCCGTCAGTTTCAGACTCTAATTAAATCACATAACTACAATCAGATTATGTAGTTAACTAACCTCTATAAAAATAATCTTCCTCAGCTCCACACCCCATACACGCTAAAAAGTTCCTTCATTCTTACGAAGGTAAATAACAGAGGAAAATACTTCCTAATTTTTAAAAATTCAGACTGAGGGGAAAAATAAAATCAAATGTTCGAATTACCTTCAGATGTGATCCCTACTAAAACATGTGCATTGGAAGCGCGAGCTGCTGGTCTGGCTTTGTTTTGCATGGTAACAAATTAAACCCAAGGGCTTTGGCCTGAAGAGGTTCCCATTTCTGTGGAGAGTCCTGATCTTTGTTTTCATCAAAACACCAACAAAACCAGGAGAAACCAATTTCCTGTTTGATGAAACTGATCTGTGTTGCTGCTTTCACTTTCCCAAGGGGTCCTGTCACACTCCTCTATGCAGTCAGCACTGCTTCTGGGTGGGAAGGTTGGGTCATCTGCCATAGATTTTGGGGTGATAGAAGAAAACAAGGTGGCTTACAAGACAGCAGATGAAACTCTTCCCATCCATTACTGGCTGCTGATTTTCTGAAAGACAGATTAAGCCTATAAAGTATCTGCAACCTATTTGCCCTAATTCTGCTCCAAGTTGAGTGGGTTTTTATGCCTTTTTCATCATGGAGTTTTTTTGTAGCACGCTCTTCTTGCTGCCAGCTGCCTTTGTTGGAGTGGTACCAGAGTGTGGCTGAAGAAACAGACAATGTGCGCAATGGGAAGAAGGCAGAAGCACAGCTGTAGAAGACACAGACAGAGGATTTCTTCCCTGGAATTGATTGTGAAATGACCTGAGGAACCTGCCAGATAACTTTCCACAGAGACGCTGAGCCATCTGGGCAGGCCTGAACAGAAGAGGCAACAGAGAAGACATCCATCCCATCTCTTCTTGCCACCAACTTTCTTCTCTTATGATGGTGGTACACAGATGCAGAGAAGACAGTGGGAGGAACGTCTATATCACTGTTTGGGTAAATATCCCTTGAAAGACTTTGTTTATGTCAAAATCTGCAAAAAAAAATATTTATTTAGCTGTGTGTTACGACTTGATGAGCTTTGTGCAGCTTTGCTTTTATATTTTCATTTTCCTGTTAGCTGCATCTGAGTAACTCCAGAGTAATTATCAGAAGACCACCTCCAAACACTTGCAAAATGATTTGAACCATGTTTTAGACAAAAATACGAGATTAATACTGCAAGAGAAGTAGAAAATATTGCTTAAAATGCTAAAAGGAGTAGTGCTTGTTCTTACAGAATACTTTGCAATATTCACTGGCCTAGGTATGGTGAACATCACAGAGTAAGTCAAGACAAGGACTTAAAAATAAAATGAAAATATTCCCACACTCCCCGTTCTATTGGAAACTCATTCTGAGAGCTAAAAGTCAAATTCATTTGACCAAGTAACAAAAACACCATGTGCAATTCAACCAACTTCAGATCCAGAGACAAAGAGACTGCCTGATTTTGTCACAATAACAGTTCTATGTTCCAGTCTGGTTAAATGAATCAGTTTTGATAAGGTTTTTCCAGAGCAACTGAAAGATGCTAGGAATCCTGACACCTTGTCACAAACTCACAGCTACAAAAACTAAGGCTAAATCTCATGAGTAACTTTTAGCACAATTAAGTCCTGGTAATGTTCCAAGTACTTCAAAGTTGATGCTTCAGAGCCCGTTTACCCTAGGATGTTTTCCCACCATAAAATCTCCAACCATAAAATCTCCAACAGTGAACAGTGTAAAATCAGAGTGGAGGTAAGACAGCCTGCTTTTTATACCGTCTAGGGACTCCTGACCATGCCTAGGCTTAACACTAAAGCTTTTAACTAAACTCTTTTAACTAAAGGATAAAGCTACCTGTGCTGTATTTACACTAGCAGCCTTCATTGTGTTAGCCACCTGTAATGGTTATACTGTGGCCAGAGTACAGCTCGGGCGCTCCAGAAGCAGCCTAAGCTAGATCAGCACAGAAAGCTGGAGTCTATTTCTATGTCGTGTCTATTCAGAGCATGGCTTCTGCTCCTCTCAAGCCCTCCATATGGCAGTTTTTTCTCCTCTAATTGCACAAAAAACTTTGGCCAGAGATTTTATTTGCATGACATTCTGAGGTGACCAGGACAAGCCACTTCCAAGATAAGAAGGGAAAATTGTGCATTGCTTCCCAATTTTTTGCCACATGTATTTCAGAAATACCTGCATACTCAATACAAAAGAGTCTGTTTTGAATTTGAAAGTTTTTTTTTCTAATGCTTCAGATGACAACTAGTTGGAAAGGTTGATACATTTTTAATATTGCTCACAGACTTAGAAATTACCTCCGTTTTTCTGGTCTGTACAAGCCTAAATTCAATTGGGGTTTTCTCCTTTACCTTACAACTTCACATTTAAAGAACTCCCTCAGAAATTGTGCAGGTATACGAAGAAAACTTTAAAGTTGTTGGGTTTTGCTTAGTTTTAGGGTTCTGTTTCTTCCCTACTGTTCAGTCAGAAATGCAAAGTAAACAAGCTACGTGGTCCAGAATTAGAAAAATTATGTACCAATTAATCCCCATTATCCACACTAGCTATCGTGTTACTTAAAATTTTTACTTTTGCAAAACAAGATTTATATAAGTTGGTACTTAAGGCCTGGGGATGAAGAAAACAGCAAGTCACCCACTTCTAAGGACTCAATCCCAAATTCATTAGCATTACTGGACATAGGAACTCCTAATTCATTTCAATAAGCTTATTAAAACTGAACATGGCTAAAACCCACCAGTAGCTGCACAGGTTATTTGTTTCACTCAAAAAGCTTGTATCAAATTGATCAAGGAAAGCTCCCTTTTTACAGTCTTGGGTTAGATGTTAAAATTTTCCCATTTCTATGGTGGTTTGGAAATCTCACTGTCTAACTTAAAGGTTTATTAAAGAGTTTTTCTGATGGACTGAATCTGGATTAAAATTCCAAATTTTTGCTACTTTTTGCCTTCAAAGACACAGGGAAAGCAGATCAAAGGTTTTTTACTACTATAAGAATTTAATAATTGACAATAATAACTGGCTTGAATAATTGACAAAACCTGTTATCACTTCATACCTACTGTGTTTTATGAACCTTTTCTGTATCACTCTGCATGAGGACTGAATTCAACAAAAGAAGCTCCCACTGCCCTACATTCATGAAGCAGGTTGTACAGGTCACATATAAACTAGTTTGGTGCTAGAATCCACTTAAAATGCAAACCTACTCTACTTCACTGGAATAGGCTGCCCAGGGAAGTGGTTGAGTCCCCATCCCTGGAGGTCTTTAAAAGACGTTTAGATGTAGAGCTTAGGGATATGGTTTAGGGGATGATTTGTTAGTGTAAGGTCAGAGGTTGGACTCGGCGATCTTGTAGGTCTCTTCCAACCTAGACTTTTCTGTGATTCTGTGATTCTATCATGCAATACATTATTCATCTTTGCTGGAGTCATTCCTACAAAAGAAGCCCCTCCTGACAAGAAGAAATTACTGCCATAATGCTTTTAAATTTCCTAAACAAAGTACTGTATCTCCATTGTGTGCTCTATTCTGAGAAATCTTAGAACATTTCAGTCCTTTTATCCTCAGCCTTTGCTTTGCTTTGTACCATACCACGCAGGAGAATCTGTATTTGAATTTCCAAAAGCAAAGCAGGAAATATTGGACTTCAGGGTCAAAATTTTTGAGAAAGAAGATTTCAATGTTAAAAATTTTGAAGAGCATGACTGCATGCTTCCAGATTTATCTTCCAAATAAATTATCTATAACAAGCCATTTATTTTAGTCTTTAAGTAAACAATAACTACGAATTTTTTTACATTATATTCTGGTCTTAAACATTTTTTAAAGAAGATTAACTTACTAAACTTTCATATCATTGCCTATAGCACTTGTTGTTTCCTAAATCCACCCTTCTCATCCACTTGTCTTTCAGCACATGTAAAAAGCAGATCCATTTACATTTCTCTTGTAGTTACCCATCACGATGTTATGATACCTTCAGTAGAAAAACACACTCATTTACTTCTGTATTTATTCATTGTGATGTTATGCTCAAATTGTTACCCATAAAGAGCCAAAAAATGTTTATAACAAAAAGAAAAAAATATACAGAATGCCAGCAAGGAATGGTTTTGCCAGTATTAATTAAACATCAATTCACTGTCACTTAGTCATTGGTATTTTGCAACTTTCCCTTGTTTTAGATCCCTGCTTTCTTGTTTTCTCCTTTCATGACAGCCAGTGATTTTAACACAATATAATCACAGTGGAAACTCTGCATATTATCAAAGGCAAAAGAGGCTGCAACAAAAGGCTCCACCTGGGAGAAGTATTTTTTAAAGAATAAATTACAAGTTAAAGAGTAACATACACGAAGGTATCTCAACCCCCATGTGTGACAAAAAGGGGATCATGATTGCAAGGTAATAATTTCAGGAGCATATCCCTGACAGCTGTTACACTTGGAGAAAGGATTCTCCAGGCAAGCTGCTCTGTCTCTACAGTGAATGAGTCTAACTCCAAGTCTCTCCAAACTGTCTAGGTTTTGTAAATATTAATTAATGCTTTATTAAGCATGTATATCTCAACTTCGTCACCCAGCTGTAATCTCAGTTCTTTCCGCTTATCTAGTTTAAAATGTTTATTTACTTCTTTTTGCTTATGCAGATCTGCAGGTTTATATGGCACAAGGAAGCACAACAGAAGCCATATGACATTTCCCTTGATGCTCTTTCTTCAATTTGTCAGTTTTCATTGGGTGTAGTCCTCAGCAGAAGCTTTCAGTGAGAGCTATGCTACAAGAGTATTTTTCTGATTCAGAAATTAAAAACAAAGGAGAGCAAAGGAACCAAAAGAAAATCCTATCTGTTTTAAGACACAGATTCAATGGATGACAGAATGAAATGGCACTGCCATGTGAGACAGCAAGAAACTAAGTTCTAAGATGCAGAAAATCTGCAGTTCTGTCAACTTTTAAAGAGAATTTCCACACAGAGTATGACAAATTCAAGATGGCTGACAAAGATTCATTAAGCCAGAACACCTGCAGGATAGTTAATGAAACACTTCAAAAAAATGAATGCGGAGAAAGGGTGACCCGGCTTCCAGGCAGGGAGAAGCTCGTAACAGAAGGGAGGTAAGAAAAACACATCATAGCAGAACAGATGTTTTGCTTTCTTTGAACGGACCATTCTAATCACTACTGGAATTATAGTTCTTCCTATCTCACTAAAAAAAGAACTGCTAGTAATATATTATGCACAACTTGTGTTTTTTTTTTTTTTTTTTTTTTTTTTTCCTAACTAGAGAGCTGTCCAACTCATGAACATCAGGATTTGCTTTGCATTCTCAAAAGGAACATTCTGGAAATCTCATGAAAAATAAAAAAAAAAAAGCTCAAATGGAAATAGGTTCCAAAATCCAAGAAATAATAAAATGCTAAGTGCAGACCCCCCTGCCTTGCTGGACCTCCTGCATTTCCTTGAAATTCTTCTCAGTCTTTCCAGTGAATGTGTTCTGAGTTAAAATTAAAAAAAAAAAAAAAAAGAGAGAGAAGAGAAGAAAAAGGTCACAGTTTACACAATTTCAAATTTCCCTGGAAAAGTTTTTTTACAGATGTAACTGGTGTGCTGTTTTGTAGGCAAAACTGGTGGCCTGGTGGCAATGCAGATTGCCACCAACAATGCTACATACTCAGAAAAACTGCAAAGCCTAGGTAACCTACTGAATATTTATATATATAAGATGAAATTCTACATTTCAATAAGTATACACATGTAGCGGACCAAAATTAAACAAAATAAGGAATAACTAGCATACCACGTAAGTACTACATTTACTAATTCTGCCCTGCCAACTGTAAGTCATCTTCATGAACATATTGTGCTATAAAAAATGTAGTCCATGTGTTCAATAAAAGAAATGACTGGCTGTAAGACAGCAGTTCCCTGCCCTACCTGATACCTGTGGTTCTGCTCAGGAGGTAACCAATGATATAAATGTGACAGGTGTCATCTTTAGTTTCCCCATCATGAATCTATAAGGTCATTAGATCCATCAGACCACTTGCCAAAGAAGAACCTCGTTCTCTGGAGAGTCTCAGTGAAAAAAATGTGGAAAAAGGCTGTGTAAAAGACGTATTACCTAGCTTCCTAAGACAGAGAAGGTACTAATGGACAGAAGATACATCTGGACACTTTAGCTTTCCATGTAACAAACAGTTGCCTTTAATAGCTCGTCTTTTTATTGATGGAATGGAAGACCATGATCACAGATATCGTTTTGCTGACATCTGTCTTTTTGTTTGGTTGCATTTAGTTTGAAACTTAACAGTTGTAATCAAGGAAAGGAAGGAGAAAATAAAGTGAAGATTTATTGAAGAAAAGGTGTTTAGGTCCTATACAATAATTGGGATTGATTATGATACGGTCTCTGTTCTTCCTCTTTCTCCCTTCTTTTCTGATAATTGTCACAGATGTCCCTGGCTGCATAAGGCTCATAATGTGGGCCAAGAGGCTTTTGTTTGGTTTGTTTTCTAAAGTAAGAGAACAGTCAGTCTGTTCTTCTTTCTGTGGCACATCATCAACAATATTGCAAAGAACAGGAGGTGGTCACTGAAGCCAATTTCTGCTCTCCAGCACAAAGCATGTGGCTCCTATTTTATTTTATGGAAGTTTTCTGGGGTGTTTTTTCAGGTAATGAGGAAATTAAAGTACTGTTATGATTTGTACATAGTTATTTTGGTGCTTCACATTTAAAACCATAAACATCAATAAAGTGGCATAATGCAAAAGCACAAGGCCATACATAAAATAACAACAGAAAATAACCAATATAGCAAAAGTAACAGATACACTACAGAAGAAGAACAATTTCCCACTTTAATGAAAAATCATTTTAAAAATACTTTACTTCATTAAGTAAACACGGGCTAGTATGATATCTACATGTTTAACCAATCAAATATAAATTCTGTCAATGTAAACTTGCCAGAAGTCCTCCTGCTCATTATACACTGAAGAAAAGTTAAGAGGCATTTTTAAGATTCCTTGTCCTTTACAAATCCACAGCTATCCTCAGCTGGGAAATGCTAAAAAAATGGTTTGGAATCCTTTTTGAAAAAGAAGATTTCAGAATGTCTTTTTCATTTAAAGAACACATGTTGCCTTTTGTTTCTGTCTGTCTTAAGGAAGAATATAATAGTTGAATTGATCAGACATATTTAAAAGAACAAGCTTGAATTACTCTGGTCAAACTCTCCACAAAATATACGTAGGCAGCTTTTATCTTCACACAGAAAGCAAATGGCTGCAATCATAGTTTTATTTCAGTGTATCTAATACCAATCCCTATTAAAAAATTACTTTATAAACACTTGCTGATTGTAACAAAATGAAACTTCTGCAGTTGTCAAATATCCATAAACATAAGTCAGACTTTTACCATTTCTAATGGCACTCAAAAGGTAAGCTCACTCATCAAAAGTTGCTTTCATAACATTAACTTTAAAATGATAGTCCCTCTGTCTTCAGGAATAGATCAAAACAGTAATGACACAGACTATTGATAGAAGCAGAAATACTAAGCTTATTTTGTTCAGTAGGTCACTAGGGCATTCAGCTGAGGTGAACAAAATGGACTAGAATTCCAGAAGAAACTAAAAATGAAAAATTGACTTTATAAAAAAAATAGAATTACATCTGAAAATAAGCAGAATGTAATAGCTTATCTTTGTTTGGAGTTAAGTGAACACACTGGTAAACTCTTATCACTTACATAAAACGAGATTCTCATCCAGTGTGCCAGTGACTCTGCTACATTCCTCTGCTCATCTTGCAATCAAAACCCTACTGATTCCTGAATACTTACCTACTTCATTTTAAGCAGATAATAGTAAAGATGCCCCAGAGGCACAAGGAAAATTAACATTTACCTTGTGATAATCCTTAAGGAGCAAAATAAAACCGATAAAGCTTCCCAACACAAACACTGTAATAACTCAGTCCTTTCTTGCACTGGTGGCAGGCAGTACCTTTTACCCATTGAATGCTTAGGTGTAATCTTTTACTACTCCTAGTGCAGGAATACAGCCATCACAGCCTCCATTAAAACGTTCCTTGAAGGCATTTTTCAGCTTCTAGTCACAAACCTGCCCATGTCTATTGTCTGAGCAGAGCTACCAATTCTTTTAAGTTACATCAAGAAGCCCTCTGCATGTGATGAAAATCACATTCAACATAAGCAGCCAGCACCCAAACACAGCTATACAACCATGATCCATAGATTATGTGATTATGCATGAAGAGCGTGAGAATATGAAGATGTAAAATCAGTGTAAACACTGTATTTTGTTTCTAGCTGAGACATACTTGATTATAAGTACTCCTTATATCCAGCTCACAAAACAAACATAACAGAGTTCAGATATGCTGATAGTTTTGGCATTTTTTGTCCCACATGCATCAATGGAGTTGGACAAAACCTGCTTATCTTTTCCTACAAGCACAGCTTCCCTTCACTTCTTATAATCACTGCAGTATGTGAACAACTATTTCATTAGATTATCTTGACTGCATGAAGGCTTTCAACTGAACTCATAAATGTCTGTAAAAAGAAACTTCATACTGAAAGCTGCTATTTATCTGTTTATCTATATTATTAAATAAAGGCATCTGGTATCCCCCAGAGCTGAAACACAACTCCACTGAAAACCAGTGGCTCAACTTTCCCTGCTACTTCCCTAGGAAATTCTATCTATTAATAAAAAAAATAAATAAGCTTGAAGTCCTCTGCCTAGTAATACAGCCTTGCTTTCATCTTTGCTTATAAACAACTTTGCATGGAACTCAAGAGAGCCAGAATTTTGCCTCCATGTTTTTCTCCTGCCATGCAATAAAGGGCTGTAAACTGTTGTTATTTCAACTGTACACTTTAAATGAATACTACTAAAAGCAGTACTGTTCCAAAAGCAGTAACAAGAACAATCTCAGTGAAATGTGATGACAACTTTCTGTTTAGCAACCAAAATGCCTTCTTCCTCTTCAGTTACTGGAAGTTAACATGAGAGAATTAAAGGATATTTAATTGACTGTAGCATTCACCAAGTATTTATCCTGCAAAAATGCACATAGACAGCACCTCTCCAAACAAGAAAGTTTATGGAATTTCAAAACATGATCAGTAAAATTCATGATGGAAAAAATCACCAGGAGCTCTTAAATGCAGAAGACACTACTTCAGACTCAATAAAACTGCAGTCAAAATATTTTGGTGATTACCATTTTAGGTGATTACCATTTTGGTAATTACCATTTTTAATGTGTCTGAACATTTGTTCTACTCTTACCTTTCCTGGATATCTCTTTTGGCTGCTGCTGGAGGGAGATACAGGGTGAGTTGCTACAACTCTTACATGTCTTTAGCCAGAAAGTTTTCCAAAAGCCACAAATCCGTTCTGATTCATGTTCATAATCATAATCCCCAGAAGAGCTGACCTCCCTAAACTGAATTAGCGACATATTCAGGACACACAGAGAAGAAACACAAGCACGAAGACATGAGACTCACCTGTGCATTCATGCTGTAGTCCTTTCCCATAGTATCCTTTTTCACAGATGCACTCAAACTGGCCAGTGTGAGTGCCACATTTACAGCTTGCCATGATGTCGCAGCAGTTTTCATTTGCCTCACAGAGATATGAACAATGTGATATATCTTCTTGGATATAACTGCCAGAGGGCAGGTCTGAAATTATATCAATTTATTAACAAAAAATCCAACCCCAATTACCCCCACAGTGTCGCATTATGTCATTAGTGTGATATTTTTTTTTTAAAAAAAACAACACTTCGGTTCCAGGTCCAGTTCTAAACTGTAGTGATGGCAGCATGAAGTAGAACATTTACTGACATATAATGTAAAAAAATAAATAAATGGTGTTCTTATTCTGGAAAAATGTTCACTGAAACCAGTGATGCAAAGATTCCTGAGTTTTCTCACCTGGCTTTGCTTGATTCTAACATTGCCAGATGGCAGTCTCACCCCCTACTGAAGCTGCTGAGGCAGCCTATTCTTGTTTTGCTGGATGCTGTCACTGGTATCAGGGGAGCATTTGGTCATGGGATGTACAACCAGTTGGTCATATAAAAGAAATCTTTCATGCCTTTACACAAAACAGCTAAACCTTAACTGGAATAAACAGAACAGCAGTAAAGCATACTACTTACATAAAAGTAGCGTGCTTCTAAAAATTAAATACAGCAAATAAATGCTAGTTAGTAGTCTGATGCATGTGCTGTCATTCAAGCAGGACTGGCTTACATATGAAGGTCTACTCGTGTTCTCACTTGCTAAACTTCTCATGAAAAACTTTTAAAGTAGAACCTTTATTCTACTGAAACTGGGTAAGACTGAAAAAGGGTAAAAGTAAAGTTCCGACTCTCTTTCTGCCTCTTGTTTCAGTGTTATTGAATTTGTAAGGCCGTAAAAATAGTCTTTACCTTTACACATGGGGATCTAAATTATTTCCAAATAGGCTAGCTTTTGTTGGTGTGTAAAATACACACTAGGTAGTAAGGCTAGTCCTAAGACATGTTTTGGGGTCCTCTTTCAGACAACCACAAATCTAACTACACGGTTCATCTATTCAAACAAAAGTTACACTGCACCAAGACCATAGTCTGTTCTCCTTGCACAAAATGTAGACTAGCACGGAAGTATGGATATACCAAGGAAGAGAATTTAGGTTACATTTTGCTGATAGTGAGTTAGTCAAACTAACAGTTTATTCTTTTCCCTGAGGAATGAACACCCCTGCAAGAGAGAGAAACAGGAAATATCAAAAAAATACGGAATCTGCACTACACGAAATACAGTTACAAGACAGTATTTTATATTCAGCCCTGTGCTGCCTGTAGGACTTCTTAGGTCAATACCTTCATGAAGAGCCCTGCGTGCCAGTGCTTCAAACTCAGTAAAACTGTGAAGAAGGTAACAGTGATCTTCTTTTGGATGGGAAGCCATGTCATTCAGTTCTCGGGTATTCCCCTGCCATATCCCAAAGGTGAAGATCTCCACTCCAAATTCACGCAAGGATGCCGCAATTGGTCTTGGGTCTCCACCATTGGAATATCCATCAGTAATGAGAAATATCACCTTTGTGGAATTTCCACGTGCATGCCGCAGTATTTGCTGGAAGAGAAAATGAAATCACACACTTCAGTAAAGCGTCAGCAGCAGTTAATCTACTTTCCTCCATGATTTGGCTCCTTTTATTTGGATTATACAGCTAGATTAAGTCTTTGCAATACTACTCACCATAGCAAAGACCAATCACCTGCAAGCAAAGAGCAATCACCTGCAAGTAAAGACTACGGTTAGACAACACCAAACACTGACTCACACTTCAGATGGTCAATGTCTGCCCAATCACAGCTGTGAAATCATGACATGATCTGAAATGAGACACTTTCACACTGAATGATAAAAGTCATCCATGTGTTAGATAGCAACGATACTGATCAGTGTTTCAGCAACTTTGTTCAGATTGCAGTTTAAATAGATAATACATTGAAAATCTAGTCCAAGACCCATATGACAAAAGTTAAGATGCTACCAGCTGTCTCAGCACCATGGAAGTGATGTAGACATAAACCAGCTGCCGTTTGACCAATGTTGTCTTTCTGTTCAGCATATAAATGTCACTTGGTTCCCAACTTGCTTATTTTGACGGACACGAACCTCTCACCAAGCCACACCAAGAAAATGTGCTGCATACCATGGCACACCCACACTCATTATCATGACTGAGTATGTGATATATGGAGAAATCTTCTGCAGTATGTAAGGGATAACTAAGAAAAACAAATATTTTACTAAGTGTTATTTTGCTCAAAACGTGCCCCCACAATGGATCTACTAGAAATCCTGTATGGATAAGCATATCAATGAAAGTTGAATAATCAGTCAAAACCAGATATAAATCTTGAAAAGACCTCTCACACACAATAGTAAATTTTCTTACGAATAACCTATGAATGATTAAAGCTTCCACTGGAAATTTTGTCTGCCCAC
The DNA here is from genome assembly GCA_011076525.1 of Nettapus auritus. NCBI lineage: Eukaryota > Metazoa > Chordata > Aves > Anseriformes > Anatidae > Nettapus > Nettapus auritus. The sequence continues at coordinate 74,332,383 of CM021797.1, forward strand.
ACATTCCTTTCCGCCTGTCCTCTACCATTTCACTGTCTCAAAAGTGAAATCCACTGAGTGTCTGGAAAGCAAAACAGTGACTATGTTGTTCTCTTCCTATCTAAGGCAGATGAGAAAAAAAGACTGATTTATACAGTAAGCCCAAAAGCAATTTAACAGTGTACGCACCAACGGTGAACACATCATAGAGCATGTACATACACAGGTGTGGGTACAAAGGAAAAGGTAGTGAGACCGAAGAGATAATGTTGGAAACAACAGTCTTGAAAACATAGCATCTTGGATACCTCATGTGCAATGCAAAAATACAGCTATAACTGCTGAGGCTTTGCAAGTCTCCCTCTCCAGAGGAGAGTTTCATATATAGACAAAAACATGGGACTGGTCAGAAACAAGTTCTTAGTCATTGCCAGGCTAGTAATTAACAAATAAAAAGGAAAGAATACAGGTATAACTGCTGTTAAGAAAGCTTCAAAAGAGTGAACGTATACAGGATGGCTTGCTTTTCCAAATGCACCCTCAGTGTGCCCCCGCAGTCAGGTACAGAATCTTAACTACCAGCACAACTCCATCAGGGAATTTGAACCTGGAGAAATAAGCAGTCCTTGAAACTGTAATTTTATCAATGGAAAGCAAAAGCTCAGAAGTGACAATAATCACTACTTCATCATACATTTAGGAGTTGAATGCCAAGTCAAAGACAACAAACAACTGAAGGCTAACAAGTTAAAGAAAGAAAAATTAATGTGGCTTAAAACAAACAAACAAAACCAAAACAAACAAACAAACACAACAGTACTCTTTATTCTATGCACACTGCTTGCTCCTGAAAGATCAAAACCCTTCCATGAGTACTTCCCACAATGGTAACTGCTTTCCTGTTGGTGGTCATTTTTGCTTTGCTTTCATGAGGGACATAACTAATATGATTTGACATATCTTAATGCCATCTTTTTATGTTCCAATCTACTAAATTCTAAAACCCACTTCTGATTTATTGCTAGTCTTTCCCTAACAAGCATTTGGACTGCTGTTTTTTTCTACCCTAGTGTAACACTCTACATTTCTCCCTGTTGAGTTGTCCTTTTCTCTGTTACTAGTTTGCCAATAACACTTTAGCTCATCTCTCATGGCATCAAAAACTGCCTGTAGCTCATCCTACCGTGCTGCAATCTGCAGACTGAAGGATTCAATCAATTGGGAATTCCCTAATATTTCATACAAGGCACTCGTGACAATACTCAGAAGTGCCTGAGTGAAAACACGCCCCACAGATTCCTGCCCATTTCATCCTTCCAGTCTGACCGTATACTAATGGTAATTTCTACCCACCCTATGCTTGTTCTTGGACAACAGGCAGAGCATCTCCAAAAATGCTGTGCTAATGCATTTTGGACCTGAAACTACCCTATGGAGTTACAAGCCTTGTACTCAGCCACAGCCTGTCAGAGCATAAGTATATACAAGTCCACCACTAGTTTCTCCTGGTGGCTGTCTGAGGCCCTGAAGCAGCTGATTCTGATGGTGTATTTTATCCTTTCTCTGTGAACTTTAGTAAAAGTAGGGATACATGACTTTCAGCTTGGTAGCATGCAAATTGCCAGTTTATTTCAACAACATTGTACCACGCTATGATCAATAAAGCATACCACATATGGTAGGCCTTCCAATGATATTGACAGTACGTCCCAAAAACCATGTCATCATATGATGCGCAATAAGGGTATTTAAGCCACTCCTGCAAATAAAAATTCCGAAAAGGGGGATGAACTGGTATGACAGGACAAGGACAAATAGTTTTGTCCTAAAAGAGGGGATATTCAGATTAGATGTTAGGAGGAAATTCTTCAGTCAGAGAGTGGTGAGGCACTGACACAGGTTGCCCAGAGAAGCTGTGGATGCCCCATCCCTGGAGGTGCTCAAGGCCAGGCTGGATGGGGCTTTGGGCAACCTGGTCTGGTGGGAGGTGTCCCTGCTCATGGCAGGGAAATTAGAATTAGATGACCTTTAAAGTCCCTTCCAACCCAAACCATTCTATAGTTCTATCATTTTATGAAGTTTTATTACAAAATCTTAAAGTAAGACTTATAAAATGAAACTTGTCTAGATTCCAGTTCACACGTTAGGCCAGTCCAAAGAACCTGCAGAGATTTTACAACCTTCTCACTAAGTCAGGCCAAATTTCAGAACAATTTGATTTTGCGGTTCCTTGATTTCAGGTAGATTTTTAAAGCAAAACCAACCACATGCACTGTAAATTGAAGCACAGACCATTGGCACTGTGGTCTGAAATGCTGCCAGGTGAAGTGTTGCTGTTGGGCTTGATTTTATTACTAACTGTATGCAAAAACCAAAGGGAGTGAAACCAAATTCTCTTGCAGACACAACCCTCTGCAAACCAAAACCATTGTTCTTCATTTTCCTGTGTCATAAGTGGAAAAAAAGAATGAAGTGGAAAAATAGAATGAAAAGAATCAGGAAGATAAAGACAAGGCAAAAGACAATACGAAGACCACCAGTAAGAAAAAATACAAATGCCTCATTTCAAAATGTGTTCTGAAAGAGCTGCTCTAAAACAAGCAGTATTGCAAGCAGAGAATGGTGCCGTGATATTTATAATTAACACTTTTAATTAACATGTTTAGTATAAACTGTGCTATTTTAAAATAGAACATAAGCAACTTAAACTTCTATCAACCTTTTAACTATTCAGGCTGAAATTTTCCGCCCAGGATGTTTGTCTTAAGCTGTTTCATTAAAAATGTCTCTTATTTCTGAAAACAAGATGAGGAAAAACATATGCTCCAACCATATTTACTTGTTTTTTTCAACAGTAGCATCTCTAGGCAGCATGAATTTTCAATCTGCAAATTGCCTTATAAAAACGATGGGCCTCTATCACTCCTATGGAAAAAGAAAATGCCCCCAAAGCTTGTACAAGTGTTGAAACATGTATAACTGGGGAAGAAAACACAACTTGCATAGGGTTAAGAGACATTCTGGAGGCTGCCAGTGCAATTCTCGGAAGATCCCACCTGCATGCAGCTTGGTCTAGCAGAATGTCATTTCAACCCACGATTATGTTGTAACATGCACAGAAGGGGGAAAAAAGCTCAGTCTTGGCAGGACCTGCCTTTTAATTTCAGTAATATCGTTTCAGCACCATTTCCTTCTGTGCAAAGCACAAAGCTGCACAAACTCTGCATATGAAGGTAGCGGATGGCATTATACACAGCATCACTTTTCATCAAGTCCTGCTCATAACAGATAGTGATCAAACCTCCGAATTTTCCCCAAATCGAGGGTTGTGTCTGTATGTCCAATAAACATGCTAGTTTGACTCCTGATAGTCTAGCTAGGGCAACAGGTATCTTAGAAAGGACTATATAACTAAATTAGCAAGGATCTCTGCTCCACAAAACTACACAGCCAGCAATACACTCTGAAAACATTGCGTAAAAAAAGCCTCTGTGTCTTTTCTGTGAGATCAAGAAAGGTTCACGGGCTTTAAGTCCCTTGAACAATAGCTTATCGAGCCCTCTTTAAAAAAGAACATCATGGGTTACAGTAAGTGGGAAGCGTCAGGAAAAGACCATTTACGAAGGGTCAAATGTCCCGTAGCTGTACGAGCCTGAGATATGGCAAGCAGCCAGTAGCTCCTCTGTCACCTGCATCTGAAAGGACAACCTCTTCTCTGGGGTAGCACTTCTGTCACACACAGAGCTGGTGGGTAAGGTAGCATGAAGCTGTGCTGATGCTACCTGAGGTACTAAAACATTCAGGCACAAACGGATTTGAGCAGAGGAACTGAGCACAGGAAGTGACAGACAGGATTGCTACATATTGACCCCAGAAATTAAAACAAATCAAAGCCACTGAATAGCTTGGCCCACTAGTCTTGCAGCTGTAACTCTAGATACATATTCCCTGCTGTATAACAGCAGAGGGAAAGAACAAGAGAAAGAAACATTCAACACTTGAAGAAACAGAAAAAAAAAAAAAAAAAGAGACGTCTTTTTTTTTACAACATTTGTATATGTCTGGTGGCCCAGATGGTGTTTTGTATCTTTCTGAAAAAATACAGTGGCATAAAGAGCAGGCCACCATCCAGAGCAGCTAACAATTCAAGTAAAAGTTTGTTGTCACGTCTTCTGAAAAGCCTTTGCATTATGCACAGTCACTACAAAGATGCATCACTCTCCCCTTCTCTCCAATATCTGTGTGGCACTACACATCATTTTTGCTTCCTTTAACCCTGACTTTAACACTTTCCTCTACTTCAAAACACCCCTACCCTTTCCTCTCCAGAAAGTTCCATTAAAACATACTTTTCTTCATACAAAAATTTAATCTGTTTTTAGATTTCTGTTCACTTAACCCCTCAACTTGCAAGCACACACGCAGTGGCTCCATATATTTTGCCAGTCCCCATCAACTTCATGGACTGTATCGATGCAACGATGCTTCTCTTGCATGGCCAGGCTCTGCGGTCCTTTCACAATACCATAAAACTTAAGAGCCCACTGAACAGTACTGGGAAGTTAAAAGGATTCTGGAAACCTGCTTCTTTGGTATGAAGATCCACATCTGCTTCTGATTTTAAGAACAAAACTGAGCACCAGCCGTAACTGAAAGTGCCGAATGACCTTCATAACTGAGAACACAGCCAATTTGATCACTACTATAAATAAGTATTAAGGAATAAGTACAAACAAAAGAAGACAATTAATATTCATGATGATTGCAAAATAATGCAAGGGGCCACTAGAAACATCTCCTCTTTGACTGTTTTAGTACCCATTTTCCTGTCTACACTTCCTTCAGAGGACAGATCAGTCAGTTTCAGCAGTTCTTCCAGATCTTAAATAAAACATTCTTTTCACATTAGCAAAAAGTTATTACCATCTGTATTGTATTCAATCTGTGCTTAGTGTGTACAAATATCTGGCAGACTCACCATTTCCTTTGTGCCAATAACAGCCCTTAGAAATAAAAAATGAAGTCTTGTGAAATGAAAAGTTATCATATGAAATCCTGCTGTAGGAAGTCACTACTCCAAGACAAAATGAAACTCTAAAATTACAGTCACAAACACCTCTAAACCTCCAACTTCTGTGCTTCTAATGTTCAGTTTGTAAAACAAAATCAAAACTAAAGACTTCTTCAGCCGCCTAACTGCCACAGCAATGACAGTGTCAAGGTTCTTTGTTACTGCCTCAATTATACATTCTGCATCTAATCCATAAACATTTGATCCTGGGCCTAATCCGTCTCCTTGTTCAGAATTTGGCTTTTGAAGAGGATTTTACCATACAGCATTTGCGATTAATACATCTGTCTACAGGGAAACAAACAGAAATGGGTTAATCTGTCTCACTTCACACAACTAAGCCGTTACTAACTGATAACATCAGTCAGACCCAGGATCCTTGCCAGGAGGAGCTTGCCTTAAAAGCTTTAAGTTGGAACCTAGCTTTCACAATCACATTATCCAAGATTAATCACAAAAACTACGCTGCTCCTTGTACACTGTGCAGGGAATAACCTATGTAAGGTCTACAAAGGAAATGTTATCTGTTTCAGGACAGGAAGAACCATCGCTGTGCCTCAGAATTGAAACAGAAAGCCCTTTATCACAAAGCCATTTATCTCTGCTGTACCAATAGACCACTTACATTGTATTTATTTTCACCCTAGAAATTACAGAGAAGCTACAAACCAAGGGATGAGTGTTCAACAGGACTAGATGATTATTTTTCCCAGAGGATCACTTATTCACTCTAAAATAAATAATCGCCATTTAAAAATATTACTAACTATAATACAACATAATCACTGTTAAATTTATACTAAAAAAAAAAAAAAAAAAAAAATTATGCTTTATTACAAAAAAGAAGTATAGATTTGACCTATAATTTGAAATACAAAAATGTCTTAATTTCTTAGGGATGGGTTCATAATGGGAGCTGTGTATTATTCACAAAGGGAAATGGCAAAGCTAAATCCTTCTGTGAATCTTACCACGTTTCAAGCTTCCTCTGCTTTCATTCTTCCTGCAAGCAGAAAGTCCAAGCCTGACCAGAAATTATATCTAAATGAATATTCTGAAATATTCTGAATATTCTGATAGGGAAAAAAAAATCACTACCATGATCAACCCTAGTTTTTGATGGAGCTGAGGCATCTCACCACAGAATCCTAATCATGTCACAGGAGTAATGCAGACTTAGGTAGCAACATAAATATTGTCCCCTAAATCACAATACAGATATTGCTCCTCTACACCTCCTGTGCTCCCTCTCTAAAACAGCAAACATCTCATTTCACCAGCATCTCTTTAGGTCATTGGATGCTGCTACTTCCGTTGCTCCGTTCACTCAAATCTTATTCCTCTCTTTAGCTTTTGTTGCTTCTTTCAGGAGAGGTACTAAAAATATTCTATAGTTAGAGATTTTGCTTCCCAATTGTACTTTTCACCACTTTCTTCTGCACTGCTACACAAGCTCTAGAGAATGAGCTGTTACCTCCATACAAGAAATTATCAGAAAAGCTTTCCTGGAATGTTTGCCTAGCAGGAACTGCATTCAGAGTTTAGGAAAAATTATATAGCTATATGGTGAATCTGGATATTTAAACAGCGCTAAAACTAATAGGCTGTTGAAGAAAACAACCAGCCAAAAAAAAAAAAAAAAAAAAAAAAAAAAGTTATTTAAAATGCAGTGATTTTGTGCTAGTCTAGTCTTGCACTTCAGTGATTTTACTTCAGTGAAACAATATACTAGAGCTATCAATTATTTTCTCATGATTCTTTTATGCAATAATTGACGGGTGATCAAAATTGTGTATAATCTATGCATGCATTTTTTGTCTTTCCTATCCTTTTTCACCCTATCTTCATCTTTTCTTTATGCAACGTGTCACTCTCATTGCATGCCGTCATCTTTCCTTCATCCTTTAAACTTCTCCAACTTAAATGTGTTTTTTGAGTATCTGAGAATGAACTTTGTAATCTCTCATCAATAACATAATACAAGAATCTTAATGAAGCAAGTAATGTTCTTAAACAGATCTTTGTAAAAAAAAAATAAAAAAAAAATCTAGTACTTCTTACCCACAGCACTTAACTCCCCAGCATCTCTAAGTAACTTGCAGAGAATAAACTCAGCAAGTCGCACAATAGTTCTTAGAAGTAGCATGAGGTGCAAACAACAGGCAATGGACACAACATGAAATACAGGAAATTCCACTAAAACAGTGGAAAATTGTATTTTTACTATAAAGGTGATCACACAGGTTTCTCAGAAGCATTGTAAGCTCTCCATCCTTGGACATATTCAAAACCTAAATGAACACAGTCCTGAGTAACCTGATTTTGTCTTCTTCTCACTACCAGCCAAACAAAAACCAAAAACACAACCCACAAACCACCACAGCTTTTGCAATCACAGCAGCCACCACATACTATTTTGACCTAGGTTCAGTTCTACACAAGTGCTGGGACTGACTGTTAGGTCTGATGACTTGGACATCTGTGTGGCTTGCAGTTTTAAGCTCCAAACTATAACAAACAGAATACACCTATTATCCAGGAGACAATAACACATCATCCTTTAGACTTCTAAAACGGACATTAAGAGACAAGGCATCTTATATACATATCCACTTCCTCCGCTCCTGGTGCTGGATAGCCTTTAAACAACACGCTACTCATGAATTTGAAAAGCTGCTGCAGTCTTCATACATCGCTCTGCTGGGTGCTATATTCAAAATACTGTCTTGCTAATATCTCTGAGTTTCATCTGAAAAATGTAGTTTTCCTAATTTTCTTTGTCTTTGAGCAAATGTCATCATTAATATAGGCAAGATGTTACTTGATTTCTCTGATATGCTCCTGTCTTTTGCTAGTAATTAAAAAAAGGGACTCCAAAATATTTTACTGAATACATAATTAATCTTCGGGTATTTTCAGACAAGTATTCGCGCCACTATTGACTGGTGCATCTGCCAAACACTTTTTTCAGTTTGTCTTAAACATTCATTTCTCTAAAAATACAACAAAGAAGCTGAACAGAATAACTAATACCAAGAGGACAAATACACTTCATGACCTATCCTATCTACTGCCAGCTGTCACTGCTCAATTATCTTCAGAAGTTTTGCTCCAGGACTGCTGGAATCAAGCAACATGCACACTGTTATCACTGGTAAGAGCTGTCTCAGCCCAATGGGGTGTGTGGGAGTATTTGATAGAGAAACAACACAGACAGATGGACTTCCTGCTTCACTGTTTATACTGTGTATGCTCAGCACATCACCACAGACCTGTATGTTAAAGCTTTTTATAGACTGCCTGTCGGATTCAAGGAGGTTCTTCATCCTCCCGGTTGAGGTTACCAGAGAGACTGGGAAAGAGTGGGATTACCATAATTTTAACATGAGCTTTTGTTTTGTGTTCACTTCATAGAGAAGTAGCTCAAAAACTTGGGTAGGTTCCTAGTCCCATAAAGAGCCTATGCTTGAGAATTTCAGCACTCCAGTAATGGTGTTCTAGACCTTACCCGTGGTCTTTCTACTGAGACAACCCCTGGGAAGCAGGAAGACAGAAAATAGCAGTAGCAAATAGTAATTCTGACCAACCTCGTCTCTCTGTTAACAGAACATGTTTCAGATTTTGTGAAGGACACGCTTCATGTGAGCAAAAGTTTGCCACTGCTAATAAAGAGCAACACTGTTTTTAATTTCTGCAGCTAGGACAGTCAGAAAATTCTGAGACACAGTACATTCTTCTGTCCTGCTTGTAAAATTTAACTTTCAAATTCCGGTACCAAGTGGAGCTAGAGGAGAGAGGCTAAAAATGTGCCACAGAACATGCAAGATGTAATACAAACAGAGTATTAATGTGGAGGTTCATGTCAGGAAGTACTGCTAAAAATGATGTATTTTGCTTGAAAGACCTCTTGTAAGGCTGGGAAACATATTATAAATAAAACAACTTTTTTCTCCTTGACCTCTTCAAAATTATAATGCCTTTCCTATCCTAGGAACAAATTACTTAGTAATTTTTCTGGTTTGGCTTTGTGTCTCTCGAGAAAAGCATTTGTTAAAACTAATTTCTCTGTGAAGGTGCTAACTCTAAAGGAGTAGGCATCACACAGTACTGAGTGTCAGGCGACTCCAGCAAAGTCTCTGAGAGAAAAGGACAGAAAATGGTTTTCTCAGAAAAAGTAATCCACTCTTGAAACATTTATGAAAAGATAATCCAGCTGCTATACCAATGAAAGGTTTATTTCATTGTCCTGTTACTGCTGCTATTGTATCAATGAGACTTGTGCTGATTTCTGCAATATCTCATGTTTCCTACCTATCCTCTACCTGGTTATGTTGTTGCACCAGGAAATGGCTAGAGGCTTTGTGGTAGTAGGCTGTAAATAATGAGTCTGCCTTTTAACGGAAACTTGTCTTAGCAGACAAGCAACACAGTGGGTGGGTGTTGGCACACCTCTCTTTGCATTCCAAAACCTCCTCTCCTCCTTACTTACCCAGATGGTTCACAAAACACAGTTCAGGAAAGCCACTGTACAATGCAGTGCAGCTCCTTCTAGGCAGGAACATCCACCTCAATTCTTAGACGTAAAAGTTATTAAAAATGTTAAATGCGTTCTGATCATAATACGTTGTAAGGCTTAGAGTCAGACCAGCTTCTGCAGCCCAGGGAAACCACCAGAAGTAGGTCCACGATCACAAGGCAAGGAACAAATACCTAGTAATGTGGGTTTCTGCTCTGGTAGTGCCCAACTCCCTGGTGGTACTGACCCAGCAACAAGAGAGAACACCCTTCTTTGGGCTGAGATGAGAACATTCTTTGCCCACTTTTTTAAAGAAAGCGGTACTTCTCTTAGTTTTTTTTTATGCTTAGCACATTAACAACTCAAGAGCATCAACAAGACTAGAATAGAGCAACACTGGTGGAATAGGTAAAAATGAAAGGGTCTCTCACAGAAACAAAAAGCAAACTTCAGATGACTAATATGCACCACCTCAGCAATATCCATGTCATTACTAAAACTGGCTATTTGCACGGTTCCTGAGGACCTCTCTTAAACACTGTAACAGTTTCTTTGCTTCTGAAAGGCTCCATGTGCATGCAATCTCCTATTCAAAGCAGATGAGAAAGTCAGAAAGCATCAGGTCATCATTCAACTCCACCCTACGCAGCATCACCAAGAGGTACTCTTCAGAAATTGAAGTCACAAAGCACTCTAGGCAGTTAAAGGAGGGATGAAATGATATAACCATAAGGGTCTTTTCAGCCTTAAAATTCTATGAAGGACACTCAGGAAACAGTTAACTGGAAACTAGTAAAAACTGATGTGCTTTCCATGGATCTTCATTAAGACTATGACTTATACTAAATCTCACATGGCTTCAAGGTTTTTTTCTTCTGCTGTCTATAACCACAAACATCTTTGAGTACCACTGCCCAAAGTCATAGCAGTACACCAAGCAAAAACCAAACAATATGCCACACCTCAAAATCAAAGAAAAAAGGGACTTCAAGCTCTTTTGTGTACTGGTGTGCCATTCTAAGAGAAAGTTGTGTAAGAAAATTTCTAGGCCAAGAGCTGTGCAGAAGTGTAAGGGTAGATGGAAACTTTCACACTTTCAGGCCAGGTTTTAGTAAGCCATAACTGTTCCATGAAAGTACTGCAAATCACTCCCTTTGATAATTACTTCATATGTAACATTTTGCATCATTGTTACTTACCCCTAATACTTGCATTAACATATTCTTAGAGTATATTAAAAGCCAAAAGAAATGCGATTTGGAAGGTCATGCAGTTCAAAGTATTAAAGAGAACTGGTAAGTGATTTTTTCATGCAATGAAGCAGAATTATTTGAAAAGCAATGAAGAACTGAAGAATGCTCACTATTATTTTTTGCTTTTGATCAGAACTAACAAGTTTATCGCTTTTAGGGATGCTGGAGAGGGAAGATCCTGGAGAATGGGGGAGAGGAAGCAGGTGTTTACTTCTGCTCAGTCTGGAGCTACATGGTCTATCTATGCACCTGCAGCTGCCTGTATACCCAGCGGAGAGGGAGATGCTGGAATAAAGAGCATCAGCAATAATGCTGTACGGAGGTGCTGCTGGTGGGAATGGCCCTGCAGGAGGTCTCTGTCAGGCTGCCAGACTTACAGGCTGAGGCACTTGAGTCTGTCCTGGAAATCAGGCTGCTACTCTTCTGTACCTCACACTGACCAACTCTCTCCACCTTGTCGAACTGACGAGGCAAAAGGGTAGGTAGCAGTATCCTTCAGTGCTTCTTTGAGACTAACATTCTGAAAACAGATTACGCTTAACTTAAAGGGAAGGTAATAAATGTCTAGCCTGCTAAATACCAGACTTCCAAATCACACGCTTCTGGTTCCACAGAAGCAAAAACCCAATTCTGGGAGCAGACAGACCAATTTTCGACAAGTACGTTTCCACCAGGTAACTCCACTTATCTTCATAAATGGCTTTAAACCTAGAACTTTTCGCCAGTCCTGGCCAATAAGGCAGAGAAAAATGTAATTATTTCATAAATTTCTAAGGTAGGCTCATTTCAGGCTAGGCCCAAAGACAATGAACAGTGTGCAGATCCGTGTCCTGACTCTGACCCTGCTGTATTAATCTTGTGAGCAAAACATACGCAAGACTGCAGTATGCGGGACAAGTACTGTTCACAAATACCATAATGATTAAAAGTGGTGATTTAGAGCTGAGCATAATGTTGGCTGACAGGAACTGCACTCCCAGTTTGCTCAGTAATTGTTAGCAACCAGCTCAGCAATTTCAAAGGTGGCCACAGAGGTAAAACAGGTTGACTTCTGTATTTTTCACCGTAACCTTTAACTCCAAGGCTGTGTCAGGACTCATAGAGGCCCACTGCTGTCAAATAGTTTGTAAGCTCCACCTGACCAAAGCCACCATCTGATGTTTAGAGGACCATGCCTGAGACAGATCAGATCTCCTGCTCTCTCATCTGCTGATTATGAAGAGGTTGTAGGAATAAAAATCCATAAACACATTTTTTTCTGAAATGACAACTTACACAACTCTAAATGCAAGTCTTCTAAATGAGATGATATTTTTTCCAAATAAAAAAATATATACCAATTACAAGGTGAGACTTTTTTTTTTTTTCCAATTCCTCTTGATTCAGCAATCTTTAATTTCAAAATGAGGCACTGAACCTGGAAATGCATTGAAATTGTAGGCCAACTGTTCTTAGCGGGTAACAATGCTGCATCTTGTACTTTCATGCTTCTGACATATAGAAGAAACAAACCAACCACTGCATATTTAAACAAGCATTAAATAAGCATTAAATTTGTTTATCCTAAATTAATATGTGCTTACATTCTTTTGAGGGTCATTTTTTTCATGTTCTTCATGTTTTTCATTGGATGATAACAGAACACTGAATCTGTCATACTGGTTGGCTGTTTGTCATGCTCCCTCAAGATCAGGTTAGATACAAAAGCCAGATTTTATTTTTAAAAACCAAATGCAGTCAGAAATAGAAAACGTGTCACTTGAGTCTGTAGGTGTGGTGGCAGACCTTCCACTTACATATACTACTGACTTCAATGGAGCATAGCTGAACTTCAAAAACAAAATGCCCAGCTTTTTAATCTAACAATTCTCATAACACAGAGCAACAACCAAGAGCCTTTCTCAGCTACTGTTTTGCCCAGCTGCTTAGAACAACTCGTCTATTTAGGGATGGCTATGGGTATGTAACCTCTGACTTCAGCTCAAGAGCACTGCAACATACAACTTCGAAGTCTAGTTTTGAAGAATTGCCATTTTAGTTACATCAGAAGACAGATCATGGCCCGTCTTCTTAGAAGCAGCTGTTGCTATCTTGTCAAAAGGCTGCTACATGCTTACATCATTTTTATCTTTTTTAGCCCATAACTATCAGTGCAGCTTCAGGCCATATGAATTGTCCAGCTATAAAGACAGAGCCCTCTTTTTTCTGCTAGCACACCTGTAACTCACTATGGTTAAACTCTTGGGCACTGAGGACATACCATTAAATTCCTGCTCCAGTACGATGGTCCCATTTCTGTTTCTTGATAGATCTGGGAAGAAACACAGAATGTTCCCCCAAGGTGCAATGGGTGCTGTTGGCACTGGTTCTGACCTCTCAGGATCAGAAGCTCCAAACGAAACACTCTTTCATGTAATCCTGCAGGGTGCTGAGGTTTTGGAACGGAGAGTGCTGGGTATCTACATCTGGGAAATTCAGCACTTCACACTAAAGGGAGCTCTTTGGGCTTTAGATGCATCCCTTCAACAGCAGCAGCACCGCTTCCTCAAGCCTTCTTGTACTTTCTTCATTTCTGCTTCAGCTATTTCCTCACTGTCGTAACAGCCCTGCAGTGTTCCAGAATGCAGAAAGCAATCTGCTTAACATCTGCTGCAAGTGGTTTGTGCTGTCCCATCAACTCACGACAAGAAAAACTGGAGCCAAAAGAGTTCTGAATAAATGAGTTTAGTTTCTTCCCCTTCCTTACACTATTTCTGGTTACATAGACATTACAGGAAGGACTGCCTCTAAATTCATACCTCTAAAGAACTGCTTTAAAAGATATTTTGTTATGCTAATTATGTTTTGAAACTCAACATCTGTTCTTCTTAACATGCACAGTCTATACAAATAGGAAAATGAGTCTTAAGCCACATGTATTGACGTCCTTTGAAGGAAGTTTTGTTGATCTTAAAACTGAATTTTGAATGACTTCATGCCATAACTCTTTCCCATTTTTATATTAACTACTCTAGATATCATAAAAGACATATACATAGGACAAGCCACATTTTATTTGATTGCATAGATTATATTGTTGAATAAATTTTCAGTCTTACTCAAGCTACAGCTTTCAGCCATAAGGTGAGGACTGCAGCATCTTAAATTTCACAGTCAGTGCTAACATCTTGGGAATCCAAGACACAGAAAAATGTACCTCCAACAAAGCTGTTATTTACTCCAACTGCTTGAAGCAGACCCTGTGGTATGTCTGAGTAGATGCTATCTCACCATCTAGTTTTAGAAGCAGCATACAGGGGTTTTGACTGATACTTGCCAAAGGTCCAGATTCAGTACCCAGTTCCCCACTGTTCTTTTGACTCCTGCTCTATATGCTAAAAAACAAAACCGCAAACCTCCTATGACCTGTAAATATGAAGTCAGTAGTCAAATAAAAAGAAGAAAAAACTACAGCATCTGGAAGGTTATCCTGGAGGCCACCACACTTTATGAGCTAGTAGGAAGGTGTAAGTAGTGCTTCCTACAGAAAACTAAAATTTTAGAAAACTAAAATTTTAAGAGTAAAATTTTATTTGAAAACATTCTAGTGTGTCTGCAGATGAACACAACACTGATAATGGCTAAGTAAAACTCACCTTGAAATGTTATTAAACTGGTCAAAATTCAAACCTGAAAAACTTCCCTTCACTGTGGAACTTTAACTAGCAAGCACAACGAACATACCATCAAGTTCCTGCAATCTGTAGTTAACGTAAGATGTCTGTAGTGCACATAATTGCAATGGATCAATCTCTTGGATGAACTAAAGATAGGATAGAGTGGATTGTTTTTTCACAAACCTGCAATTAAGTCCTGTCTCTGGAGCTCTGGAAAAAAGACCATGGCAACAGAAGGTCTGTCACCTTGATCACTGAGAAAAGGAACACAAATAACAGACTTTCTTACATCAGTAAACATATCTAACACTTGCTAGCTCAAGTGTGACATGAAATCCCAAACAGGGTTGCAAAATTAAACATGGATAGCAGTTGAGCCTTCTGCATCAGGGTTCTGTCACTTGCTGCTGTCTTTTGTGGTATAAAGACACATATTTCTATGTACCTTATATGATCCATCTTTAATCTGCTGGGTAGGAATTTTGTTGAGGTGTGGTCCGCATGTAAGCACGGACAGCTCTGACAAAATGCAGCAGCTCTGCAATAAACTGCTCTGAAAAGCACCTCTAAAGAGGATACAAAACTGCAGAACCAAGGAGAACCCCCTAATTTTTTGGAAGAAGATGGTCGCTGTGTGGATATGTAATGCTTGGTGAAACTGAGTAGCTCTGCATTCAGGGGATGTTAAGTGAAGAGTGTTGCTGCCACAGGTTCTATTACAGTAAATATTAAGTATATTGTGTTCCTGTTTATTTACTACATCCCACTCCCAGGTCTGCCACCGACTGGCCTGATGACCTCACAGAATTCATTTCTTTCTCTCTGTGCCTCATTTTTCCATAGAACTGTCACAGACATGAGCAAATCACTTTGAGACCTTACCCATGGAGAGTAGGTGCCAGGATTATTGTACTGATGCACTTTCCTTAGTTTTCTGTTACTATGAGTCTTAACTATTTGTTATAGTTTGCCATGCTTTGCAGATGCTTTTGGTTTTGGAAAACAAGCCGAGAATTCTGGTTAGAGGCAGAAGAAACCCCACATTAAAGTATAAGAATAAAAATGCGACATTTTAGGAAAGTGAAAGAAAAAAATAGTTACAATTTTAACAAAAGACAGTTAGAAACAAAGGACAGCAATATAAGAGTCCATAGGGAACACCAACTTTGTAATACTTAAAATACTTCTCTAAATTTATTCCAGCAGTGGTATTTCAAACATAGAACAGTCGTTCTCTGAAGAGTCCTAGAAAGGAGAGTATTTCCCAAGCTGCAATTTGTCTCACAAGAAGAAGACACACTGAACAAAACCACAGGACAGCATCTTCAAACAAAAGTCAGCAAACCGTGCAAAACTTAACTGTGTTACTCTCTCTCAATTCTCTCTGCCATCATGTGAATGTTCTTCTTCCCATGTTCTCCTGGAACCATAGTGTAAAATGACAGCAACGCTGTGGTATCCACAAGGCTTAGCTGTGCTCATAAAAATAAATTGTAGGTTTCTGAACTTTTGTTTATTTCATTTCAAAGGTATGATTAGTCAAGACTACACGTCCAAGAAAGCAGCATTTCTTTAAGTTATGTTTTGTTTGTAACAATATTTTTAACTTGTATCATTAACTTTTTCCACACAATATCCCTGAGGTGGATCTGTATCAAATCTTGATTCCAGAATGGAAGATCTAACACAGGGATGTCTTTTCCTAAAGCACGTTTTCCATGTGTAACTCAGGGCACACTGGAAAATGGTTGCCTGTCTCCTGCCAAACGTGAAGAAGAGAATAATCGTTTCCAGCTTCATAAGCCTAAAACTGATGGACATCTTGCAGCCTCGCTCACCAGCTACAAACAAGTGCCTAAGATGTTTCAAGATAAATACAACCGATGATCGGCTACAGCTCACTACCAGAAATTAGACATAAAAATACCACAAAATTGGACTTGCTTGGGAATGATCTTGCACACAGAGGCCAAACAGCCAGGAACAGCATAGTCTATCCTCATAAAAAAGCTTCCAGAGCAGACTGGCTGTCCACCGGTGTCTACTGGGAATCCTCCCCAGCACGCACAAGTGCCAGCACATGCCCAGGAGCTGCCCTGATCACACTTGTGCTGTGGGACTGAGTAACATCTTAACACCACAGACACTGCCATTCCAGCGCCTGGAAACGTTCCTGGGCATGCTTCTATTTATTGGTAGGCGACACACAGCCTGAGGGCACCTATGTCAGTCATTAGCAAATGAAATAGTCACCTGGCGACAGTATGTAGACATCCCTGATCGCTGACAGCTACTGGGGAACCGGGTCCCACTGCCAAGAAGGGAGGCAGATGCCAGACTTGTCTCATATGTATCTCTGTCTCTTCTGAAACCGCGTCTACCCTCCTTCAAACAGCACATTTCATATGTTCATTTGCAACTGCAGCAGAAAACAGAGGAGCTGCAAGCGCATGCAGTATGGAACGACGGTGACAAGTTGCCCTGACCAGACTACGCCATGTCCCACACCACCGTGTAGCTCTGCACACCTTGACACCACACCACACACAGGATCACACACCACACCATCACATGGAGGACCACACTCCACACCACCAATACATGGAGGATCACACACCACTGTTACTGCACACAGGATCACGCTCCACACCACTGTCACACGCAGAACCACACGCCACCACAGCATGGAGGATCACACACTACCACCACTAGGGGGAGGACCATACTCCACACCACCACCACATGGAGCATCATGACCATCACAGCCTGGACCTCATACCACGGTCACGTGTAGAAACAGATGCTACACCACCACCATCTCCTCATGCAGGACTCCCCCCTGCCCTTGGAGGATCATAACCCACACCATCATCACATGGAAGACCACACTCCACAGTACTACCACAGAGGATCATACTCCACACCGCCACCACCAGAAGGATCATACCCCATACCTCCACCACAAAGAAGACCAGATACCACAACACCACCACCACATGAAGGACCCCACTCCACAGAGGACCACATGCCACCAGCACATGGAGAACCACACTCCATCACCACCACTGTAAGAACTATGCTCCATACCACCATCACATGGAAGAGTCCATGCCACTCCACCACCACCACATGCAGGACTGCACTCCACAGTACCACACACAGGGGCATGACACATGCCACCACCACATGGAGGATCATACCTCATACCACCACCACGGGAAAGAAGACCACACTCTACAGCACCACCACCACACGAAGGACCACACTCCCCCAAGAGTACCAGCACAGGAAGGTTCACACTCTGCCACTAAGTACCACCGCAGGGGGGCTCATACCCCATACCACCAGCACACGGTAGACCCCATGCCACTCCACCACCACCAAATGCAGGAACCCACTCCACACCACACCACCACCACATGAAGGACCACTCTCAGCAGCAGCACCACCACCACAAGCAGGACATACACCACCATCAGAAGGAAGATCCTACCCGACAACACCACTACATGGAAGACCACACGTCACAGTACCACCACCACATGAAGGACCACACTCTCCCAGGAGTACCAGCACAGGAAGGACCACAGTCTGCTAGTACCACCACAGCAAGGATCATAGCCCACACCAGTATCATCGCCACACATGGGACCACATGCCACCACCACATGGAGGACCACACTCCACCACCCCGACATGCAGGACCGCACTCCACAGCATCACCAGCACCACAAGCAGGACACATGCCACCAGGACACATAGGACAACACTCACCCCCACAGGGAGGCTCATACCCCACACCTCCACCATATGGAAGACCTTACACCACTCCATCACCACCACAGGGAAGACCACACGCCACAGCACCACCACATGCAGGACCACTCTCAACAGCACCACCACCACTACACGTATAACATATGCCACCGTCAGAAAGAGGACCCCACCCCACACCACCACCACATGGAAGACCCTACGCCACACCACCACCACATGCAGGACCACACTCCACAGCACCACCACCAGAAGGACGATCCTACCCCACACCACCACCACACCGAAGACCACACTTCAGAGCACCACCACCACACGCAGGACCACACTCACACCACCACCACACGGAGGTCCACACTCACCCCACAGAGAGGCTCACACCCCACACCCCCACCACGGGCAGACCCCGACTCCCCACCACCCCGCGTGCCTCCCCCGGGCGCTCACCGCCGCCTGCTGGAAGGCGCCCTTGGTGTAGGTGCCGCCGCCGCGGTAGGCGATGGCGGGGATCTCGCGCCCCAGCAGGGCGCACTTGTGCTGCTGCGGCCGCCGCCGCGAGATGTAGTCCACGCGGGGCGCCACGTTGCTGCGCGAGGAGAAGGTGACGATGGCGACGCGCGTGGCCGCGGGCACGACGGGGAAGTCGGAGAGCAGCTTCTTGACGAAGCGCAGCTCGCTGGCGAAGTTGGCCGGCCCCACGCTCGACGACTCGTCCACCAGGAAGACCAGCTCCAGCCGCCCGCTGCGCGCCCGCAGGCGCCGCACCTGGCGCTTGAAGGCGCGGCCCAGCCGCTCCACGCGGCTCCCCGTCGTGTCGGGCAGCGCTGCCACCGCCGCCGCTGGAGGGGCGGCCAGGGCCGGCGAGGCGAAGGTGGGCGCCCGGGGGCTCTGCGGCAGCGACAGCGACAGCCCCCCCAGGCAGCACAAGGCCACCAGCGGCCACATGGCTAGCGCGGGCGGACGCCGGCGGCTCAGGCGGAGGGCGGCCGGTCGCCCCCTCGTCGCCACACCTCCTCGCAGGGCGGCCCCCAGCAGGTACCCGCGCCCCTTTAATCCCCCCCGCCCCTCTGTCCTCCCTCCCCGGACCGCCCCGGACCGCCCCGATGGGTGCCGGGGGTGGGGGGACACGCGACGGGGCGGTGTGCTGGGTGTGTGTGAATGGGGGTCCCCGCGGCGTCCCGCTGCATGGAGCTCCCGAAGAGACCCCCTGCACAGCCCCGGGACCCCCCACCGGGGGTGGGGGGGGGGGGGGGGTCACGTTTATTTTCTGAGAAAATGTCCTTGTCCGGGCTGCTGCGAGGTGCGCTGGGACTTGTGAGCTGTGGTTCCCTTCAGCCGCTCCCTTCAGACGTCCCGAACAGCGACTCGGTCTCCGCAAATTTTCCTCAGAGTGTGCTGATTAGCCGGGTAAAACATTTCAGCTCTTTCCCTTCCTCAGTATTTTTCCTTCCCTTACTCACGTTCCTGTCATTCCCTCAGCTTTTACTTATTTTGTTGCCGCTTAACAGTGCCGTGGATTACACAGGAACAGCGGTACATTTGCAAGTCAAACCCCACATTTAAATTTAATTGAATTGCTCAGACTCTTTTCTGCCGACGGAACACCCCAATATTGCTCCTTTGACTTTCCCCAACACTGCAAATAGCAAGAGACCGTGTGAGAGAAGGTACCATTTAATTAGGGAAATGATGCATATGATACACGGTTCCAGCACGGTATTAGATGTAAGTGGTGGTCTGAGTGCCTCACAAAAACATGTTTCTTAGGTATACTTTTGCCACGTAGTGCTTGAAGAGGAGATAGCAATCAGATACTGCTAGAGAGGCGTGTGGACAGGAGTTTTGGTTCTGAAGGGTGTGCAGCTGATGGAGTGGATCAGTTAAACTTGCCTTTTTTTTTTTTTTTTTTTTTTTTTTTTTTTTTTTTTTTCAGACAGTGAAATGAGTCTGCAGCATCATGCCTGGGCTGCGCTGCCTTGCCCCTGCAGTAACACACAACCTTCGTGCCTTCAAAAGGGGCAGATGGGAATTGCTACCACCACCGAAACCCACAGCAAATTGCTTTACTCCGTTGCTCTTTGGAGGATGAAAGAGATGTCTCCCCAGTTGCATTCTGTGTGGTCTGAGCAGCACCACTAGCATGCCTTAAAACACTCTTCAACTAAATTATAGTGGGCTAGAGACCATGTCAGTCTCTGCAGAGCCCGTAATGGAGAATGGAAAAGTATAGCCAAGAAGAGAAGGTGAAAGTGGAAGAAAAGTGTGGTTTCTACAGGGTGCTCCTAACTAAAGTGGATGATTGCAGTTGTGATGTGTTCCTGTTACTCCTGAATGTTCAGGTCATAATCAACAAGTAATTTTCTCTAGGCCGATTTAGTTTGTTGGCAAGGTAACTGTCAGTTCCCTTGTTTTCCCCATGTTTTTGTAACACTAATCAGATTCAGATTTATAATGCACTGTGGGACTCAGAAGCAAAGGAAAGGAGGATGAATTGGAAACATGATTAGCAAAGGAAGAGTGATTCATGTTGATGGTCAGTTTTCATATGGACCTCCTGTACTGCCAGCACGAGAGACCACAGTCAGGAATGACCGAGTGTGAAAACAACAGCAATTCATTTCAATCTCATCAGTCTCATCAGAACTGACACCTCCCTCCCCCAAAGAACAGGGCAATTATAAATCAACCCTTGATACACACACAGTTTGTGAAAATGCATATTATCCTTGGTTGCAGGGGTCCTGCAATCACTCTGCACAGAAGTCCTTACTGGTTCACCTGAAAACTGTATTTGCTGTATAATATGCCCTTATGAATAAGGGTAGTGAAGTGAAGTCATCAGTTCAAGATGTAAACATATTTGTCACACAGTCAGTTCAGAGTAGAAAATGAGTAAATAGGTGAAAAAAAGCTAAGCTCTGATGGGATGCAAGTCTAAGACCCTCTCGTGGTACTGATATGAAGGAAAATCCAGGAAAATGGAAGTGGTGAGGGCAAATTTCCTGTAGATACATGGACAATTAGATTTTCAAAGTCTTTGAAAAGAATCAGTGACCTGTAACCTGTGAAAAACTTTCCTCGTGTGTTCTCCCTTTGTTTATGACACAGGTAATTCCCTTTAAAGTCATTGGGATTCAACCTTGTTACGCAGAGAGGAGACAGTAAATATGTGATACTGTGAAACACCAACATCTGTAATAAACACAATCTAACTGTATGGGGGAAAGAGTGAGGATGCAGCATCCAAAGTATTCAACTGCATTCCTGTTGTGATTTCAACTGAGAGAACAAGAGTCTAATTTCTGGAATAAACTGAATTTTGAAAAGCTTGGATTCCACCACTGATATCCTCAGGAAAGTATTTTGTCCAAGTGGTTGTGCTTGTAAGAGAAAAGGTCATCTTACAGATGATGGAGGAGGTTGTGTGTGTGTAAGCAGCAAGAGTTCTGTTCACTCTATGTTCACTAAGCTTTTCTGAAAGCACGATTTCCACTGGAAATCTCTGTTGTAATGAAATTGCTTTCTCCAAGCCTGCCTGCCAGTTCTTTACAAATCCTTTCCATGTTGATACGCTTAAGCTCTCTGCTTTTGATGGTCTTTTCCCTGTTGTATTCATGCATATTATTTGTGCTTTGGTTCATGCTGATCTGTAGCAGATGGGGAAGTGGAGAGCAGAAGGAGTTTTTCCCACTTCGAGCGTCCCCGAAGGTCAGAATATCTGTCTTGGGCTTCTCTGCCTGAACAGATAATGCAGGTTTTGTGTTGCTTCTGGTGACAATGTGCACAAGAAGGTGGTGTTGGACTGTGACTCTATTCCTTTACAAAACAGCAGGTAACAAGAAAAATGCTAGATCTTGTTATTAAAGTGCCCTTGTCATGTGACAAAGAAAGGCTGACTGTTCCTGACAAGGCAAGTTTAAGAGCTGAACTTCAACTACTTTTACAATCGCATTCCTGTATCTCTTTAATTGTCTTAATAAAATCCACAGACTTCACAAATTCCAGTAATTCTTTGCTGTCTCCCCACAAGATCATATGGTCATTTAACACCACCCTGCTTACTAAACATAAGGGAAGTCTTTACCCCCAGTTAAAAGCCCTTCTGCAAACAAACAGTCTGAGGACTGCTGTCCTTTAGCCAAATAGCTTTTTGGTTGAATTACTCAATGAAACATGGCCAAGCATCTTTCCAAATATGGAGAAAGAAAGCATTATATTCCTCCCCCTTCATGTTCCCCCAAATACAGCTGGATGGAATACATCCCTGTGTTCAACCCACACAGAATTCATGCCTGCAGAGGCAACACCACAGTATCACATACCCTACAATTTTTGGAGGAATGCAGGTCACTTTTGTTTTTACTGCAATGATGTTCTGTTAGCGAGTGACTTCATGCCACAGTGGAAACACAGCCGCAACTGAAACATTTAAGTCCTCTGCAGGGAGCTCACAGCATTCTAAATTTTATCTAAGCTAGAGATAAAATGACAGTTTTAGAACAGAAATAAGAACCTGATGTTATTTAAGCTTACTCTGAGTCTCTCTTTGCTCACCAGAGCATCCATCTGGAGAAACGTCACACAATACAGAGCCAGCAGAGCAAGATGCCCTTCCATTTCAGCCACAGGCAGGGTTATGGGATTAACCTGTACTATCCACTTCCCTCGCAGATGCCAGGCAGTGCTTCAACTTGGAGGTGTTTAAGACTGCATGGGAGTAGCAAAACTAGAAGAAATAGTGCTTACAGAATGGGAAATACTCGTATTCTTAGAAAATGTCCTCTGAATTCTGCCTCCTGGGGCACCATTAACTCAGTAACAGAAGTGCCCTGAGGGTAGTCACTGGTAGGTGGTGTCCAGCATCTTCCTGGTGTGTATGAGATCAGCAGAGCCATTCTGGGAAAGGAGGAGGAAGACAAATAAATAACTCTGAAGTTGCTTCTTCTTCCTTCCTCTTGTACCTTTGGGAGGAAGGGAGGAGAGATCAGGTCCAGCTCCTGAGTGCAGGAAGGTGAATTCTCTCCTCAGCTCTGAACCTTCCCCTCCCAGAACTGCACTGCTGCCAGTGGCTTAGTACCTACAGGCCTAGTTAAGGTTTTCATTTGCTGTCCCCAAACTGTGACAAAGAGCAGGCAGGAATGTGATCTTGCAGAGCAGAGACTGCTCTTTAGCTCCCTGAAGTAGGATGTGTTGCTGGCACATGCTGCCTCAGCACTTCCTGACCATCGGATATTTTTTTAGTGGTAGTGCTAAAAAGGAGTATGGAGGAGAGATCAGGATGTATTTTACATTCAGTACTGAAGTACAAAAGCTAGGAAGTAACAACTGAGTGATTTTTTTTGACATTTTAGGCCCCAGTCTTTGGCTCAAACAGAATATGAATAAACTTGCATGGAGGAAATGAACGATTTTCTGTGAAAATAATAGTGCCCTCAAAAAAAGTAAAAGGAGAAAAGAGATTCATCTTCTAAATTATCTCTTGTCTTATCATTAAAAAGCTAGGATAGATACTTTGGAATTATTTCAAACAGCAAAAATTCATTGGGTTAAATTATTTTAGGATACATTGTTCAGGGCTAGAAACTTGAAGTTCAGACTTCCCACATAAATTGTTTAAACACACACGAATTGGGGGTAGTCAGTTTTGATTTATGCATGCAAATCCCATTGACACCTCTGGGAGTTCTGACACAGACTGAAGAGAGTACATGGCCCTTAAATGAGGGCAAAGTGTCTGTCCACATGACTTTGGAAAAAGATTATTACGTAGGAGGAGAAGAGTCAGTCTGCCAAAAGTTTCTACTTTCAGGCAGAGGTCTGCAAAGGAGATGGGTGTTTTAGTCTTCAGCAGAGCAAACAAGCGTTTGAAAGATCCAAGCCATGGGTTATGAGTTCAAGCTACAAAAAAAAAAAAAGAAAAAAAAAAAGAAAAAAAAAAGAAAAACAAGATTCATATTGCTTTGCAGTATTCAGACAATGACAAAGTTTAGTCATAGGAATTTCATATTCACTTGTGGACAAGCCCAGTGCACACTAAGAATATCATATGGCTAGCTTCCAAGATTAAAAAAATAAGTTAAAAAAAAAAAAAAGTAGGCACAATCAAAACATCTGCTGGTCTTTGTCTGCACAGCAGATGTTGAATGCACTTCTAAGCTAAGCTCATGGGAGTTCGTGAAACATACTTTGCCTGAAGTGACTGAATTTTAGCATATTCTTTACCCCAAAGTATGCACATGATTTTTGTAAAGGTCTAGGCAGACATTAAATGTAAGGAACTTGTGAAAGACTTCTTTGATCATAAAAGGCAGGTTCAAATGGAGGGAAACGGGAGGCTTTGAAAGCTCTGGTGTGGCAGGACAGAAGATACAAGTAAAGTCTTTAGGGCAACGGCTGGTTAAGAGTTTTTTTTTTTTTTTTTTTTTTTTTTTTTTTTTTAAGACAGACTTTTACAGGTTACTGTTTCAAAACTTGCTGTGTATTATAACTTTGAAACACAAAATCACTGGCAGTCTTCAACTCTGCTTGCTTACAGTACATAGTTAAGGCTCAGCTACCTCACAGGGTATTCTGCACTAACCCCACAATGTAGGACCTTGCTCTAGAAGGATCAGAGTAAATTTCTGAACTCTCTTCCCTGCATCAAAAAGGGCCCAAAGAGCTTCAGAAATGGTCTTGAAAATGGTCCATGTATGGAAAGTGGTTTTCTGAAGGGAGATTTAAGCTCTGTCATTTCCAGATGTGCCAAAGATTCAAGGAGAAAAGATTTGGGCTGTGTGGAGGATTCTTCCCTACCAAAACTTAGTCTCACAAGTTGGTAAATGTAAATTTATGTGGATAGGGAAGGGCTGCAGTCTCCAGGGCTATAGCTTCCTCATTAAAATTCACACAACATTTGTCATCACCCATGAAGATCAAATATGTTAGAAGTGTGTTTATGGTACTGTGATAATCATGAAAATACCACTCTCAGACAAGAAAAGATCTTTACCCTGGAAAAGAGAGCTGAAAAGAGATGTGATAGGCTAAAGAATTTGACAGACAGTAGTAACTCCTGAGAAAAACAGAGGTGATGAATAGGGAGTGACTCCACTGTTGCTTCCAGTGCAAAGATTAACTGGCATTATGTGAACATGTCAAGGATGTGTTTTAGAAGGAGATAATTTACACAACGGTGTGTACCTAAGGAGTTGAAGTCCAACTCAATGCAATGGATACCATAATTTTATTTGTAGAAAAACAGTAATAACTATATCTAATTTATTTAAAAACACAATTTAAACAATTCAAAGTATATATTTTTAAGCAATTGAAATGTTATGCATGGAATAAAAATAAATTCAAAGCTTTAAAAATGTAAAAAAGTATCAACTTCTGTCTCTGAAAACTTGGAGTTACATATCCCAGATTTTAAGAGAGTATTAACAACACTTTTCTGTATTTAAACCATTCCCTAAAATGTGTCAGATGGAGAGAGGGTTCAAATGTAGGCAGAGCCTTAGTCTAGTCTGGCATGGCTCATATTGCATTCATACATCACTCTCCCTCAGTATGAGAGCTTGTGTGCATGTTACTCAAAATATTATTTTGAAATGAAGCCAGACCAGGACTGAAGAAATGAGAAGTAGAAATATTTTCAGAATTACTGTGATACACATCTAGGACAAAGAGCCCTCAAAACCACAGCACCAAGGGGAGGAAAATAAACGAGGCTGGAGAGAGAGCGTGTGCCTACAGAAAAACACGTGACTTCAAGGACAGCAGCAGTAATCAACACTGAGCACAGTGTACTGAAAGGGGAGCAGGAAGAAAACGAAGTGAGAACAAGAGCAGTGGGAAGGTCCAGCTACCTCTTCCTTTCTGTGACAGCACTGGGACATCCCAGCCAGAAGTCATGTCACGACACTGGGATACCTGGGAGAGCGGCAGGCTCCCTCCTCTCCCCTTCCAGAGATCTGGTGCATCCTTTCTGACCTGACAGCAGGTACTCAGCACTTCCAGAGCCTGCAAACCCTTGCTTGGACTTACACACATTTTCAAGTGACATTTATGTCCTCTAACTTTAACCATCCAAAGTGTCTGCCTCCTTTCCTGTATGATTAACAAAAGCTAAATAATATTAAAATTTCAGCAAAAAAGAAATAAACATCAGGAAATTCAAACGGAGGTTGATTGTTCTGGGCTTAATCTTTCCCTGCATATTCAGGCATAATTCCCACCCATTACTGATGGGAATTTTGCCAGAGTAAGCACTAAGTAAGAAAGAGAGACCCCGCAAATTTGAATTTATTCTGGAAATCAGTGAAACCAATGAAGCCGTGGCAGTTGACACCATTTCAGAATTTCAAATATGAATCTGAATGAAATAACCTACATGATACACCTGTTTTCTGTTGCGTAGAGTGAATAATTGTCTTTCTGTCCTTACACAGACATGCCCATGTATGTGATGGCCCTAAGGTGCATGAAGACACATCTGCACTGTGACTAAGCATATGCTTTGCATGCTGCCTCGCTCTTTGTCTGGACTCTGTAAGTAATCATGCCTTCCTCTATATCTTGCTGTTTACCTTTTCTGTGGTCTTGTATTTCGTTTACTTGTCAAAAAGATTTGCTCGACCTTCTATGAGCAAATCAGTATTGTGTGCCTGGAGAAAAGGAGGCTCAGGGGTGACCTTATCGCTCTCTACAGGTACCTCAAAGGAGGCTGTAGCGAGGTGGGGGTTGGTCTGTTCTCCCACGTGCCTGGTTACAGGACGAGGGGGAATGGGCTTAAGTTGCGCCAGGGGAATTTTAGGTTGGATCTTAGGAAGAACTTCTTTACCGAAAGGGTTGTTAGACATTGGAACGCGCTGCCCAGGGAAGTGGTGGAGTCACCATCCCTGGAGGTCTTTAAAAGACGTTTAGATGTAGAGCTTAGGGATATGGTTTAGTGGGGACTGTTAGTGTTAGGTCAGAGGTTGGACTCGATGATCTTGAGGTCTCTTCCAACCTAGAAATTCTGTGATTCTGTGATTCTGTGTGACCACAAAGGAGGCAGAAGTTGGGTAGACCTAGTTCGGTTTACACATGCTATCATTGCTTTTGTTTTAGATTTTTGCTATTGGATGAACTTTCTCAAGAGGTAAAGCAAGATCCTCAGCTGAAATGGACAAAGAAACTGATCAATATTTTTGTTTCATGTATGTTTTTATTCTATTGAAAATACATATATATTTTACATTTTATAAGCAACTCCTTTTCCTTGAACTCTTTTATAATTTGGAAATTAATTTGTAATAAGAGTTCTTCTTTTACAGTTTCATAAAAAAAAAAAAAATAAAATAAAAGGAAAGGCCTCCTCCGTTACTCATAATTTTCATTAAGGGACATTCAGGTTTTTCTTTTTCTACATGACTCCAACTTTTCCTAATCCAAAACCTAGACTTCATTCTTTCTTGCTATAAGGAATGAAATTGGGTTAGTTATGACTGGAAAAAGCAGTTAATTACTACATTTTTACAGAGTATACGGTACAAGATATGCATTGTTTTGGCCAATGGACAATTTGCACTAAAAGCTGAGGTACGACTTTGAAAAAAATGTAATTACCATGCTATCTTTACTCATAGACAAATCTTGAGGAAAAGACAAAAAGACATCAAATAAATATGGTGGGTATACTCTACGGTATCCTGTACAAAACCTATTTTTGTTATTGTTGGGAATAGATCTTTTTTTTTTTTTTTCCCTGAAATTACTTCAGGCATGCAAATATTAAGTCACGTTGGAGAGTCATGTCTAGCCAACTCAATGCTCGTACTCTTCCATTTTGTAAAGGTGTACTTATGTGTACGTGGTGTTCCATTCTTGCTGGAGAACTGAAACCGTGGTTTTAAGAAATTGTGATTTCATTTTGGCCTTCAGTTCTGTGTTCACTGAAATTCATGTGACTTCAGACCCTGATTTGCTTTGCATTAGAGACCAGGCTTAGATAGATTTCATCTAAGATTTTCCACTCTCTCGTTGTGATGTGGTCATTGGTGAAGACAAAGGTCATCTTTGTACCAAGCACTGCGGAGAAGGAAAGAGGCTTGAAAAGGGAAGAGCTTTGGGTGAGGGTGGCCAGTACAGAAAACCTTCACTCTGCTTCAACAGTCTTTTACTCCTGGCCATACCAGATTACAGAACTTTTATCGGGTCTTTTTGCTAAATACTACTGCATGACTGAGCTCAGCTACAAGAAGAACCTACTGCTTTGTTATGTTCATCATCAGTTTCAGCCCCTATTTCTAGATGACTTATTATAGCCTGATGATCCTGATAAAAGTACCACTGGCTTCTAAAAGAATCAAGTCTCCGTAGATCAAGCCCTTTAATATCATAGGAGTGAAGTTTTAAGCACCTGTTTTTAGTAGAAATGTGATGCAATCTCTCAATGCAGTGTGGAGAGGCTTTTATCCAGCAAGATACAAATATAGTTTGTACATACTTATTCAGACACTGTGGGGGAGAAATGACAGGGCTGATTAGTAGTCATGAGGTAGGGACAGAAGGCCTGGATCATGCACTGCGTGGAAAGAGGTACTTTGGCTCTCTTTTGCTATTTTCTTTCCCACCCATTTGTGGTTTCAGTTTCCCTTCCAAATGTAATGTTTATAGTTTCCATCCTCATCATTTGTATGTACACATAAAACATATGCTCTTAATTTTGCCCTTTCTTTTAAGCATATCAGTATAATACCCTAATATCAATACTCAATAACCAGATTTCAGTCAGCACTTTCAAAGAGCTCTTTCAGATCCCCAAACACCAGGAGGCATCTCTACAGGCCTCTACCGATATTGGCCCGAAGCTAGACTTGTATCTTTTGATCTTTTTGATCTTTTACACCAAAAACACCTTGCTTACCCTCTGCCTATTTTTATACAATTAATTGCAAACAATTGCAAAATTATTCCACGAGAGATATGTTCTCTAGTCCAGAAGGCCAATTTTCCCTGCATTGTTTTGGTTGTGCATAAGCCCATGAGCCACTCTGGATCAACACAGCTGGTTAAGGTGTTTACAGTGTGTATCACATCCTAATGTTTCAACAGGAAAGAGTGGTATTTTCAGAAATAATGATTTTATTACTTAATCCTCAGTCTGTGGGAGTACACACAGTTTTCAATGTCTTTACCTTCAAGAATGGGCAGATTTCCATCAATGACAGTCCCTGCCCTTCCAAATCAACATGTTATATGTAAACTCTTTACAGCTAATTGACTGACTTGGTATGCATAACACCTAGCCATGTATGTAAACCAATTGCCTTTGAGCACACCAGGTTCACCAGGATGTAGCCACAAAATGGTGCTTTTTGCTGAGGATAAATCCACTTTTTTCTCAGCTTCCCTGGGACAGAGCCATGCTAGCAGCAGTTTACCTTCCCTCTCTCTTCCTTCCCTTCTCTCTACATTGTTGATGAGGATGAATGAGACATGGGGATGTGGATCAAAAAAGTCAGAACAAATCTCTGTTACTTAAAATGACAGGAACAAAGAAATGACAATTAATTGTCAAACTATTTCCAGATCTCTTACACAGTCCTAGAAAAAAAAAATCTTTATTTCCTTAGAGATTTCTTCTCATGAGGTGTTAAGCCCTTCAAGAACTAGAGTCGAAGTCTTTTGTTCCCTCTAAGAGTTTTCCCGTTTCCATGACTAGGAACTTTTGCAGGTTTTCCTGTTCCACTTGCAGATGTAAACTGATTAGCTCTAT
Source organism: Nettapus auritus (assembly GCA_011076525.1). Lineage (NCBI taxonomy): Eukaryota > Metazoa > Chordata > Aves > Anseriformes > Anatidae > Nettapus > Nettapus auritus. The sequence continues at coordinate 74,362,375 of CM021797.1, forward strand.
ACCACTCTTGTGTTCAGACAAATACAAGAAAAGGGAATACAATGTATCACAAATGTACATTGTTTATTACTGCTTGAGAAATTTTTAATGTTAAAAACAGAAGTGCAAAGTACATTCACATGCTTTTTAAAGTATTGTCTGAGCTTGTAAAATACTGAAGAAAAAAATTTATAGACAGGAGGAAAGAGGAAAAGTCTACTGCTCCATGAGCTCTAAAAGCAAGTTTTACTATTGTGATGTCCTTAAAAATGAATAAGTTATGGTACTGCATGTGTTTCTTAAACTCCTGTAAATTTATGAATACCAAATTTATCAGTTTGTCTTCTTTCCCTTGTTCTATCCTATGCAATCTTGACTTGGCAGCTGAAGGAGCTGCCAACATGCCTACAAAAGTAATGAAGGAATTGATATGCATACACTCATTTAATGCTCCAGTTCAGGTATGTAACCCTGGTCAGGAAAGACATGCATGGCAAAAAAGCTCTTTTGGATGAAAGCCAAGTTCAGTGACAGCTCAAATTCTCGCTGAAGTCAATAAAAGGTTGGATTTAGAAAAAGAGTGGAAAGTTCCATCTCCGTTAGTAAAGTTTGCAGAACTAGAGGGGAGATAATGATGGAAACTGCTTTCTGTCCTTCACGAAAGGATGAAGGATTACGAAAGTGTTCCTTTCCACAAAAATAGTAGTTTGAGGTTTAAAACTTTCTCATTTCAAATACTAATATTTATGAATTTATTACCAGCTGCATATGTCACAGACCAGCAAGCAAGAGCTTTCAAAATGACAAATGTAGTTAACGTCCATATTTAGAATTAGTATTCTTTTCTTTCTCCATTAAATAGAAAGAAGAAAATGTCATTTCTTGTTTCAACCACCCCTTCCCTTTTATTATTTATTTTTTCTTCTTTCTCCTGCAAGCACATTTACAAATTTACAATTAAGGTATAGGTTCTGGAGTTATAATATTTTGGGTGAAAACCCCAAACTGAGTAGCTCAGAAAAAAAATCTCAGAGTAGAACAAGGATGGTGAACTCCTGGAAAGCTGTGAAGAGGTAAAGAAAACAGCTCCCTATAGGAGTAGAGGACAGTTTTGTTTACTCATGATGATAGGAAAGACAGGAGACTGCTTTTCTTGTTTTAAAGGCTAGGGTCAAACATCCTCTTTGGTGTTGAATATACAATTATGTGTAGATATAAATAATGAATACTGCTCATGAACTATCCTATAAAAAGCAGCAGGACTGGAGGTACTTTCTAATGTAAATATAGGGACGGAAGAAAATGAAATGAAGTATCTGTTACAAAAACAAATACTGGTGCATTTCCAATCACATTCGTCCTCTTCCTGTCTCTTTGGCACAACTCCACCTGCACAACTGGAGTGAAATAGGCTGTCCACTGCTGTACATAAGAGAAAAGTGTGCCACACCTTAGAGATTCGGGGTGAAGAAGGACCTGTTGGTGGCTTGTTGGATTTCGATTCTTATTGAGGCCACCAAGCTTAGTAACAACAGCTAAGACAGAGCTTGAAGAGAGCTGGGAAACAGAAAGGGCTAAGGATTCCTTTTTTCAACCATGTAAACCTAACTGTGGAGGCTACAGAGGTGGAAAAAAAATAATAAAAAAGAAACCACTACACTAAGCTTAAGCAAAGCCAGATCAATTGCAAATAAAGACAGATGAACTTTATCTGAACAAAACAAGGAGGGATTTGAAGCTTATCTAGATAAATGGTATTTTGATGATAGAGCATGGCTTTTCTCATGGGCATCATTTATTTTAATTACCCTACACAGGAAAAAGAGGATGCTTTGGACAGAAGGAATTTTGCACAGACATCTTGACCTAATTAAGAGTACATTGACATTTTATATTTGAATTCTGTCATTAACATGCACATGACCTTGGAAAATCATATTGGTTATTGTTTCATGAAACAACCAGTCACACAAAACATAACAGGAAAGCGCATTTATTTTCCTGGGCTTTGAACATGGATGGATTTGACCACTTACACATTAAAATGCTAAAATCACTGTAAAAACATGCCTAGAAAATTCAACTTCCTGGGCCTGGGCTGTTAAATAGTCTGCATAGTTGTGGCAAAAGGTTAAATGGCAAGGCACTTATTTCAACAGCAGAGGTTCTGGCACAGAACATACGAACATGCAGAACATGCAAAATGCACTGCGCTCCTGCACTTCAACAACAGATAAGGGCAGCATGAACAGCATGTGTCTTTCTGTAAAGTTTATGGTTCTGCTCTTCTGACATGAGTTTTCTACATGCTGCATACAGTTTTCTACATACAGCACAGGATTTGTTTGTTTGTTTGTTTTGGGCAGGCAAGGGGAGCAGGGAGAATTTTATTCAGGCTATAAATGTAGGGCTAGAAATGTAAGGTAAGAAAAAAAATCCTTAATTAATAATGAGTGTTGCTACTGCCATCCTGGACTTTGGGTCAGGGCTTGTGTGGTGGAGCATTCCACACCTTGCTGTGGTGCAGCAAGGTCACAATGGCATTAGAGCTGAGAAATCCACTAGGTTTACCCAAGGGCTTTCAAAGTAAGAAAAATTCCATCCTCATTTAATAAAACATAATTTTTTAATTAAGTCTTTAACAAAATTTAAAAGGATTTTAGAACCAAACATGACAAATTTGCTGCTGAGAGGTGGAAAGTGCCCACCCTGGGCTTCTGTGTCTGGGGAGGGCCATTTTGTCATGATTCTACTTCCTGAAAGCATTGGAAGAACTTTATTTTTCCTCTAGCACACATCAAAAACAAGTTTTGAAACCTTGAGAGCTGTTGTGAAACAGTCATCCTCTGGCAAGCTTTGCTACTTTTGCCTTCCAAGTATTTTTAAATTTATATTGTGTCTAGCACACCATTTTCCAGGGAGTCATGGGAAATATGCAGTCTGAGTCTGCTACCTTAATCCTATATTTAAGAGTGCTTGAAAAGTTTGAGGGATCTATGCAGGTTGCAAAAGCTCTGTGGCTAGGAAATAACACAGCTAAGTTTTCTTTTTGACCCTGTAGACCCAACAGCTCTCACTGAGCAAGGGAGCAGTATCCAGAATAAGGTGTGCTGACATTAATTGTTTTGTTCCATATGAGCACACACCCATGTGAATCCAAATGAAAGGCTGTACCTCTCACATGGCCAGTTACTCTGTCCAAATATTACTGGAGACTTTAAATGGACCAAGAACTATTCTTAGTAGTTTAGCAAACACTTATCAAGTGTATCTGTTGATAGAAACAGGATCGAGGAACTTGTGGCACTATTGGCTTCATGCTGTTCTTCTGACTTTGTTTATAAACTTCTCTTTGTGAAGATGCAGCTTCATGTGGATGTCCAGAATCTTCTAAAGTAACCTCAGGCTGAGAATCAGGTTTACTCTCTTACAGGCAAATGCCAAACCCACTGTAGTAAGTGAGCGTTTACTAAGGAATTAAAAAGCCATCAGATTTCAACGCAAATTAGCATTTTTTGCAATGTTACTGTTTTGAAAATAAAATCCAACAGGAATAAAAGAGGCATAAGAGAGGTAGCATCTCATTGCCATTCCACAATTCAATTAATTTTTCAATAATTACTGCAGACAGTTGTATATATAATGCTATGTGCTACTCAGATAAGCTCCAAAAGATGTGTGCATCTTGGACAGTAATACACCCACCAGTGCAGCTTTCAGTGCCTGCAGTAGAAGGAGGACAGTGCCCAGCATCAGAGAACATGGCCCTCACTTCTCTGTGTTCATGCCAAATGCAGTTCTGGTGCACAACAAAAAAAGCAAATTTTCATAATGTATTGCCTGCAATTTATTTACAGTAGAAATGCTAATACTGGAGCCAAAGTAGAACTGCTGTTTCTGAGCATGGTCACATACATACAACAAACTTCCTGGGCCACTATTTTTTCTGGTATTCTCAATTTTCATCATAGGTTGAAAAGGTGAAGTAACACCCACTGCAGCTGACATAGGACTTGCAGAGTGTGTTTTATGGCAATATCTCTGGTTTTGTCTGAGCTGGTTGTCTTTTTCCTGCTTGCTTAAGAGCCTCATGAGCCCACTGACTCCAAAGAGACAATGCAGGAAATCGCGTGGATCAGTTTATTACTCTGAGGTGTTTGTTTATGTATGTGGGGTTTTCGCTATCTCTGGCATGCCAGAGCAACTTTACTTTAAGGACCATGCTGATGCCAGTTAGCAAATAGGTGAATCAAGTTATTCTGCTCTTTCTTTTGTTTGAAATGCATCTGAAAGAACCAAGACAAGGTGAAGCAGGTGCAATCCAGGTGAGAGGTCCAGCAGTTACTGATTAAAGCTGAGTTTCAAAAGCTAATGAACCAGCAAATCTGTGACAACTTTGCTACCAGGGTGCAGTCAGTTTAGTAGGGTTTAGAACTGGACTGGCTGCAGCACATACTGCAGGCAGCATTCCTGGATGGGTGAGTGAAGAACTGAGTCTGAGCATTACAAGAAATGAATATCCAGACAACTACCAGATTTGTATCTTGATATCAAGTGTAATTTCCACCTGTCTTTCACTGTTGTCCAGATGAAGATCCAGTCTAAATGAAGAGACATCAAAGCACACTATATGCTGCGACAGTATTCTTATCCTTCTTGAATTTATATCCCTGTATATGTTAAAAACAAAAATCACTAAAAAAGAATAATAGAATCATTCAGGTTGGAAAATATCTCTAAGATCATCTAGTCCAACCTTTAACCTAGTACTGAAATACTTTCAGCTTCCTTTTATAGTTACAGATAGAGAACAGAATAAAAAGCATTATATCCCAGTATAAACCTCTGATGTGGCCAGTTATCAGTATTATCAGATGTCCATCCTCCTGTCTCATCTCAAAGTCAAACTAAACAAAAGAACAGAAAAATCTTTAAATATATGAAGTAACTCTTGCTTTGGTAAAAGTGATGACTGAGAATGCATCTGTACAAAGCATAAGTGCAGAGCATGGAGAATTTACTGTAGTTAATAATTCAGGTGCTAAAGGCAACAAGCATTAAATGTTAGCCAACCAATTTAAACAAACAGAAAGAAGCTTTGTCATCTTTTTTTGACATTTTCCCCACTACACACATGGCAGAAGTTAAACTTCATAACTCACCTAGCATGGGATATTTCAGAGGACAATATATAAGTGGTTAAAATAGGTTCAGCAGATCCAGTGGAGAGAGCTATGTATGGCTGTTAAAGTCTGTTGAGCTCAGTACTTCAGGTTAAATTTCAGTAGTGGCTATGGCAAAAAGTTCTTGTGCTGTTGGGTGCTGGAAGCTGAGATATTTTACAAGAAGATATTTTAACTTGTCCAGTGGCACACTTTTGTGAAGCTGTCAGTAGTGGCCAGTGTTGGAAAAGGGCTGTTTCTCAAAGCAGTGTTTGGCCTCACCCAGCATGGTAGTTTTACATCCTTTGAAATGCATTTTCAAACTGGTCATGGGAAGTCTTCTCAAAGCATTTTGATGGCTTTTACAAGAATGCAGTGAAACCCCCTGTTTCAGTGGCTGACAGCTGGTGACTGTAAAGGAATCAGTTTGCGTGTTTGGAGGCAGTAATGGGAACATCACACACAGAAGTTAAGTTATGGACTAAGTTAAAGCCAGCTTATTCTAGGAATGCTGGAGAAAAAAAAATATTTCCCATCTGTTTACATAACTGGAATGTTTCCCGCACTTGTCAGCAGGTCAATACTTTTACAATGGCTGTTCAACAGTGCCAGGATGGAAAATTTTGCTTCCTTCAGGTGCCTCAAACTACAACATACATGTGATAGAGCAGCTTTACAGTTTATCAAAGAACAAGGCACTTGCTAATTCAGCGGGACATGTTCTGCTGTAAGCCGTATCTAGCTTGTCACTGTGGGAGTTGTGTTCTTGAGTGTGTTTGTGCATCAGGCTAACCTGGACAGAGTCAGCAAGAACAGAGTGTTGTGCATATCTGAGAGCTGGAAGTCTGTTTCCCACCCATCTTAAAGACAGACAGAGAAGGAAAACTCACTCCCAGAGGCGTTGTCTAAACATAACAATTGTTAGGTCAGAGCCTTGGAACAGCAGACAGACCTAGAGATACCACCCAAGAGATGGGTTAGCCTGAGAGCCCTGTACAGAGAGCAAAAGAAATTTGGAAATGTCTGACAGAAGAGAAACCCCACCCAGCTTCCAAAAATAATGCAGAACAAACACCACTGTGCAAAATTATGAAAGGTTTGTGCAGACTGCATGTAAGTTCACAGTAACTTGAAACTGGCATTGTTCATATTTGCAGGGGCATTTCTTGATCTTTGCTCCCAGGTCACTGATTTGGAAAAAAATTCCTAAAGAAGGTTTCTATTAAAGATGAGCAACAATGAAAAGTACATGCAAAGAAGATGTTCAACATCCTTTTTGAAGAGATGAATTCTTATATATGCAATGCAGACTATTTCTGCTATGATAGCTCTTAATTATGCAAATGCTTGCATCTGATAAGACAACGCACATGCTTAGAGTGCACATTCATACTAAATGCTTGGCTGGATCACAGCCACGAGACCTGACTTAGAGATTTTGAGGTGCCAGAGAACAAACAGATTTTCACTATACTAGTGTCAGTTAAATCATAAAGTATCTTTGCATGGATTTAGCTCTTTCTGTCAAACTGACAAGGATTTTGTAGAAAAAGCATTAGCTGCGCTAAGGCAGAGGATGGCTGTGCAAAATCCTGTAGATTTCTAAGACCGTGTTACAGTTAATACCCAAGATGAGAACTAAGGGCTACCATACTGCAGTGTATTTATGCCCCTTCATTTGCAACCCAAGCGAGGCAGCTGATGGGCCTGTTGCTTTCTTTGTCTTTAAAAACAGTCTAGAGTCTATTGTGAACCTCTCCATGAATCACACCTATTTTATCAACTTCAGTCGGTGAAACTTCAGGTGTACTCCGTGTGCCAACTTAAAATCAGGGCCTTATGTTAAAAAAATTCACCACTAGTCAGGTGATTTCCTCTCTCCACATATACCTATGTAACTCCCATGTCCCACCTCCAGACTAAACTTGTGTTATCATAAGTAGGTTTGAAGTCAGATCAGGTTGTTGTTTTCACATAATGCATATAAAACAAGGCATTTAATGGCTTTTGAAGCCTAATTGAACTGCAAGCACTCTGGTTATAAGCAAGTCAATAATTCCAGTATTGTGTTTATCACCTTTCCAGCATAAGGAAACTAAGTGCTGGTGGATGCATAATATGTGCATCCCACGTAGACTTTGAACCGTACGAACAATTTCAGCCCTTCATGCCTGAGCTTTAGAGAATCTCAATGACACTAGCAGACAGTGAGTTACTGAAAGCTTCCCGGGAACAAGCAGATACTAGGAGAAAAGACACCTTAATGAGGAGACATATTTACAAGTTTAACCTTAACTAGACATCAGAGAAGCCAAATTGCACAATAAGAACCCTCAGCAACAGAATGCATATGGTGTTGGGAGTGGGCATTTCTCCAGTGCTGGTGAATCCCTCCAGGAAATACAGAGGATGGGGATGGTAGTTCTTTGGATCATGGAGCAACTTATTATATGCACCGTGGCAGTACGGCTAGGCAGAGCCACAGATTACCAGTATGTAAAAGCAATGCCACAAAGGATGTGATTTAATTCACTCCAGACAGATGCATGTAGACATTCACCTTCTGTTTGTTCTAACTAATAGGAATTCCTGGAGGACATGGAATTTTTCTGCTGTAATATGTTGACTTTTGAAGTTTTCTTGTTCCTTTCTCTTAAAGAAAGGAGTTAGACTGGCAGGGAAGGATCAGAACATGGTCAGTACTTTCTCCCTGTGGGGTCAAGTGCAGAAAGGTTGGAACAAAACTTTTGTTTCCTATCATTCATCCAGACAAAGATACCTGTCTGCCAGAAAGTGCATGGGGTATATTAATGGATGGTGGTTGTCTGGGGCACACATAACCTAATGGGGAGGCCAAGGGCCTCCTGTGCATCACTTTGGCTGCTCATACAGAGGCATCTGAGATCACCTAAACAATGCCAAACCTCTCCTGTTACACCTATAGTTTTAAAATAGTATTTTTCCTTCATATTTGTCAAGAGTTTATCCAGGAAAGGTTAGCTCAAAGAAGATATTTCACTTTCTCTTGAGTTCTTCAATTTTTGCAGCTGTGTGAATTGGAGTATGAAGAATTTTCCTATTTTGGTCACAATCAGAAAGAGTTTGTACTTTACCAAGGATGGTGAGCTAAAGTATTCACTGTTATAACTACTACTGCTTCAACAACCACCCCCCTCAAGGTTACAGTACTGAACATGAGACTTGGTCAAATACGGACTGCTCCCTCTGAAGTCCCTGGGAGACTAAGAACGAATTAGACATCCTCACTTAATATCAGATGCCTTGAGGAAAAAAAAAAAAAAAAAAGAAAAGAAAAAAAAAAAAAAGAAAAGAAAAGAAAAAGAAAAAAAAAAAAAAGCCAGAGCCTGTTTTTCAGATGGCAATTATAGTTCATGATGTATGTGTGTTAACATGTATTCCTTAATTTATCTATGAAGGCAGAATAAATACCACCAAGACATACTGATCAGATCACTGTAGAAAAAGGGAGGTTATCACAGGTTGAGAAACTAAGGACTGCCTTTCCTAGAGCCCAACTAGCCTATAAACACTGAGTTAAAACCTCTTAACACATGATGCTGGAAGTGAGCTCACTTCATTTAATCTGGTGTACCATTCCTTTGTATTTTTCTAGTTCATCAGTGTAGTGTCTAGCTTTTTGTGTCCCTCCCCATATTCATATCTACTGCCATCCAGGCTTGCCATCCACCTCAGCCCTAAATTGTGTGTGGCCAGTGTTTTCTGAAGTAAGATTTTAAACTTATTTCTCTCTTGAACATGCTGCCAGCGCAAGGTCTGCTCCACAGATGGGAATTCTATAGAGCAAAGCTTTGTCCATGCCACGGCCATGTTACTGCATCGATGGGAGGGCAGTAGGAGAGATCATGGGATAAGATGGAGTCTTGGCAAGGTATCGTTTAGTTTTCAGAAGTTGTACTGAAGCGGGCTGCCTGATGGAGGCATTGGCAGGCTGTTTCTTGCACTTGGTCTGTGTGTCACTCAGCAAGCAGAGGAGAACAAGTCTCACTTTTAAGTCAAGTTGCTTGTGATTAATTCAGACAGATCTGACAGAAAAATGTAAACAGCATTTGGCAGAAGCCACTCTTAATTACAGTGTCATTAAGAAACTCACTCCACAGAGGATGTGAGCACAACTTCGCTTTCTCTCTCTCTCTCTTTTTATTTTATTTCATTATTATTATTTTTTCTTCCCAAACCACTGCAAAATAAATGGTCACAGTTTGGGTTTGTTTTCCTAAAATTATGATCCCCATTGCTATCACATCACAGATTTACCAGAAAATTAATTTCTACTTCTAGCTAAATGAAACAGGGTTTTTGGACACCTGCCCTGTTTCGCTGCTGCAGACGTTTTGGAAACAGACCACCAAGGACTGATCTTAGGATATCTGAGATAATGTCTCTTGCAGAAGAAAGGAGACAGATAGAAGAGAGCTGGAAATGTAGGCTAGCTCTGGAAGTCTGCTACCACCCAGGATTGATTACCCTTAGTGTTAACCAGCAGGGTGGTCATCTCGACTGATCATACATGGAAAAATACCTTGTTTAGAAGACCCTGAGTACAGGATTGAACAGTAGGGCTAGGGTGTGAATTGATGAGCAGAAAATATTCTTCAGTTAAATATGCAGTTAAAACTAATGAAGTATTTTCCTCCTCGTAAGAGTTACAGCCACTGTTCCTTGAAATGGCTACAGCATCATCTAGTGGAAATTTACCAAAACCACTCATCTCATGGTTCTGTGAGCCAGATGCCAAACACCAGTTCACATCCATACCGTTTTTTATATGGGGCACAAATTATTGTCTCCTTTCCCCCTGGGAGCAAAGGTTACTGAGGAAGAACAGCAGGACCAAGAACTTGGTTCAGCGAAGCCAGACACAGCCCAGTGCAGTAGCTGCTAAACCAGCCCTTCCTTTTCACCCTGGGGGGATACTCTGTAGGATGCTCCCAGAACACCCCCAAATGAGGCTCACAAAGGCAGCAGCAAAGAAACCCATGCCACTGCACCTATTCTTTATTAGTGTGCCAATGAGTGGAAAGTGTTTTCAGTGCACCTGGGAGACGCATATGACTCTCTTTTGCTCACTTGCTTACTCTCTTGAATATAATTACTTTGAGGAAGCCCCCAGAGATCATCAGTGCCTAGAAGAAAACAAGTCTGTACTGATGCATAGAAGCACGCACTTTGGGGCCTGCATGAGGTCACATCCAAGCTGCAACTACACAAAGCAGTGTCAAACCGCATTCTGGAAACTAACATTTTAGTAACTGCTTTCCATGGAAGCAAGAATGAAATGTGTAGAAGACAGGTTCCTATTTCAGCAGCTTTGCTCTTGAAGCTGGAATATCAGAGACCAGTAACCACTGTTGCTAGATGAGAAGAGTGAGTCCAGTCTTCCTGCTAAGTCTAAATCTGAGATGTGTTGCACAACTCCTACACAAGAGAAAGCTCTGAGGGTCTTCTGATGAGGTTTTAAGTCCAATGTTGTCTTTCAAAATAATAAGGACAGAAAATCAATAAATTGTGAATCAAACGCAGGGCAAAGCAGCCTATATTGCTGCAGCAATCTTCAGAAGCACCAGCTGCAAAAAGCTTCCTGCTACCCTCTGGTGATGATCTGGTGGAATTGCACGCAGCCCGCAAGCAACTCGGAGAGTCACAAGAACAGCTGCTTCTTAAAACACGATCACAACCTAAGAAAGACCAATTTATGTGATTGCCAGGAGACATCTGGTTCGATTGAACTGGACATGCATAAAACTAGTGCTGAAGATTGGTTAAGGAGTAAGTCAGAGCTTACAGAGCCTTACAATATACCTGCAAAAAAGGGCATTTTCCAGACATTTGTACATGTTGTGTGTATATTTGCATACCTGGGAGTCAAGGTGTGGAGGAGAATCCAAGAAAGTCAACGATAAAACTATGCACGCTACAAATATTTTCATACTCTAGGTGCGCTGACATTTGAAAATACTCTAGTGCCCAAAGACACTGATCAGAAACCGAGTAGCTACGAGCTCTGGAGATATTCGAATAATTTGTGTTTTACCCAGACGTGATTTGGGATAAGCAATGCACACACACACAAAAGAGGGAAGTCAATAAGTCAAGCAGCCAGTCATTTCTGCCTGTAAGCATAATCTCAGTTCTTGCTGTCAGTTGGGAGGTAGGAAAAAGCCCTGCACTGTTGAGTAGGCAACGAGAAGTGACAGTTACCTGACAAAGTCTTTTCCAGAAAGAATAGTCTGTTTTGAGACTGCAAGGAAATAGATGGCTTAGAACATCTTTCTTGGAAAAGCCTGTTATTAGAAATTTCAAACTGTTCTATTTGAACACTTTTAAAATTATGTTTATCTGCATGGACTCTGACTCCATAAATACACACTTCTGTTTACAGATCAATGAGATCTTGTTTCTGTTTCAACCAAATATTACTGTTTTTCAGAAGTTCTTTTCCTCTCTGCTTCAGGATGTCAGGAAAACCAGTTCGTCATCTGAGGAGGCAGGAATGTAATATTTCATCCATCTCTTTTTCCTTCTTCCTTTCTGTCTGTCTGGCTCCAGTGTCCATGATCACGTGTCACAGCTGAGCCATGAGGGCCAGGGCTCAGGATGTGGCACTACAGTCGAGGCCCTGTTAAATGAATGGGCAGAGACACCGATCAGAAATGCTGGCGTCACAACATTTTGGGTGAAGGGACAGAGAACCATGTTGAAAATCACGAGGACAAAATCTAGTTATGAAGGGCAGATCCAAAATCTGGTTGAGGTAGATGAGAACTTCTCCCAGTCCTGTGTGCATCTTCTATTTCCTGCTCTTGTTTTCCCATTGTCAGGTCAGTGACTTACAAGTTGACAGGGCCTTACAAGTTGAAACATCAATTTACTGCCTTTTAATTTTGATCCTTTCCCTCACGTGCCTTTGAGGTCACCTAGGGAAGGTCAGCAGGGTACATTACAGAGGTGAGGAGAGCACCTGAGAGACCTGAGGTAAGCAAAACTTGTGGGTCAGTGCCCTCACCCAGCTACGTACCAGCTGCCCACAAAGCTTCTTTCTGGACAGAACTGACAGCTTGACATTTGCTTTTTGCTCCCTCTGTCACAAAATCTGCCTGTCATACAGATCAAAGGAGCCCACACACAGCCACCTTTGCTGTGGGTGGCCATGCGTCCTGCCAGGGCCTCTCCTGTGTGGATGCCATTAACATTCAGCCAGACATGGAGGAAGGCCAGGAGGAGGGGCTAAGGTGGATTTTATGACATGTTATAAATGCAGATTGTAAACATCAAAGTCTCACATGTTTTTGACAGAAACCTCCCTGTCCTCTGAGGGCTGCTCACATCTTCTCTCCAAGCCTGTGAGTTCTTGTGCTCTGATGAAAACCCATCACAAAATACTTAAAATTCACAGGGCCAGTGTGATCTGTTGAATTGCAAAGACCTTTCTGAGGTCTACAGCGTGGGTCTTCCTTGGAGAAATACACCCTGCACATTATCAGGAAAGACCAGAGGTACATTATCCAGCTTTTGCCTCTTGTATAGGCATATTTTACTTTACAACTATGAAAAGTTTTTTTTTTTTTTTTTTTTTTTTTTTTTTTTTTTTTTTTTTTTTTTCCAGAAAACACTGAAATGCAAGCAACAGCTTTTTCCCTGTAATACCACACTGAATGACTGCTCTGGCTCATGCTGTGTGCCTCCTGCACCATGTCTGCTAGATTGGCAATATAATCTGTGTCATAATAGGCAGGGATCTGGATGACGATTACAACCTGAGCCCCAAATCTGTCCTCACATGTAACTGTCCACAAAGGGTAGCTTGGCTTTAGACAAGGAGTTACTGTATGTTTTGATGAACAGAAATGAATACACCATTCAATACCAGTTTTAAGCTGATAACCAGCATGTTGTTCACAGGGGACTCCAAACATACTGCAGACAGAGAAAAAAAACAAAAACAAAAACAAAAACAAAAACAAAACATATTGCGTTTCTAAAATATAGGCACTGTAGTGTCTCCTAGGCCAGCTCCCGAGCATAGTAAAGTAGTACCAGTACCTCCAGTTACCTTCCTCCTGTATCAGGCAGAGAGATGATTTAGAAGTATCTGCTTGTTTGTAGATGAACACTTTCTGGCCTTATATGTTTCAAATACCATTTTTCTGGGATGCCAGTTATGAAAGGCCAGGGAAGGGTCAGGTAGCTGTTTGTGTGGCACCCTGACCCATGATGGCAGCACTGTGCTCCATGGGGAGCAGCTGCAGGCTCCTGGGCTTGGACTTTACCAGGCGCTGCTGTTCAGTCACACAGGCACACCAAATGTCCAAACACACCAACTGTAGGAATAGGATCATAGAACAACAGATCCACAGAATAGCCCAGGTTGGAAGGGACCTCAGAAGACCATTAGGTCTAATCTTTAGTGGGAAAAGGGAGCCTAGATGAGATTATTTAGGATCCTGTCCAAAAGAATCACATAATAGAATCATAGAACATCTTGGATTGGAAGGGACATCAACAATCACCTAGTTCTGACCCCCCTGCCATAGGCAGAGTTGTCACCCACTAGATAAAAGCACTTTGAAAACCCCAAGTAATGGGGACTCGACCATGTTGCTGCAGAGGTTGCATGAGTAATAGATTGTTCTCACTCTAAAAAATGTATTTATTGTATCAAAATGAATCCCATTCCCACTGCAGCTTTTACTATCCCTGTCTTCTCCATGTGTCTCCTTCTAAAGAGAGAGCCTCCATCCTCTTTGTAGCCAACCTTTAGGTACTAGAATGCTGTGATGAGGTCCCCCTCCAAGCCTTCTCTTCTGCAGGGTGAGAAGTCCTAAATCCTGCACTCTTTCCTCATAGGACAGGTTCTTCAGCCCTTTGACTTTCTTTGTAGCCCTCGTTTGGACCTTCTCAGGTCCAAAGCATGCTGTTGACTCATGTTCATCTTGTTGTCCACAAGGTTTCCCAGGTCCCTTCAGCAAGGCTGCTCCCTAGCCACTTAGATCCTAGCCTGTACTTGGCTCTTTGGTTATGTTGTCCCAGGTGCAGAAACTTGCATTTGTCTGTTAAACCTCATGCAGTTCTTGCTTGCCCACTTTTCCAGATTGTCAAGGTCTCTGTGTAAGGTGACTCTCCCTTCTGATGCGTCCACTGTACTTGGTGATGACCCATCTTAGTCTCATCAGCAGACTTGTTCAGGTTGTCTTCAATCCCATCAACCAGATCATTGATGAAGATGTTGAACAGCATGGAACAGATGTTGAATGGTATCAATCTCTGAGGGACCCCAGTTGTGACAGGCTGCCAGCCTGAGGAAAAAAAAAAACATAGATCACTACCCTCTGAGGGTGGCCCATTACCCAATTTCCTACCCATTTCACATAACAGCCACCCACCCAGTCTGAATCTTGTCAGTCTGTTCAGGAGAGGCTGTGGAAAAGTGTCAAACACTTTGCTCAAGTCCAGGTCAGCATTATCCACTGCTCTTCCCATGTTCATAGAAAATGGTACTTTGTTACTGAAGGTGATTGGGGTAGTCAGTCAGGACCTTTGGTAAATCTCTGTTGCTTTCTTCCAGTCATCTGCGTCATTTGGTTTGTAGTAGTTTCTAGGACTTGTTTCATTACTTTCTCGGGGGCTAAAATATGATGAATGAGCCTGGAGTTTCCTGGGTCCTTTTTTTAACTGTTCTTGTAGATGGGTGTGACATTTGCCCCTTCAGTTATGAGGGCTATCTCTTGAACTCCACGGCTCTTCAAAAATTGTAGACAGGGGCCTTGCAAAAATGTCAGCCACTCGTCTCAGCATCCTGGGGTGGATCCTGGCTCTGGGTTCTGGCTACTCCTGTGAAAACAGAGGTGAAAATGGTATTGAGAACCTCTGCCTTGTCAGCATTCTTGATTATTAAATAGTAATAGAACATTAATAGCAATGTAAACTATTACTAATCTGCAATAGTTTCTTGCCCTGTTCTACAAGGGGCCTATGTCTTCTTTGTGCTTTTGCTTTCATATCTGAAGAACCCTTTCTTGTTCTTGACGTTGGCCAATTTCAAGTCTAGCTGAGACTTAGCATTTCTGTCTATATTTCTGCATGCCCTTGCAAGGTTCTTGTAGTCCTCAATGGGTATTTGGCCACCTTTCCATAGCTGGTATGCTTTCGCTTTGCTTTTAAGCAATCCCCCCAGATCATTGTTAAGAGAGGCTCTTGTGTTTCCATTTTTTTTTTTTTTTTTTAACTATTGTGCATAATGTATAACTATGACATCTGATCCACTTCTCACTGCTTGATAGAGTTAGAAATTGGGCACATAACCATTGCTTATGTTAAGAGCATCCCTGGTCCCTTCTTTCCCCTCAGGGCACCCATCTTCAGGGCAGTTTAAAACTTGTCTTTTGTGTAGGATACAAAACACTTTCCTCTGCCTGTTTCAATCCCTTTCTGATAGCAACACCTTGGAGATATTCTTACTCCATGTGAGACATTTTTAATAAAATATATGAAATAGGAGTACTATTGAAAGCAAACAGGGAAGGTTATGCACCTCTGCTGTTCATTCTCCTCCAAAAACTGACACATCCTGTACAGCACAATCTCCTGGGCTCTCTCTGCTAGACTTTCTTCCCAGACTGGTGTATATCATTTATCATATCATTTCTTTGTCACTGGATCTCCTTGACTCAAACAATACAGGTGTTCTACAAAATCCTAGAATTTCACTTCCTTGCTTTCATGCTTTTTGCCCCCTCCTGTTCCCTGTGAATACCACTGTCAGGCACCATTCTAGGCTTTTTATTTCTTGCATAGAATTGCTTGAAAATAGCTGCGTAAAGATGACTTAAACCTATATGTGGAGAGGTATTTTTTTTTTTAAAGTGACATTTCTTACTTCCTTCTCATTTTCAGTATAATAACAACATTTCATTGACTAAAATTGCAGAAAACTCGACCAAGTTAGGCATAGTTAGAAGGTTTAGCACTGGGCTATGCTTTACTAAAGAGCTGAGTGTATTTGCTGGGTATATATATAATACAGCTGTTGAAAAATCTGAACATACTTCTTTACCAGACAAAGAGTTAAGTTCAGAAAGAACCCTGGTTTGGCCAATGCAGAAAGAAAACACAGGACAAAAAGCAAAAACATCTTTTCCCAGCTATGCAAAAAGTATTTCAGGTATACAGAAAAAAGCAAAACAAAACAAAACAACAACAACAAAAAACCACCACCACCACCAACAAAAAACAACAACAACAAAACACCAACAACACATCAGGAGTTTCATTTGTATCTGGAACCTCTTAAAAGCAAAACCAAAATAAAACTTTAAACACCAAGAATAAACTTTATTAAAAGCTCCATTTCTGGAGAAGATGAGATTTTTAGTTGTAGCTTGCCTTTCACATGTAACTCAGTTAGTTGTCTTTTGTCTTGATTCAGCCAGCTTTTTAGAAATGCCTTCTGGCATGAACAAAACTGATCTTCTAAGCATGTGTGTTCACACCAGTGGCCTGGGCCAATGCACGTGTCAGTATATATATATAGGGGTATGCGAAGGTCAAGGCTGGGTCACACCGAGTCAGCATAATTACATAAAGACTTAAGAGTATCTCTTGCAGAAGCTCATCTTTTGTACATGAACTCTTTTTCCCTGTAGCAGAATTTCAGATGCAACCAGAAGATGTCAGTATATTCACAAAGAACAGCATGAGGCAGTTTCAGGCAGAACAATGCACACTAAGGAAAAGATGCTTAGCCTTCCATGAGATGTCAATATTTGGGTGAGATCTACATATGGCATGGCTTAGGAGAAGGATTATTCTTGGAGAATTAAAATTGTTCAATATTAACGTGGGGAAACAACTAGCACACAGGCACCTGTATTTTAATCATGGACAAGGTCAGGCAGCGGCCATCCTACTTCCAATACACAACCATTTCTTTATAGCTCATGCTTAGCAAAAGGGCTGCATGTAAAGATAAACTAGAGGGCTGAAAATGAGAACTAGTCTTTACTGAAAATGCTCATGACCTCTAGGTCACTGTTTCACATGTGTCTCAGTTTTTTTTGGTGGGGGGAAGATAGCATTCAACGAGCATTTGGTAGCCATTGAGCTGATGGTCTTCATGCAATTGCTCACGAACAGGCACCCGCCATCTCATAAATCAGTGCTGCTAACAACATCCAAAGCAAATATTTCAAAGAAACCATGAAGTGATGGTCACAAAGAACAAGCTGCTTGGTTACAGGCAACTTAAAGAAGCATTACAGACAGTCTCAGAACTTATTAATGCCTTAGTCAACCTTCCCATTCTTTATCGCTCAGAAGAACCTTTTCTAAGGTAATAGGTTCAAAGATGACAAATAGGACTAAGTTATTTGCCTAGCCAAACTTGCAAACATGTTCTCCTTGACATGAAGCATACACTAAATAGTTTTCAAAATCTAATTCAATGAAAACATCTATGCACCAAGAAAAAGTAAAGAATTCATGGAGGTCAAAAAAAAAAAAAAAAAAAAAACAATAAAAAAAAAAAAAAAAAGAAAGGAAAGAAAGGAAAAAAGAAAGATGTTTCAAGAGCTTTAGGGACTGTCTTGGGCTTCCTCTCCTCAGCTCTACTGTTTGGGCCTATAAGAGTGACTAAACCTCTCTATATTCTAAGGAAGCAACACGATGTATTACTGAAAAAATCTATTAGGAGCCAAACCCTGTTTGTCTTAAAGCTCTTGTTGCAGTCCAGGCCAAGTCAACTGAAATCCTTTGTGATCTATGGGAAGGATCCAGGTTTTCTCATTTAGCTTAGTTAAGCAAATACTAATGTGTTCATGAAGGCACACTGTCAGCCTCCATCACCACAGTAACGTAGCATTTGACCTGTGGTGTGTCCAGATGCTAAAATGCAACATCTACTGAAATAAATTCACAGCTTTTCTCCACTTCTGCAATGCACTGTTTTGCCAAATATTGAGATCCATTCAAGAAATGGTATGTGGGTGTATGCTGTGAAAACCATGGGTCAAGAGGCCAAAGGACTTAAGGATGGAGGAAGACAAACAAAACAGCCAGGAGATGACCCCTGTTCAAGTTTTCTACCAACTGCTTAGCATCTTGTTCAGTCAAAGTAAGAAAATGCCTTTCCAGTTGATACCTTGGCAATCAATGTTCTGTGTTTTTTTCAAATCTTAAATACGTGCCTGTATTGCTGCAGTGCTAAAAAACAGACACCCATGGCGCAATGAGGAGAATGGTGTAGTTTACCTATGTTATGAGGGGGATATTATATTGTTTCACAGCTTATGGAATATGCATCAGGCTCACAGGAAGCCCTGTGGAAGGAGTTTCACAACAGGATCTGGTTTCAAGAGCTGAAATTTCACCTGAAAAAATTGAGTTTTCAGAGTTGGAAAGCCAACTGTTATTTCCTCTGTGCATTGTCAGAGCACATCCTAGGATAATGAAACATTTATGTGTTAAGCTGTATGTTCGAAGCAATGAAAAGAAGTCTGACGTTTCCTATGTCCACGGACCCTTTCGGGGGGATGCACATGCCCTGTGTGCAAGCTGCAGGGAGAGTAGGGCCAGTGCTGAAAGTGAGCCATCCCCTTCCAAAGGTGCTCTGGCCATGAAAGAGTGAAGGGATCCTCGGTGAAGGGAGCAGAAGGAGGTGTGCCGTGGGCTGAGGTCTTGTCCCTGCAGTACAGGGTGGGACTGGTATTGGTTATGGTTCTTCACTGGTCACAGAAAGCAGACATACTTTCCCAGGGACAAAGCTAGATTCCTGCACATGTGGATGAGAGCCTCAGGCTTCCTCAGACCTCACTGCTGGAGTCTGTTTTCAAAAAAAAAAAAAAAAAAAAAAAAAAAAGGAGAAAAAGAAAAAAAAAAAGTCATTTTTCATCATAAGTCTAATTTCTTCCAGCTTTTCTGACTGCGTCACTCTCAGACATTAAAAACATCACAAAAATCTCCAAAGTAGGCTCCCCCAACCTACAACATATTCAAGTTTCAGTAAAGGCTAAATTTAATATATAAAATAAAATCATTTAGAAACAGAGAAAGGCTTCTTTGAGCTCTGAAAATGAGAAACAGCTCGTCAGTAGAAACTGTCTAGCTCTAGCACTCATTCACCTTTAGAAAGGGAGTTTGGAAGCAGATCTGGAGAGTGCCAGATGAAGTCAGCTAAGTCTGCAGCTGCCTCAGAAATTATCCACACTGGGAAATGTAGGTTATGCCACTGGCAGGGGAACGAACAGGCTGCTGAAGTTTGGGTGTACTGCTGTACTGCAGAAAGTGCTGAACATATCTTGAATAACAGCAAAATAGATGCACAAATAGAAAAGATTCCCTATTCAACAGGCAAAGGAAAAGTGAAGGGAATTTTCACATTTTATTTTATTTTATTTTATTTTATTCAGAGAAT
>CM021797.1:74382061-74400307 GCA_011076525.1 Nettapus auritus
TTTTTTTTTTTTTTTTTTTTTTTTTTTTTTTTTTTTTAGAAAAGAGAGAAATAAATAACCCCTTATATGGAGGGCAGGTCAGAGACTTTGAAACGCTGTGAGTTTGCTAAATCCAAGGCAAAGAACATGAGCAGGGGTCAGAATCCTGTTCTTCAGAGAAACAAACTAAACAAACTAACAAACCAACTTTCCAAAAAGTTAATTAACTGATGGAATAACTGAAGAGGGAAGGGACTTCTTGCTGTCCAACCCCCTGGTCCTGTGAGAACAGGGTGCTCCGTGCCTTGAACAAGGTTTGAGATTTCCAAGGTTGGAGATCCTAAAGCCTCTCTTCCAGTGAGATTCACCACCCTCCTGGTGAAAAACTTTTCTTAATAGGTAGGCCAGAATGTTCCTTTTTTTGTGAATCACGTCCTCTTGTTACTTGTGCAGCACGGTCTGGTTTCCCTTTTCCTCTTCAGCCCTTGGACTGAAGCACCCCAGCGCCCTCTGTCTTCCTTCATATTCCCTGTGCTCCAGCCCCAACCATTACAAGGATCTCCTGCCATCACCAGGAAGAATATATGCCTTGCTTTTTGCTTACTCTTTATATAGTTCTGCTGTATTCAATTTTTCATCAGGAATCCATTGAATCACATGAAGCAGGCATCCCAGAAAGGATGTATCCTCAAAGTCCCCAGAAGCAAAGTTATTTGCAAAGGCTGTAAAAATATACCTTTTCTACGCTTGAAGGAGTCCAGAGCCTTTCTGTGAATTTCAGAGGTGCCTTCACCAGGGCCTCAGTTTTCACACCACTGTTCCATTACCTAAGCTAAATGACATTCAAAATGCCTTGGCCACAGAGTCAGCAGCACGTACAAGGATGTTCAAGCATGTTTTTGGTTTATTAGTTCTGTTGCAGACACTCGAGCAGATGAATGTAAGAGGAGAAACTGGCTTTATAGTAAAGAGAAAAGAGACCTACAGCAGTGACAAATTAATTTCCATCCTGTCATGACTCATGAGACAGCACTACAGTAACATTAACAAAACGTCAGTTAAAGCGGTAGTAATTATTTCCATTGCTAATACTGACTCTAGCTTAACAACATTTACAGCCTTTGTTACACTGTCATAAAATAAACACCAATATAGAAACAAACCAGATTATCCGCTTTTGAAAGAAGGGACTTTTTTTCCTGCCTGTGCCCATGACAGAATCGTGCCTTGTGAAGGAAGTCAGGGAGGGAGGCAGGCCTTGAAAGCAGCTCATGAAAAGCCCCAGTGAGGACTTTCAGCAGCAGAATTGCATTCAGTGTTGGAAAGGCCATGTTCTCGCTTTCCTAAGCAAGACTGTAGGCAGAGATGGCAGGAGTAGGACCCCAACAAGTCCTATCCACTCCAAGTCAACGTGGTGACTTTCCTCAGATGGCCACGTGTGCCTTTATGTGGCAGATTGGCAGGAACTGGTGGACCAACACTTAAAATTCTTGCTCTGTTGCACATGTTGAGTTGCCTTCATTTTTCACAGTTTTATGTGTTACCAGTGTGTCCTGGTTCTTCAGGCACTAGGAAGAGCATCATCTACAGCATCCTGAGAACCTGTGGTCATGCAGCAAGACATTAAACAGAACGTGCCCTGACAAAGAAATTGTCATAGGAAAACATATTTTTCTTTATGAAACTTTACAAAAATGACCAATTCTGACACCAAAAATATTCACACCAATATTTTAATAGTTCTGATTTAATTTGTGTATCCCAAGACACCCAATGTTATCCAGTTTCCAGAAGGTAGGTTCTAGGCAGTGCTTTTGGGCAGAAAACTGGACCTTCAGTGTGGGACTGCTGAAGGGCATTAAGACAGTTTGTTCAAAACCTAGATTTATAACACCCACTAGACTCTGTAATTTCACATCATGGAACAGTATTTCTTAACAGCTGTGATCCTCAACAGAGGGCAAAACTATGACCATGCCTCAGCGTTCCCCATGAAATGAAGAAGCTCAGTCTTGACTCTTTTGGAAATGGGTGTCTTGTTCTCTGGGAGTACAGTGAATGCTGAACATTAATCTATGACTAATCCTACAATTTTAATGAAGGGTATGTTCTTACAAAGTGGATTATTCTGCATCTATGTCTTTAGTCTGCATAGGGGCACAGACAGGAACTCAAACAGTAAAGACTCTTTTGGGTGCAGACAGAATTTTCCTTCTAAAATGACCCTATTGCACAATTTAACTGCTCACGTAACTCTGACTTGGTGACAACCCTCAAAACTAATCCTCAGCCTTTCTTAAAGTGGCATTTAGCTCAGTGACTTGTACTTCCTCAACACATGGCTTCTGTGGGCTGCCTGTGTCTGCATCCCTAGAAATGCAGATACCATGAACCACAAAAATGTCTTGCTGAAAGAGGTAAAACACACTATTTCAGATGTGTGCCCGAAATGCTGCCTTGTTGTGGTGCTTGGAGTTGGTCACTTCAGTGCTGAACTTCAGCTCACACTTGCTACTACTGCCAAGGATTAAATTTTAGAACCAAAACACAAGGCATGCTGCATTTTGTACCAAGCAAGGGTATTATTCATATCACTATGCCATAGAATCCCATTCCTTTTGCATTTTCTCAAATGTGAAAGCCCATTGCAGATGTCTGAGTAGTCCAAATGCAGCTAGAGTTGAACTACCATGACTCAGGCTGTAATTAAATCAAAGGAAGATTATCTGTGGACTATGCCTACGAATTATCACTAAGTTGAATCTGACCAAGTTTTTGTGTGCCAAAAATCTCCTGGGAATTAGTCCCAGACTGCATTTTTCTTTTTAAGGCCTTACTTATTTTTCCTAGTGTTTGGGAGAGTTTAACTCGGCAATGCTTAATGATCCTTATTATCTGACTTAGAAGAAGTAATAGCTTTTAGATCAGATCAGACACTTCACACAGTATTAAGGAAAGACTCTCTGAAGTCTGGACAAGAATCCAGCTGAAAATCAGGAAACTTTCCTTATATTTTCATTGACTGCCAGTTCCCTGCATGAAGATCTACAGGACCAATATTCAGTGCAGAGAAATATTTCTGTAGGAAAAACTTCTCTAAATGACTTTCAGTGGTAATTCAAAGCCTCTTGACGTTAATGCATATCTCAGCAAAAGAAGTGGAGCAGATCTGCAAAATTCACTTTTAAACAACTTATCATTTTAATAACATTTATTACTTAACTTTGTGAATATGCTTATAGTGAATGACTTAATCAGAATAAAGGTACTTCTCCAGAACAAGAATTTTGGTGTCTTGGCAGCTCCTTTTGGTCTATCCAGAAATTCATCCCCTTGTCCAAATGCCAGGGTTTGCTCACTATGAGTACTACTTTGTATGCAGTACAGCTCCTCCCATCCTGGGCAGCACTGCAGGGCTTTGTACCCCTGTGGCCACGCTTCTGGTGGGAAGTGTGGCCCCTGGAAAATCCCACAGGAGCAACAAGCCATCCAGGCTGGCTCCCAGGTCACTGGATAGCTCCAACAGGGTTAAAATCTACCAGACCTGCTTAGTCCTGCTCTAAGCTCTTGTTTGGCATCATTGTGAGCCTCACATTGTGTGATGGGCACTCGCCCTCTGGCTCTGCTCTCTTATGGTGCTGCTTAGCACTAGGGAAATGCTTTCACTCCTTGGGCAGCATCAACCAGGGGTTTTATGGCTAGGTTTCTAGTTCCCTGCCTTCTGTCCAGCATGAAAATGGCTGCTTGCAATGTGATTTACACAACTGCAGCTAACAAATGGGGAAGCTGTTATTCTGGCAAGATTTAGTCACTGCCCCTTTGACTGGCTGCATAATTACTTGTCTGCTGCCAGTGCCGAGTGGCTGATATAGATGCATATAGATTAATGATTCCATATCAGGGCAAGGGTTTGTAGAGCATTAATGCACTTCTCAGCAGCAGGAGAAGGGGAGCATCAGACTGCCAGCACAAGGAAGGTGAGAAATGCACAACAGTTTTTGTAGTTTTTGCTGTAGTTGACTTTCCATTGATTTCAGATGTCCTTGATTAGCCCTTTCTTTTTCAGCCTGACATGCCTGTGTTATGCTTTTTAGCTTGTGGGTAGCAAACAAAAGAAGTCTCATCACATCCCACTGGACTTCTGCTGAGAAGAGATTAAACCACTATATCTGCACAGTAGTGTTCAGCATGGATTTCTTATCTTTCCCTGTGCAGGCAGCACTGGAAATGTGAGGTGTGAAACCACCTGGTGGTTTTTGTAGCATGCCCTGGTGTGGCCAGGTAACAGGACCACTTGCTCAGCCAGACATCACCAAATACTGATCCCCTCCGCTAGCATGATCCTCCTTGGTCCATGAGACTTACTTCCAACCTGCTAAATGTCTTCATCTCTCAGTTCTGACTTCTGCTTCTCCCCAAACTCCTGGCTGACAGGTCTTTTAGAACTCTCCACTGCCACTTCTCTATCTCCTACAGCTTTTTTCTTCCCACATGTGACTTGTAAACTATGCCATTGGAGGTAGTGATTGGGTACTATCATGCCCAACTTAATGTCTAGTTATAAGGTTCTGCTTCTTTCCCCCAACACTGATGTTGGGGGACAGGAGCAGGATGGAGGCTGAAGAGAGTTTCCTGACCTGAATGGCTGTCACTGAAGTCTGTACATTGCCACAGACAGGTACTACAGCAACAGAAAACATCAGGATCATTGCCACAATAATGTATCTGAGAACCCAAGTCTTGCTATGTCAGAGGACAGAGCTGATGGACATAAGGTCTTGGCTGGCACACGGGAAGAGCCACAGATCTTTTATCCTCCCAGGAACACAGACTGGGACAAAGCCTATGTCCTTTGAGCTCACATGAGAATGAGGAAAGTCTAGACATTGCCACGGTTGCTCAAATATCAGCTGCACAGAAGAGATTGTGTAATTTTGTGCTTCTGACAAGTAGGGAGCAGCAGATTGTGACAGCTTCAGCACAGAGTGCTGTACTGGCAGCACCTTTGCTTTTAAGGGCAAAGTCTGATGGTGAAGAACTGCATCCCTTTCTTAGAAAATGGATATGGTGCTCCATCTTTTGTAACAGGGGTGTGGCCAGATGCAGCATCGCTTGGCAAAAGAATGAAGTGCACTTTCTGGAAACGTTGATGCACACATTCTGAAAAACATTCTGTAAGTTTTTCAGGAAAAAAAAAAAAAAAAAAAAAGTGACATATGGTAATTAACTGAGAGTGGGTGCATCTGAGGGGGTGAATGAAAGGTCTGGCAGAAGATTTCAGCTACCTGTGTTCCAGAAAAGAGCCATGTGGGTGAACGTGATGTTCAGGGTAAGTCAATATTTCTCAAATGTGGAACTGTTGTCAAATACAGAATGGTCCCCAGACAGATATGGGAATTGTTTCTCCCCATGCAAAATGCACAGTGATATCCTTAAAGACTAGGAACTTGTCCTAGGTCCATCATCAGTGTCAGCGTGAACAACAAGGGCTCCCATGCTGTCTCCCATACCCAGGGGCTAGTTGGTGGGAAGAACCCTGATCCGTGCTAGGACAGGCTGAGCAGCTGCAAGGGTGAGTGGTAGTGTCAGAAGCAGAGACTAGTTTTTGTTTTTGAACTACATTTTTTTTTAAGAGGTAAAGTTGTTAGTAAATAAATAAATGTCAAGAGTTATTTTACACATGAACGTCACCACGGTGTGATACATAGGGGACAAGATTTAGAGGAACTGGGTGCATTTATTGAAATACAGTGGGGCTCATTCTCCCCATGTAAAGCTCCTAAAACCTCAAAAGGTCCTCTGAAACTCCTCACTTTGTTGTGCTTGTTAATTTGTCACTGCAGAAGTCTGCCCCGCAGGGGCTTTTTTATTCTCTTATTCAGAGAGGCTTTTTCCATTGACTGGAACAGGGCTGTCATGTGCCAGCTCATTTCTGACAGCCACCATCTGAAAACTTCAGTCTGGAACAATTATGGCTGTGAATCTCTCCACCAGAATGGGTTGCTCCTGGATGTGGGTTCTTGAACCAGGTCCCAAACCTGATATTGCTCGATATTGCCAGGGCTACACAAGTTAGATTTTCCTCCAGCGTTTCCAACTGTTGGGATTTTATCACATTATCTGAAATTCTGCTTAATGCCTCATCCCCTAGGGCTATAAGATTATGTAAGAATCTCTGCTTTTATTACAAAATGAAGTTCATTTTCTAGTTTTTCCAGAAGAACTTATAAATGTGACCCATAATAGTGCAGTAAATGTAAGGTTACTAGCACCTCCCCCCAAACTATTATATTAAAGCCAACGATTTTTTATTTTTTAAGACCCAACTCATGACTTTTGAATGCCTGAGGGACACTGTAGTGTACTTTCTAAAATACGGCTATTGTTCAGCTTTCAATTCTGATTTTTTAGTTCCCTATCCTGACAGCATTGCCTAATTCAGGGATTTTTGTTTCCCTGAATTTTTTGAACGCAGCAGCTCTGTCATGCATTTCTGACATTCCAGAAACGAGCCCCCGGGAGCTCTGTCATGCATCTGCTGTTGGAGGTGCTGTAACAAATGTCCAACAGCATGTTTGCAGTTTCAAAATCATGCTTGTCTGAAAAAAAATAAAAATAAGAAAAGTGGCTAGATATATCCCTTCTGGCAAGATTTCCTCAATGAAACTTTGTTTAGGATACACATTCCATTACTGTTCGGGGGGATCTTTCTTACTGCAGCACCTGAAAGGAGAGGCACATGGGCGGTGAGGCACCCACATGTGCATCTCAACTCTGTGTGCAGCCATCCCGTCTGCTTTTTTATGGGCAGAGTCAATCCATTTTTTTTCTGACAGTATCTGGGGAGAGGAAATTCTCTTACTGCTCAGGGACCATGTCCTGCTTACTCTGAGGTGGCTCATGGAAGAAAAAATGTGCCCCCTTGTCTGACCCCTGGTGATATTGGTGGGTGGTGTTTCCACTTGTAATCAGTGATGGCCTGTGCAATGCTTCTGAAAGGCACACTGGTGTGAATGAGGTCTGAGGGGATTACGGTTGGATGCTACATCCCTTTAGTTTGCAGAGCAGCTGGAAATGCTCCTTGCACCATAAGGTCCATACTGGACAGTGGCTTACAAGCTCTTTGGCATTGTTTTGGGTCATGTCATACGAATTTTCAGGGGTGGTTTCATGTTTAGTATGGGTCCTTGCCTTGGTCAGGAAGCTGACCACCTCACCTCAGCAGTGGCAAAGTGGGCTGGTGCCTACCTGTTGACTACAGTGATGTTTGCTGTTATAGACAGAGCCTTCTCACTTCGGGGTTGCTGTGAGAGAAATGGCATTTGTCTCACAGGTAGGATTATAGTGGCATAACAGATTCAGACTTTTATCAGAAAGTTCACATTCAAAGTGCAGAGTCTAGCTTCACAGTATGATTTGTTATGCACACAGGGGGACACATCCACCAAAGCTGTAATTTAGATGCTACTCAGCCTGTGAGGTACAAAACTTCATGGAGCCTTTATTTAAAATGATCCTATGGTCTAAAACACTTCTTCAGCTGGAGATAAGGCATGGGAGAACAGAGCAGTATACAGACCATAACAGCTGCACAGGGATCCTCGGATGTGTGGGTGAGACAAGCAGCTGAAGTCTCGGTGATGCTCATCAAGCCTTAAGCACAGACCCAGTTCTCTTTTGAGGGCATACTGGCACAGATCCAGTATTGCCAAGGGAATCATAACAATTTACATCAGCTGGAAGTCTGCAGATGTTTTATAGAAAGTGAATCCATCCTGCTTTTTCTGCCTTGCATCGTCAACAAGCTGATTGACACCAGTAGGAATTTGTCTCCTACTATCAGCAAAAGCGGGGAATGGGAAATCTAGCCCCAGCACATGGCTGCTGCAGCCAGAGGAGACATCTCATAGATGTCCAGTACATTTTTTTATTCATCCAAACACTCCAGAGATGTAGCTGGTATGGAAAAAAAGGCAAGTATTATGAAAACACTCTAGCCAAAGCTTGCTGTGGAAGCTGACATTTACAAACAACTGATCTCAAGCTGTTCTGGGGACTGGAGCTCAGTGGTGCTGGCCAAGTGTGATGGCTGGGACAGGATGGAGCCTCGGCTGCTGCTGCAGAGATGCTCAGCATCTCACCACTCATTGGGAACAGCAATGGGTTTCTATCTCTCTCCTGGAGAACCCAGGCTGGAAACATGCTGAAGTGGTGGCCAGAGAGTCCCTCTCCAGCCGGGAGGGATGGAGGAGGTGGCAGGGAGGAAGTACCCTCACCCATGCAATGTCCTCAGGGGACAGCATGTCAGGGATGCACCAGGGCAGCTGTTGTGGCTCTCAGAACAGGCTCTAAGCCATCTTATGGGTCTCAGCCTCTTGTGATGCTATCTAGGGTGGCTTCTGCACTGTATGGTTTTTGAACAAAAGTATTTTGTTTTATGACCATCCTTTCAGGGCATAAAGAAAACTCTCTCCTTTGCCACTCCCTCACCAACAGATGGGTCTTGCATTGTGAAACAGACAAAACAATTTCAGTTTAGGTTTTGCTACAACTCCTTGCCCCTATTTGTGTCATCTCCTGACCAGCTCTACTGCTGTTCCACAATTCATAAGTCATTCACATTACATTAATCACCAGGACACCACTGGGACCAAGCTCTTGGGCTGCAGTGGCAGACCCAAAGGCCATGGACATTGCCCTTGCTTCAAAGTTAACAGTGTTATGTCAACAACAGGCACTGATGGGAGCCTCCGGCCAAATTCATGCAAGTTCAAAGGATTAATCCTATGGGTTTTCCAGTGTTTTGGATCAGATCTTATGTGCTCTTTTACAGGAACAAACCAACTCCCGTGGGAAAACACTGGGCAGTGCTTATACATGTGGAGCAAGAGAGCATAACATATCATGGATGGTCATAAATGTTACCTGCAACGTGCAGCCTGCAGAAATTTCGTCTCAGCATCTAGTCTTCCCCAGGCTCATCAGGCATGTGCCAAATCACATACCTATCCATCTTACGTAGATCCCCAGGGGCTCCAGAGCTCCCTGCTCCCTGAGCACCCTCTGTGCCCCATAGGTCTATTGCAGGGTTGCAAAATCTGCAGGTAGCTGTGCAACCATGGCTCTGCTGCTGGGGCACAGAAATTCCCTTTTGGGTCCTGCAGAAGGCAGGAGGACCCATTGTCCACTGGGGGCTGCACACTGTTAAGGACATTTTCCTGGGGCTTGGGTCTTTGGTTCTGCTTCTGTGTACTGTTCACGCCAGTCATTCTGGTGCCTATCACTATGGCAGTGGTTGCTGTTCAATGGGCTGAACATGTTAGATATGTCTTTCAGCTGAAGACCCGCCATATGACCAAGGGGATGTATGCACACATACAGCTGTGTTCATAATGGTGCTTCCAAATGATAAATACCAGCATTTAAATGACAGCCAGTGAGACACTGGTAGCAGTTAGGCATTGAGCTGGTGCAAAACACTACCAAAACACCCAAGCACTGGGTGAAGTTCAGACTGGGACCTGATCTCTGCAGTTCGAGCCTCTTTCCCATAGAAATGACTGGGATGTCACCAAGGATTATGGCTTCAAACGAGCAGCAGGTGAACTAAGAAATGAAGATCACAGGCAACCTTCTGCTCTCAGTTACACTCCATTGACGTCAGTGGGGTTGCCTGGGGTTAACTCGGAGCAGACTTTAGTGGCTTGTATTCAATGCGTACAGCAGAAGCCCCCCAGAATGCTTTTCAGTAATACAAGCAAGTATTGCTTGTATTACTGCTGCAATATGGTACACCACCAGCTTCTGCTGGAAAAGCTCTCTTCCTATCCGAATAACAGAAATAACAGAAAAAAGCAGCTTGTCCAGAGAAAGCGTGAGGAGCTCTTCCTCAGGGGAATGAAAGGGGATAGGGCGGCCGTGGGACTTGCGTGCTACACACCTCCTGTGGCTGGCTGTGGCAGCACGCCATCGGCTGGCAGGACACAGCAGCTCCATTGCAGGGCTGCAGTTCCTCTGGCAGACAAGCTGCTGCATAGGTACAGGTCTGTCGAAAACCTGCATGCTTCCTCTCATCATGCCCATGTGCCATAAGACCTCCCTGTTTCAGAGTTGCTGTAGTGATGGGTGGGAAATGTATCTGCAGGTCACTTGCGTAAAATAATTTCTGTGTGTGTCCCTCAGTCTTCCACTCAAAGTCAGTTGTGCTAGAGCCTGTATGTTTGAAACCAAATGGACTTTTTCTTGTGAGTCATTTATATATATTCCTGCTTCTTAGGTTTTGTTCCTCTCTCTCCAAAATAATAAGCAAGACCAACAAATGGTAACAGAAAAGAAGTGAAAAACATTTTTCAATCTGACATGAGGCACCATTGTATGTACGCTTATTTCATTGTGCTTTTTCTTGGTTTTAGTTTTGGTTGTTTTAAAGAGGTGCTGATGATAGCTAAAATTTTACTTGCAGGAGTTCTGATAAGAAACAGGCAAATTGTACTTTGTGGTGTCTGCATTTGTGCAGCACCTTCTGAATTACCATTTGCAGTGCACTGAGACCAAGGTCATCATGACAAATTATAATCCCAGCGCATTCCTGTCCTGAAGTGCCTCATAATTTCTGCAAGAGGGATCATACCCTGACCATCTTTCAGTCCCCACTTGCTTGTAAGCAGGCCATGAGCCCGGGCCTGCACTCTTCTGATGGTGTCCGGGGCCTGCACGACTCACACTACCAGCTGGGGAACGGATGGTGTGTTCACTGAACACTTGGTGTCATGATGGTGAGTGAGAGCACTGCGGTGTCCAACTCAACAAGTGTTTTAGGTGTTAGGACAGGTTTCCCACGCCAGTTCATGCCACCTCTTTGCATGGTAGGCAGAAGGAAGGGTAGTGGCATGACAGGAGCTGTGCTGCTGGGTGAGGCCTGGGAGGCTGGAGATAGGGCCCCACCAGAGGGGGGTGGCAGAGGCTGTGACCACAGCATTGGACGAAATGTATGGATTGTTCTGCACCATGAATGGTCCAAGGATAATGAGCTAATTTCTCTCTTTTACCTTGCCGTGGAACCGAAGAATATGGAAATGCCTCAATAAGTTGATGAAACGTGATTTCCTGATACAGGCCTCATGGCATTAAGGTGTTGCAGACTGCTGTGGAGGAAGCCTCTTCCTCTCCGCAGAGTCTGATCATGAACCCCTGACATGCAAGAGGTCATCATGATCGGTGACAACATTACTAAAAGAAAGATATTGCAGTCAACATAACAGATATGTTGGACACCGATGGAATAATCTTACGTTCATTATAATCAATTCAAAATATCGTTGTTGCACTCTGCGCATCAATTGCAATGACAGATTGCAATTACAAGGAAGAATTTCCTCACTCTCTTTGCCATACATACTGGTGCATAGTTAGCTAGCTGCATCACAATGTGTCTTACCCTTTCATAACAGTATTTACACTATTTCAGTGCAGTAATTGCACTGCATTATGCTACACAATTTTGCCCCTCTGCAAGATGGGAGAACAGATTAGATTGGCCTTTTTCAGTACCAGCAGATCTTCTGAGATGAAAAATTCCAGAAAAAAATACAGCATAAGTACTGCAAATAATTAATGCAAATCTTAGATTTCCCAATTCCCCAACATTTCAAGAGAAGAAAAGAAGAATAGTTTAGATTCATGCATCAGAGCTCAGTAGGTGTTGAAATATTAGGAGGATCACAGAACGGTCCAGATGTCTGAGAGCAGAGGCCAAGTCAAATGCTTCTGAAATCCTGCAACTGAAATATGAGAAGTTAGGATGGGGCTGTGTTTCTTAAAGAACTTTAAAGAAAAGTCATTCATTTGGACAATTCAGGGGAAAACAAATTGGTGCAGGAGTGGAAAGCTGACCTGAGTAGCTTGCTTGCAGGCTGCAGTACTACATGTGGCAGAAGTACACCCTGTTTATTTCGTTGCAAATCAGGTTTGCTGAATGATGCTGCAAAATCTGTAAATGGCCAGAGAGGCCTCCAGTCACCACCCAGCCTGTAAACCCAACTGAAAGTGCAGTGTCTTCAAAGAACTTGGAATTTTGCTCGGCTCTATGAAGAACACCTCCACAGCACAGAAAAATCACCTGTGTCAGACTTCACCCCAAGCCACTCAGTGCCTCCCAGCAGTCATTTTCCATTTCCATTGAAGGTAGCATTGCCCATGCCAGCCTCTGTTCTTTTATTTTCTGGTTTTCCAGTGAGACAATGTCTCTGGCTTTCGTAGTGGTGACATGCAGTGAGAGTTTCTCTGCTGGTCACAGCAGCAGCCTTTATTCAATGAACTGCCAGAGCAGCAGAGAGATAAACAGAATCCGCAGTGTGGGAGCTTGCTTCCATACACGGATATATTCAGTTATTCATGTTGGAAACAAGCATATTACACATCTCGTGTCCCAGTCTCAACCAAAGGAGAACGTCTGTTTTCAAGTGTTTTCGTCCGCATAGTACTTCTCATTGCTTATATATTAGTCTGTACAAGAGTTACTTATTTCTTCATCGCCTGCTTTCAGTCTGTAGTCTGTGGACCTCCTCATGCTGTGACTACTTAAAAGGGCTGAAAACGAGATGAAGAAAAGTAAGGCCATTTGACTTTGCATCAAAATGTAGACTGGATAAACTGGATTAGTGCTGTGTGTTTGTTAAAAATTGCTTTGCAAACAACTTGCAAGGGCAGAAAAAGGTAACTAGGTGAATGAATATTACAACGCACCTGGTCTTTGTGCTCTGAACTTCATACATGGACTTCCTGTGGAGTCCTCTGCAGTACAGAGAGCTCAGCTGATGGGTCGTTGTGGGAATAAGGCTTGGACTGCAATATTTGCAAACTGGGGACTGCTTTTCATTATGAGCTGTGCAGAACCTCATCTCAGCAGAGGCTTATGGGCATGACTTAAGACAACAACAATAATTAGCTGTACACTGCACACATTTCAGCTTTATTAGGGAAAAAAACAAACAAAAAACAAACAAACAAACAAAACACACAAACAAGGCAAAGCAAAGCAAAACGTCACACTAATAACTACTCTAAGTAAAAATTTAAGGAACATTTTACTTTGATAAGCTAAGCCTGAAAAAAATCTTGGATGCAAAGGAAGTTTGGTGTCCCCAGTGTTTCAGTTCCACTGATTTCACTCTATACAGTCTCATCTCCCCTTGCATGGAAAGAGGAAACTTCTTTCCATGATGGACACAGATGAAAAACAGCTTGCAGTATGTATTATCCACTAACCATCCAGCTTGTGCAGCTGGAGAACAAAATAACTCCACCCTGCACAAGTGTATCCTCTCTGCTCACATTTACAATGTAAATGCACACCCTTTCAGTTTAGAGCAGCTCAGCTCTCTGGAGTCCTTTATAAAAAATTAAAAAGCAGAGGAAATGAGGGGTTAGCAGCAATTTGTATTAATATGTAACAGACACCACTGCCAATGTCATTTCTAAATGCTGCAATTAGCCCATAAAAGGCAAAGACTAATTCTTGGACTTGTACAGTATGGTGCAGTTTCAAAGTTCTTGTAACACAGCCCATTAGGAATTGGTGATGTAGAGGTCCTTGGTCAATTCCCTCCGTGGAGAGAACTTTACCACAAAACAAACAAACAAACAAATAAACAACAAAAAAAACAAACAATGATAAAAAAAAGTTGCATTTCTACGGAGCAGATGAATTGGATGTGACTGGACTTAAAGAAATTGAAAGAAATGTTTGTAAGTTCAGCCATAAGTCAGGATTTCTCTGTTTTCTGGGTAGGATTGTTGTTATTTCATTGTTGTCTTGTTTTGCTTTGTTGTTGTTGCTAGCTCCAGAATTCCTGGAAGATCTGTAACATATGTTCATCAACTGCTTCTACTGTTATTCAGGTTCAGAGGTGCACTTGTCTGGGGATCCTTGTTCTTAATCATCCACTGCATGGCCCCAAATTAACATTGTCATTATCACACAATATCGAACCGCTGGGATTTGCACACCTTTAATTCTTGCCAGACTTACTCATTTGCTCCTCAGAGAGGACACCACTGAGCTGTGCATGCTCTTTGCAGAAATGACTGCTAGTAGGTGGTTGAAACAGAGGGGTTCATCAAGTAAAGAAAATTCCACAGATCTCAAAGCACCTTTTACTGCTATATGTTATGACTGCACATTCCCTTTCTTCAAATGAGGCCTTTTAGTGCTTTGCAGAGCCAAGCTCACATTCGCTCTGCTGATAACATGATGTAAAGTATCTGGAGTCATGTTCCAGGGCATCATCATCAATTAGAGTCTCCCTAGCTAATTATTAATCTTTTTCTCCTCATGCAGATGTTGCCCCCACATCAGGCTTTCTACATGGATAAGACTGATTGCAAATGCTGTTCATATAAATATTTACAGAGTAGAAAGAGGGACAACAAAAGACATTTTTTTAGAAAGATCATATGATGTATGCTGGCGGGATAGGAACAAGCAAGACTGAGTTAGTGAGGAGATCTCAAGACTAATGTTTCTCTAAACCCTCCTAGAAAATAAGCTCTGATTTTCAGTCTTTCACTTAAAATGGAGATGGATGCTAAGGTATTTCTGAGGGATTAACAACACCAGTAGCCAACATGTGTATTTTCTTACAGCAATGCCTCTGCCTGTGCCCAAATCCCCTGGGCAGTTGCTAATGTTGAAGTGGAATACTCCTTTCCCCTCAGGGTACAAATGCCACTCCTTCTGTGGCTATTCCCTTGTTTTAGTTTGTTTCAGGACAAGGATCTGCTTTTCCAGTGCGCTGCAGCAGCTCCCGAATGTGGACAACTGCCTTGGCAAAGGAAGGCTCTTCCAGCTCCCCAGTGCCACCTCTCCCACTGCAGCAAAGATAGCTGTTAAGAAAAGAAATGCCATCAGCAGGGCAACAGGTGGTATATTGCAGCGAATCATGAAAGAGTTATAATAAGACAGAGGGAGCACGTGTGAGAGAGAGGAAGAAAACGTGAAAAAGAGGAGGACAAAGCTGAAGGAAGACCCCGTGGCTAGCAATTTTTCTGCCATTGCATTTACATGGCACTTAACGAAAGGCTTGCTGATTTTACAGTGCTGGGGTTGTGTATGGCCCTGGAAATGTGCTTGCCCATTGTACTCCTCACTGTTTGCTTAGAAGGAATTCAGGAGGGATTTGCTTTCTCTTGTTTCACGAGCCCCACGTTTCCACGCTGCCCGAAGTGGATACGTACCAGCTGGCCACGTCCATCACCGCTGCCGGGACGGAGAATTCCTGATTATACTTAGAGTCACAGACTCCGCTCCGTCATTAGCAGAGGAGTGCGGCTCGCACACCACCATCCAAAATGCAGCTGGGGAGCTCTGCTTGCCTGGCCTGACAGTGCTGGGCACTCTCCGGACCAAGGATGAAAGACCTGCTAGTGGTGCCCCTTGGGCACGTTCTCACCCTGGCAGCCCTCAGCCTGGCCGAGACGCTTCAGAAAGGTTTGCAGGGAGGGTTTGCACCCTGTTCTGTCCTGCCAAAGGACGTTTTGCAAAGGGGAAGGCATCTCTGGCAATGGTGGGGTGGGTGGTGTTCCCCAAAATGGGCAAAAATGTGCTGTTTTCGGCTCTGTCTGTCTGGTGGTCACTTGGATGCTTTTTGGATAGCAGGGAGAATAATTTGTGTCTCACACTGATTGCTGAGGAATAGCAATGAGACCTGTTGCAATGGGCAGTGGAGAGCTTTGGGTTCAGAATGGGTGGGATGGACATGTCCTGTGTTGTCTCACAGGTTTCCACTGCTGGGGGGATGCAGTGCCGCCGAGACCAAGGCTGGTGCTGTCCCGCCTGCCTGTGTCTGCCTGTGGGGGTACACAGCTTGAAGATGACACTTTAAGGTCTGTATAGGGTGTACATATAAATACAAATAAGCAACTTGTCTGTTGCATGCAGCAGGGTGTTACTACACCTAGTTTCTCTCCTGCACAGACATACACAAACATACCTTTAGCCAATGCATGAACCAAAAAATAATCAGCTCAGAAAAGTCCCTGAGGTACAAATGGGAACACTGGTTTTCTGGATTTGCCATCTGGTGACCCTGTGGACAAAGGGATTAATTGCACATTGATTGTCAGGAGACATTCAGAGCATGCCAGAAAATGTGCAGCTTCAGGAAAAAAAAAAAAAGCAAAAAAAACAACAACCTTAAGGAGGATATTGGTAGTCACCAGTTAGGCGCATGTTGCTGCTCTCACCCAGGTGTATTCTTGAAGCTGGAGGTCAGTTTGGCCTCAAAATGGGGAAAAAATACTTATTTTTAATAAAAGCTTTTGAAATTAAAATGTCGTCTTTTTGCTAAGGCAGTTAACGTAAATTGGTGTACCCCACTCTTTTTCAAAGTGGTGATAGCATGTGACCGGAGGGACAAAAAAAACAAAGAGGAAGGGGATTTGCTTCCTACCCTGGCGGCACAGTGAAGTGAGGAGATAGTCATCTGTTCCTAAAACATCACGGGCAGCTGCATTACCACGTCCGTGGAGAGAGGCTGCATGTGTGAGTGCAGCACAGAGGTACCCTACAGAGGCCCTGCAGTACGTCTGAGCTGGAAGAACCTCTGAGAGTGGTTGTAGGTTGGAGGAGCCTGTGACACTGCAGGGGAGGCTCTGTTTTCTGTTCCACTTTGTTGGCTTGGCTTCTCTTGTTTTAAAACTGTGAATTCTAACACCAAACCAAATAACCTGGTAGCTTCTGGTGGGTGGGAGGCAGTGTAGGATTTGGCTTTCCCACAGGCCCTGTGACTGCCCTTTCATTCATTTTGCTATCTTCGGTAACTACAGCTGACATCCAGAAAAATGGCACCAGAGCGGCTTTGCAGATGTATAGCTTAATTGATTTTCAGTGTTATCTAATCCCACATGGCTACCTAAAAATGTCAGAGAGCCCCCCCAGTGCACGCACACAGTAAGGTCAGGGGGCTTTTCTATATACTGATAAATATATATCGTACTGTTTTGATTTCATTTCCCTGCATTAAAATCTGGTCATAAAGGCGTCATAAGTCTTGACTGCTCTCCTGAGAAAACTCGGAGTGATGCCAGTACCTGAGCCTCTCGTAAGGAGGCACCACCTCAGCCATTTTGGGGCTCTCTTGCTGCATGTTGACAAAATGGTGGTGTGCTCCACTGCTTACTATGGCCTGAAGATACACCAAACGACTTCTGGGCTTCCATTCCTCTTTCGTCTCACAAAGTGAAAGGAGTACTGCCTTCACCTATGTATCTGTTGTTATCATGGTCCTTCTTTGAGGCCGTAGAGTCTAGGGTGGTAGGTGTAAAACAATGTTCCTTTTTTTTTTTTTTTTTTTTTTTTTTTTTTTTTTTTACCACAGGTGATAAAGAATTATGAACAGTGCAAATCTAACTTTTTTAAATTTTTATTTATTGAGTGTCTGTTCTCATTGTGACAATTATAAAACTGGTTGCTTTGAATTTTAGTTAATGTAAGAATTTACATTTCTTAGGGTTAAAAAAGCATCATTCCTGAGATCAAGGCATGTGGACAACAGCAATAAAAACATACAATATAAAATTAGATCGTAAAACTGCATTTGAATCAGGCTTTATTCCATCAAAACCTCATAAAATCTGTCATGAAATAACAACATCTCCTTTGAAGTAGACAGAATAACCATCAGTGGAAATTATTCTCCTAAAACGGCTGCCAGTAACAAGAAAATTTAGGCTTTCTGAAAATTTTCCACGTGGTTTTGCTAGAGTGGGATTCATCCGGGATGCCATATAGATACTACTTCTATCTAGTATGACCTAAAATGACCCAATAAATTGCAGCTTGTTACAATTTGAAGCAGTGATCTCAAACAGTGAATCTGACAGAGATGTGTTTTAATTAACATTTAGATAGTATAATCTTTAGTGCTACGTTAACTGTAGCTTTAAGATCTTTCTGTATAAGTACAGCAATTACCAGCTATGCAATCTGAAATCATATAATCTAGAAATGTTATTGAGACATGTTTGTTCTAATGACAGTTCAAAAGTGTCAGGACTTTTGCATAAACCTGTTAGTGGAAGTCCACCCTTTTCTTACCCTAGCTTAATTCCAGATGAACTCCAATGACGTTCTATTTTAATTTAATTTTATTATAATAAATTTATAAATAAATTTTATTTAATTTAAATTTTAATAATTTATTTTAATTAATTAAATTAAAAAAGATTTGACGTAAATGCTTCTTATTATTATCATTCACTTATACTGGA
>CM021797.1:74406685-74424600 GCA_011076525.1 Nettapus auritus
GTGAAAGGAAAGGAAAGGAAAGGAAAGGAAAGGAAAGGAAAGGAAAGGAAAGGAAAGGAAAGGAAAGGAAAGGAAAGGAAAGGAAAGGAAAGGAGAATGAGAAACAGGAAGTTTGTCCATTGCTGGTTGATGGTGAAAGAGTCATTGCCTATGGCTGCTGCGGCTGTGGTGGGAAATTTGCCTGAGTAGGGACTCCCAAATCTGCCTACTGATTTTCCCTTTGGACTGAAGTTTTCCAAGAGGCCAGCTTGTTTCTTGTTTGGAAGATCTCACCAGAACTGTCATGGGTTACACAATGGCTTGTGGATTGGACTGGTAGGAAGCTGATGGCTCTAGAAACTGGCTGCAGGGAACCTGGTTGGAGACAGCTGCAGCTCCAAACGGTGCAGCTTTATGTATGTGTCCCTTCCATTTCCCTCTGATTTTCCATCTGAATTGGTTGATTCTTCAGGTAAACAGAGCTGTTCTCTTTGAGGACTTGCACATTTTCTGCCCGCTTAACTGAACACCAGATTGATTTTTCAGTTTCTGGTCTTTATGTGCTCAATATCCTTCTTTTATTTACAGAAGGTGTTTGCTCTCTGGTATAAATCATAGCCAGTTTCATAGTGCTGAGACCAGTGGACTGCAGGGGCAACCAAATGTAGGCAATGAAGCATTCAAGGTTCCTGGATCCTGAAAGAGAAGTTGGGTTAAGCAAAGTTTTGCAGAGTGGGAAGAGGAATGACTGAGTCAGTAGATGAACTCTTTTTTGTTTCATTTTCAGAATGAAATAATCTGTACTGCAAAAAGTGAAGAGAAAGGTCTATTTACCTAACAAGCTTCAAAAGATTGTTACATTTACATTTGGCCCAAGACTATCAGAGGTTATTCAGGGCACGATCCTGTTTCTAAAAGGACCATTGACTTCATTCTGGGGGGAGGGTCAGGTGTATTAGATCTGAATACAAATTACTGTAGGCCTGCTGTTTTCCTAAAAAATGCATTCATTTTCCTTTCTTTTTCTAATATTTACACATACAGACTTCAAGTATGTTAGAAATTCCTTAAATAGTTTAATATAGGAAGGTAATTGTTCCTAATCTAGATTCAGAGCTGTGTTTCTCCTCAACTCAGAGTGATGAGGCAGGCTGATGGTACTCAGATGTGGCTCAATACAGCCTTGGACCTAGGTTCTGCTTTGGCTCCACTGCTGAGGGAGTGGCCAAAGACTAATCAAGAAATGACTGAGGCAAATGCTCACTGTTATGCTTGTAAACCCCTCCAGTCCGTGCAGAAGAGCCACAGGCACTAGGGCTTTATTGCTTGGATCTACTAGACTGGGTAAGGGAATCTAAAAGTGGGCTGCAACTGCACCAAAACGTGGGCTGTAAAGGTTGATACCTTGTTTTGTCCTTGTCTCCAGAATTATACAGTCGAATGTTAATTGAAGGAATGGCAAATTAATCCCCAAATATCCTACTTGCAAAGGAGAGTCTGTGTGTGCTCTTTTTAAGAGGAGAAAGATTAGTTTTTAATTAATCAATGGCAGCTCAGTGCTCCCATACAACCTATCCCTTCATGTTCCCTTCATGTGTTGTGTTAACAAAGCAGTGCTGTTCTCTGGGCTCGCCTTGGTTTTTCTGGTAGGGCACCCATATAATACACCTTGTTTCAGGCTACCACCCAAACTAGACTGATGCATGTTTATTTTACTTTTTTGGCTCCCAAAATCTGAAGGTAATAATCCTGACTACAGCTTACTGTGTACACAGGTCTCTTCCCCTCCTGGTATTTTAGATCAACTCTCATGAATATTTAAAATACGGACTTAGTCACATACCTGTGTATGCATGCGTGTGCACACACACATGCTCAGCCCCTTGCACACCTCTTTTTTAGGCTGGCTCATGCAGGTTATCATTATTTTTAGTATTCCTTCCTTTATACCCCCTTAGCATCAGCATGTTAAAATAGATCCGTGTCAATAATAATTTAAAATGACTCAATGCAGGAAAATCACACTTCAGTCGGCCTTCTCTGAGCATTCATTAGGGCCCTGTTTTCATAAAACTTAGGAAAACATGCTGTTTTCTGCTTCTCTCTAATAGCGCTACAATATTTTTCCTTAAAACTTGCTGTTACCACTCACTGGAGTTACCACCCTGCATAGTGTGGCTTAATTTTAAAATAAAATGACTAACATAGCTTGTTAACTATGAATATTTAATCCCGAAGCAAATGCCCATTCAAAGAACTGTGCAAATATTTATGCCTAGCTAAATCAAGATCAGGCGGGCCCTGATTTCTGAAAGAAGTTTCTAATTTTCTGTTGTGAGCTTCCATTTTAATGAGTTCAATGTTAGTCCTGCAATTAGTTCCAAGTGCGGAGGCATCCAGCTTTGGCAAGACACACTCTGTGAACACAGGTACACTCCGACACACTTTAAAATGACTTGATGAAGCAGCGCCCAGAAACAACAGCAAGTCTCCTCTGTGCTGGGTCCACCAGCTCAAACAACTGATGACAGCCTTTGCCCCCGTGTTTGCACTGGTGAGGGGCCTTGCAGTCCTGCTTCTTGGCTGGTTTCTGCAGCCCAGGGCAAAACAGCATGAAAAATGCTGCTATTTTGATTTCCCAGATTGTTCTTCGCTCCATGTGGTCTTTCCTTTACAATACTGGCCTTTATTTATTACTTTTAAAGCAAAGTGGAAATACTTTGAAGGCTTTGTTATTTTCAAAGCAAAGTGTAAATAATTTGAGCAATGATTTTAGGGGAAATTTCTGGTGTGGCTCTTGTCACTAAACGGAAGGCAGTGAAGGAATTTCTTAGTGGAACTGATCCTTTGGTTGTTTCTGATGTCAGCCAGGGAGTGGGAGGGAGGCGAGGGTCCTCTGCACCTTCCCGAGCCCAGAAGCCTGCTCCCTCTCTTGGGGCGGGTTTCAGGCCCCTACATTCATGTGATGAACTAGTGAACTCTCATCAGTTAATGAGCCTTCATACGCAGAACTGGGTCAGGATTTTAATTGAAGGGTTGAAAAAGCCTGTCCATTCAGACTTTTTTTTTTTTTTCCCTCCCTTTGCTCCAAGTTCAGGGCAAACCCATGTGCATTGGGACAAGTGATGGTGGAATGTTTTCTCTCCTTAAAACGCAAAATCCATTACGGGCAGAAACATGATGACAACGGAGGTGGCTGCTGACAGCAGCAAGTGGGCAGGAGAGGAGGGGACCAGGGAAGCCTTCTCCACAGCACTCAGCAAAGCAAAATAAATGAACAACGGCCTGTTTGCTGGCCCTGTTAAAATTGGCATGTGAGGATGAATTCCTGTTGCTCACATACATTTGGTGGTGCCTACAAGAGGTAACATGTCCACTGAGATAGAGGAGCGATATTATCATCTCGGCCGCTTGCCAAGAAATGTGTTTTTAATTTCCTGGAGACAGCATTTCTGGCCAGCAGTTTTGTATTCATTTTCTAACTTAATCATTTTTCTAACTAGCAGTTTAATTGCTGCATTATCTATTTTGATAACGAGCACTTCTGCTAACCCTAGAGTAGAAGAGCATTTATATACTGCAGTATATAAATGAAGTAGTAGCTTGCCAAAGGACTGGTCAATATTTATACAAATTTCCTGTTGATTGCTGTACCAATGAATAAAATGATTCTATGACTGAAAGGCTGCTGGTTGAATTCAGGATTCAGGGCTGTGATAGAACAGAAGTTTTCACTTGCTTATGTGACTTGTAGTTCCTTCGCATATTCAAAGGATGAACCTTATTGACAGGATGTTGGCTGAAAAAGCTGAGGAGATTCATCCACTGCTGTGGAAATAAATAGGAGAACAGCTATTGCCTTCAGTAATGTTGAGAGCTGTCCTCAAGTGCAGAAATTCCCACTGATGTCAATGAAAGCTGAAGGCAGGGTACAGACTCTCGGGCTGTGCCAAGAATGTACTTCTTGGCCCTCATCTGAGCATTTGACATCTGTGGGGTCTGCATGGTAGGCAACATTAGTGAGACGTCCATGGTTTTTCCCTTCATGTACTGCACAGCTGTAACACACGCTGCAGAACAGGAGGAATTTTCAGTTTTCATTGGTATTTGCTGTGACATTGATCCAGGCCATAAATAGGACCAGTCCAACAAAAGCTATGCAAGGGCTCATCAGGTTCAACTTCTGGGCTTACTGCCTAAAACTGCACACCCTCTGAAGTCCACATGGCTTGCCATGTGTAACAATGATATTCTCCATACCCATTGTGGATAAATTGTATGTCACTGAAAGGATAAATTTAAAGCTACAAGCTCCTGACCAGTGAGAGACATGAGATTATTTCCATTTGGGCACACTTGTCAAACAGAGAAGGAAGCTGTCCTTTTTTTAATTTTTAATTTAATTTTTATTTATTTTTTTATTTTATTAACACATGGAATAAATTCCTCTGAATGGTTTTGCTTTACTGTCTTGCAGTCTTTTTCAGATGTGGTGCTTATAACCATTATTCAAAGTATATATAATTCCTGCATCAATTAAGAAGCCTGTATTGCAAAACAGCAGGGAAACTATATATTTTGTGATGACTTACAGGCCTGTTGATCTGGCTCAGTGTTCTGGCAGATTTTTACTCTGTTTAGGAGAATGATTCCTGTTCTCTTTGGGAGAAGTGAAGTGTTACTTCATGAATAGGTAGAGTGGACTTCTGTCCTGTATGGTCTCCATTCTTAAAAGCAAATTTTCAAAACAAAATTGAAAAGTTGACCATTATGTGCAGTTTCAAAGCAACAGCTGTTTAGAGAAAAGGTGTAAAAATATAAACCATATGCTTCTTTAACAGACTAATTTATTTCTATAGTACCAACTGTAGAAAGAGCATCTTCTAGAAATGAATTGCGTTACTGATTTTAAAATGTGCAAAGGGTTGTGGTGGATTATATACTAACTGAATACAAGGTTGAATGCTCTTTGGAGAGGTGTCCATCCATTCCAACAGCAGCACGCATATGGAGCTCAAGTCTTGTAGGAAGGTGATATTAGTTGTTTAGTTTTTTTAGCCTTTGCATAGTTTGTGTGTGTGTCTGTGTTTGTGTGCAAAATTCCTGAAAAAAAGGAAAAACAAAAAGAAAAAGGTTTTAA
Organism: Nettapus auritus; assembly: GCA_011076525.1. Taxonomy (NCBI): domain Eukaryota; kingdom Metazoa; phylum Chordata; class Aves; order Anseriformes; family Anatidae; genus Nettapus; species Nettapus auritus. The sequence continues at coordinate 74,411,805 of CM021797.1, forward strand.
GGTTTTTCTTCTCCTGAAGATGAACAATCTTCCTTCCCGTGGTGCCTTTCTAGGTGTTGAACCCAGCTAGTGAGTCCTCCATTATTCCCAGTTTGCTCAGTGATGCCTTTTTAGTTTGATACCCTGAATATCAAAGAAAAAGGTCATAAATTCATGGACTGTAATGTAAAACGAAAAATCACATGCATGGCTCTGGTGGTTGTATACTGAGCTAGATGCACCTCCATCTTGTGATTTACGTGAAGTTGATCTTGATCTCCAGCCTGTGGCACCAGAGAGTCGTGGAATTAAAGAGTTTTGGAGTATACTATGTGACAAGGTTTAGTTTTTGAAATCATCACTGCACAAAGGCAAGTCTAGAAATCAACAGTCTTAAATCTGTCAGGAAAGAAAGAAAGCAAGAAACAAACAAACAAACAACAACAACAACAACAAAAGCTAGAACAAGTGCAAGAATGTCCAATGTGCTTGTCAGGAAACTAACTGGATCCTCCAGAGACTTCATGATATTTTTGGATCTGATCTTCTTTCCAGTTTCCAGTTGGCATTGATTGAGGGCTACTAATCCTTTATCCAGGCAGTTTCCTTCACCCCTCTTTTGAAATGTTCCTTCTTGTCTTCCTCCTGTGCCACTATGTGACAGCACAAAAATGAAACAAATCAAGAGTAGAAGCAATGCTCCTCAGGCTACCCTGACTTAGATATTTGTTTTTGTGTTCCAGCTCTGGTAGACAGAAGTCTTTTCCTGCCCACAGTTTATTGCTTATTACTAGCTACTAAAATAATACTCTGCCACAGGCCACAAAAATGTTCCCCTATAAGCCACTTGTGAGAGCTGCCTGAGCCTTAAAAATAGGAAGGTCTTCCTTGGAGAATCATCCCTTCAAAGGGAACGATCTACCAGAGCATATGTAGATGCAGTCTAGATTGTTTTTAATTGTTTAATTATTGGGCACAGTGAGGGGACAGCAGTGTAAGTGACAGTAGAAAGCAGTTCCTTGGCTATTTATTTAACAGGCTGCCCTCAGGAAGTGTAACACACTAGGCTCCTTTAGCTGTTTTGTGCATCTCTTCTGTAGTCTTGGGACAAATTTGCATCACAGATAAATCAGCAGACAAAAAAGTCACATCGTATTTCAAGTCACAAGAACAAAAACATGCATTTAGTCTAAAGAACCTCTCTATTCAGAGGGACCACAGTCTGGAGATGGGTCCAATTTCAAATGAGAACTGCCTCTGGATGTGCCATCCAGAAAGTTTTCTACACTTTTGTGTCAACACTTCTGTGCTTGGAGCAGATGAAGTAGAAAAGGGAGGTACCAAGATATGACCGCAGCAGCAGGTCAGGACATTTCAGGTGAGGTGGAAGTCAACCCATTTCCAAGAAGCAGACTGACTGTGCAAATCTGACATTTTGTACTTAGACACTGGGCTCAGTTTCCCCAGGGAAGTTCTGATACCGACAGCAAGGAGGAGTAGGCAGGGTCCTGCAGCAGTAAATGGAGAATACTGCAGGTCATTGTTAGCACTGCAAAGGGTCTGGGGGGAGGGAGCACTGCAGGGAAAGAAAACAGAACCCAGCTGGCCTCTAATTACACCAGAGTAATTGTCTGGCCTCAGCAGGGTAGCGTGGGTGTAACTGAAAGCCCAGAATATCCCATTAAACCTCCTCCTGCCTACTGCAGTCACCATCATCATCCTGAGGTTCTCAGATGCTGCAGATACGACCATAGCCCTAATTACAGGGTAACAGGGCCAGCCACAGGAGAAAGAAAACAGCTGCTGACCTTCTGGAAAGGAACACACAAGCACGAGCTATTTGGCTTGCTCCTTCTCTGGTGTGGCATGGGCACGAGGTGTCTCCCACCTGCCTCCCAGTACCTCCCAGTGCCTCCCAGTGACTGTCAGTGACCTCTTGTGTGGAGGAGATGCAAGGCAGGCTTCCTAGGAGAATAAGGTTTTAACAAGTAATATACCAGCAATCCTTCTTTAATGGGCTGTTTCCTTCTGTAAAAACCACTCCTAACAGCAGACCTCAGAAAGATACCTTAAAGATACATCAGTTTCTCATATAGTGGCATAAAGTGTGTTTTAAGGAAAAAAAGTGTATACTGTAGACAAAATCCCTCTAGCCTGCAGGCTGTGTTGGGTAGCTGGGAAGCATGTGCTTCCTGCACAACAAGGAGAGTCAAGGACAGAGAATATCCATAGCTGTTAGGTAAAGGGGGGCAGAGCAAACAGAGACGATTGTCCTGAAGTGACTGTCCTTTCAAAATGAGATTACAAAACAGAGATGAAGATACAGAAAATATGGTTTTCCAGGCAATATGGAAATTTTACAGGGTCTAGTTAAATACCTACTTTTGGTAAGGTGCCTCTTGGTGATACCCCTTTTACTCAAGGCTGTTGTCCCCTGTCTACCAAGGACCTCTCCCACCTTTTTCATTCAGGGAGCCTGTGGGAGATGAACACACTTTTTTTCCACTTTTTCAACTTTTTTTCCACTGTAACTGACTCTTCCAAACGGTACAGCACTAGATTTTGGTCCTAGCTAGTTCTAGATTGTTCTAGTTTTATTTTTACGGTGCTTACACTATTAAACAGAGTGTGCCGGCTGTTGTGCCACTGTGTATAAATGGACCCCGCACATCCCCCAGACTGAATGCAGTCCCTCCTGGAAAGGACATCTCAGATTCAAAGACAAGGAACAAAGGTAGATTTCTGTATTTGGAGGATCCATTAGAGTTTTCAGCATTGAAAACCAAACAGACAAGAAAGGGAGAGAGCTAGGGTCATAAACACCATGGATGAGGTGAGCAGGGAACATGCCATTTGCTATTACCCTCCAACAAGAAGCATCCTAGCAGCCACCATGAGCAGCACTTTAAAACAGGTAAAAGGAAGTACTTTTAATGTGGCATGCAATTAAATTTATGGCACTGCTGTTACCTGCCAGTGGAGAACAGATGTCAGGACGCTGCAGGGCTTATCTCAGTTTTGGGTATCCCAGCAGTGCCTGTCATTTCCTGCTGCAGGAATACTTTTTTGTTTTGCCATGGAACTGCACAAGGTGATCCCACTGGTTGTTGTGGAAAGGCAACCCAGGTGCTGCTTTTCACCAGTCACTTTCCCTCTCTGCTCTGGTTTCCAACACAAATGGGATGGATAGAAGAGCTGCTCTTTGATTCAGGAGACCAGCAACTTCTGTTCCAGTCTTGCAGGTGGCAGCGGGTAATGGCAGAGTTAAACAGCATGCGGTGTGTCTCAATATGGTGGAAAGCCAGATCATGGAGAGATCTGGAAGGGTCTTTCCTTCAGAGAAACCAAACACATCTATAAGACGAGTACTGACATGAAAAGAATTTCCTTATTCATTTCCTTGGGAAGTAATTTGAACATGTTATCCCCGCTTGTCCTTGAATCTGATGTTTGCTCTGTATATAGAAAAGAACACTTGTACAGAACAGGTTTTATATAGTTACACAGGATATAAGCTATCTATTTACATTTTACTCCTCGTTATTATAGCTTTGCATATTTGCATGGTCTGCTTCTAGGATTCCAGAGACATCCACATGCGATGCAAAGTCTTTCAAAGATGAGAAGTTCCTGTGCCGGCCAGTGCATTTAACATTCAGTGAGTCCTTCTGCTGATGCAAATTGTCCCACTATCCATAAATCTTGGCGCTCACCCTAGAATAAGGTTACCTTGGAAAGCTATTGCCTTGCTAAGAAAAACTTGCTTTGATATTAGATACCAGAGCTGAGAGTCTGAAGGCATATGCTTCAGGATGGAGATGTGGTGGTTTCCTCCACCTCCCTTCCATGCACATCTCAAATTGTCCTGGCTGTCCACCTCATGGGGTTGTTGTACAGCCTCAGGCCCAAGGTTGCATGTCTGTATATTGCTGTGCTGTCTGGCCTGTGCTGCATGAGGTCTTAGAGCTACTGCAAGCTCCAAACCTCCCAAATCACACATCAGGAGCCAGAACTGCTCGGAGACTTTGAGATTTTGTAGAAAGTGTTAAAATTTCAAATGCATTGGTGTTCTTGTCCCAGATTAGCATGATAACCAGCTGAAGGGCAGCAGTACAAATGGGGCAGGCTGATGGAGCACTGCTTGCTTATGGCTCTATGCAGGCTCTTGTCTAGGGCCAATGCTTAATAGTGCTGTTGCTTTAGAAATAATATAGGGGTTGTATGTATTTCCTACAGCTTTTTTTTTTCCTTGGATAATCTCTATGCACATGACTCTCTGGCAATAAGCATGTTTGGATGAGGACTAAATAGAAAAGGTAAGAAATTTGATAGAAATAAGTGGAAGTGTCTCATATCAGCTTTGCCTGTGGTGATTTATTCCTCTTTGTAATCACTTGGTAGGCTTGCAAAAAGATAAACTTTGCAAGTTTTGATGAGAATTACTCAGAGATCAAAGCGACACTGACCTCACAGTTATCTTGGGGTTTAATCATCAACCCATCAGATTCAGTAGGGGGTCAAAGGGTGACAGCAGGCTATGAGCAGCAGCCAAGGTACACTGTGAGCTGTTCCCATACAGAGGTGTGTGGTGAGCCGTGTGTGGAGCCTGCCTATGGAGCTGCTACTGCTGCTTGCTGAAAATTTTGTTTGTTCTCTGAGCCGGGATCCAGACCCACCATATCAGCTAGTGAGACTGTGCCTGGCTTGTTTAGCCTGGGGCTTGGCGTGCCGCAGGGTGCAGCACACAGAGTTCATCAATGAATGAAATGTGCAGTGGGTTTTCAGGCCCGATATCTCAGGAATTATTGGGATTTTACAGGGACTAATCTGAAATGTCAGGAAATACAAGTGCTGCAGCACATAAACATATTTTCAGACATCCCCTTATCTCTCACCAGTGGGAAGGAAACTGTAGAACCTCTGCTTAGTACAGCTCAATGGTTGTCTGGCATAGATTTGTCAGGAGGAGCGAATGGATATGAAAGGAATGAATCTGGATGGAGATTTAGACAACTGGATTTCTTACTGGCAAAGGCTTCAAACACATTGGCTCAAGCTTACGGTCCTGTAGAGCGCATAGGTGGCAAGCACAAACGATTTCATGCAGATTAGTAAGCAAAGTTCCAGCCTGGAGAGCCTCTCTGTAGAGAAGGAGCCGTTTCAATCTATCATGCTTCAGGTATGAAAGAACTACAGGAACATTGGCAAGCAGAAGTGAAAAAGTGCTTACAGACTAGTTACCAAGTGTTTACATGTGAGCAGTGCAGAGGACAAAGGATTTGCTGGTGTGTTTGTATGAGGGAAGTTCCCAAGGTGATGTATACCACACCAGTTCTCCCAGCAGCACAGGGCATCAGTTCCCAGCACCAGAGGAGAATGCCTTTAGCTCATGGGAGCTGCCTTTACCCACTGCATCGTGCAGCATAGTTGGCAAAATTTTTCAGCATGTAACTTTCATAACCATCCCAAAGGCCCTTTTCCATGATAACAGCAGAACTCTCAGGGGAGGTGGGCAGGCTGGGATATCAGATTTTGCAGTGTGTAGAAACCAGGACTTGCTCACGTGTTCAGCCAGGGAGGGAGCCAGCACTCACTGTCTCTACATGGTTGCTGGCACAGCAGAGTTCTCCATGGCCTTAGCTCAGTTTGGACTACCAGGCACACTTTACAGTATGCCAGAACTAGCACCAAGCTCTCAAAGAGTGAATTTGTGCCTGTATTTACAGACTGGGTTACTTCACGTACACTGGAAATGTTGGCTGTGTTCTCCTGGAAGCCAAGGGTCAACCAACACCAGTGGAGGCATGAGGAAAGCACCACCACCTCCAGCCCCTGTGCTTGGCAGGGCCTGGTGCATCAGAACCAGTGTTAGGGCCTGCAAAACCCACCTGCAGTGGGTGTCCTCCCTCAGTGGGCCTGGGGGTGAGGGTTTTGGTGGGCTGGCGACTCTGGGCATGGCTTGGCCCTTTCCCAAAGGTATCTGCCAGGCCCCAGCCCACCCGTGCTGCTGCTGGGGTGCCAGTGGCCCAATCCAGCCTGCTTTAATGGAAAAACAGGCCTGACGCAGGCAGGCGGCGGCATCTGCCAGGACTGCTGGATCGGGCTGAAATCCCCTGGAAATGAAAGACAGCTCAGCCAAAGGCAGAGGGAGGGCGAAGTCACCTGGAAAGAGTTAGCTGCCCAAAGTGGGGGGACCCTGCTTTAATCTTTTTATAGCACAAAAAAATTCGTGACTGGGTTAAAGCCCTACTGTTTGGACTGGATGTTGTTACCTAATTCTCAGAAACGAGACCAGCTGGCCGTGGTACAGATACCTCCTAGCAAGCCCCATAGCATGCAGCACATCATTTAGCAGGGCTGTAAAAGAAAGGACATTTATTAGGGGGCTTGGGAGTGAAACTGAGTATGCTGGCTGGGCTTTTAGCTGGCTGTGTTTCATTTTCAGCTCCTCTGAGTGAGGTGCTCTGTTTTCTTTTCTGCTAAAATAAATAAGTAAATAAATGGAGCACTCTCCTCGTGTCCTTCCCACCTCTGTTTTGGCATACCCTTGTGTAAATCCTATGCCCAGACCCTGGGAGTCTCCACATGGATGCTGTTAATCTTGTGGTGATACTGCTCAGTGGGTGAAGGTCCTGGCAAAACCCACATTCAGAAGGATCTGAACAAGGCAGGCTTGTAGCTGAGGTGTAAGAAATCGTCTGATTGCTGGGGGTTTTAATTCTGAGGCACAGTGAAAACAAAACTGTGTCCTGAGCCCAGCAAATAATGTGAATTTTACAAACATTGTCATTTCCTGTTCCTTCCTCTTCCTGCCTTTCATCTGCCTGTGCCTCCTTAGGTTGCTTAGGTTGGCACCATCAGGGTCCACACTTCTTCCTCTCCTTCGCCTCTTTTCTTGCTTGTGTAATAACGCCCTCCCCCCCCCCCCCACAAAAAAAAAAAAAAAAGGCAAATGTCTGGGGGCTGGCTTCCTCCATTTATCTACAGGACAGATTTTGTCACTCGTGCAGTTGCCATGATGGACCTCGAACTTGTTCTGTTGGCCTTGCTCCATTCCTGGTGGAGAGTGACACCGGCTGCTCAGACTCAGCCCACCCTGGTTTTCCCATGACACCTGTAATGGGGCTGGGAAATGCTCCCAGATGTCCTACCACATCCCCTGGATGTCAGCACAAAGCAGCACGCACAGAGGGAAGGAGGGAAATGTTCAAGGCTTTTAATTTTTTCTTGGTGGTTTCCCAAAGGTAGAGCCCTTTAGAAAACGTGTCCCTGTGTGTGCCTGTCAGTGGTGCTGGAAAGGTTAAGAGCTGGCTGGATGGCCGGGCCCAAAGAGTCTCAGTGAATGGAGTCAAATCCAGTTGGAGGCCGGTCACTAGTGGAGTCCCCCAGGGCTCAGTACTGGGGCCTGTCCTCTTGAACATCTTCATCGATGAACTGGATGAGGGGATCGAGTGCGCCCTCAGTACGTTTGCAGACGACACCAAGTTAGGTGCTTGTGTTGATCTGCTCGAGGGTAGGAAGGCTCTGCAGGAAGATCTGGATAGGCTGGACCGATGGGCCGAAGCCAATGGTATGAAGTTCAACAATGCCAAGTGCCGGGTTCTGCACCTGGGGCACAACAACCCCAAGCAGAGCTACAGGCTGGGAGATGTGTGGTTGGAAAGCTGCCCGTCAGAGAGGGACCTGGAATTATTGGTTGACAGTCGGCTGAATATGAGCCAGCAGTGTGCTCAGGCGGCCAAGAAGGCCAAGAGCATCCTGGCTTGCATAAGAAACAGTGTGTCCAGGAGGTCCAGGGAAATGATTGTCCCCCTGTACTCGGCTCTGGTGAGGCCGCACCTCGAGTACTGTGTTCACTTCTGGGCCCCTCACTACAAGAAGGACATGGAGTTGCTTGAGCGAGTCCAGAGAAGGGCTACGAAGCTGGTGAAGGGTCTGGAGAACAAGTCTTATGAGGAGCGGCTGAGGGAGCTGGGACTATTTAGCCTGGAGAAGAGGAGGCTCAGGGGTGACCTTATTGCACTCTACAGGTACCTTAAAGGAGGCTGTAGCGAGGTGGGGATTGGTGTATTCTCCCACGTGCCTGGTGACAGGACGAGGGGGAATGAACTAAAGTTGCGCCAGGGGAGGTTTAGGTTGGATATTAGGAAGAACTTCTTTACTGAACGGGTTGTTAGTCACTGGAATAGGCTGCCCAGGGAAGTGGTTGAGTCACCATCCCTGGAGGTCTTTAAAAGACGTTTAGATGTAGAGCTTAGGGGTATGGTTTAGTGGAGGACTTGTTAGCATTAGGTCAGAGGTTGGACTCGGTGATCTTGTAGGTCTCTTCCAACCTACACTGTTTTGTGATTCTGTGATTCTGTGACCTGAGGAGCACAGCCCTTGCCCTGGAGTATCTCTCATGAATAAAATAATGTAAAAAAAAATATTTTACAGTACTTCTGTTAAATATCTAAACCTTAAGTTAAACTTTTATAAAGCAAGTAAATGTAAATACTTTAAGTGCTGAAGTATGGAAATTGTAAATTGTTGCAACTACAGAGCACACAGAGCTGCACAGAGCAGCACTAAGAGAGCTTCCAGCCTTCCACACTATGGAGATCAGCCTCTTCCTCTGTTGTCCCACCTGCAGTCAGCCCAAAAGCCATCCTCCCTGTGCTGGGCAAGACACCTGTGTTTCTTGTACATACCACAACTGAGACGAAGGGTGAGATGTCCTTCCCAAGCTTGCTCACTAAAGTGCCCAACAGTGGGATGGGGGAGGAAACACATCAAGGGGGAAAACACATTTTTAACAAGTCTGCTTGATGTGCCTTAGCACATAGCAGAGGTGAAGCAGAGACACCAGAAACACACAAATGCATATATTCTCTTGTGATTTCCCCCACAGTATTTGGTCCTTTAGGCTGGAATGGCCTCATGCTTTGCCTTCCCTATGTTCAAGCCAACAGTGCCTTGGCTGCTGAGACAAGTACTGTCCTCAGTGCGTGCCTGGGAACCAGAGGAGCAGGATCCAGATTTTTGCCCCCCCGATGCGGGCTACACTTGATCTTGCTGTGGCTCCCCATCCGTAAACCTGCCATATCTGATGAAAGGTGCCTATTTTTTCTCCTGTCTAACAACTTCATGCAGATTTTGGGAGAGCAGCAGGTACAGGGGATAGCACGCATGCCAGTATCAGATAATGGCTAATGGAGTGCTGGTAACTTAGGCATTAACAAGGCTGGATCAAAGCAGCAGTATCAGATCAGGCAGGGTCCTGGTGACACACTGTGCAAGTAACGGCAGAATGAGAAAAGCATGCAGGGCCATATTCTGGCTTTGGGATTTGATGTTCTGGCTTCAGCAGGAGCCATGTGCACGTAGCCACTGCCAGAGGACTGGCCCAAAAGTTTAGCATTTCTCCAAATGAAGTATAAAAGTAATTATGAGCTTGGCCCGTAGTGCTCAGGGTGGAATTCACAACCATCTGGTGCTAATGGCCTGGAGTGAAACCTTGGGAAAATGCTTCATTTTGCTTGTTATTCTTCAGAGGAGTCCCTGGCCAGGCACTGCGCTGCCCCAGTAAACACCACCTGTGGGGCGGTATGCAGGGGGAATCAGGGAGCTGAAATCAACACTTGTCCTCCTACCCTTTCACTTCACTAATGCTGAATTCAGTCTTCCCAAAAAACCCTGCCCAGGAGCCCACTGAATGGCTGTGCTTCCATGGAGGCAAAGTTTCTAGGTTGAAATGTGTTCCTGGTGTTGCCTATCCACTGACAAAACTGGCTTTAGGTGCTCTGTTAACACAGAACTCAGTTTTGTGCAGGCCAGGATGGGATGGAAGGAGCATGTGGAACGTAAATGCTTTTTTCAGTCCATCTGACATCTTGCAGAAGAAGCCTTCCCTGCTGTTGATAGAAGACATCCCAAAGGCAGGGACAGATATCCAGTCTTCCAGGAGACCCTCACTTGTCCCCTCACTGCTCTGCTTCGGAGGTCTCTTCAGAGAAATGGGGGCAACCAGTGGCCAATGCCAAGAGGTGCATTGGTAGACTGCGCAAACAGAGACACAAAAGATTGTGATGTGGTCAGGTATTTTGGGGAGGGGAACCGTAAGGGTAGCAAAAGTGGCAAATAGAGTATAATGCTTACCTCAGAACTCCGGGAGAATCTCCCCTGCTTACTGAAATTTCTGATGGAGATTTTTAGTCATTGCTGTGCTGCCCAGAAGGCAGGGAGAGATCATTACTCACTGAGCATGAGAAACTGGAGTAAGAAATGGCACAGAGCTATTCAGCCTGCTTCTATACAGACATTCAGGCATTTCTATTAAAAATTTTGGGTCAAAACTCAGATGTTCCATATGGGAAATACCTCTCTTCTCTGCTTTCCTCCTTGTGGTCCAAACAGTGCATCTGAAATACAGCTTGTGGAGGCCATAAGAGCTGTGTTTCTGGATTAAAACACATTTGCAGCAAAAATACTTAAGTTATTCTTTTCAGAAAATAAACAAACAAACTATTATTATTTTTTTTGGGGGGGGGGGTGGGAAGCCTTGTCTTCAGTCTGTGCAGTAACCATCTTGCCACAAAAGAAGCAGTAGAGGTGCAAAGTGACTTTAAAAACATTATTCCTCCCTGCAGTCTCAGCTTCCCAAAGCCTTTGCCAGTTGTGCCCCCATATGATGGATGCTCTCCCCCCAGGGCAGGCACTCATGGCATGGAAAATGTCAGGGTTTGTGGGTATCCACAGTCAGTCCTAATTGCCACAACCATACGGAGGAGCTTGTCTGACCCCTGACCTTCACATTAAGTGGCCACCCTGGTGGTCCCCTGGGTGGTTTCGAACCGTAACTCACCTCGTATTCACTGCAAGCTGTCCCTGTGTTTTTTGCACAATGGGGCTGTGTACAGATTTACAGAGGTAAAATTTTGTCTGTAATATGTGGAATACAGCCACATTGCCCTCTTTCTTCTTCTTCTTCATTCCCCTCCCAAGACTCATTTGTTGGGAAGCCTGTGCTCTGTTCCGCTTCTATTTGCAGGGACGTGGCCTATTTCGAGACTCGCTGGGGATGAAACACCCCCACATCAGACCACCCTCAGCCGTCCAACTTGATGCCTTTGTCTTCTCCCGCAGTTTTTGCCAGAATACTGAAGGCTCCCGAATCCCAAAATGTCACCTTTGGCTCCGTGGTGATGCTGCGGTGCACGGCAGCAGGTGCTCCGGTCCCCACTGTCACCTGGCTGGAAAATGGGAAAGCTGTAAGTCCTCCCTTTTTGGCCTTAGTTTCTGCTCCTGCCTTTCTCAGTGTTTGCTGTGTGATCATGCCAAGGCTGCCTTGCCTGCCCACTGCAGTGTTCTCATCTGTGAAATGCTCTCCCTTGTACCCAAATGTTGCACAGGTTGATCCGCTGGGATCTGGAAAGCCAGAGATGAAGGGTGCTTGAGATACTTGCAAGCTCCTCCTGGGCTAGGGTATCTTGGAAGACTTCATTGTGGCTTTTAAGCTTTTCTGCAGCCACCTTTCCTGGCCTTTCTCCTAATGTGCTAACAATAGCATGACAAAATGCCTTATTTGACAAAACAACATAAACTGAGGCAGTTAAGTAGAGATAACTTGTCTTGAGCATATTACCTTTGGCCTGTATGTGCCCACTGCTTCTCACAGGAAATTGACCCAAGGATTAAATACCCTGACCATTTAACATGGGTGATCCATGGATTACTTGTTCTGACCAGTTAATATGGGTGACTGCTTTGAATTTGGCTGGCTTTAATATCCATATGTAGGCCACTTGGCACCCAGTATTGTCTCCTCAGGAGTGCAGCTGCCCACCACCATCACAGCAGCTCTTCAGCAGGAGGACATTGGACTCCTTCCAAGCCCTTCTTTGCTGTGTATTCCCTCCAGTCCTCACATGGTTATGGTGGTCATGCTTTATATTCTCCATGGTCCTCCAACAGCATTTTTAAAGATTTGTGGCCCCAAGGCACAGTGCTGCAGAGGTAGCTGTATGCCCACCAGTGATTTGCCTCTGCCCTTTCTCAATGCTCTCCCCACAGCCCCAGGTCCTTCTGGACACTGGCTGGCCATGGCCATTCCTGTTGACTTGCTTGTCCAACAGGACCAATGAATCCTCTGATAGAAATTCGTTCCCTTGGGAAGGAACTCCATCTTGTCCCATCTCTCCTAGTATCAAGACATGTTATTAAGGAACCTGGTTTACTTTGTAGACTTACCTTCTTTAACTCCACTAAGCCTTATTGTATCCTCCAGTCTTATTATGCCTCATTTTCTGTATTTTAGCTATTACAATATAGCTCTATAAGCTCTATAACTTTCTGTATTATATTCTGTGCTCAGTCTTGCAGGCAGGTCCCTTCCTTTGCATCCGTCCTCCAGATTTCCTTAATGGTCACTGCCATAGTCCTCTGGATGGATTACACATATCTTTGAGACCTTTTTTAGCCACCATTGCCAGTGACTACGCCAAAGGCCATATTCCTGTCTGTAGTCTTCATAGTTGCTGAGAGAAAAAGAAAGTTGAATAATTCAATTGTTTATTTTTGGAAGGCTGGTGAAGGTCTTCCACCCTTTCTCTAAAAAGGCCTCAATGCATTGAGGATCTGTGTTTTGGGACGGCCTGTTCTCCTGGAGTTCTGGTGGGATCTAGAAAAGAAAAGGATATTGGATGAAGGGGTAGGAATTGTTTCAGATCACAGCATACACTGCTCAGTGCTGGCTAGGTTCTGGGGAGAAAAAGATGTAAAAATAAATCTGAACAATACAACAATTAAAAAAAAAAAAAAAAAAAAAAAAAAAAAAAAG
>CM021797.1:74424700-74516366 GCA_011076525.1 Nettapus auritus
AAAAATTAAAAAAAAAAAAAAAAAAAAAAAAAAAAAAAAGCTTGTGAGAAATTATCCAGAGTTCTAATCCATCTGAACTGACTTGATAACATAATGCCAAAACATATCCCTGGTCCCTGCATTTGCACGGTGACCAGCACACCACCCATCTCTGATGCAATATTTACACTAATGATGTTGGTCTGTTGATTAAGGGATTTCTTCCCATGCATGTTCCCTCACCACACCTTTGAGTGAAGCTTGAGTGAGGCAGAACAAATATATTATGTATTAATATTTTTTTTTTTTGGAGACAAACCAATATCTTTCCTAAAGACATGACAAACACTGATACATCCTTTCCTGCTTTTCAGTTATCACCACTAATATCTTTGGAAGCAGCTACACAATCCATTGAAATAATTTCTTCTAGCTTCCAGGAAGGTCAGATTAATCTGTCTCATCTCTCAGCTAGTTGTGTCAGTAGAGCGCTTTGCTAGAATGGATCCAGTGACACAACTCTCGCTGTCCTTAGGGCCAAGTTGCACATGGATGACCACATCTCCCTTCAGTTACACCTGCTGCTTCCTACTGGTGTGAAGAATAGAGCAGGCAATGCTGCTGCTTGGTGCTACTGCCTTTGCAAGGCAGAGTCTTTGTGTACCAAGTCCTCTGATTTAATTAGTGCCAAATGAACAAAAAGGACTTAAGGACTATACCAAGTCTGACTAGCTAAAGTCAGCTGACTCCAAGTTTATTCAGCTAGGAGAAGAACTGGCCACTGTCGCCACATCTGCAGCCCATGGAAATATGGATTTCCAGGTGTGAGATAAGAAAAACTATTGGTTATCTACGGGAGTGTGGGGGACAGATCATTTGCTTGGCTCACCAGGCTCACCACTGCTCTGGAGGTGTGGCAGTAGTTGCGTTAGTCCAGAATCAACGTCTTCAAGACAATTTTCTTCTCTCCATCTGTATAGCCAGGCATGGGCCCACAAAACCACGTTGTGCCTTTTTGCTAAGGCATGAGTAAACAAACAATCTGCTAGTAGAGATTCTGCAGTAACTAGCCACAAAAACTGGAGACCTTCGGAACTGAAAATTAATTGCAGAAGTATTGTTGAAGCACGGACTAGGTGAGGTCTTTAACATTTGTTTTTTGTCTGTGAAAGCTATGAAAGCAGCAAAATAGTGCCTTCAGGGTCATCTCTCTGCCAGTTTCATCTGCTAGCTGTATCTTCCTCAGACAACCTCAGTGCCTGGGGGTGGGTCTCTTAGGTTTTTGTTTGGTTTGTTTGATTGCCTTTGTGGGCTTTTTACTCTCTTAGGTTTCTGCAGGGTCTATAGTGGAAAACATCAAGGACAGAATGGTTGACTCCAGGCTGCAGGTGTATGTCACCCGACCTGGCTTGTTCACTTGCCTCGCCACCAACAAACACAGCAAAACCTTTGGTGCTGCGAAAGCCGCTGCAACCATCAGCATTTCAGGTATGCTGGGAGGGTGGGGGTCCTTCACTGCTTTCCCAAAGCCCTGTCTCTCCTGCTGGGGGCAAACAGAGGGGCGGGAGGTGGAAGTGAAGGGTACAACTTGGTGAGCTAATGGCTTGCAGGAGGCTAAATTTGAGTACCAGTGCCTCCCCCACCGGGCTATTTCCTCATATATTCTTACACCCGGGAGACTAGCACAGCTGTCGCTTCCTGAGTGCTTGGTGCCGTCTTGTACGCCGTGTCCCAGAAGCACTCAGTAAGCCCATCCATGTGGAGGAAGCCATGGCCGCAGCCCAGCGTCGGTGTCACCTAACAGCAAGGTGAAAATAGTTTTCCCAAGAGATCGTTAGCTCCTCAGGGGGTTGCATGTCTCCTGCTGCCCCATGGTCCCGCATGGCCCACACAGCTGCCGTGCCCAGGTAACCTCTGCTGGTGGGACATCTCCTGATGGGGATAAGCAGGGGGAGAAGCCCCAGCCACCTGGCCCCATGTGGTATCCCACTAAACACAGGACATGGTCTCCCAGTTATGTAGGGCCCAAGGGATAAGGTCAAGGTACGGGCTTAGGGTGCAGGAACCTGCCTCAGCAAGGTCTGCAGTCAGTGGAGCACCTCCTCACCTCCTTTCTCCACTGCCCTTCTCTTCTTCCCTAAAAGAGGAGACAAAACAAGTGAGCTGCACCCTTTCCAGACAGCTTACAGCTCTCAGGCAGATTTCCTGCCATGGAAATCTTAGTTACCACACAGGGTGCAATGACATGTCACTGATGTCTTTGTCATTTCTTCTTTCTCCTGGCTCATCACAATTCCTGGACCTGGTGCCTCCCTGGCAGAGTGGAGGTAAGGATGGTTTGTGTGGATCCCTTGGGAGTTTCCGTGAGCTGGGGATGGGAATCATGATGAAACAAGGGTATTTGGTGAATTTTGCTCAAATAAAGGGAGTTGGTTTCTAGATGCCAAGCATGAGGCTCACCTGAAGGCTGTACTGAGCTCTTTATACAGGCATGTGCAGAGCTCAGGCCTGTGAGATAAAGTTGCTTCTGTGCCAAGCCAGTAGTAGATCACATATCAGTAGATTGCTTAAAATACGGCAGTGGGCAGAATAGTTGGGTGAATTCTGTTCACAGTCAGGATTCATCGACCTTTAAATAAATTAAATTTACAGGAGCAAGTTAAGCTCCTATCTGCACAGAGCCAATAAATGTATTTTGGTACAGTGATCACAATATTAGGGCAAGGGAGGTTTAGGTATTTGTTTGAAGAAAAGTTGTGGATGGGTAAATCTACTTGTCCGTGATCTGAGGTGCGCTTTTGCCAAATATTTTTGGGAGTGCTGAACAATTAGTCTGGCTTCCTATTTTTGGAGCCCTAACATATTTCTGCATGTGGCATGGGCAGATCAGTCTGGGAGGAAGATGCGAGGGCTCGCCTGAATCTGGTGGTGCTCAGAGCAAAGAGCAGAGCTTAAGGAAATCTGAGCAAATGTCTCTGCTGTGCTGCTGGCCCGGGCTGCCTGTGAGTGCTCGCCTCCTTCAGAGGGGTGTGCGAGATCAGAGATCAGTGCAGGGTGTTTGGAATGGATTTTGTGAGTCCAGTGATGACTACAGACCTAGGCGTTGCGCCCATGTCCATGTGATGGGCGTGGGTGCAGTGCTCTGATGCTCCTCTCTTGCAGTTGTTCTCGACAGCTGTTACACAAAATCCCCTTTCTGTTGTCAGGCCTTGTGAGAAACACCTTAGTGCTACTGCTCCCACCCGTGTCACTCTGAGGATTGTAAGAAAGCAAGGAAACACGATGCCAGCACTGGTCTGCTGGTAGCATTGGCATCCTGCCAGGCTGCTCCTGCAGCCCACTGAAGCCAGCAGCACAGCTGTCCCACGTGTGCCCGTGCCCTCTTGTGGCTCTCAGGGCACGGCAAGGACACGTCTTGCACAGGAGGCACAAGGGGCAGTGTGCAGGATGTGACCTCTGCTGCGGTGGGCACCACAGTGTGAGACCAGCAGGGAAGCTGCCCAGAGCCAAAATGGTGAACAGCTAAGCAGAGGAATAAAAAAAATCAATTGACCTTAAAGCAGTGCAGCTAAATTGGGGCCAGAGAGTGTCACCTGCTGAGTGCAGCATCTGAAAAGCAGAAATTTGGGCATCCTTTGAATTCCCTCGCCCATTTAAGTCCAGCTTTCCTAAGAAAAACAGTGAGAACCCCCCAGGGCATTGACAATGTGGGATTAGTTGGCCAGAGCAGTAAAAGGCAAGGATACAAATAGCTCTGCTGGCTGTTCTAAATGGTGCACTGAGAACTGAACTCCCTGACCCCAGTTATGCTGGTGGGCTGAGCAATGGGGACAGCTGCACGCCCAGCTCCTCCTGCATGCTTTTGGGGCAGGAGGGGCATTTTTCCCAGGTGTGCTCCAGGGGCAGTGCCCCCCCAGGGCTGGGGTGCATCCTTTGACCCCATGCTGGGAACTAACCCCCTCCTCTGGTGGAGGAGGGATGACAGCCACACCACGCACAGGAAGAATAAATGAATGGCCCCAGAAAGAGCCGAGCCTGCTGTGCTCTGAGCTACTCAGGACTGTGCCTGCTCCAGTCCCTGCTCACGCCGTGGCTCTCTGCAGCAGCCCCATGCTGGGATGGTGTTAGCTCTTCTCAACTCCTGTATCTGCACTCCCACTTCTCCTCACCTTCAGTCTTACATCTGGGTACCTGGTGCCTGCTACTGCAGCCGTGCAAGGCTGCAGGTTTACCCTGTGTGTTTGATCTTGTTCCCAACAGCAAGCTGTACAAGGGCGATACAGGCTACTGCAGCACATACAGAGGTGAGGTGTGCAGTGCCATCCTGGCGAGCAATGCTCTCGTTTTCTTCAACTCCTCCTACGCTGACCCTGAGGAGACCCAAGAGCTGCTTGTGCACACTGCCTGGACTGAGCTGAAAATGGTGAGTTCCTTCTGCCGACCAGCCGCTGAATCCCTGCTGTGTAACTACATCTTCCAGGAGTGCAAACCCTCAGGAGTTGGGCCAGCCCCCAAGCCCGTGTGCAGGTAAAGAAACAAGAAAAATTCCTCTTTCACTTTTGTTTTGTGGGGATGGATGCATAGGGGGCTGGGAGTGGTGAGAGTTTACCTGGCTTTGCAGTAGCACTGAGGGGAAATTGGCTCCCTGGACTTGCATGGGTTTTTCTTTTCCTTTCCCCTCTGTACACACCCCATGTACCTGACATAGCTCTCCTTGTGCGCATTGATGGGGTTCAGAGTGGGTTTTAGGCCCAGGGGTCTGTGTTGTATCAGGCTTTTGGTGGCAGGTGTTGAAAAGAAATATCCCTTTGAATGACATGATTGACATAAGTAATTAACACATTGTTATCGGTTAAAGCTTGCTAGGCCAGTTTGTACTCACTGCTGCTATCAGAAAGTCATTGCTTGTTTGGAATTTTGACTAAATATGGGCACAGAACATGTAGACGATGTGGCCAAGGTAGGACACTAATCATTCAGCACTTCCCACCACCGCAATGATGGAACACAAAAAGACTGCACTGGATACACTGCCAGCGTAACTGCACCTGCTGAACCAAACCTCCCCACTGGCACACGTGTCCTCGCATAGCCAGAGCAATGAGCAGCCAAACAGGGCTGGCATGGAGCAAAGCATCCCGTACTGCAGCTAATCCCCTGCTGACAGGTGCCTGTGCAGCACGTCCCAGGCACAGGGGCCGTGCAACCCACCAGGCAGTCCTCCCTCATCGCACACTGTCCTCACCTGTGCCTGCCGAGAAGAGCTTCTTCACTCCTCTTCTCAGTAAGATTTTATGAAGCATTCCCCAGGCTTCTCAGCATGGAGTAAGCCAGCTTTCTCCAAGCTCTCCCCATAGGTTTTTTCAGCACTGTGAAGCCCCTGCTGCTCATCTTTCTGTGAGTGCTAAATATACATAGCCACATTGCACCCTGCCTCCGACTGAGGATCTGCTGGTACTCCCTGCGATGGAACCGGGACTGCCTGGTGCTCCCTGCAGAAGACAGTCCCCTGTAGACCTTCTGCGGTGATGCTTTCTTTTTCTGAAATCAAAATCCTGAAACAGATCATTCAGATCAGGGTTTCCTGGGAGAGAAGCCCCAATTCTGGTGCCTCGACTGAAATTATTTTCCTGACTGCAGACATAGCAAGAACACAGGCAGCAATACACCAGCTGGACATGGGCCAGATGTAGTCTACTGGAAATTATTTTTCCAGTTATGCAGGGGCTTTTTAGGACAGTCATCAGCATGTTGTCTTCACAATCATGTCCTTTCTGATCACTCCTCCTTCCATAGCTCCAAAACAAAGGCACAGAGGAAAACCCCAGAGCAAAGCCTGACAGTGAATTGGGTTCTCCATTTGGAGCCTCTGCTGTTCAGTATTGCTCAGCCAACACAGCTGTGGCATATATCCTGAGAAAGAAGTGTGTGTGCAAATAACCACAAATAATCCTGCAGACAAGTGCTGAAACTTGTCTTTTGTTGGCAGGCTCCTTCCCACTACCTTGATGTGCTGCTCTTTGTCATTGTGCCCTTTAGTGCACGGTCTCTCTGCCTATTTTCAAGATGTGTGATGGTATTTATATCTCAGCCACACATGTATGGCCCATTTATCAGAAAAAGACTTTGCACAGTGATCCACAAGCCATATCAGTGAGGGCTGGGTACGGTGCTGGCTTCATTTTCCCCCTGCTCACAAGTGGACCTGCAGGACCATAACTCAATTTGTGAACGGAGATCTGCTCTCCCTGGGCACTTCTGAGTGGTATAAATCATTGTGCTCTCTGCACTCATGTAGGACATTTAACTAGCAGGCAAATCCTTTGCAAATATGCCTAAATCCTAATGCACCAGTCTGGCATCATCCTTCAAACCCATGAGCCAATCTGCAGATACATCCATTTTCTTTTTCCTTCAATGATTTTTAAATGTGTCTTTTTTCACAAGATCCCTGGGATTGTGTCCCTCCAGTTTCCTGTCCCCAGAACTCATTGTCCCAAGCCCTATGCTCCATTTGATAACTCAGGCATCTAGTATGTCCTTCTGGACAGTTGATACCCCAGAGGGGCTCTTGAACATATTTCGCACAGTCTTGGTTCCTTTCCAATTATCTTATCTGCTTTCTACTGACAGCTTTATACCTCTCTGCTGAAACTGGCTAGACAACACCAGTTTTCAGTTGAAATGCTTCATGAGTTAGAATTTAATTATCCCAGAGGCTGTAGAAATCTCCAGTTTTTTTCAGGGACAGACTTCCCTTGTTATGTTTCCATGTGTTTTTGTCTTTTTTACTTATTCACTGCAACATTTCTTCTCTCCCATGAAATTTTGGTTTGGAACCTGGTTAGCTAGAACAAAAGCTGACAAACAAGTGGTGCAAAACTTTTACAAAAATAATTAATGGGCAAAACAAGAGAAAGTGAAATGGAAGAGAAGAACATGGGGAAAACTTCACATAAGTTAAGATGCAATTTGATTAGAATTAGAGTTTTCCCGTTTTTAAGGGAAAGTGATGTCTCATCTCATAATTCTTGATTGCTTCTGGCTTTTAACACAGACAGCTTTTATGATAGCAGGAGGCAATCCCTCTGTTTTTCTTCTGAACACTGCTGATATGAAGTGTCCAGCTCCAGGGAAGAGTCTCGTGTTGGAAAGCTCTTCCCTTTGGTCTGTGTAATCCCATCTCCTCTTCAACAGTACTCTGTGGGCTGTGGGCCCACCTGTCCTCCTCGCTGGCTCCTGATCTTTGTCTCTCTGCCACTTACATACAATTTCTAATAATACTCTGAAGTAATATTTGCATATGATCTCACCAAGCTCTTACTGCTGGGGATTAAGTGCTATAACAATGGCATGACCTCAGTTGCCAGAGACTGACTGTCCCTCCCTCTGGCAACCTTGCCATGCTCCCCTACAAGCAGTGGTGGCTGGCAGGTGAAGACAACCTGTCTTTAATGCAGTAGCTTGCTGAGGAATGTTTTTTGGCTTTTTGCAGTTGCACACTGAATACGGGGCATGTTCAAGGATGCTCAGGCTCTGGGAGTAAAGGCAGCTAATGCAATCCAGGTCTCCTAAGAGTCAGACAGTGCCCCGGAGACAAGGTTTTTCCATTTCCCTAGCTAAGCATTTCTTACTTCAGAAAGTCATTCCTGTCCTACATATTGTTTAATGTAAAATTAAAATATTACACAATCTGGATACATTCTGACTCTCATGGAAGTGAGGAAGGAGCAAACCAACATAGGCTTAAACCACGAGCAGGGCAGCTGAGCCTTCAACAGCTTCAGCCTGATGCTATGGAGGGCATTCATTGCCATTGCGAAAAAGCTGCTACCCTGGTAAAATTCCTGGTGGCCTCCATCCTTCAGGTGCTGCAGAAGGTTTGTAGTACTGGTGGTCATTACTGAAGTTTGTGGCCATCTGCTCTTGCCAAAGCTGTTGGTAGATGACAAGTAGAGAGATTGCATCAGCCCGCCAGGTGGTGAAATTGGCTAAAGGCTTCGCAACGGATGCCAGGAGTGTTTTCCTGCATTATTGTGTTGTTCTCTGGTGGTCAGGAAGGAGGTGCATCCTCAGAGGACTTCTGCTGAATTCAGCAAAAATCATCTCTGCACATGACCTCAAAGCTGGTTTTGCAACTCAGGCTCTCAAAAATGAATGATTGAAAAAATAAATGAATCACTGGCAAGTTAACAAATACAGCAAACACTCAAAGTTTCCAGTATGGTACAGTTTCATTTTTTATTTTTTATTTTCCAGAGCAGATATTTCTGTTTAGGCCTTCTTCACAAAACAGTTTCAGATCTAAAGAATGTTTAAACATCCACAGCACCTCTTGACAGTGAATGTTTCACATTGTTAGGGAGGCAATACATTAGGTAGGAAGCAGTTTGGTTTCTTATTTCATCAGGGACTGTAAAGGTTTTGCTGCAGATAGTTAGCAGATTAAAAAAAAAAAAGGAGAGAAGGTGTCTACGGAGAAAAGAAGAAAATTACATTGCTGATTCTGTGAGTTTAAAAATATAGGTAAATATTTAGCTTAGAAAAGGTTAAGATTTTTTGCTCACCTGCTTTGTATGGATGGTACATTTATGTAATATTTATGGAAGACAGGTAAGATTTTTAGAAGGTACCAAAAATGTGAAGATAGCTCCCAGACATGTTATGATTAGAAGATAGCAGTGAATGTGTAGGAAAAGATGGGAGTGAACTCACAGACAGCGGTGTGTGTTGTGTCTTGAGCATAAACCTGCTTCATTAAAAATGTAGCTTTGTGGGTTTCCTAAAGGAAGCTGTTGCATTTTATGCAGTTTCCTTTATGGTTTATGCGCCAGACTGGCTTAGAGAAGCATAGCCCTGTTAATGGTTCTCTGTCAGCCTGCATAACCCCTGCATATCACTGCTAAGTGCAGCAGCTGTTATCAAGCCATTGACCCCTGTATTTCACTGTTTTTTGCAAAACGATGTAGAGAGAATTGCCTTGCTGTAAAGGATCTCTACTGCTTTAAGGAATGGCTCTCAATGGAGGAAAACTCTCAGAGGGGGATCTACAAGCCAGGGCTGATGCTGCTTGCTCTTCCTGAGTGCAACAGGCTCCCCAGCCTGCACCAAGACCCCAGTGCCTGCACCCACATCCCTTTCTTCGGTAAGAGGCTGCATGGTGTCCGTCATTTGCAGAGCTGCTTTCTTGGTGAGGGAGGGGGGCAGGATGCCACCCACGACCTGCAGCAGAAGCAAAGGCTGTGAAATGTGCACCTTCATGCTTGCGCCCATGCGCTGGCTGGCTTGGTCCCACAGGCACACTCCCAAGTTGGCACCCAGCTGTATTGCTACCCTTCCTCATGCCTTCTCTTGTCTTTTTACAGATTTTAAGAAGGAGAATATAACCAGTAAGTAGACTTCTCTAGGTTCTGTGGTTCCAGAGGCTGGGCATGGCATTTCTGTGGAGGATGCAGCCTGCAGAGCGCTTTTGCATTTTGCTCTGGTCCTTGCTGGCTGTATTTGGGTTGTTAACAGAGGATGTATGAGCTTTCACAACCAAGGCATGGGGAAACACGTTTCCAGCTGTACAGAATTTAGGGAGAGGGAGAACATGGACTGGTAATTTTTGAAAGTGATTAGATAGGGATGGTGCTGTTTAGGTAGTACCCTCCCCTCCAGCTCTTCCCTCATCTTTCTACCCATTCCTCCTCCTTTTGCTGTACACATATTTGGTATTTCTGATACTCATAGTAAGGCTGTCCCACCCTTACTGATACGTTATGCTGTTACTGATATAGTTACCCATATCCAGCTGCCCTTGCAAGACCTTGTTCCCCAAATGGCCCCAGCACTCCCCTTCAGCTGTCACTAAAGCCCATCCATTTCTCATGTGAACCGCTCCCCCCCCCCCCCCCGAACCACCCGTGAGACCCAGCTGTCCCTCACTGCGACTTCTGGTAGCCCCTTACCCTCCCTGAGGAACAGAGCACGAGCAGGGTGTGCCAGCAGTGTGGTGCATTCACGAGGTGTTTTCAGCCCCCCTCTTGGATGCTCACTAGTCCTCAACACCTCGTGTAATTGTGCAACCTTTTTGTTCAGCTTCCACAGGATGTCCCCAGGGTGGCATTGCGCAGATGTGTACTGCACAGTCATGAACTGAGGAAGCATAATTTACTGAGATTGTCTCCTCTTTTTGCCTTCAGAGGCCCTGCTAGATGCACAAAGCTTTGAGGAGAATGAAACAAACTGTTTTCTATCTTGCCAGCCAAGTTACAAGACCATTATGAGAGCATCTGCATTTTCCAGCCCCTCAGGGGCACAGGGATGCTTCCCTGGGGTTGTCTTTGCCCCTAAAACTCTCCACGTCTCTCCTCAAAGGTGTCACAATTATGTTTGGTTCAGACCATGCAAAATGTGTTTATCATATTGGCTACTAGCTCAGTCACAGGACAGGTTTCAGGTATTGCTTTCCTTACCTTTGAATGTGAGGTATTTAACATGTTGAGCTCAGGCATATAACTGTCTTTTAAGGCAGCTTAACAGATTTTACACCTTTGCAGTGCTGCTGGTCACATATACTGTGAGCTTTTTGCAAGTATAAATGATAATATGGTAGCTTACGTGTCAGCCAAAGAAGTTCAAGTTAGAGCATTTTACCTTGCACTTGTGATGGGTCAAGTGTGCTCATGGAGTCCATGACCATGCCTAAGCTGAGGAGCTTCCACACCTCAGGCTACAAGATGCTTGATCCATGTTTGAGCTCACCCCCTGGGAGCAAACATCATCATGGCTGTTTTTCTGCCTACCCATGGGTACAGCTTGGCACCTGGTGAATATGCAGAAAGCATGTTAAAGGTCTGAAAAAGACACATAACAGCAAAAATGTGTGGAGTGGGTGATGCAAGAAGAAAAGAGCAGGCAAGCATCATGATGGTATTGGATTTGTTCTAGAACTGCTCTTTACACTGGTGCTTACCAGAGTGCTCAGGTGCTCTAAGTGAATATCCCATTAAAACAGCCCTGCAAAAAAACTAATAATCTATGTTTCTCCTACAGGAGAGAAAGAACAATCTACTTGGATAAGTTAAAATGCATAATTTTTGTCTCAAACTTGGGTCAAACCTTATACAAATCTTTCCTGAAGTGGAAGAACATTTGCTTAAAAAACTAGTTTTAGAACAAGTCAGGTTTCCTCCTTTTTTTCCTGAGCTGTGAGTTTAATGCAATAGAAGAAAAGGTATGACAACAGTGTTTGCTGACTTACTAATTTACCTAATAAGGTTAATAATGCATCACCTAATAAGTGAACCCTAATGCATGCCATCACCAGAATGCTCGTCCATGGTCAGCAGAGCTTCTACACGAGTAGCTAGCACATGTGATGTGTGTAAGGCTGCATCTCCTCTGTTGTCCCTCCTGCTTCCTGGGCTATACCAGCACGCATTAAATTATTCTGTGGGGAGAGGTGGTGTCTCCGTTTATGTCCTGGGAACTTATTCTGGAAGTGAAAATCTTACACCTACTGCTTGCTTTTTTTTTTTTTTTTTTTTTTTTTTTTTTTTAGCCAGAGTAGGCCTTGTGTATAATATGAATAACAGTAAAATAAAGTAAAATAACAGTAAAATAAAATGAATAACAGTATTTTATGCTGATCTGCTGCTTCAGTTCTTCAGTTCCCTTCAGTGTGTGGTTTCCACATGTGCTCGGAGATGCAGTATGTGTCTGAGCACCCACTGCGAGGTGACAGGCCCTCTACAGGCCCCTCACAGGGCCTTGCTGACCCCAGCCCACTGGTGACAGCCCAGTGGTGTGGGTGGCTTCTCCACATGTAATCCTATGTACTGAGTTCAAAATTCATTTTGGTGTGAACAGAAGGCTAAGCTGTTCCCTGACTGTCACCTGGTCCTCTTGCGTGCCTCAGATCTGCTGCTAATTGTCTTGGCTCTTTTCTAAGGACATGACCTCTACTCTTGTCAGTCCCTGCTGCAGGGCATGGTCAGAGATGCCTTGTCCCCACTTTTTTTTCTTTTAACTCCCCAGGGACTTGCTACAGTGGTAATGGCCAGTTTTACCAGGGCTGGGTCAACGTCACGGCCTCCGGCATCCCCTGCCAGAAGTGGAGTGAGCAGGTGTGCAGTAGTGTGAGACCCCCCAGATGGGGAGCTGTTCTTGAGGTCTGCTTCTCCGGTGGACCTCTCAGAGCCAGGCAGCTCTGTGCCATTGAAGGGGGTGACAGCTTGTGTTCATTCTTGAGTCCACTGGTGTTTCACTGCCTCTTCATATTTCAGTCTGCAAGCTCCCCTTCCCATTGCCAGATGCGTTCATCTTTCCTTCCTTCCTTCCTTCCTTCCTTCCTTCCTTCCTTCCTTCCTTCCTTCCTTCCTTCCTTCCTTCCCTCCCTCCCTCCCTCCCATTTTTTTTCCTTTGTTTTATTTCATTTTGTTAATACCAGCAGCAAAAATTCTACTCAAGCACTAATCCAATCTGTTTCCTGCTCCAAGGCTCCTCACTTGCACAGAAGGACTCCTCAGGTCTTCCCTGAGCTGTCTGATGCCGAGAATTACTGCCGCAACCCAGGAGGTGAAAACGAGCGTCCCTGGTGCTACACAAAAGACCCATCTGTGACTTGGGAATACTGCAGTGTATCTCCCTGTGGAGATGGTAGGTGATTGCAATTTATTATTTCTGCCACTGTGTTTGTTTTGGGACCATGTAAGGTATTTGCATCCTGAGCATTATATTGTGGCTCTCGCAGTTCCACTGATCCATTTCGTCTTCTGGATTCAGCCAGCACTGGTTCTTCTCATAGTGCACTCAGTATCTTTAATCTGAACGTGCAATAAACACCTTAATGATGGGAAAATGTGGACAGCGTATTGAGCACCTTGCTCCAGATTATAGTAACACCAAAAGATGAAATCAAATTTCCTTTCATATTATGAGGAATGAGTTGGCCACACTGTGGTCTGAGGAGAAAGTAGGTCTTATGGCATACTTTCTGAAGTTGTTTTGCTTCTGGTGATATTTTTTCAATAATAAAGAACAGTTCTATCTAAAAACAAATCTGAAGAAGATGGAAACATTTTTGCTTGGTGGAGTTGAAACTAAGCCTTGCTGTTATTATTATTTTTTTTTTCAAAGAGTGTGTTGAAAAATATTTCATCAAAGCTAAAAATTTTTAATATTTCACCAATTTTTAGAATCTCAGGGCTTGGAAACAAGACAATTCCACGTGCAGAGGTAATAAAGGCACTGTGGGCATAGAGGAATACAAGATGGTATCTGTTTCACTGACCTTAAAAACCAGTTTAAATTTCCTTCTGTTCTCAGTCACTGTATGTATGCATGTACAGATTAACATTTTCTAGAATGGCTCAAAAAGTACTTGGCAGGGGGTTACTTGATTTCCCCCCTCCCCAAAATAGACCTAAATATGCTTTAAACTAGTTTACTGTATTTGACCCATAAAGATTCTGAGATGCAAGTTGTTGGAGGCAAGGCATCCAGGAAAGTATCAATGGTACTTGCCTTGGTCTTACACTCCTTTCTGCAGATTCATTCTAGGACATGATATATTGTGGCTCACATTGAGGACCTTTGCACCTTCCTAATACAGACTTTAACTATTTGAACACTATGAGACCACCAGTGTATCTCCCACCCGTAGTTCTAACTGTCTGATTCCTTATCAAAATTGGGTTCCCAGCTCTATGGGAACTGTATCTAGGTCTTTATTAGGTCCTGGACTTTAACATCTGGTAAGCAGAAATGTGTTTTGCTTCCTGTAAACCAAAGTTCCTTGCATGATCCTCTCATACAGTCATACTGTTGTATCTGAAACGTCAGTAGGACTCCACAAGTACCTCTTGCGGGAAAGCCGCAACCCCATAAAAGTGTCATAATCTTCTGATTTTGTTTACGTTACAGCATCCTTATCACTAGGAACAAGAAAACCAAATGGAGAGATTCCAAACCTCCCTTCTCCTCCATCCTTTTCCCCTACATACTCCATGACTGTTATCATCTCGATCATCTCCAGCTTTGCCCTTATCGTGATCCTTGGCATTGTCATGCTCGTTTGCTACCGTCGACGAAAGCAATGGAAAAACAAAAAAAGGTAAAACTAAGGACTTAATTCAAGGCAACAAATGCTGCTTTGAAACATGGCTTGCCTGCTTCTAAGAGCACAGTCCTTCAAACGCCTGCTGGAGGGAGAAGCCCTCCCTATGTCTGTGGCTGCACCAGTGCAGGCTCTGAGGAGTTCCTGTGTCAGAGCAGAAGGTGGCCTGGTGGCTATTTTGGGGAAATGAAGTGAGACCCTGCTGCAAGGCTCTTTCAGCAGCCCTGCCATACCTTCTTTTTCCATCCTGGAAGAAACCAGTCCCAGAGGTGCAGATGTTGATCTCCTGGTCAGGGGCCATGCACACTCTGACCAACAACTGCTCCGTTGTTTCAGAGAGTCAGAAACACCAACGCTCACCACTCTGCCCTCCGAACTCCTCCTGGACCGGCTGCACCCCAACCCCATGTACCAGCGGATGCCCCTTCTCCTTAATCCGAAACTGCTCAGCCTGGAGTACCCCAGGAACAATATTGAATACGTGAGAGATATTGGGGAAGGAGCATTTGGGAGAGTCTTCCAAGCAAGGTAAGCAGTCCATGTGTGAGTCCTCTCTATCTGGATGTATCTGGGAAAAATCAGCATTTGGGCATTCATTTGTCTGGACACAGAAATCCTTTGTTCATTTACTCAAACCAAAATTGGTAGAAGGGCCCAACAGTTGAACTGAGGCTTGAATAATTGTCTGTGTCTCCACTGCTTTTCGCTCATATCTGTTAAACTTTTGTCAAGAATGAGTCTCCTGTTCTTCTCTACTAGATACTGTGTCAAACTCACATACCAAAGTCTGGTGTGATAGCTTAGCTAAATTTGTCATCTCTATTTTTTGTTTCAAAGAGTACTGCATGTCACATGTGACTTATTGTGAAATGCTTGCATTTCCCAGTATGTTCAAATTGTCAGTGCGTGGTGTACTCCATTACAAACTCAACACTGTCCAATAGCTACCACAGAGGGCAATGTGTCATGCTGCAGTTAGGTCCTGACCCAGTTTACATTTGACTTAGTGGCAAAACCAAACCAAACCAAACCAAAAATCCCCTAAAAACCCAACCTACTTAAGCCAATGTCCTTTGTGTGTTTGTGTGTGTGTCCCCTTTGCTTACTCAGACTTTATTCTTGGAAATCACAGCCATTGTTGCCTGTTTAAATTTAAGGCATTAGATGAGCCATAGATTCTGTTGAATCTCCTGGTAGGTGAGGTCATGTTCTTCTTCACATGTGAAAAACATTTCATTGAGAACCCATAGATGAACCCAAACTTGCTTAGACTGGGGTGGATAGAAGGCATCTTGTTACCCTTGACAATCTGCAATGCCTGCAGGACAGCATTTGGCCAATCTACTCTTGGAAAATCCCAGCCCAAACTCCTGAAAGAAGGTGGATGGAGTGTACCATTCCATTTTGCTCAGAATGGGTTTTCTTAGTCCTTTACAGTTAATTAGTCTGGGATGTAGCTGATTTTATCACTGTATCTGGAGTAGTGTGTGATGACGAAAAATACGGGGGACTATTAGAGTCCTGATGTGCATGATGGCCTGCCTGGTGAACTGCTCCCAGTGACTTCAAAACCGAAGGACTTTCCATGCAAAAAGCAGCCATAAATGCAGATACTTTCAACATTTATAGTTATGCTGTGGATGTATCCGCTGGGAAATTAGTTATGGGCAGGTTAAAATGCTCGTAGAATAGGGAAACCATTTCAATAGGTGTGATGGATTTTTTTCCTAATGATGGGATGTTGAAGAAATACAGGCATACATTTATTTAATATAGAGGAGCTAAAAATAACAAAGTTTAAAGGGCGCAGAGTGGGAAAATCACAGATGATTAGACTGTGATTGATTGTTAGCGTGGATGGCTGAGCCAAACGCATCCAAACTTGAGTCGAGAGCAAAGTTGCAGTGACTGAGTCACAGCTGGTGCAGGTGAGCTGGTGCAGGTGTGCAATGCCTGTTGCTCAGGGCATCCCACTGAGTGCAGCCTTCTCATGGAGCATCGCTTGCACCAGCACCTCCAGATAGACTCAGTGCTGCCTGGAGCCTCCTCAGCTGCAGGCGGCTCTCCCCCACCTTGAGCAGGACCTCTGGAATGGAATTAAAATGTCACTGAAGCGCCAGGTTAAGCAAGTTTTAAAGTGGTGTAGAGAGCTTCCATGTGGAGAAAACGAAAAAGAAGAAAAAAAAAAAGCAAGCAACAAAATCTTCTTAGCCAGCTTTTGCAACACGCAGAGTACCATACCCTCAGAAACACCTGGTTTCTGGGGCTCGGGGAAGGAGCCCCAAAAATACTCTTTGAGTGGCTTATTTATTTTTATTAAAATCTCAGTTAGAAACCACTCTGAAGCAATATGTTCTCAGGGAAAATTCCATCCCCTGACATTCCTGTGCACCACTGGCAGATCAGCAGAGACTGCTGCGCTGACATCCAGTAGCACCAGCTGCGCATCCCTCCAGGTGATGGACACCATCCCAGCTCAAATCTTTGCCTTCCCATCACATATGGATAAAATGTACTTGTCTACATGTGTTAAATGGACATCTCAGGCTAAGTTTAGCAACCCTTTTACTTCTGGTCTCATGTTTCTCCCTCTCCTGTAAACACAGCTCTGCACAGGGTGCCAGTGATGCCTTTGCCAGTTGGCTTGCAGTGAGTCCTGATTCAGTGTTTACTCACTCCTGGGTCAAGCAACATGTTAGGACAGGAAGTGTCTGGCTATCATTTACCAGCTCCTCCTGAAAGGCTGCCATGTCCGCTTAGGGCTCGTTCACACTGGAAGGGTTGAGGAAGTAGCCAATTACTTCAACAGATGTCTTTAAAATGAGATACGGGACCTGGCTAAGGTCTGTCCTAACAAGTTCATGGTGGCCAATTCAGGATCTTCTGCTCCTGGGAGGACCATGTTGACATCTGCATACCTCCAGAGCACCAGTCCTCTGCAGGACAATGTAGATAAGCACGCAGATTGCTCCCAGAGGTGGGGCTGTTTGCCTCAGACTGAGCTTGAAGGCCAGGGTTGCCCAGTGCCCTGGATATAGGGTCTTTTGCAGCACCAAAGGCTTGTGGACCCCCACTGCAAAGGCTTGGAGGTCAGCTTGTCATCTCTGTAGAGACAAGGCTGCCCCAAGGGCCAGGCTAGAGCTGTGGGCAGGTGACCAGAGATTGAGGTGGCAGGAGTTTCTCCATCACAGGTATCCTCATATTCTTTCAAGTAGCTGAAAAACTTTCAGGAAGTTAAATTTGGTTAAAGAAACCAAATGAAATAGTCCCCTGCCAATTCTGAATACTGTCCTGCCTCCCCAACCCCCCCCCTTCCCCTCCAAAGGAGAGGGAGGGTAAAGGTAGTTCTCCATCTGCCTCATTAGATGTTAATGGCACCAATTAACAGCCTAACTAGCTGCCCAGCTGTGATGCTGAGGAAGATGTGGGGCAGGACACAATCGCAAATACAGATTCAATCTGCTCCTCAATTTTTTTTTTTTTTCACAGTTACTGTTCTGGAAAGAAGGTCTGTCTGGAAACCTAAAATCAGGCATCCTCTGTAGGTAGACCAGGGGCAAAATCTCTGTTTGCCCTGCCAGTTGGTTCTTTAAACTGCAGGTATCTAAAACGCTGCCAGTGTTGCACAGATCTGTTGATGGTGAAGAGACTGAGGACAGCTGCTGTCCATCCTGTGCACAAACTGGGGTATCTCACCTAATTTGGGGAGTCACTAGAGAGGAAACCCAAGGTAATTTCTGTTGACGCTTCCTATTTCTAGAAGAAAATTACCAGTTTTCTAGAAAACACTCCCCATTCTGGCCCAGAGTCTGAATTGTCCTGTGTAATTACATAAGTCACAGCTTTCCATTGATCAAGTGTGCCCATCCCATTCTGCTAATAGTGTCTTTTGGGCACCAAGTTGTTCAGCTGCAGCGGCTCTCTGTCAAGACTGCACACAGACTCTCTCTCTTCCCACTCAGCATGATTTCTGCAGATCTGTCAGAACCCAGCTGAAGGAGTGAACATGAGTTATTAACATGAGTTGCTGAGGGTGGAGTTACATGTTGTGGCCTGAATGCCCAGCAAAAGGCTCTGTGCAACTTAATCTCACTTGAGTTGCATTTAGGTTAGTTTACACTACAGGATTTCAGCAGAGAGCGGATAGATGGGTCTACTTCAGGCTTTGTCCCAGGGTGAATTTCTCTCTCCAAAAGCATGCAATATGAAGCTGTTGGCACTGTGCTAGGTCCGCTAGCCAGTCATGAGTGGGAATCTGCAATGAGACTGCTTGGATGAGAGGATGCCCTCCTCTTTTTACTTTTAATTGCTCTGCCGGTTTCTTCAGGGTATTGCTGACTTGCTCAGGCAGTGAGGCTAGACAGCAGTGGGTGCATGAGAAGACATCTCCTCTCCTACTAGACTGGAACCTTGCTGCCAGCACAGGGTGAAAAAAGGAGGACATTTTGCTGTAGCAGAGGCAGTAGCAGAAAAATGTGGAGCCTGCTCCTGCACCCCAGCATGCTGGACCTCCTCACCCAAGCCCTTCAGCTGCGCTCTGGCTGCCTGTGAAATTCCTCTCTAGATGGGCACCCTGCCACCATCTGACATTTGACATTTATAGCATCTGAGCGCATCTGTTGCAAGTGCCATATGTCTGGAGTAGATGACAAGGAAACTGGAAGTTTGCATTGGAAATTGGAACCTCCTCTTGGGGCTACTGAGCAGTAAAGTAACCTGGCATTTGAGCAGCGGGAGGGCAGTCAGGCAGCAGCATGGAACATGACTGGGTGCCACTCTCCATGGGCTCTGTCTGCTTTTAAGGAGTGCATCTCAAATGCAGGACCCCTGGGCAGAGTAGGCGTGGGCAACAAAATGTATGTCCGAGGTTTGACCTGTGTCTGATGTGCAGAATGTTGCTGTGCTTTGGGAACAGCTACCCCTGCATCTTTGGCAAGCCTGCCTAATTAAACTCGTTGAGGACAGAGTGACCTGCAGATAAGAAAACAAAATCAGTCTGTATTTGTTGCAAGTCAGGAAGCTCTGTTTCCGGATTTTTGTCTCTTAAGCTGAAGATTCACCAGTGTCCATCATGTATTGGTGCGTGAGCTTGTTCTTCAGACACGGCATATATATGCTCTCTTCCTTCTGTCTCATCACCTGTTTCCACAAAACTTGCAGGAGCATAACTATGTGCTAGACATCAGCTCCACCCTGTTAAATTCAGCTGAAATTAGCTAATGGGTTCAAAACTTGCTAAATTACAGGTGTACCTCTCCACCCACCCTGCTCCTCCTGAACAGTGGCAAAAGGCTATTTTCCTTACAAAACCTGGGGAACATACTATAATTACTATTTATTCTCTGATAGTAGCTATATATGCCAATGCCACCACCGTGCTGTGTGTGGGAAAGGAGGCTCTTTTGACATTTTCATATAAAATATGCTTATTTTTCACTCCTGGTAAGATCATTCCTTCGGTCAGTGCTGAATGCTTCCACCTTGTTTTTTTGTCTTCATCATTTTGTACCAGAAACAGAGCCTGCATTTGGTGTGCATGCACCTTTCACCTTTGCTTTCCTCTCTCCCAGGGCCCCAGGGCTGCTGCCGTACGAGCCTTTCACCATGGTGGCAGTGAAAATGCTGAAGGAGGAAGCATCTGCAGACATGCAGGCCGACTTCCAGAGGGAGGCAGCCCTCATGGCTGAATTTGACAACCCGAACATTGTCAAGCTTTTAGGTATCTGAACAAGGTGCCTATGTATGGGGTACCCCATCCTGAAAATATCATGCTGGAGTTTTGCTAAGGGCAAACACATGTGCATGAACAGTCCTGAATGCAAGTGGTCTCTTCTGCAAGAGGAAATGCTTCTTGCAAAAGGGGTGAACTTTTCTGTGAGCCGCTGCATGCTCTGCTAAATTCTCCACCAGAACAAGTCTCAAAATATAGGTCTGACACTGCTGCTTTTGCAGGACGGTGCATTGTAACAAACCCTCTTCATCCTGTGCTAGAGCATGCTGCTGACCCTCTTGCTGCGTAGCTCTGCTTCCAGCTTCATAACATCAGGGCAGATGTCTTACAGGGAAGACGTGTGCTTCCTGGAGTTGTGATTTATTTTGTGGGTATTAAAAAAAAAAAGACAAAAACCAAAACAAAACACAAAAAACAGGCACATCTTGTTAGTTTTATGGGTCCCACTTACTATTGTCATGTCTGAACGCTCACCAGCATTAAAAAAACAAAGTGAAGCAAATAAAACAGAAAAACCAACCACAAAAACAGTCTTTTCCTTCCCCTCCCTTCCCAACTAAAGGGAAACCCTGGTTTATTGGTCTTTTTAAAAAGCCTTGGTGCCACAGCTTGGCTAATAGTTCATTCCTCTGTAAAGAAAGCTGCTGACCAGATTTTATTTCAGTGAATTTACAGTTTCTGAATGAATTCAGCTACCTTCACCTGGCAGTCCTGCTTGGGGTTCAAAGGGTTGATTCCTCTCAACAAGCAGCTGAGATCTTAAGTTATTTCAATAGGAAGCTCCACAAAACTTAGAAATGTAAAAACCCCAGGTTTAGGAAGACTGGGTTGATATAAGTACTTTGGAAAAGGAAAAGAACATCAGGAAATGCCCCAAATGCAAATAAACATTGTGTTTATTGTCAACACATTGTAGGTTAGGAAAGGGCAAAGGTACAGGAACAAACTGGTCTCACATTGAACGGGCGTGGGGAAAAGCGCTGCATTGTTGAGCACAGTTTATATGATAAAGCTCTCACATAATGCTCCTTGTACTTGTAAGATCCCGATTTTATCATGCTGGGAACAGACATCTGTTTTTTCTCAAAGATTCAAGTGTTAGGTCATCAACAAGAACTTCATATTTCGCAATAAGCTGGATCACCAATTACTAAATGAATGGCCCGAAGGAAGCAAAACATACACTTCAAATGCTGGCTTTTGCTAGTTGTTGAATTACTAGCAGGGACACAAATAATTTTGCCTACCTCTAAAACTGAATTTATGTCAGTAAAACTGGTTGAAAAGTTGGGTTTGGAAATTTGTTTATTAAGCTGGTGATCTTTGCATACACCAATGATACTAATACAGTAGAGAGAGGCTCTGGTTTCAAAGTTTTCTTATAAAACGTGTATATTAGGTGCATTGAATTGGTGGACCTGATCTGAAAAACATGAGTAGGTCATTAGAAAACTTTGGAAAAGGCAAGACAAACACTTTCTACAGGCTAGCATGCTGCAGTTGAATCACATCAATCCTGCTGCATGGTGGGAGTGGGGTCCTTGTCTGATTATGGCCCTTAATAAAGCTGGTGTAGGACCAAGCACATGTCCACCAGTGGGACTAGGTTCTGCATCTGTTAGATGTGGCAGATCTCTCCTTTCTGATGTCTGCCTTTTATTTTACTTTTTTTTTTTTTCCCCCCTCATATATGAATGTCAGTCATGCCAAAAGTAATTTCAGCAAACAACATTTTTGGCGTGAGCAGTTTTCAAACAATCAATCAAACAAACAAAACAACAACAGAAGAATATGGAGTGAGAGTGTCTTTTTTTAGGTATCCAAATGTACTCTTGAACATGTCCCTGAAAATGTTGTTTTATTATTACACTTAAAGTCTAACTATATATGTGTAGCCTTTACACACATACTGGTATAAATGCAATAACTAAAACAAACAAACAAAAATACTGTAATTGGAACTATAAAATTTCTTTTGAAAGTATGTCCTTCCAGTTGCAGCTGGGAAGAGACAATGCTCCTGTTAATGCCAGTTTAACCAGGTTTAGGCTCTTAATTAAACATAGCTCCAAATAGGTATCCTCCTCCTTGGATGCCCATACAAAGCAGGCAGCTGCATGACTTGTTAGCATCCCCCACAGAGCTCAGCATTAGATCCCGGGTGAAGGAGCTTTAAAGACACAAAGGGACCTGATGAAACTTGATGGTATTTGCATGCTTCACCTTTCCCTCTGCCCCCACACGCATTCTTGAAACATTCTTGAAAATATTTACTTTGCGTAAGTATTTTTGGATATATTTTTTTTTTTTTTGGCCTTGCCACAGCAGAACCTTTCTTTGCTCCCTGAACAACCTGTGCAGTGCGTCTCTCTTCTTGCAGGAGTGTGCGCTGTTGGGAAACCCATGTGCCTGCTGTTCGAGTACATGGCCTACGGGGATCTCAACGAGTACCTGCGCGACCGCTCTCCCCGCAACCTCTGCAGCCTGGCTCAGCAGGGCGGCCTGGAGGCGCGGGTCTGCCTCCCCAGCCCCCTGGCGCTGTGCTGCACCAGCCAGCTCTGCATTGCCAAGCAGGTGGCTGCGGGCATGGCCTACCTCTCGGAGCGCAAGTTTGTCCACCGGGACTTGGCCACGAGGAACTGCCTGGTGGGGGAGAACATGGTGGTCAAAATCGCTGACTTTGGCCTATCTAGGAACATGTATTCGGCTGACTACTACAAAGCCAATGAGAATGATGCCATCCCCATCCGCTGGATGCCCCCCGAGTCCATCTTCTACAACCGGTACACCACAGAGTCTGACGTGTGGGCCTACGGAGTGGTGCTGTGGGAGATCTTCTCCTATGGCATGCAGCCCTACTACGGGATGGCTCATGAGGAGGTCATCTACTACGTGAGGGATGGGAACGTCCTCTCCTGCCCAGAAAATTGCCCTCTGGAGCTCTACAACCTGATGCGCCTCTGCTGGAGCAAGCTGCCCTCTGACCGGCCGAGCTTTGCCAGCATCCATCGCATCCTGGAGCGCATGTATGAGAGGGCTGTAGCCTCCCTGCAGGTCTGAGGGGTGTGCCTAGGGTGTCCCCCAAGTCCACCC
Organism: Nettapus auritus; assembly: GCA_011076525.1. Classification (NCBI taxonomy): domain Eukaryota; kingdom Metazoa; phylum Chordata; class Aves; order Anseriformes; family Anatidae; genus Nettapus; species Nettapus auritus. Next base: position 74,447,605 of record CM021797.1, read on the forward strand.
ACCCGGATGGATGTGGACAGGCCTGAAAGCTCCTGAGTGGCAGCACCACTCGAAGCTGTGCTTTAGAGGGAGGAGAAACACCTTGTTCCTCTTCCAAGCAAGAACCATGAACTGCACCCCCCTGGGGTGGGCTATACCTCCATGAGGTGGACTATGTGTCACAAAGCATGGGGATATCTCCCAGCCACAAGGCTGGGGCTCTTTGGGTTGGTGGCCGTGCTGGCCGTGCTAGCTCAGGACCCGTGTTAGGCATTTCCAGGAGCACAGGGCTCCACGGGCAAAGCAAACCAACCTCTCGCTAGCGGCACTTCCCTTCCTAACAGTTCCCTCCATGTTCTCCTGTGTTTGTGCTCTTTGCTGTTACCTTTTTCTTCCCTTCCGTAAATGTTTTCAACTACTACCTGAAAAAAAATATATATTGCAGAAGTCAATTCTATTTGGGATTCTGTTTGCATTTTATTTTTGCATATTCACTTCCTTTTGAAGAAAAAGGCATTTCTGAAACCACAGTCCACTTCCTTTTAACTTCCACTTTCTCTTTGACACTCACAAACACAATGCAGAGTGAAACCACGAGTCTGCAGGACCACCAGCAGGAACCAGTATGTCATGTTACACAGACAAGCAAGCTCCTAAGTAGCTCAAAAGCTCCTTTTCTCCAAAACAGGGAAGTCTGCAATGAGGGTCATTTGATCTTTCCTAAGATCACACCCAAAAATTTGCCTTAGGCATAGCAGCCGGTCTTCCCACCTTCTCCCACAGTAAAGCCATTGGGCGCTAAGGGACAAATTAATCCTGAAGGTCCAGCCTGGCACCTGCCTGGCCTCTCAGGTGTGTTTATTTCTCTCTGCTGTGCAGTGCCTCCTGCGCTGAGAGCAAGGAGAAATGCAGCCCCTGTGCTCAAAACCCGCCAGGCTGTGTGGTATCATGCTGGCTGTCACACCCATACCTCTGGGTGAGAAAACATCCTCTCCTGCAGAAACACAGCACAGAATTAAGTCAGGGTGATGTTTGCCATCCGTGGCCTTCAGAGACATCCTGGAAGCTAGGGGAACATGTCAAAAGGTGAGCTCACTCTCCAACACAAAAAGTGTTGCAGACTGCCCATCCACAGGGCAGAAGTGAGACTGCTTTGGTTACACAAGGTCCCCAGCCCACTTGGAAACACCAAAGATAATTTGTCTTCTAAAAGTTGTCACAATCACAGTGCATACATCACGGCCAGAGAAGAAACAAACTCCTGCCCAGGAAGAGCAGTTAAGTTCAAAAGATTAAACCAACCATCACAAAGACCAAAACTGGAAGGTATGTGCCTTTGTCTCCTGCTTTTCTGTAATGTCAGTTAATCTCTGTTATGCCATGACCACATATTCTTTTCATTTATTTATTTATTTTTAAACAACCATAGTGCATTCTGGCTGAGGCCATGGGTGCACAGTTTAGTATTTTCATACCTCTCATGTGTGTTTCACTCAAGCGAAAGAGCTCACAGCTAACCTAGACAGTGGGAAGAAAGAAAAAGATCTCTCCTTGGGCTGAAAAATGTTGAAAATATTGCTGAGCCAATGCTTGGATGCCCACACAGAGAGGAGAAAACAACCAGTGCTGTCTTACCCATTTAGCAGTCCTGCCATCATGCTATTTTGTCAGAGGTTTACCAAGGTCTGGATGCTAAGACACAGAAAAAAAAGCAAAACAAGAACTCCTGGACTCTTTTTCAAAAAAAATTACAATAATTACTAGAGATCCTTGCGTAGCTCCTGCTGCCACTTCACAACCACCTCACAGCCCTCAGCACTGAGTTGTGCTAGGCTTTGTCACCTGGCAGAGATTCTCTGTCCTGCACATCACATCAGGGCGAGGAGGCGATGCCTGGGGAAGGGGGTGAGCAGCAGAGTGCAAATTCAGGCAGTGCTCCGGGCAGCATGGCTTTGGCCATGCTCTTTAGAGAGGGCAGGATCAGGCCTTGGATGTGGGTAGTGGTATAGGTCCTGCACAAATACAGCGAGGAAAACATCACCTCCTCCCTAATGTGAAAGGTGTCTTACACCAAACAAAGGCAGTAAAAACAGATTGGTGTGAAATCTGTGCCAGCTGCTAGTCTGAGCAAATGCACCACTTACAGACCAGAGGGCAGCCGTTTTCACTACCCTTCCCTAGCCAAACCTCTCTGTGACACCAGTTCTGGCCCTGTGCACCCTGCATGGCCCTGCTATCATAAAAGTGGAAAATCTGGTTTTCCCTGCCCAGCATTCCAGCTTTTGCATTGCAAGCCTGTGTTGAAAGTGAGGTAGTTAGTAGCTGTAGGTCAGGATAGAAAATGCTTCCCCTGTTCTAAGGGGAAAGATCTTTTCAAGATCCTCTCATTGAGAAGCTCTCTGCAGCATGCTCTCCAAACATGATAATCGCTTCTGCACCACGATCCAGCGGGAGGGCTTAGCGCCTAAACGGCGATGTCCTCTGAGGATTACATGGTAGACAGACCTTCTGCTGCCTTGGCATATGGCTGGATATTGCCCTGAGAGCTTCCTCCTGTTGTACATTTTTGAGCTTGCTGAAAGCTGGAAGATGAATTGCTTTCAGGATTTGCTTTCTTACACATTTTTTTTTCCTCTCTTTTTTGTGAGTGTTTTTCTTTCTTCAATGGGTGTTATACAGTGTGCTACTACAGAGATTTGTAGGTTGTTTTTTATAGCTACCACAAAACTCACATTATTTTGAATGGGAGTAAGCAGTGTGCTTGTGAGAGAGTAGAAGAGAAAAGAAATATATTAATCAAAAATGGAGGCAAAAATATTTTGCAATCTCTAGTTTGGATTTACATGTTCATGCAGAGAAAGAAGTTGAACCAAAGCCAATTAATTTAGGTGCTCAAGTTCCCATCCCCACTGATGGCAGAGGGAGTCTTGCAGTCAGTGGCATGGGATAATAACCCTAGAGAAGAGGATTTGCAGCATGGTTGGTGTACCCACTACCTCCAAGTGTCCTGAGAGCATATGCAGCACGGATGCAGCTTCATCCAGGGTGACAATCCAAGACAGCAAGACTCTCCTGTTCTTTAGAAAGTGTATTTGAAATGCATATTAAAGCCTAAATTCCACAATTGATCGGGCACTACCTGCAACATGATTAAATTTGTTTTAGAGCAGCTGCTCTCAATCACACTGTGTACTGAACTCAGGTCTCCGGTCTTGGCTCTCCAAGGGTATACAATAATTATCTGTTCTCTGTTACACATTACAGAAATGATGGCTTTGAATTACATCCCAAACAGAGATCTACATTTCTCAGTATCCTTACCCATGTAGCTCCTGTGCATAATATTTTTAAAAATAAAGAGATATCAGAAATTAATTCTGTTCTCTCTGTTCTCTTCATTCTCCAGCATCAGGTTTATTACTGGAAATGGGTGTATTTTGTCTTATTAGTACAGTTTTGCTACAGCTTTAATATCACTATGGTTATACTGTAGGCGATTATAGTAGAAGTTTGCACAGGCTTTTCAGATCAAGGTATGCAGCAAAATTAGCCTATTATGTGTGTTCAGAAGCATGTGTTTTTGTACACTGATGGCTTAAATTGCATGCTTTAAGGAAACAATAAGGCACTATGGGTTAGAACAAGGAACTTGAGAAGAAGAAGCCTTTCGGGTTGCTCTGTAGGAGGCTGTTTTGCAGGATGGTGTTCAGGTGGGAGCAGGAGAGCACTGGGTTTTCAGTATGACAGGTCCCTGTCCTGAGACTAATGGTGTGAGGAGGACAGGAAGGAGGATGTCACCACAGCAGTGTGGGATGTAGTCCCTTGAACACTTTCCCTTGAGATAGCAATGTCTGGGATGCGTCGTGTGGATGGAAATGACATCTGCTTCCTCCCTGATTTCTGCTGATATTTGTGCCTGGACTCTGACTCCACATAAGACAAGTTGGGAATAAAAGTGCTGTACAAAATCAAAAGGGAATTGAGTTTGCTGTCTGTAGATGACAGCCGAGAAAATAGCTTGTCACTGATGGGTTTATCTAAAAAAAATCACAGCTCCTTTTTCTGCATATGATTCTTGAACATGAACTTGTTCACTAAGTCCTCCACAAAGTCCACTGGCATTTTAACTATTTTAAAACTCACTGCAAACACTTAACAATCAGAACTGGAAAGTAAAACTGAACTTTACAACTAGACAGGGAAGAAATTATTTCTTTTAATTTTCTTTCCTGTTCTTTCACCCTCTTTGTGCAAATTCCTCATTGCATCTGTCAAAACCTTCACTTTTAGCGAGGTGGGGGTTGGTCTGTTCTCCCACGTGCCTGGTGACAGGACAAGGGGGAATGGGCTTAAGTTGCGCCAGGGGAATTTTAGGTTGGATCTTAGGAAGAACTTCTTTACCGAAAGGGTTGTTAGACATTGGAACGCGCTGCCCAGGGAAGTGGTGGAGTCACCATCCCTGGAGGTCTTTAAAAGACGTTTAGATGTAGAGCTTAGGGATATGGTTTAGTGGGGACTGTTAGTGTTAGGTCAGAGGTTGGACTCGATGATCTTGAGGTCTCTTCCAACCTAGAAATTCTGTGATTCTGTGATTTGCTCACTTCAGTCCTGTTGAAAGCTTCTCATCCTCAGCCAGGCGTTAGCAACTCATGTTATTGCAGAGTCTTGCTGTATGCGGTAGTCATTCCCTAGAGGCAGCTCTCTGTTGGCGGTGCCCAGTCATAACTTTGCAAAGGGCAGGCTCTGAGGAGCTCGAAGCTGCCCATCTAACCACTGCGTACAGCCTTCTGTGCTGCAGGAAATGCTCGCTTGAAGGGCAGGTGATGTACCTGCCCTTCATGTACCACTGAAATATTTCTGTGCTAATATGATATCTTCCAGTGTCCTTAAAAATTAGGATTAAGTACATAAAAGTTTCATTGGTGACAGATAGGGTGTTAAGCAACAGGTTTGGACTAACTAATTGGAAATTTTTATTATATATTAATTGAATAATAATTTATTGATTTTTTTTTTTTTTTCCTGTCCAGTGGGATGCTGTAAATCTCATGCCATTCATAGTCCTATGTGTTGACTTTGCCTCTGAGATACTACGACACATCTCTGCTGGGCAGCCATGAACATGTTGGGGCACTTGCATGCCTACTGCCCTACCCCACAGCCCTTATGAAAAAGAGATGTTACAGCCTGGGAGCTTATATGGGTGAGCACATGTTCATGTAAGCAAACAGATTAATGGACAAGGGGGGCTGTGCCGAAACACGAGGCGCTGGGTGAATGAATGGGGGTTATTCACTCTCCTGGCTGCTGAGCTCACACTGCGCTAAATTTAAATTCTTATTTAAAGCAGCATTAACTCTGTGGCAGCAACAGGGGAGAACAGGCATGGTTTGGTGGTGGTGGGGACGGGGAGTTCTTGTGCCTTGTGGCATGATGCAGAGACACACATGGTCTGGGTGTCAGCATGCAACCTGATGAGGCTGCCCAGAAGGATCTGCATGCCGTGAGGCTGCTGCTGGGTTCCACGTCAAGAGGAACCAGCCTTATTTACAGCTTGGCGCCAGCTGTACCTGGCAGTCCCACAGGGCAGGCAGGGGAATGGGTGAGATGACTTGGTATCAGTACGTCTTGTATGCAAGATCCTCAGGGCAATAGTGAGGCATGTTAATGGTCTGTCCTCTCATTAATCTAGGGCGTGAAAAATTGTGGAATACTTCCTAGCACCTGGTGGCACTTCTTGAAACAGGACCATAAAGGTTTTGGCCAACCTACTTTACTGTGTGACACACGATGTGTCCACATGATGCTATAAAGCTTACACACCGTGCTGAACAAAGAAACTGAGTTTTTGCCTCTTTTGCAGACCAGGTGCGCTCTGCCTGAGTGTACAGGGCAATGGAGTATTGGGTTCGGCTCGCATGAGATAAATCCTGTCAATGAAAAGGACATGCTGCTGTTAGGAAACTTATACTGACAAAGCAAGACTTGTACAAACATTTTCCTTGGACAGCTACCATATAGTCAAGTAGCTGCTACTACACATTTGCCCTTTTATGCCACTCCAGACAAAGGATTATCTGTTAGCAAGAAGATTTTAAAAATAACTCAAGGAAAATGTTAGATTAAATCTTACACACAAGATAAAAGTATATCTGTCTTTATGAAAAAGAAATTTAAAAATGCACAGTTCATCCTGGGGAGTGTGAGATCCTCTCTGGCTTCGTTGGCAATCCTTCTAATTTTATTCAGGGTTTAGTGGGGCTGATAATCATTCATTGCTTCGCCCTACGCAGGGATGAAGCAAGCTCCAAGGAAGTCAACAGCAAACAAGGAAAAATTTTACACAGGGCAGAGTTATATGCACAGGAAGCTGTAGAAACAATAGCATGAACAAATTTAAAGAAAAAAAAAGATCAGAAAAATTCACAAGGGTGAGGCCTGTCTGTTAATATTAAACTTGATGGTTTGTATGCCTTGCAGTGTTATTTTCCTGAAGCATGAGAAACATGGGGCAAAAAAACAAACAGCAACAAAAAGCCTTTATAGACACAGATATGACTTGTTCTGTCTCTTTTCTTAAAATATCTGTTGGCTGTTGTTGGAGTGAGAATATCAAATGTCTGACCTTCTCATGCCTTATTTACTACTTACCTTGTGAGATTTGTCTGCAAAAGGCCTGGGTTGTAACACTGAGGCTCAGATCAGAAATGTCTCCAACCTGAAGGTTATTTGGTTGGTCTGAGCCTGCCTTAGGGCATGTAACTGAGCGTTACGTGTCTCTTGGATGAAGCTTTGATACCTTTAGAGCCAGCACTCCTGTGAGTGCTTGCCCTGTGTGGGTCTGCAGGCCCACAAAGCCACTGGGAGGAGCACTCGCTGCTCACGTGCACCCTCCCAGGATGAGGTGAGATGAATCACCTGTGACCAGAAACTCTTCCTGCTGCATCTTAAAATGTGTCTTGAACCCACGGATTTGTGTTGATGACTTTTGAAGCCTTCACCATGTTTTCAGCTGTCAAAGACACAATGGTGCTAAAAACTAGGGCCCAATCTGGCAGCAGCAGACTGGTCCCTGCACTCCTTTAGTGCCAGCTGGGATTGCACACCACTGCTTTCCACACCAAAATCCCCATTTGGAGCCCTCGCCTCTGGTACTGCAACAGGGAAACCTGTGCTCAGAGATCACTGCACAGCCCCATACAGCTTCTGGAGTCTTGTCCCTCTGTGAGGTGACGGGCTGCACAGACATGTCAGGACGAGGCCATTTTCTGCTTGTAGCTTCAGCAGTGCTGCTATTTGTAAAGCTCCAACAGTGGCATCTCTTAGCAAGTGCCTTTTCCACTCAGTCTCTCCCAGTTATCAGTCCCCCCACTTCCAACACCGGTGGCCAAACAGGATCCTTTCACTTCCAGGCCCTGAAACCGTAGATCTCAGCAGCTGGCTGCCTCCTCTCCCTGGGGCAGGCCTTCTTCCAAGGAATGCCATGATTCATCTGCAGATGGCTCCCTGGATCCAAAGGCATCTCCACCCACAGCCAGGAAAACTGGTGATCCCAGTGCACCCAGTACACGAACCCAGTGCCCATGGCACCCTTGCACTGGTGGCCTCGTGTGTCCCATTCACCCTGGTCTCAGCTGTGGGAAGGACACTCGGCTTTTTAGACATGTCAGGGGATGAGGGATCAGTTCACCAGGAGTGATGGCTCCACACCACATCTCTGCTTATTATGCTGGCTCGAGATGAAACCATGCCACCAAGAAATACTGTGATACTACATGAGTATGTCCACGGGGAATCCCAGGGTGTGTGTGACTGCTTTGGAATGGCCTTTCTGTCTGTCCCAGAAGGACAACTCATCTTGGCTGAACAGCAGCCCACATGTGGATGTTATTACCATGTAATAGACATCAGGGGATACAACAGGGATCATATACTGATCCGCTCCATTTTCCGGGGAGGAGAAGTGGGGCATCCACACAGAAGTGTGTGGATGCAGTATCCCTTGTCCTTCCCCTGTGCAGCTAACACTGCTTGCTTGTCCTCCAAGCTGATCTTGAAGCTGGCAGAAGCTGGCTTGCTCAGAGCACGCTTGAAAATGCCAACCTCCCCATCAGCAGCGAGGTTTCTGTAATGTCAGTAGTTATGTAAGGCAAAAATTTACAGCATCCGTGCCGACGCAAATCCCGATGGTTCTGATCACGTACGGCAGCTTTTGGAGTTGCTGCATTTTCGTGCTGCAGTTATATAAGTGTGACCTGGGCCTGACCTTCCCTGGCAACTTCCCCTGCGTAATTAGAGATCTTCTGGCGACAAATTCATGCTGGGATCCAAACAGTTTGGCAAATTCCAGATACTCATTTTTGGCAAGCTGGGACTCCCAGCAGCCCGACGCTGCCTCTGGAGTGCCTTCCCTGGGGAGGCACAAGATCTGGGTGGCAGGGGGGAAGGAAGATTTCCCATCCCCGTCTCTCCCTTTCCTCTAGAGATACTTCCATAAGGATTATGGTCCCAGCATCCAGTGCTTAGCTGAAATAATAGGTTGTTGTGAGCTCTGGGGAAGCACCCCTCTTGTGAGGTTTGTCTTCTTTAAAATTAAATGTATGTTTTTCTATGGTCAAACCACTGCTCTCTGCCACCTACAGCAGGGCAGGCTCATGCTGGAAGGCTCCCAAGTCAAAACAGCAGGAGGACATGTGGTGGCCTTTGCCTCCCTAATGCTTCAGACACAGTGTTCATTGCTGCAGCAGGAGGAAAACAAATGGGAAAAGATGAGGAGGTGTGTGCTGGCCTCATGGGAGACAGGGCAGACAAAGGGTGCTGTGATACTGTGCCCTTAGTTTTACCTAGCACAACCCTAGGCTGATTGAACAAGCAAATGGGTGGCCTTAGGTCCTTGGTGAGTTGCCCAGCAGCGCTCAGTGATGCATAGATCTGTCTAAAAATCACTCTCCTTGTTCTGTCCAAACAGATGCATCAAAGATACACCCACAGTAGCATAATGGAAATTCTGCGAGACCCACCACAGCCAACTCATTATTTGGGACTCACACAAAATGGGATAGTCTGTCTGATGGTGAGCAAAGAGAAGCTCTCAGCGCTGCAGTGAATGGGTTAGGATCAGGCTAGTAATTAATCCCTGTTGTGTATTTTGTATGAGATGCTGAGAGCTATTTCTGCGGAGCCAATAGGTGAGAATGCTCAACAGTGATTTCCACAGGGGTGTGAGCAGTTTATCCCTTTCTGAGCACAAAAGATCACTGTTTGACACAGGCACTTGCCCATAAACAACTGACTAGGAACCAAAAACCTATTACCAAACAAATAGGATACATCTCTGAGGCATGATCAACTATGTTCTTCACCCTTTCCCTGCACATTTTTTTTCTGATGTTTTTTTACAATCTTGGGTAAAATGCAAACTAAAATAGGATGCACATCATTAAAACCATCCATTATATGCAGCATAATGAGGTCTGATCCTGCTTCCATTCAAGTCAGTTGAACAATTCCCATTGACCTCACTTGGGAAATAGCTGCAATCCACAGTGAGTTGTAGCTAAGTTAAACACAAACCCAGGCATTCATAAAGCAATGAGGAGCATATGATGGCTGTTTTTCCCTGGAGTTGGCATTCTCAGGAACCCAAGACAATGTGTGTGCCTGGACCTTTGTGGGAGAAGTTCTTTCACAGGGAAACAGGCTCTTTCATGGCCTTCTTCTAGCACTGAACTGACTTCTTCCACAGAGGTACTACACTAAATCAATTAGACTAAACAAGTGCTAGGACAGTGTTTGGGAATCTCTCCTGGAGACAGAGGGTGAGGCTGTTTTGTTGAGCATCTCTGCTGCTTTCTTTCATTCCTAAGTGCATCACTTTACTGGCTGTTGGCACTGGCTGCACCCCAGCTTTCTCTGGCACAACCATTGTGAATTTTTGTAGGTGTCCTGGGGCACAAAACATGGCTGTTTGATGAATAATGAACAAACTTATTACTGCTGTAGGGCTGGAAGAGGTTTGGACCACACAGGCTGCATCACCACTAGCAGAGAGTGCTGCTGGCTGGGCACCTCCGTGTGCTCTCTGGTTCAGTTTTATTTACTCGAAGGGAAGAGAAGAGGGGTGGGGAATCAGCTCATCACCTCTCACACTGATTGCCCAAAATCTTCACTGTCCTGACTAATGGAGATCTCCTCTCCTTCCTTCGGATCCTGAGAAAGCCAGGCAATAGCTCTCATGACTCGACACTTCTCCTTATCAGGCTCTGATCCAGCTCTCCTCCCTCCTCTCACCGCAACAGGGAATTTGGGAAAAGATAAGGCGAAGCTTTGCACTGCACTTTGCTGTTTGTGGTTTGTGCAGGCAGAGCCACAGGCAGAGCCATGAGCTCTCAGCTGCACATAAAGCTACAGGTTGGATCTTCACCAGTGGGAAACACAGAAAGCTGGAAACTCCAAGAGAAAACAAAACAAAACAACCCCAAAAGAAAACACCTGTGGCCTTCCACGTGGGATTAAGAAGTGCCAGAAAGAGAGAAATTTTCCTCATGAAAAACAAAATGAAGCAAAACCAAAGCACCATAAATCAAAGCACGAGGGGCTGTGGCTGCTGAGCTTCCCTGAAACTTGGGGGACTGACAACAGGTTTGTGGGCTTCTGGTGTTTCGGCAAGGGTGTGCCTGTTCTTCAGGGGACGCCAGCCAGCCAAAGTATGATGTGCACTCAAATCACAGCCACAGACTGTGCCGCCACAGGGGAAAAGACAGCACAGCATATTTTTTTCTGGGAGGGGAACAAAATCAGAAGAGCCAGAAAAGCCACGAGGTGGGAGCTCACAGAAGGCCCTTTACCAGTTCCTTCAGCTCAGTTCCCCTCGCACACCCTGTGAAGGTGACAGACCTGTACCAGTACCCCTGCCAGGAGGGGGACTGCACGGGTTTGTACCGCTTCCATTTTGTGCTTTGGTGCTAGACCATAGCTTTCTTTGCCAGCACGTTCCTTTTGCATGTGTGTGCTTGCAAGCAAGAAGCAGTCTGCCAACATGAGAAGGCTCAGTCCACATGCAGCATCTGTGGGCTCTCAGAAATAACTGCTGCTGCCTTTTCGGGAAGGGAATTAGCTCATAAATATTTACAGCACTGCTAGTTACTGCTATGCAAGACAGTTCTGATCAAAATATGGGAGGCAGGGGTTCAGCACGCCTGAATAATCTAGCCTGGTAATTGACCAGCAAAATCATTTATGAGCACAAGGAAAGCTGCTTCCCTCACTCTGCTTCACAAATAAAGTAAGAGTGCACATTGGAGGAGGGCTGCAAAACCCAGCACTGCTCAAAATGTGACCCTTGAGACTGCATTTTTCAGCTGATATTTAAGCATGACTCTGTTTTAGAGAGGCTAAATAGCTTTCCTCCCTTCCCTTATGGTTTTTAGGAAACAGAGCCTGAATACATCAACTTAATTGTCACCCAGAGCCCTAAGTCACACAGTCTGGGGCAGAATGAGCAGGCAAGGGCTGGAGGGCTCCCTGGTGTCCTGAGGCAATGTCCCAAGGCCTGTCTCAGTTGTCCTGCCCCTAATGAGATGTGGCCTCATCAGGCATCTCCTGCAGGGACAAATGCTGCTCTTGCCCTTCTCTTGGGAGAGCGGTGCAGGGCTGTAACAGCAAGGCACTCGTGTCTCCAGGTGAGGACTTGCTCCATGTCTTGGAGCTCTCCATGGCTGGTTAGAGTCTGCAGGCAATAACTCAAGTCTCTGAAGGCTACACCAGCCTTCAAAGAACCAGAAACTCACTGCTGCAAGCTTGACGCTGTCCTTGGCTGAAGGAGCCAACTTGTACACCTGGAGGACAGACCCTTGGGAAAAGTAATGCCTGCCTCAAAATTTTGTTTTTAAGAGGTCATGGATTTTCTTTTAGTAAAAGTTTATTCTTAAATATTAGGAAGGTTTTTTTATTGTTCTTTTTTTTTAATGCTCATATGGTAAATGATCTCAAGGCTTAGTGCAGTATTTTGAGCAACAGTACTATACGTCATTAATCCAATAAATTGCATATATGGATATAAGATATAGGAAAATATATGGATATAGGGATATAATGGATATACGGATATAGGATAGAATTGAAAATAAAAGATGGGCCATGGTGGTTAGGTGAGAGACTCAAGCATCTGAGGAAATCAGAGGGTTGACACAGATCATCTTATGTTCCTCACCCCAATCCACATTAGAGATGAGCAGAACCCAGCCTTCTGGACCCAACTCCATGGTCAAACAGACAAGAGGCTCTGGGCTGGATGGGTCTGCAGGAAGCCCTGCAACACAGGAAGCCTGGCACTGGCAGCCCTGCTGCCCTGCCAGAGGCTGCAGACATGAACATCTGCAGGGCCATGCTCCTGCACATCTGGAGCTGCTTCTAGAACATCTGGCCACTGAAATCTTCATTTCAAAAGTTAAAATATTTTTAAAGAAAAGTTGGAAATGTGTTATAGAAATCAATGCCATGGCATGCAAGGACTCACTAGTTATTCTGTCTGCTGGGGAGCAGATTTAAAAACAAACAAAAAACCCCACAATTTTTGGTGGAACTCAGTCTTTTGAACTGCAGAGCAGCAGGTCTCATTGTTCATGTCTTCTACAGTGTTTTTGCAGAAGCAGAAAAAGATGAGACTAGATCTTTGAAAGATAGAACTAGATATCTGAGAGAAGTTTTGAAGAGCTATGCTGAATGCTGCTGATATTTTGCAAAAAGAAGAAATATCTGTAAGCAAGATATGCACACTTTGAAGGGACACAGCCTAATATCAGTACGGTGTCAGGCCCTACAACAAAATAAGCAGGGCAAAACTGGATATATCAAACCACTCTGGGACCAGAAGCTTTTGAAATGCATGTTCATGTTTGTCTGAATCACAAATAAAAGTGCTATTCTGAAAGGAACAAAATGCATTATAACTCAATGACTTAACCAAACCTTTATGTTATACTTCAAAGAACCATTTTAATTTTTATTTTATTTTATTTTATTTATTTTATTTTATTTATTTTATTTTTTTCCCTCATCTCTGTCCTCAGTTCTGCAGCCCTTCCCTGCTCAGCAGCACATTGAAATGGCTGTTGGATATTAAGCACTTCAGGGCTTTGCTGTAGGGGTACAGAGCCTTTACTACCTGGCTGATGCTGCCCTTGAAAGGACTGCTGTGACACCTGGATATCGGGGTGCCTCTAGGATCATCCCCACCACGGAACTGCTGTGGAAATCCCACAGGAGCTACTCAGTGTGCAAGGAGCCAATCTCCACTCCTTGATGAACAGGAGCTGAAATGTGGCCCTGTGCCCCTCTGGTTCTGAGGTGGGCCCAGGAAGCTGCTGTGACATCTTTGGCCAGATCTCCTCTGCTTCCCCACCACAGAGCACCAGGGCTATTGGCCTCCTAGCAGTATCATGTCCCCAGGCTCAGCTACGTGAAGGAGGAGTGCCTGCTATGAGTGAATTTAAAACCTTTACAGGATGGAGTAAGTGCAGGAAGTGGAATACATATGCTAATTAAAGCTGTATTTCATTGTAGGTTACTTTTATGGCAGGTCTTAGGAAGGGCAGGATAGAGGTAACAGTCCTTAGGGGACAACTTGGCATCACTGCTGTCCCTTGTTTCCCCTGCTTTCTGCACCACTAATTTGTACCAGCTTCCCAAAACAGACAAAAACCAGAGCATAGCCATTGCTTTTTCCCCTAAACATACAGAGTATAGAGGCACTGCAGGATTTCTTTAAGAAGTATAATCTCCTAAGGTCTGTCCTGTGTTTCTGAATCAAGTTCTCAATACCGGTCATGGGTGTGCATGTAACATATACAGTAACCCACTCTGCCAACAGGCACAAGCCAGTATGAGTCCCCTCAGCTTGGTAAGATGCACGTCCCCTGTTCTACCCTTCCCTTCATTCATGTGTATCTGGTCAAGTTCATCCCAGCCCCTACCCCCTTCTTGCTTCATTTTCTGCTCTGTTCAGCACTGGGATTGATTAAAACAAGCCAATGAGCACTGGAAAAGGGCTGCAATACAATCTGCATTCTGCAGAAAGAGCACAAACCCCAAATCACATCAGGAGTGTTTTTAATGAAAGCAAGACCCCCATGCAAGTCAGCACCGGAGGTCTGACATCCAGCCTGCTGCTGTGGTTACTGTGCCCACACAATCAAGGTAGGTCCAAGGACCAGGTCCTGAGAACTGGGGGCAAATAAGAAGTAGGAGGCACATGTAAGCTCCTTATGTGTCTCCTTGTCTGATTCACGAAGCTTGGGAAATCCTGCAGACACCTCCTGGAGAACCACAAGGGCCTGCTGTGCTTGCTTGGCAGGTCCAAGTGGTGGCCGTGATGCAGGGAGAGGTCACAGCCCTTGGGACATGGCAGGACCCAAACAATGGAGACAATGTCTTTTGAGTGGAGGAAGTACATCTCCCAGGAGGGAGCACACACTGTGTTTCACGACACAGAAGATGGGAGCTGTTGCAAAGCTTTGGCGGCTGAGTTGCTTGCGTTGTCAGCCCTGGAAGCCTTCGGTTCCTCAGCTCCCTGACTGCTGTCCAAGAGAGGCTTGCAAATAAACAATTAAACAATACTGTCACTGGGAATCGTGCCAGGAGTTCTGTAAAACATTGTGGTCAGCTGAAAACAAAATAAGGCCCGATCCCTGGCAGGAGATGTTGAGGACATCGGAGGATTGAGCCTGGGCCGAGCCAAAACAAATCCCAAGGAGCAGCAATAAGTCAGCAGCCTCCATGCTAAACACCAGTTTCCTTCAGTTTATCCACTTCTGTGGCGTTGCTGCTTCACTGTCCAGGTTCTGAGGAAAACATTTTCTCAGAGATCAGAGGTCAAAAAAGATTCTTCAAAAGTGATAGACACCTCTTCACCTCTGACAGTGCTCAGGACCACACACAACCGCATCCGCTGCTAGCTGTGGGCCTGCCTCCAAAGGCAGGAGAGGACAGCTTTGGCAATGCAGCTAACTGCAAAGCTAGAAGTTTTTCTGCTGTTACCTTAGGAAAATAGTAATAAATGATCTATCTCTCCAGGCGCAGAGTGACGTTGCCCCAGGCCAGCACTTTATGAGAGCCCTCCTTGCTGCTTAATGGCAACCTCTAGCAATGCAAGGGAAAAGCTATTCCATCCATAAGCAAGCCTCTGAAGGTGTGAATCGGGCTAGATCTTTGTGCTTGATTTTCCAGACCACCACACAAATGCTGTTGACATAGGACATTGCGATGAACCCAGATTCAAAATGTAGATTGGGATTTTTCTGGCAGCTTGCAAGACACAACCATGACAGCAGGGGATCTGAGTGAGCAAGGGTTCCTTCGGTAGAGGATGAAGCAGGGGAAGCTCGCACTCTCCTTTCTGCTGGAAAAGGGTAAAACTTCCTTTTCCTGTCCCTGGAGCAGATGAGAAGAGCTTCCTCTCCCCAAGTATGCTCCCCATCTCATTTCAGTCCATCCAATTTCAGATTACAATTTTTTTTTTTTTTTTTTTTTTTTTTTTTTAAAGCCAGCATCCCAGGTGTCCCCTGAATAGATTAGAATCAGATGAGTTTGTCTGAGGCCAGAATCAAGCTCTGAATCTTCCTGTAGTTTATATAAAAATGTTGGAAAAGTATTGTAAGACCCGAAGGAGTGCTAACCAGCAGGCAGGGCTGCCCTAAAGATATTATTTTCAGCCATTAATGGTTTTTAATGTAGTGCCATGTCTTGCGGATATTTGGGTCTGGAATTACTGCTAAGAGTGGATACCCAAGGAGCACATTTAGCCCTCGTTCCTGCAGAAATACTGTGTAAAACAAGTACGGCCTTTGTTGCTCAGACCTCCTACCTTTAATCAGATGCAGTTTAACACAGCAGATTTTTAATGTCTCCGTGTATTCCCTGACTCTGTTCGTAAATATCTCATGATATACATATACTGTTACACAACCATTCATTACACACAAACAGCCATGTCAAAGCAATCATCAATATGAAATCATGAAATGCCGGGGAAGCAGGTTTCCCAAGATCCCAAATGCAAGGTGACATAACTCCTTTGGGACAGAACTGGAATGTGCATTTATTTTCCTGTCAGAGGATTAAGTGAATCAGAAATAAAAACGTTAAATTTACTTCACATTTTAATACGCTAAATGATTTTACAACATGTAACAAGGTCACATGCTAAAAGCCAACTTAAATTGCTGGGTTTATACTGAACAGTTGTGTTAAAGAAAATGTAAAAAGCAGCAGGCACCAAAGAAGTCAGTATAATTACTGAATAAAACCTTGAAGAGTTGAAACTTTGTTCTTCCCTGAAACATGTAGAAAGGACTGTATTTGAATAATGTGGGGGATTTCTGGCTTCTTGTGAGTGAGGGATATCCCAGCAAGCTGCTCTCTTTCATTATTTCGTTCCCTCCTCCATTTCTAATCTTAGCCATAAATAAGGCGGGGAGGGAAGAAGAATAAGAAGAAACTGACTATTTTTGATCCCCAGTGTCATGCATATCAGCAGAAGCTAAAAATATTGGTTCTGTGCTGGTGGGGTTCAGCAAAAGCATTTGGCCCAGCCTTGCCTTTAAAGGCTTTGGGCCCAGGGTGGGTCCTGTTGCAACTGAAAATGAGACGTGCCTTATCTTTGCCAAGTGTGACCAGGCACAAATCCATGGCAGTGGTGCTGAGATGGGTGAAAAATAGCAGGATATGCTCCCTGTGAAAATGGAAAATGATTGAAAGTCTGTGTACACACTCAAAGTAATATCTTTTTCCCTTCTCTTGCCTACAGCCAAAATAACACAATGACCCAACTAACAAATGGATCCCTGCTCTGTCTTTCAGTGGCAAAAAGCACAGACATCCATTATCTAGAAGGTCTGATTGAAAGGGTAGGGGAGTCAGCAGAGAGAGCCAGGGAGAGTTTTTGAAGACTGCGTTACAAAATAATAAGATGAATGTATTAAGCAGCTTGGGAAACTTCACAACTGGCAAACTCCACACAGGAACTCACCATGTGTCCAGCAGCTTTACAGGCATCTGGCTGCGCTGCACCAGCTCTGCGTGGGAATCCTCCACAGCCGTCGCTGCACAGCATCGTGCCGTCTTGCTCTGCTCTTTCCCATGCACACAAAAGTGAAATGGGAGATGGAAAGTGAAATCCAGAGATAAAAGTGAGGAGAGAGAAGATATGGAAAATTAATGAAGCAGAGAGATGCTGAAAGGCCAAATGGCAGGGCTGTGCTGTTCCACTGGGCCTTGGCACATGGCAAATGGTTCAGGCTCTTACTTTATTACAAGCAGATCACATGCAGGGGCTGGAACATCCCTCCTGGGCAGCCCTGTGCTTCACACTCCTTGGCTGTATCTGTTAATAGATTTTTTTTCCCCTCTTCATGTATTCTCCTGTTGCTCTTGCTGTTTTGCTCTTGCTGTTGTAGTTGAATATCTGACAGCAAAATAAATTGTGGCATTTAACCATAGTGACATCTAGATCTCCACCCAAAAAGTTTAGAAAGTGGCTTGTTTGCCAGATCCTGGCTCACACAAGGCACACAATCACCTTTGGCTGCATCCTTTGCCTTCTGGTTTGGATGCTTTGGGATGGAGCAGCCTGTGCAGGGAAAATGGACTGACACGTCCAAGTTCTCTGATGCCCTCAGAAAATTTACTGAGAAAAATCCACTAGAAGGAAAAAACACCCCAAAAACCCAAAGCAGGGAAGCAAATGGTCCCACACATCCCTATGACGACAAACCTCCAGAGACTGGAAGATCACTTGTGTATCCCGGGAGGGTTAGTGATGGGGAAGTAGGCAGGGTAGCATGAAGCCAGAGATGTTATTCACGACTGGACAACTGTGGGTCACAGACCACATGGAGAAGAGGGGTCTCTGAGCAGGAAGGGTATGAACAAGAGAGTGCAGCTGAAAAAAGTGTGTTCTGCCTCACTCTGAGTGTGAAAAGCCCACACTTGGCACTTGTGGGAACCTGCCATCAGCAAAGCCCCAGGCTGGTGGTGCTGGGTTTCAAGCACGAGCCTGACAATGCCTCCCTCCCTTGACACTGTTGAGTCCCCAAAACTCCTCCTGCCAGCTGCATCCTGGGCACTCTGCTGCCTCACTTTGTGCTTCTCTGTCCTCAGCAAGCTGCCATGCTACTGGCTTTGGGTACAGAGTGCTGGAGACTAGATCACCCCCAAACACCTCTTCATGAGCTCTCCACAGAGAGCTTGCTAATCAACTTAACCAAAATGCAGAAAATGTGATTTCCTAATTGTGTGCTTTTTTTTTTTTTTTTTTTTTTCCCTAGGTTTTCTAGCCAAGCTGTTAAAACTACCTTGCTGCCTTCTTTTATGCTCTTTCCTTCTGTGAAGATGGACAAGCTGCTTTATGGCTGAGAAGTAACAATGAGGCAGGCTCGGTTTAATGAGACAGTCGGAGTGCAGATGCCTTTTCCAGCAGCAGAGCAGGTGGTTTTGACATCTGGAGAAGCTCCTGTCTGGAAGTCACAGAGCCTCGCCCACTCTGGTTCTGTATTCTGCATTGCTAGAAGCTGAAAACACCTCCTGTGCTATCTCCCTGTGACCTTGCAGCCAATTTTATCCTCCCTTACGGAAAAAAAGTCTGATTGTAGAGTAACAGAGGCAGTGAAAAAGACTTTGCCTTCCTCAGTCAGTCTAAGCAATACTTTCCTTGGTGAATAGGTCCTTGGAAATGGGTGAATCATGCCATGGGCTCTGAGTGAGTAAAGGCAGCATTTGGTGATAAAAAACAGTTTTGTAGATGAAGAAGGTTTAGAAATAGAACATAGGTCATGGTTTTCACAGAGGTTCACACACAAATTGTTTTAAAAAGGTTGTTAATGGATGCTTAGTAAATTGCCTTAGTGACTAGTAATCAATTTTTAAGGAGTCCAAAGGGCAATAAGTTGCTTCTAGCCATCAGTTATTTCCAACTTGAAATCCACTGTGACACACAGTAGGCATGAATCATTTACAATCATGCACTAACTTATAATAAATCTTTTCCCACATAACTTTCATGCAAGGTAGGACTGAGGCCATTCTGCAATGCATTATGACTCTTCCTGTCTGTTTAAATTTTTGGAGTATTCTGTGAAATGGGCCTGTGCCATGATGATGACACAGGGTAAAATGACTGCCTTTCCTGTAATCTTCCTCAGGATAGTAACCTAGGTTTGGGAAACTGAATAGTGACACTGTACTGGTTTATATAAATTGTGGTTATAGCAGTTTTTCATTATAGGTAATGGGGAACATTACCAAACCTGCTAATGATTTCCTAAAGCTTCAATTACAAGGCATGTGGCTCTAAGGACTGGCTTGGTATGGGTTTATTCTGTTTTATTTTCCTTTCTTTAGAGTCATTTTGGGAAACATTTTTCATCTTTGCATATGGTTGTACCACTACAAACTGATAAAATTCCCAAACCAGTTTTTAGTTTAGAAAAGTTACTTTTGACTAAAGGGCCTCTGTGACTAGCCAAAAATCCCCTCCCAGCACAGTTTTGTGGAAAACAGTTGCCGGCTCAGAGAGATTTGATTCATTAACCAGACTGCTGATAGGAAGTGAGCTGGGAATAGGCTTGAATGAATTGGATGAAGTAACCCCCAGAATTTCCATCCTGTTGGGGCAGTCCCTTAGCACCATGTCCTGCTGCCTTGGACTGCAGGAGTGAGTCTGTGCCTGCAGCAGGGACAAGGCTGGACTTCCCACCTGGGTCACACTTACCTGCTCACTCAGTCCTACTAAAACCAGTACAATGGGCTGCCACAGGGTGCCAGGTCAGGTGAGGCTGGTACATGGGAAGGTATTTGTATCACTGTTTGCACAGGTATTTCTTCTTCCTTTCTGTTGATGCCATACAGCTCAAGTGTGAGAAACAGAAAAAGGAAAACTCTGAAGTGCATGGACCAAATGAACAGAGTGCTGGAAGCAAAGAAGAAAAAAAAAAGTCAGGAAATACACATCTGCCGTGTATCTTCTCAAACTCACGTTACCTGCTCCCCACAGTCCTGACTTTTTTATTATTATTATTATTTTTTAAATTATTATTATTATTATTTTTTTTTTTCCCAGCAAGATTATTTCAAGTTGTGGAATCTAGAGAGCAACAGAAAACATCTTCTCTGATTCATATGTTCACTGATCCAATAAACAGCTTTATAACTGAATCAGTGTCCTTGGAGGAGTAAGTTCGTATTTGTCCAAAATCATTTTAAAGGGCTTAGCAATGGATTGAGACAGAACTTCATCCATGACACCCCACACCACCACATATGCAGCTCATGAGTTCAGCATGCCATTTCTCTGAAGCAGTCTGTCTTCCTTTGCTTTAGCATGCAGGGAGTGGCAGCATGGAGCCTCCCAGATCTTTCTGTAGGGTGGGCTCATTTAGAATAAAATCTGATTTTGCTGTGATCATTACACACGTGCGAAACTCCAAGTTTTTATCTCTTCATGCAAGAGCAAACCCTCAAGACTCCTTAATCCTCAGCCATTGTGTCTAAAATTTGGTGCAAAATTCTCAGTAGTGACAAGGGGCTTCCTGTAAAGCTAGGACAAACTAGCAAGCTTTGCTGCACAAACAAGCAAGGAAAAGGATATTTTTGTCCCACATCAATGACAACATGCATCAGGGGATGAAACAGGAGGGCAGGAACAGAGAGGAGAGAGCAAGACAGAAATAAAAGCATGTTTTAGTGCAGACAAGTGCAGCTTACTCCTTGAGAGGTTGGCATCAGAAGGCATCCTTCTTCATCCCAGCTCATGTAAACTGTCTCCACCTTTATCCCAGCACTTGGGCACCAGGAGATGCTGAGACTGCATGTTCTTGAGAAACTATGCTTGGGACATTGGGAGCTACAGCTGGGAGCTTCTTTCATGTAACTGAGATATGAGGTCAAAATGGAGAGAGTTTTATCTTAAATGGAAGTGATGAAAGATGAAAGTTAGTTATTGTATCATCTGGCAGATGAGGTAACCCAGAAATAGAAGAAATGTGCTAACAGAAAGAAACCCTGAGGAGCATTGGTCAAAACAGGTAGTGCAAAAGGGAGCAGACTCAGCATTGCTGAGTCAGGAAGCACTTAGAAGATGAGGAGAATGGTCAAAAAGAGATGAGGAGAAGGTGAGGTGGAGATGAGAAGCGGCCTGTTATGTGGAAGCAGACTTGGAGCAATCAACATCTGCAGCTGGTGGAAAAAGAGGAATACTGTGTTTTTGAAAGGGACACTTCACATCTGCAATGGTCAAGCTACATTTTAGCTGCCTTGATTTTTTTTCCAGGCAGGCAGATTTTCCAGATCACCTCTGGACATTTATGGGAGAAAAGGTCTCTTAATAACACCTCTTCTTGCAAGAATCCATCCCACAAGAATTTCCATTAATCTTTTGGCCATCATGTTGCTTAAATACAGATTTTCCAGCTGTGGGAAGAGACTTGTCAAGTCTCACAGTCCCAAACTCTGGGATAGCTTTTTACAGCACAGCTCACATGCCACGGTGCTTTGCACACTTTTCTCAGATGCACATGTTTTGATTCACTTTAAGATAATTTAGAAGATAGTCCAGATGATTAATCTGCCTGTTCTGGGCATAGAGCTAAGAAATGTCATGTTAATGGATTTCCAGGTTCCTGCTGCACCAGCAAGACAACAGCTGTGGATGCAGCCACACACCAGGCTGGGCCAGCTCCTGCTATCGTCATTACCATGATGGGGATGGCATCTGGGCACACAGTCTGGAAAGTGCTTCTGGATCCTCTGGGGTGCAAGAACATGTCAGTGAAAGAGGGTGGCATTGTCCACTTGCTGCATTCATGCTTTGTTGGTCCTCTAATGTGCCTCAGGACAGATGCACACCTGTATTTCCCCCTCTTGCTCTGCCAGTAGCTTAGGTTTCAGATAGGATTACCAGCATTTCCTGACCACTGGCAGTGTGGTTGTGTCAGCACAGGAGTTAAAAGCTATTTACAGCCCATATTAGTCGTCTGGCCAGCATGGCCCCTGGGCTGCCTCCTGGTATGAGGGGACATCTCCTGGGGACACACTGTCTGCCCAGCCACACCACCTCTCCAGTGTTCCCACCCATGGGGGCTTCAGCAGGCCTGAAGCAGGCAGCTTTTTTCTCCCCATTTTTTTGTTTTTCTTTTCCTTTTCATTTATTTATTTATTTATTAAATAACATGGATAATTTCCCCTAGGCAATCAATGATTACATAATACTCTTCAAGTTTGCTATGTTTTTTTTAACAGCACTACATGCCAATACATGATAACACTTTATGGTGAGTTACCACATTGCCTGAGGTTACCAACATGGTATTTGACTCAACTTACTGTGTTAGGCCTTCATAAAACCTTCATGCCTAGGTTGGATGTGGACTCACCAGGAGCAGAGTGGAGACCTGCAGATCCAAGTGGTTTCACTCTGTAGACATGTACATCCTCATCTCCCTGGTGCACCTGTAATGCCTGTGTCCTTAGATCAGAACATTAATGTTTTATTCCATTTTTCCATGCACAACTAGTCCTGCCATCTGCTGAACATAACCCACATGCCAAGAAGTGCGTCACCTTGAATAAAGTGTAGGAAAGCCTTTATGCAACAAAGCAGAGGCTCTATATAAATGAGCAAGGGCCCCACTCTTCATCTGTCCTTTATGGTGCTGGAGGATGAATGCTCCTTTGGTCAAGGGGCTGTTGAAGACATGAGCCATGGGAGAGAAGAAAAGCTCAAGTATGGCTACCACTGAGGCTTACAGAGCCATAGCATTTCACTTGCTATCACTAATCAGAGCACGAAGAATCACAGTTTGAAAACTGTCCAGCATTGGGCTAACTTTTCTCTTCCTGGGAGGATGGGTAAGGGCAAGTGCAATGGAAAACAAACAAACAAAAAATGAAAACAAACATACAAAAAACAACAACAACAACAACAACAAAGCAAACCAAAACAGCAACAAAATCATAAAACTAAAACAAACACAATAAAAAAAAATCCTCTGGAATCATGAGGAAAATTGTTTTAAACAACTGTGTAAGAGAGATTTACTTGTACCTGGCTGCAAGCAGTATGTGCACTGGGTGGGAGAATCAAAGGCAGTAAGTCTCACACCACTTTGCAGTGACATCACTCCCTGGATCAGACAGACAGAAAAGCCTCTGTCTACGAGGGCACTGCTTTCAGTTTCCATTTCCTCTCTACAGCCCCCACACTTCCCTTTTCCAACAGTTTCTCCCTTCCCGGTGTTAACACCTCTTGGTACAGTGAGCGTCATCATGACATCCCTTTCCTAGAGCTATCCCTCAGCTCATTCCTAGTCTTCCCCTATCAGGTGTGAGTGCTCCTGTACAAAATGGCAGGAAATGCAGTCAGTGCTGCTGACACGTCTGTGCTAACATATGATGGATCATTTCTGGAGAAATCTCCAACAGCCCAGCCTCGTTCAGCCATGTTGCTTCTATTCACCCCATCAGAGTCTGCTGTTCCTTGCTGCTGGCGGTGAGCAGTCGCAGGACAGCTCAGGCTCCTCAACACTCCTGCTTCAGCTGGAGGTGGGAGAGGACCCTTCTGGGGTTTGTAAGGGCTGCTGATACATGGGGATGGATGATCCTCAGGGGTCAGAAATGTTAGGTATGTGCTGAAGGCAGATCCATCTTTGTGCCTGGAATTCTGCGCATTCCCCAGCTGCTTTGGATCATCCCTTTTGGCCGATAAGGCTCACACCAAACACATCCTTCAGTCAGCCTCCTATCCCTCTCTCCAGCTTTCCTCTCTCCCCACATTCCCATGGTCTCTGCTTATCATAAACGCAGTGAGGATTTTTTCAGGAGGCAATGAGTCTCTCCCTCAGCAGATGTACAAATTTTGCCAGGACAACCAACCACTGATCCAACTCTGAGGCTTGTTCTCAGCAGGTGAAGAAGGGACTTACAGGTGAAATACAACACCTATATTTCCAGTTGCCGTATTCTTCACTTTTCTTTTAGATGCCAAATTATTTGCTGGAACAGAAATATCCTGAAGAAAATCACATTGTCTACCAGCTTTAAATTTATTGTAGCTGGATACCCAACTAAGAAGCAGGTAAAATCAGCTGATGTCAAACTAAATGGTAATTAATTTTATTCTTGGATCTTTTTTTGATTCTGAGAAGGACAACAGATGGTAAATGCCTTTGAAAATTTGAAGGGTAAATGCATTTTAGTACTTACGTTCAGGAAATAAAAGTTTTAATGTGTTCACAATGTTTAAAAGGAGTTGCAGGAGAAAGCAGGTTAATCTGAATCCTACCTTTATGAACAAGTCCCTTGCCTTCATGCAAGTGGGTCTCCCGCAATCACACCCATTTATCCGGGGTGCAAAATGTGCCAGGAAACAGGCATTTTCACAACTGGATGTGGGTCATTACCTGAATTCAGAGCTCCATTTTTTCCTTGACTAAAATTGTTATTCTTGATTCTGAAGTCCCAGAAATATATATGGCATGAACAACCCACAAATGGTAGTGGCAGGTTTGTAGGAGGTGGTGGAGTTGGATGGGAATTTTTCTCTGAAACACATTTGCACAGTTAGTTTGGGATTCCCAGTGGTTGAGAAAAGGTTTTTAATTTTCCCCACCATTAGCATTAGTTCTATCCAAGATGTTCAAAATAATGTGGAGAGCTTTTATTTGGGGATCTTAGTGATTATGTCAAACTAAGAAGATTAACTTTACATTAAAAAAAAAGGAAAGTGTTATGAGGATAATGATAATGATGACTGAAAACTTGATCTTGATGCTCAAAACCAGTCTCACCCAAGTACTATCCATGCTCCACAGTCACACTTTCAGCCTTCCATGCCCTGATCACCTGCAGTCATGGAAGCAGCTCAGAGACCAGTCCTTGTTAGATGGAAACTTTGCACCTGATCTGAAAATTAATCTATCTGGACTCCAGCTTTTTTTTTTTTTTTTTTTTTTTTTTTTTTGATGTTCATCAGTTTTCAGGGGTTACATATCATCGAAGGCAGGTTTAGCTCCCACTTGAAGGATAGTAGAAACACTGCCCAGTTCCAGTTTTTGATCCTGGTTTTATAGACATATATATATGGAGTGGCTTTTCTTGTTGTGATCAGCTGGCACCTACAGAGAAATGATACAAAATCATGATCGTATGGATGACAGTAACACTGCTTTCTGCATTTCAGTTTTTGTAGTTTTGACAGAAGCTTGAACAATCTATTTTAGTATGATTTTAAAGCCTTTTACCTTCAATAACTAATTTGTGTAGGGTATGCCACTTGCAATTCTATGCAAAAAACAAGTTAATGAATTTATTGTGGAATAGTTCTCACTTCTGTTGGGTACAGTGTTGAACACTGCAGAAAACCTGATGGAGACTTCATGAAATGGGAATGCTGTTTTCCTCCAAAGAATGCTGTCCTGTCTGAAGAGCATGTGTTTGCTCTAATGGACATATGCTCTTATCTGATGGACACAGATGGTTGGCATTCCAGCTAGAACAGTGGTGTGCACCACTGAGCATCCTGAACATCCATCCTGAGGCATGCTGCTGGGCAGTGTGTGAAGCCCTGTGCAGGTTTCAGTCCTTGGGACCATCAGTGGAGACATCCACTTCCCTCCCTGGTATGGATGTTCCCACCCAAACCTCTCTGAAGTCAGCAGGACTTCCTTTCTTCCCCTTCACGGGATGGGAGAAGGCAGTATACCCCTGAACTCAATGATTATTCAATTATTCAAAATTGCGTAGATGGGAAGTCTTGCATGTACTCTGAGTCCTTTAGCACTCTGTAACTTGAAATATTTTAGAGGCAAATCCCTTCCAATGGCACCAACCTTGTCAATCTTGGACATGACATTCCTGTTCAGTTATGCATATACTTGCAGGGGAAGATCCAACCTGCCTTTCCCTCTCTCTCTGCACAGAGATATAAGCACACGGCAGTGAGGCAGATTTCAAGCCACTGTCCTATCACCTTCCTTCAGTTTTGCCATAGTTGGTTGTTTCAACAAAATTCAACAAGACAGCGTTGGGCTGACTTTCAGCAAAACATGGCTATGGCCATGGCCTTGGCTTTGCTGAAGGAAACCAGTATCGTATTTTCAGGTGTAACAATGGGAAGGAAAGAAATAAGCCCTACTACACTCAACACAACAGGAAACAGAGGGGCTAGCAGCCGGATGGCTTGGACTCCATCCTGCCCAAAGTCCAATGGAAACCAACTCCAGAGAGCTGGCAGCCAGCCCACAGAAGGTAATTTTGACGTGGTCACTGGAGCCCTACTCTGCCCCAGGTTACAAGTTTCATCTCAGTATTTATCTTAGTTGCCCCTGGGGTATTACCATGCATGAAAGGAAAGCAAGCCTAGGATTGAAATCCAGGGAACATGGCCAGGTTATGGCCAGGGAAAAGCTAGGTTATGTTTTTTCATGGGGTGTTGTGGATTCATGCTCCCATCCAACAGACAGCTGTCCCGCTAGTGAGTTTGAGTAGGTACCAGCCAAAATCCCTCATAATACATCTCTTGTTGTCAAGTCAGTGTGCTCTAACAAATGTCCCTCTGTGCTGTAGCTGTATTTTGGTGCTGTATGGCTTAGCTCTTTGTTTTCCAGGCAAAGCACATTCCCTCCCCTCTCCTCCCAAGTACCACAGGCTCACCTTCAAGAGCTGCTCACAGGTCCACAAGGTCCCACTGATTTTCCATAACCTTCCTCGTTGTCTGTAAGGATCTGGGTTTGCTTGGATGATAAACTTGCTAACTCAAGCCTTCCAGGCTGTCAGGAAATGTAGTCATTTCCCATTGGATGCTACTTCAGCATCCTACTTTCAAGCAGGTCTTTTGGTGCCTTCCTTATCTCCACTCCTGCAGAAAAACAAGCCTTGTACTCTCATAAGCTTTCTGGATGTTGTCCAGCAAGGTTTGACCGCAAGGAGTCTTTCAACTTTACTTTAAATCCATTACATTAACCTTTTCCTATATTTCCCCTGTTGGTTTACCAACACTGAACATACATTTTGCCTTCTTCCTTCATTACTAGGGGTTTTTTTTAGTGCCCAACTGCATTCTGATGTAATTCCTTCTTTCTGCTTTCAGGTCCCAACTCCCAAGAATGAGGTAAGTACATTACTTAGCAGCTCATCATGGAGTTGACAGCAAGTCAACTGAGTGACTGAGTTGTTTTACTGAGGGACTCCTGAATCCTGCACCAGAAATGGCCTCATTTCCTGGTGGAAATGTCTCTCCTGCGGAGATGCTCATTTATTGCTCTGAGTCCTGCATAAAAGCATTACAATGAGACATTCCCCA
The DNA here is from genome assembly GCA_011076525.1 of Nettapus auritus. Lineage (NCBI taxonomy): Eukaryota > Metazoa > Chordata > Aves > Anseriformes > Anatidae > Nettapus > Nettapus auritus. The sequence continues at coordinate 74,474,933 of CM021797.1, forward strand.
TTTTGTGGTATTTGTGGTGGAAAGGGAACATAGAGGAGAAAACTACTGCCCCTTGTTGAAGTGGAAAACTTATGTACTGCATGGAAATTGCCCACAGTCATGCACAGCCTGTGGCAGAGTCAGGAGTCGTACCTCTATCTCCAGAGTCCTGGTCCAATATTTTACTCAACTGGCTGTATTTCCTCTCTCTTTTGGTTATTTGCATTTATCGACTGCGTCCTAGATCTCTGGGTTAGAGGCAGGACCAGAAGTGCAGGCTGGGGTTGGTGCGGTGACTGAACCACTAATTGGGTTTTTGCTGTGGCCCATGCACGTACAGCAAGCCCCAGGAGCAGGGCATAAGTGGGACCACAGCCCTTGAGGACAGCACTCTACTGTCAGCTGTGGGGGCAAGTCCAGTCAAAAATGGGGCTGGCTAGGGAGAAAAGAGGAGATGGAAGCCCACCCAGCCTGGTGGTATTATTGCAGAGGCTCACGTAGCATTATTGATGAATGCCTCTTTGATGAATGACTGTATCTGCTTTGTTTTTCATCATACGCTTGACTTCCACACAGTATTAACTAATGGAGTCATGGTTTTCTTTATTAAAATCACACGTATGTTACTGTTAGTTCATAACAAACAACATGGCTTCATAGTAAATTTATACACAGTATATATATATTTTTTTTCCACCCTTAATGAAAAACACACTGTTTGGCTTGGGTCACCTCCAGACTTTTCAGTTATGGAGTTACTTACTGAAGGTGGAAGCTTGTGGGAGGTTGCTTTAAGCAACATTACTAGCAAAGCCACTTACTCCAAATATTGGCTGTTGTTTTACTTTATTTGGATGAAGAGTAGTATTTTCAAAAGTGTCTGAGCTACTTAAGAGTCTATGGCCTACATCAGAAAAAAATTCACTGGTGCATGCTGGGCTGGCTGTGATGTTTTTCTTTCAGAGCTTGCTCCTTCACACTGTAATACAAAGCACTGGAACAAAGGTGCCTTTTACCAGAAGTTTCTTTTGGTTCCTGAACCATAATAACCTGGATTGGCACAAGCACCAGTGGACTAGTACAGACACGTTTATGCAAAGGGAAGTTGGGTCTCTTCCATCGTACTCAGCAAAATGGATGTAGCCATGTTCATGATTGACTTGGTCCTGTTAGGAAGAAAAGCCTGACTTTCTGCTAAAGAATTCTACCAAAACTTTTTGTTTCTTCAGATAAGCAAATGATGTGGGGAGATCCTGGACTTGCAAATAAAGGAATGGGGCACCAGAAACAAACAAACAAACAAATAAAAAACAAAGCAACGGTGCTGCAAAGGCGCTTTTTTTTTTTTTTTTTTTTTTTTTTTTTTTTTTTTTTTTTTGTATCATACTGGAAAACAAATAGAAAATCAATAACATGAATTTTGTATAGATCACTTCTTACATGTTCTCCTTACACAACTGCCTGTTGTCTGCTCATTAGTAAAATGGCCAGCCTGGCCACGGCTGTGCTGCTGGAAGCTTCCAAAATTCTGCTCAAATGCTGGGGAGAAAAAATCCCCAGACCCTGCTGTAAAGTGTGGGATACACTCATCCTGCTGGTTGTATCTGCTGTGGCACATACCTCCTGGTGAGGCAATGCAAACCAGAAATCTCCATTTGCCAGGAGCCACTGAGGAGGCAGGGGAGCCATCCTGCTGGTGGGTTTCCACCCTGCTGGTGGGACCCTGTCATACAGACAAAGTCGTACATGTCCTTGGACACATCCTTCTTGGCTAAGCTGTAGCCATCAAGCATCAAGAGCCATGAAGCTGAAGCTCCCCTCGCCCCCACATCCCCCTTCAGCCTCTGCCTTCTCCACCCTGTGTGGTGTGATCCAGCCTCCCCAGCCATGTTTTTTCCTCTGAGTTCATTGGGTGCAGGTTGGATTCAGAAGCTGGTGAGTGTTTTAAAGGACTGCAGTCCTTCTACAGCAGCTAGGTTTACATGGTTTGTTTAAAAAGGAATCTTTCATCTGTGATGGTGATTAAAAAATTGTAATTTCTCCTTTTATTATTGCCTTCTGTGCTTTTCCAGACTTTATGAGCACTTGAGCTTCAGGGTGTGTTCTGCTTAGAAAAAAAAGTAACACTTCCCAGTTTCTGTCCGATTACCATACAGGAATATAGAACAATACTAAAAAAAAACAAAAAAACAAAAAAACAAAACCACAAACAACCTTTTAAGTGAAAGTCTGCTAACCCTGCAAGTTTTCATGGAGTTTGTCTAAGTAAATGCGCTGCCTGTGTTGCAATTGTGTTTTATTTTTGCACTTAAAATAAGTCATTAAATGTGTCTGATGTTCCTGGACCAAAATAGCCATGACAATGCAGATGCTAAGCATGTCTCCAGCTGACAAGAAAGGACGTCTGACAGTCAAGGGCACCGGTTTACCTCTCCATGTGCTTCCTTCATCCACACAGACCAAAATGAAGGATTGGAGCACTGCTGAGCCTGCTGATGGATTCTCTCCTTCTGCGCCATGCCAAGAAGTCCTCATCCCACCAACGCTTCCACTGATGCTGCTTGGAGTACTTGCAAGGAGCGTGCACATCTTGCAATAGCGAGAGAATGGACAGATGATCTAGAGACTAAACAACAGCTCCTCCCAAAGCATGGTCATGCAAGGATGCAGGAATTATGTTTTGAAAATAAAAGAAAGGTCAGTTAGCTTTCTCAAGCTCTTAACCCACTCCAGTGCAGGGAAGTGTGTTTTATTGGTGTTCCTCTGTAAGTAATGCCATGGGGGCAGCCAGCATGCCTTCAGGACAGTGTGTTAGCTGTGAGGATATATGCATGATATTGACATCTCCTCTGACATTTCTAAACAAAATAATTATCACTTACCAGCATCTAGTTGTGGCTCGTACTTAGCCCTCACTGTCAGCACAGAGGAGAAGGGTCTGGAAGGCAACAGCAGCTGGCCTAGCTCAAACCAGGCACATTTTTGAGTAACTCCCTTGAACTAAGGAGTGTTTACATATTTTGAAAAAGCAGGATTGCAAAGAGACACTTGAGGACAAGAAGAATGTACAAACTTCAAAATCTGTGGCTGGACAAGCATTAAAATATCCAGATATTGTGGACCTTGGAAAAACCGAGAAGTGAAAAAAATAACCTGTCAGTCCCTGAAGCATCCTTCAATCTTTTAGTGGTAAAATATCATTTCTATAAAAACAGTTTAATTTTGTGTTCAGTGTGGGTGGGAAATGGTAAGGCTTATCCTTGTTTCAGTTGGCCTTTTGAGCTCATAATAAATGAAATACACCTAAAACAACAAGGTTTTCCATCATACAAAAAGAAAGAAAGAAAAAAAGCATGCTATGAAAAGGGCATTATCCTTCCTAAGAGAAAAAAATAGCAGAAACCTTTCCTGAACTTGACAGAAAGCCTTTGAAATAATCACAAAACAAGGCACTGAAGGTAGAGAGGGGTCTCTCCTGCCTTGTCCCTCCCCCTCTGATGTGGTCTCCATGTTTTTATCTCCCCTCTCATCCCCAGGGAATTAGAAGGAAACCGTACCTGTGGTGACAAGCACCTCGCAGCTTGTTTCAGGGTTGATTCAGGGCTACCTGGAGAAGGCTAAGAGGAAAACAACCTGAATGAGGAGCTGAGAGAGGGGAAGTCCTGCTGGAAGCTGCATGCCGTGATGGGAGGAAGGAGGCACGTGAAGGCCTCACAGCTAGGAAGGGGAAGACTTCAGATAAAAGTGGAACAGGCTTGTTCACAATGGCTCCTGCTGGCCCTGGCCCACCTGTAGCAGCCTGGTGCTAGTGTGAACACAGATAAGCTGAAGTGCTTTCCTAGAGAACTTCCAAGATGAGGCCAAGAGCCAGAGTGACACCTGAGTGAGGAGACCAGATGTGGGGTCTTCCAGCAAACCCACGCTAATGCTAGGAACCGAAACCAGACATGGCCTCTCGCTTCGGCTCATATAACCTCACCAAGGCTGGTTAGGAAAGAAGACAGAAGTGCATTTAGATCTTCTGGAAGAAGTATGCAGCCCGCAGCAATGGGACTGTAAAGAGTTTTTCCTGAAGAGGCTGTTCGCTGTCCCTATAAGGACACCTCCTTTCTCTGCTTCTCTCCTGTAAAGCAGGGCCAGTGCTGCTTGGCCCCCTTGCTTTGGCTTGCAGGCCCAAGATCCCCAGCCCCAGTGGCTCTCTCATCCCAGCCACAACCAACCTGAAGGCTGATTGCAGAAGGCACAACACAGAAACAAACAAACAAACAAACACCACATGCGAACAAAAGGAAAGCACTTAAAGCTAGGCAAGCAAAGACAATGATGCTTGGGCAGCATGCAACAGCCAAGGTTGGAGCCCCAGCCTGAGCAGCACACTGGCCATGGTGGTGACCATTCTGCTCCAGCACCACAAGGGATGTGCACCCTCCATTTTTTTCCTTTTGAAGCACAGCTTCACAGTTGCAAAGTCCTAAAGGACCTAGACACCTCTCTACTCCAGTCTGGGGCCAGTGGCAGGTAGTTGCATTGTCCCCTGCAGTCCTGGGGAATGTGTCCCAGGCTCTGGGCATTGTCACTCCAACACAGGCTGGTTCTCCATGCTTGTTCTCTGTGTGCTTTCTACTGCACCCTGTGGTGCCGTCCTGCATTGCTGCACGTGTTGTGTGTTTAACATTAACTGATTGCCATATAAACACTCTAACCTTGCCAACAAATGGTGATCCAGCTCTTAAAACAAAAAATCTCAGAGGCATTGCATTGCATTTTCACGAGGCGTGATTTATTTAGCAATTGTGTGTTTTGGCTTTCTTCATGTTCTGTCCAGCAATCAAGCCTATGGGGCGGCTTTACATTACACTTCCATGCCGTGCAAGTCACCAGGACATTAGTCATGGATCACTAGTGTTTTGGGAGAGGAAAAAATTGGACTCTCCTTTTTGTGTTGTTGTGATATTTAATAATGCCCCAGTTGATCAGTACTGTAATTCTACTTTAGGAATGTCAAGTTTATTTGCTGTTATGCTGAAGCAGCCACTTGTTTTTTTCACAGTCTGTAAGTGATTGGCTTCTCTAACAAAAGACAAGGGGTTAATTGACCCTTAATTAAAGACTGCTTTCCTTCAAAATGTGAGTGAAGTGGGAATTAGCATAAAAATAGAGTTGTAAACCAGTTGTAAACCAGAGGAATTCAACCAGCATTGCAGGAACCCTTTTTATTTTCCAGTTCTTCCTACTTCCCGTGGCTGTACAAATCTATGCATGGACACATTCAATTCCATATATAAGCTCTCCAGCCTTGGGCTAGTTAGCATATGACCTTCTATGGTAAAAGCAAAAGTGGGGATATATTCTAGAAGAAACATGTCCATGCACAGAAAGAAAAAGGAGAAAGGAAGGGAAGAGAGAAGGGAAAAGGGAAAAGAGAGAAAGGAGAGGAAGAAGAGGCAGCAGTCTTGTCCCTCTGCACGGGAAGAATTTTCTGTCCATCACAAAGAAGGGGCCTGAGGTTAAGAGGTGCAAATATAGACTTGAAATAGAGAAAGGGGAGCAGGTATGAGTTGGGACCAGAAATGATCATTAAGTGATCTACGTGAAATGGCCTGTCCCTTCATGGTCCCTGCATTTCATCCCTGTGCTGTTCCCTGGGCCAGACAAGCCTGCCTCCACACAGACACACTTAAAGAATTCCCCTCCACACCCTACATACCAGCTCTCCCAATTAATGGCTTTTCTTGCACACTCCATATTACACATGCTAAATACTTTATTGTACCAGATACAACCTCTAAACATTTACAGTAAGTGCACTTAATAGCAAGATTGTTTGCCAAACCTCATTGGCTCTCTCCATACTTGTGAGTTATGAGCACGGTTTTGTTTAAACAGGAAAATGAATGAACAGATTCCTGAGTCTCCCACATATACTTCTGGTTATCAGAAGTTTATCATAGGCAATGGGGAACATTTAGGAACATTTCGTGGAGGCTCTTGTTAAAACGCTGGCAGCTTATCAGTGGGGTTGGATTTCCTTATACTACAGAAGACAGTAGAATAGATTAGTAACCTTTTATATTTTTGTATCTACCTTTTCTCATTGGTGTACTTAGAAAGCTGGAGCTGACTGAATAATTTTGGAAAATCCTCCAAGGGGAGAAAATGGAAGGAAAGAGAAGGGCACCTTTTCTTGAGGAGATATGGCTGGAAGGGGGTGAGAGTTTGGACCCTTGAAGTTGTCTTGTGGAAATGGTCTTTCCAATCAAGCTGCCCAATTAAGACTGGGCAATCTGGCCCCCAAAACCCATGAGATTGCAGCTGCAAAGACCCTCCAAGTACATTAATCAGTGTATAGCTGAGACTGGCTGCTATTTGGAAGAAGTGATGGGAAAGAACATAATGGATAGACTTGCACTGTAACTGTGAGGGAACAGCAATGCTTTCCATTGTCTCATCTCTTCTCCGTGGAAGAATTCCCTGTCTTCTTCACTTGCAGATTTGGGATTAAGCAAAGGAGCCAGCCCTTCGTACTGGCTGTGTCTAACCCAAGTGGCAGGTATCTTTCTTTAATAACATTTTACTTAAGGCTGATGTATTCCTACTGAAATAGGAAGCCTCAAGCATGCTAGTGTAGGGTTCCAAATTTGAGGCCTTCCTATTCTGTCAGCTTTCATTCTGATTTATCAGTGCTAACTAGAGAACTTGTAAATTGTTGCGCAGACAGGCGCCTTTAAAAGACCATGAAGAAGAAGGTCATATTTGAGTTCCGACACTTCTGCAGCTAATGGGAAAATAAGCCAGTTGGTTCAAGCTGGCCTCTGCCATCCTCTGCCCATCTCAGGGACCCAAAGGGTGCAGGGTTATTTTTCCCAGCTCTGCTTTGGCATCATCCTGTTTCCCCATAAGTGAAAGACAGAGTAGGAGTGTGCAGCAAAGCCTCTACAGCTGGTGGTACCCTCTTTAATCCCACTTGGGGAGAACAAGTTTATTTCAAAAACTCATGGTTTTAGTCTGTAGGCGTCTACCTGCAGTGAGGACAGACAGAGCTGGTGGTGGCAGCATCACAGAGAGAAAATCCAGCTGGCTTTATACTAATTAAGCCTGGTACCTACTTGAATACTGCTGGGGCAACTGTGGGGTCAGAAGAAGCTGTAAAACCTGCTTCAGATGCAGGGTTGTCTTGAGCTTCCCAAAGCAGGCTGCACCTGGGGTCTGGGCTGGCCTGACCCACAGAGGTACAGCCCAAAAGACGTACTCCTTGGAGTGAACTGAGAAGTTTAATCTCAGTGCTATACAGGGAGCAATTTCTGCAGATTTTGACAAGGCAGTTTGAGGGGAAAACAGAAGTAAGTCACAAAAATATTTCTTCCCTCCTTGACACCCAAAGTACAAAGTAGCTTGCACCATGAACATATAAAGCATGCTTGGCCTTTCTTTTTCACCAAGTGACCTAGGGCAAGCCTTTGCTGCCAGATTTTTAAAGCAATGCCATAGTGTTGAGTTGTTGGGAAAGACAAAGTAAAAACAAAACAAAACAACAAAAACAAAAACAAAAAACACTATCAGCCAACCAAACCAAACCAAACCGAAAACAACAACAAAAACAAAACAATATGCAGTGGTTGGTTTTGGGGCAACTATTTAAAAACCCTGGTACCGGTGCATTATGGACAGGTATGCTTGGTTTTAGGAAGCACTGAAAAAGCTCTTTACTGGTCTGCAATTTCTCCTTGTGCCATTTATGTGCCCAGCCTTCAGCATCCCAGTCAGCAGCCAGCCTGAAGCCATAGAGAGATCTCAGAGAACAAGAAATGCACAGTGTAAAACAAAGAATATGTTTTCAACTTTTCGTGTAAATCATGCAGCTAACAACTCTGTGGACCAGCATGTCACCCAGCCTCTAATGTCAAATGTGATAGCAGTGGGGAGTTATAATTTTAGTTAATAATCCCTCATTCAAGGGCAATCTTTTCTATTACTTTCCATACTTGTGCTGCCCCTAAATAAACCAAGTAGGAAAACCACATTTTCTTTGACCTGCAGGTGACTTCATCAGCCATTTTGCTACAAATACGCAGCTCCCACCACTACAATTGCTGAAACAAACACCATTAAATTTGAACTTCAAGAGGATTTACTTGGACCAGAGTCAGCCAGCAACAGAAGAATTTTAATGACTGTGGAAGGATCGCTGTTATTTTAAGAAGTCTTCTAAAACCTTTTGCAGGATTTGAGATAAGAAAAATAAGTGGAGCAATTTTTTTCCTCTAAGTACTTCACACCATGTTTTCACATAGCAGAAATGAGTTCTACATTTGCATAATGAATGTGGAAAATTCTTAATGGAGAAGTAAAAGAAAAAAAATCTGAGACGAAACCAAGTGGCATGGGAGCCACTCTAAAGAAGAGAGCAAAAGAATTCTTCCATTCCAAGCTCTTGATTTTATTCTCTTTGCTCACAGCAGCTTTAGTTTCATTAGCTTGCAAAGAAACACTCAATCCACAGATCAGATTTCTCAAGGATATAGGGAGATCACGTCAACAAAACGAAGCACTAATTAAATCTTTAAACAGCAGCCACATGCTCAGTTAGTTCCTCTAGTGGAATCTTAGAAGCAACTTTTGCATCCTGTTGCCTTTGAGCTAAAGCATTGCTCTTCACCTTCTAGAAGAAATAGCCCCCTGCTGCTAGAAGTGCTCCCGGATTAATCTACCTCATGGTCGAAATTTAACTGGTGTTAGGAGTTTGAAAGGTCCAGCTTCTTGAATTGTCAAGTGCCTCCTTGGAGAACATCTGATCGATGTACCTGGGCAGCACCTGCCACCTGTTGCAATGGTAATGGCAACACAAGAGCCTCCTTGTGCATCCGTCTTCATGTCGGGTTCCTGGACCCACGAGCATGTCATGAATGGTCGCGCTCCCCATTAACTTACTCTCCCATTGCTTCTCTGAAACCACCACGCACTTCCAGCACAGAAAACTTTGGTGAATGAAACACTGCTGTTTCTTAACATCACCCTCCTAACTTATCCAGGACAGACTCTGTGAAGAACATACAAACAGCAGTTAAAAGGACACCGGGAAAAGGAAGACTACACCCAAAATAAAGTGTCTATGATGCTTCTCTTTTGTGAGGAAGTGGGAGACAGGAAAAAGTGCTCTCCCTAGATTCAGGGAAGAAAGTGACTCAGAGCACTTTTTAGATAAGAAAAAAATAATAATGAAGTATTTGTGAGATGTCCTCTCTCTTTGGAGACACTCTCACCCTCTCCTTTCTTCTGCTTACCTGAACTAGCTCAGCCATTGTGCAGGCACCAAGAAACATTATGAGTGGCTTTGCAAGCAGATGCTTTTACATGAAAAAGTTCATACAGCCTGTTCTCTTTCTCACTACAGTCACGTGAATAAAACATAATCAACCTTTAGATTCACTTGCTTTTAAACACAATCAGATAAAGACCTCTGCTTTGTCCAAAGGAAGTGCAACATTTGATACCTTGATCGAACGGCAGATAATGCTTCATTTATCCCCTTTTCCCACTCCTCCTTCCACAGTGTCTATACAAATTTGACTTAACAGTACAAATGAATTTCAGTTTTACTGAAAGCAGTGGCAAAACTCTCACTGGGTTTAGTGGGGACAGGTTTTGCTCACTTGCTGTTTTTCCCTCTCTCAGCAAGGAACTGCCTTTTCTGAGCAACTTTTTCCCATGATTTTAAACAGAGGTGCTAAAAACTCTGCTTTGACTTGACCTCTCATCTCCATTTCTTCCCTGCCCATATGGGAGAATATAGTCCCTTATATTACATTCCAATACATTACATTGACTGATACACCTCACATTTTTTACTTTTTTTTTTTTTTTTTTTTTTGCTATAGAGACATATTACTATAAGGAAAATGGTCTTAGAAATTTACCGTTGATATATTTTACATTGTTAGGAGAACACACAGTTTCCTAGAGGAAGGTCCCAAGTTCTTTGTCTGCAAGATCCCATCTTTGCTCATGTTTGTTCCCATCAAGAAATTTTGGTTAACACCACAGATTCTTGGGAATTGAAATTCACATTAGTGGCATTTCTCTTTGAAACAGCTACATATGAAAATATCCATCTGTTAGCTTAGCTTTTCATAACAGTGTGCATATGTGGCTATTATATATAGAATGGTTCAGTCATTTGCAATAGACAACTACATATTTGGTCTTGACTTTACAAAATAAAATTGTACCTTCATTCTTAGCAGCCCACTGCTTTTGAAATGCAGGGTAAATAATTTAGGAGATACCCTGCAAACATTTCTCAGAGCAAAACACAGATGTTGTTGTGTTTCTAATTAGAAGAAATTTTTTTTTAAAAAGTATATATTTTTTTCATGTTAAAAATCCCATTTCTTTCCATCATGAACAAGAAAAGCATTCCAACAGCAAAAATATCTTTGTTTGTTTGTTTTTAAAAAAACTTACCAACATGACTATAGCCCTTGAAGAGCCCTGGAGATGTGTCCTACTTTAAGAACTTGACCCTGAAAAACTTGGGACCCCTCACACGTTACACATTTCATACCACACTTCAAAGAAGAACATTAAATACCTTGTGACTAGAGTATTGTTTATTTCATAATCTAAACAAACACTGGAATACAGTCTATGCTTTTCTACTTTCCTGCAGACTTTACAACGAGCTTTTTTTTTTTCTTTCCATAATTAAAACAATCTGCATACACACAGAACATGCATGCTCTCTAACACCAGTAACAAAGGTAAGAAGAGTCAGTTTCCATCATCTTCCTGTTGCCTGTATTAGAAAAAATACTTTTGTTTTTACTGTAGTTACGGCAGTGTGGCTAAGGATACGAAGAATAGAGCACAGTTTTACTCCCTGCACAGAAAATGTTCATCAAAAGCATGCTGATGGTGATAAATATTACATGTCTATTAAATGAAAGGCATACTTTTATCCCCTTTACTCCCTTTTTAAAAAGACTAAGTGGCTACATGTAAATGCAGTGAAGCAGGTATAAGCTTAATTAATCAGAGTTGATTCAGACTGGCACCAAGATGCCGCGAGGGCTGATGAAGTCTCAGTGAGGCTTCCCAGGGGTGAGCGTGGCTGCAATGCGTCTGCTTCCCACCTTCTGCAAACATATGGCAAAGGCCTGGCAGCACGGCTCGTAGTCCATTAGTGTTTGAGAAAAAAAAAAAAGAAAAAAAAAAAAGAAACCCTTTACGAGTGGGTTACCTCCCCGGGGCGGCTTCGTCGGCCAGTGCGGCTGGCTGGTGGGGGGCTTTACACCACAGAGTGGTCGTTGCTGTGGACACCGGCCAGAATGGTGTGGTTGAGCGAGGATGCCGAGCGATCCGAGCCTTCAGTGGGGCCGTTGGCGTTGTCGCTGCGCTGGCAGCAGAGGATCTGCTTGAAGGTCGCGCTCATCTCCTTATCCCGGTAGGAGTAGATGATGGGGTTCATGGCAGAGTTGAACTCAGCCAGGAGCAGGAAGAACTTCTCGTAGGCCAGGACGTTGCACTGCGGGCAGCAGACGTCAAGGAGCAGCAAGACTAATCCAGGGGTCCAGCAGATTATGAAAGCACCTGGTGAGGGAAAGAGACGACACACAACAAAACCCACAGATATACCAATGTGCTGGCACTGGTCACAACACCATGAGAACCATCCAGCTGGAAGTGGTGGTGTTTAGTTTTCTTATTCAAGGATATCTTTCCCACACTATTTCTTCACTGACCTGATGAGACGGCTGCCTTTCAGAGACCCATGAACAGTTATAGGCAGGACATCAAAAGAGCAAGGCGCTCCCCCCAACTTATGATTTTAAATGTTCTCTGCTTGGCGCATATGCCTGCATTTAAAGTTGGTGATGAGGAACATTTTCGCCTTCAGTTAGAGACCTCTGACTAATCAATCTCTTGATCAGGAGAAACAATGCTGTAATTTACTTCTCGAACCAATTACAACAAAAGAAACCTTTCTGTGAGAGCTGTGACTGGAGCATCAGTAATACAGAAAAAGTGGTGCAGGCAGCAATTCTCAAGAAAAAAAAAAAAAAAAAAAAAAAAAAAAAAAAAAAAAAAAGCCTGGGTCTTGTTAATCCATTTCAGCCCTATTATGTAATGGAAAGTCCTAAACACACATCCTTCTTGTGCTGAAATGCCGTCCTTCAACAGATCTACTCCTTTTATTAGGGCTCTATTGAACAGAAATTCAGAGACTCCTCAGGCTTCAATAGTGTAAATGCCAAAGAACCTTACCCTGATTAAAATGCCTCCCCCTCCTTTCTCTGCTCTGCAAAGCCCTTATGGGGATAAAGCCCAGAACAACATTTGGACCTCAATGCAGAAATGAAATCAAAATGCCTCACATTTTACTGGAAATAGTGAGTCAAACTGTGATGGTAACTTCTTGCAGGGTTATGGAGGTTGTGAATCTGAGCACACAGGGGAAGCCCTTGCACACAGATCCTGTCAGAGCAAAGAGGGTGCTCCTGAGATTTTCCAGGCTGACATGCTTGGTGGGGGGGGGGGGACTGAGGTCTTATCATCAGCTGGCGGGCTTAAGAGCAGCTCTGAGGGCTTCCCAGCACTGGCTGGCCAACATTGTTTCTAGCAGGTTCTTGTCTCACCATGGTATTTGCTAACATACTGCCTCCCTTGTTTGGCAGCAGTGAGCTCCATGGGTCCCATAGCTGCCCTCAGTCAGACTCTGCCATGCTGCCTGCTGTCTCCAGTTTGGGCAGCAGCAGTTGCACACCATGCAGACACCTCTCCCTTTTGACACCGCTCACCCAGATCAGGCAGAAGAGCAGTTTCTGAATGGCTTTGCAGGGTGTGCTGTGCTACAAGACACTAGTTGCCAACCTGGCAAGCGCACACAGATTTTCAACACACCAAAAAACAACCCCAAACTGAGTTTGCTTGCAAACAGTGGTGCCACAGTGCCCCTCTATGTCTATCACTTTGCTGGTCAACAACAGATGAAGGGCAAGAAGCAGGGAGGTGAGCTGCCAGCTGCCCATACAAAGCCCTGACTTCTTTTGCCAGATTACTTTGTTAGGATCTGGCAGCATATTTACAGAACAGGGCTGAAATTCTCCCACGGTGAGGTGGCATCAAATATGAGTCCACTTCAGAGCCTTTGTCTGCAGCTCTTTCAGATTCCAGCAGGCCTGGTAAAGAGTACTTGAAACCTGGGCAGAGGATTTTGTTCTTTTGTCCTTTACCCGCACCTGTTCCTGCAAGAGTAGAAAACTGCATCTCTTTCTATGCAGGATGGCCCAGGCTGATTCAGAGGCTGCCTTCCTCACAGAGCAGCCCTGCAGAGTGCATTTCTGCAGAAACTGAGAAAATCTTCCAAAGTCAACCACTCGCTGAAGAAGCTGAGTGTGTTGTGCTCAACCTCCTAGCTAGCAAGGCAGTGGTGGACTTTGTTCCAACTTCAGCATGTATTTTCTTCATTACAGGCTGTCTCTAGAGAATAACATCAGAGACGGGAACTCTGCAAGTCATAGGATCTCCAGGCAAGGACAAAAGATGATGAGAGCATCCTCACCCAGCCTGTAGCAGGGAAGTCCAATGTGGGAACAATGGGGCTGCCAGGAAGGCTCTCCTAGGGTTGCTCAAAGTTGCAATTGAAAGCTTCCAATTTTCCAACAGTTTTTGTTGTTTGGTTTCAAATCTTTTTGTGGAGAAACTGAACATATCAAACAGATCATTCTGTTGCTATCAGTTTTGGATACGTTAATAGCAGCAACAAGAGGCAGCAGTGTGGTGAGGCAGGTTGCCATTAGCCCCTGAGACAGTCTCAACATCACTGACATGCAGCTCCACATGCAGCTCACTGCACTGAACATTGGTCTCAGGTGGAGTTTTAGAGCCTCTCGAGGCTCCTCAGTATCTCAGGTAGGTCCAATAAACTGCATGCTGAAGCCTGACATGGTTGCACTCCAGAAAAAAGAAGGCTGTGGTCCAGCAAGCAACTAAACTCTCCATGCTCCTCATTCTGCCCTTAAAAATAAAAAGAAAAAATATAGGGCTGATGCCCGAGGAGGCTCTGAGAGTGGAGTAAGCTGTTGCTTTGCATGCTGCCACCCTGCTGCTCATGCCAACTGGTGACAAGGCTGTGGAGAGTAGAAGAAATGTGTGGCTCCAGACCCCAGAGGTAACTTGGGCTGCCCTGGCCCCGAGTGGCAGACCCTGCCGACTTCCCATTTGGTTTCTTCCACACAATTTCTTCCACACAAGATCCAGGACTGACCTTCGGGCACACAGTGCAAGTTTCAGGCTTCAGAACAGACGGCTCATTTGTTATTGGGAAGCAAAGCCATTGAAGCCAGCCCCATTCAGTCTAGCAGGTTTTGTTTCCCTTTAGCCCCTGGGATTTTCCTAGCAAAACTTCCCACCATGCTATTGGCTCCTGTGGCTTATTAAGCTAAGTGCTTGCAAATGGTGACACAAACAATGCCTGGGTTTTCTCTCACTTGTTATTTAACTGTCAGTGCCCTGGAAAATACTGGAAAGCATCACTCAGGATGAGGGCGTGTTTGAATTAGGTACAATGCAAGGAACGTAAAAGTGTCAGGCTCCTGCTACTTCAGATTTAGGTCGCCTGCTAAATGTGGAATTCTTTCCCTGTAATGAAAAAAGCTTGGAGTTTATTTTTTCTACTTCTCTCTTAGAATATTTGTCAAAGTAAAGTGATGCCAAGCTAAAAGTGAGGTTAAATTCTTCCCTTTTCTGAAATTTTCTGTGCATTGATTTCAGCAACAATGGAGACCTAAAAATATTGCATCTAATAAAACGAGGAGACCCCAAATGCTGTCTATATACTGAGAAGCCTTCAGCATACTTCAAAGTCTTGATGTATTTTTCTGCTCAGGAACAGAACCAAGAGGAGCACAAAGTGAGCAACTTCCAGGCTACATCTTAGCATTTTACAAATGCCGTGAAAACTGTGTTACAAGGACATACAAAGCAGACCTACTGCATTCAAGGAATAACATCTGATCACCTGTATGGGCATGTCATTGTCCTGCCATGGCACTAGGAGAGCCCAACATGCACAAATGAAGCTGCAGATTATAAGTCATTGAGTTGCCTGCACAGAGAGCACCCTGGGGTGATGCCTCCAGGCCTGGCAGCCTGTAGGGTGCTGGCCCAACACGGAGCTGACCTGGCTGCTGGTCTGTAGCATGAGCAACATCTCCACAGTGCATGGCCAAGGTCTGCCCTCTGGGTCAGGGAAATGCCCATCAGTCTGAGGGGTGGGAAAGCTTGGGGGAAGAGGGAAAATAGCACAGCATCCTTTAACAAGATTTATTGAGACAAGAGGGGAAGCATCCCTATAGACTGGGAAGCTTAAATCTGAGTTAAAACAATGCAGTCATGGTACGAATCACATCTTCTGGAACTTGCTGTGTGTTGATACATCTCACTCAGGGCTGAAACTCCAGCTTCTCAAGCATAGTCTGGCTTGCTGTGCTGTGGGGAAGTTGTACTGAGGGCTTTCCAATGACCATGGTATGACTGCATCACGTCTGCCCTGAACCCCTGTCCAGTGCAGCTGTCTAGATTGAAATAAAATCCATGGTAGTTGCAAGCCTGGAAACTCCTGGGTAAGTGTGGCGTCACGTCAAGATGTGATTGCGAGAGAGTAAAAACTGTTGTGGGCAATAGACACATGAAACCATGCATGATAAATCATACAAAAATCAGCAACTTGAAAAACAAAAGACAAAACAACTCCAAGAAAAGAGCATCAGAAAAGAAACATACCACCACACGAGGATAAACACTGACAAACTAGTCACTTACTGCTAAGTCCTCAGTCCTCTAATGCATGTTTGGAGAAACAACACAACAAATTTCACACAGTACAGAAGGAAAAAAGGGTAAGGTAAATAACAGTCTCTGAAACACACAGAAATATTGCTTTAAGACTGTACCTGAGAGACAAGACACATCTGTGCTACCACAGGCAGTCATGCCATGGTTTAGTTTATCACTAAGAACAGACCTTTTGGGATGATTTGTTTTCCTGCCAGTGGAGACTGTCTCACACTGATGCCTGTATTTGCAGAAACTTGGTTATAGCCAAAGCAAGTACGGGTCCCCACTCCTGAGAAGCACACACAGCCAGAAGATTGGACATGGTGAATAGTAAAGAAGTTGAAGAGGGCAGGAGAAATATTCTCACTATGTCTTAAAGAGCTTTCTTCTGTTTTTTGGTGAAGTGAAGGGCAGACACTGCACAGGCCCTAAACCAAGCACAGGTAAGTGCCCCTGTCCTCCTGTGTTCCCTGCCATGGTGTCCCTGCATTGGCCAAGGACACAAGCCAGCCCAGACACAGCTGCTCTTGAAACTTCTCTGGTTAGCAGGCAAAGCATTTCCTAAGCAGCACCATTTATTTATTTATTTTTTATTCAGCCTTTTTGCCTTGGACGAAGACAGACTGCATTTATTCCATGAGAATTTATTTTCCCGTCACTTACAATGGTGAAATAAAAGGAGCGCGGCTGCTCCTGCCAAGTCACACACCGCTGCTGCTCGTACGCTGATCTCCCACACGCAGGGTGGAGCATCCTCTGCTTCTCGTGAATGGGGTTATAAAGTGCATTTCAACCAAAAAGCAGCAAACCAGAGCTGGAAGGAGGTAAAGGGGTGTGAGGGAGGTTACCTTCAGGCTCTGGTGAGATGTGACCCACACCAATACATCCCTGTCCTGAAACACCTCTTTTCTCTGCCTTAACCATTGCGTGTCCCTGCTGTGAGCTCTCTTCCAACCATCCGCATGTCCACCCTGACTTTGCTGTTTGCTGGCATGATCTCAAGCCCAACTTGCAGGTTCCTCATCTACACGAGTGATGGAGGAGGAAAATATGGAACGGGCTCAATTTAGGGAGCAAGAGGAGAGGGAGGTTGTCCTCTCCAAATCCCATCCTGGTGTCAGAGTATGATGGACAGATACACCACCTCTTCCAGCAGGACAGTGAGGACAAGAGAGAGAAGGACACTGAGCACCACCACTGGTGACCAACAGGGAGCAGGTTCTTGCTGCAGTGATGTGGGGACACAACTTCCCCAGCAGCACAGCAGCACAGACCTGGCTGGCTGGTGGCTGGGGCAGAAAGCTGGAATTGCAGTTGGAAAGCATGGAAAAAGAAAACAGAAACTGCAGCATCCAAAATGAGCTGTGGGCAAGCGGTGGCCCGCCCGTTGTGCAGCAAGGTGGTGGTGGTGTGGAGGAAACTCTGAGTTATATCTGCCTTGCTGATTAAAAACAACTTAAAAGCACAGAGCTCTGGCTCTATTTAACAGAGTTGTAGCCAAAAGGCTTCAGAAATGCCTGATATTTCCCAGCACAATGACACCTTCAGCAGGGACAGCTGCTTGCTATGCAAGCTGGGGAAAAACCTCATCAGCTGCAGCACAACTGCACTTTTTCATGCCCTTGCCATCTGTAAAGCTTTATCAATAAGCTTCCTTATCACCCTGATTATTATTTGTGCGTAGCTCAAATGGAGATGAGTACTGCATGAAATAGTCCTCATTTATAGCTATATATTGTTTTCCCCAGATAGAAATATTATAGAATGAAATCTAAAATGAATGCTGGATTATTATATATGCAAAGGACCTGCGAAGACCATTTATCGTGCTGTAAACATACAGAACGTAGGCGTCATTCTTCTAATGTTAGTCTGACATCATTGTCCCCGATTTTGCAACAACATTACTACAATATAGCTTATAGTTCTTACTGAATGAAAACACAGTTGTTATCTGTTATCTGTAGTTTTCTGCTGGAAATAGAGGGCATTGGGGTAAGGTTTGCTTTCACCCATGGAATTTTTATGCTAAATATAAAATGTGGCTACCACAAATGGACCAAGTTAAGAAAGGTAAAATAATATTCCCTGGTAGATTTGCCAAAGTCTGAAAAAAAATGAGATATGAGAGTCTTACACCTCCATCCACAGGCTCCACAAGGCTTGGGGCTTTACATGCTTTGTGTTTCTGATTGAGCGCAAAATGCTGCGTTCTATCAGGCATGTATCCTGGCTGAGAAACTCTGATGCAGTAGAAACTTCAGGTTTCACACCTGACATTTCACTGGTGGGTTGTGTGTGAGGGGAAGAGGGAATATCTCCAGGAGTGCAAAATGGGAAATGAGAACAAAGGAAAGCTAACAAAAATCTGCATCCATCTTAATGAAACAGTATCTTACAGATACTTCTTGAAAAATGGTTTGGAGCAAGAGAACCCAGGCAAGTAGGAGAAAACACCCAGGTAGGAGGTGTACAGGAGGAGGATCTCAATGCTATGAGCTACCACCCTGTCCTTCACAGTACTATGCCTGCCCTATCTCAGGGACCCCTGTTTTAGTCTCCCATGAGCTAAGTCTGAATTTGCAGCTCATAGACAAAATCATGACTTCCCTTTGGACAGGGAGCAAATCTCCAAGAGTTTTTCCCAATTTCACATGGAAAACTGACAGGTTTGCTGGATTTTTTCAATCTAGTGCATGCATGGTCTAGACATCAGGAGGAGGTTCTTCACTGAGAGGGTGGTTGTGCACTGGAACAGGCTCCCCAGTGAAGTAGTCACTGCACCAAGCCTGTATGAATTAAGAAACGTTTGGACTGTGCACTTAGTCACATGGTCTAAAATTTTGGTTAGACCTGTGTGGTGCAAGGAGTTGGACTTGATGATCCTTATGGGTCCCTTCCAACTCGGGATATTCTATGATTCTATGGTTGACAAAGAGACTTTAAAATAATAACCTGCTTCTGCTAGTGCTGTATACATTCCCTGATTTCCTACCTTCCCCACAGGTAGATGCATGCCCACATTCCGGCCTCTTCCTGAATCCTACTTCAGGATGTTGAGCTATTGTGTTTGGCCAGACTTTGCACAAGCTAATGGCTGCATTGTAGAGAAGCACAGAAATCATATCTTCCTCCAAAATATACATCTTCCCAGGAGGATGAAGTATGTCTGCTTCAAACATGTCCTCATCTCTGAGCTCCTGTGCACGGGGTTTGTCCACTGTTTAAGGCATGGCTATCTTTGTCAACAATAATACTTAATATTTCACATGTGATTGCTCATCTCTTTCATCCTTATCACACAATCACAGAACCACAGAACAGCCCAGGCTGGAAGGGACCTCAAAAGACCATTAAGTCTGACCTCTTGTGGGAAAAAGGAGCCTAGATGAAACTATCTAGCACCCTGTCCAGTTGTGTTTTGAAAGCCTGCAGTGCTGGGGACTTAAACATCTTCCTGTGGAGGTTGTTCCAGTGATGGATTGTTCTCATGGTAAAAAAAATTCTTTCTTGTATAAAGACAAAACCTCGCATTAATTTCTGTACCTACATTTTCTGTACACAGAGACAACTGAAGATACAGCTGTCTCACCAAAGCATCTGGCAAAGTGCTGACAATAAATGCTATCCAGTATCCTTAGTGGCACTCTTTGCTGCCCAGCAGCATGGAAATGCACAAACAGAAAATGTCAGTGGTTGGGGCTACATCTACAGTCCCCACCCCCATCACAGCTTCCTTTTTTGGGGGCGTGGCTGACATCTTTTGGCCTTCTCTTCCAGCTCATGTCTTTGCCAGCTTGCCTTGGGATTGGATGGTAACAAAGCAAAACAAACTGATGAGAAAATGAGACGTGAGCAGAAGCAAGCCATCAGAACTGGCTGGTTCATTTCATGGGTACTCATTAGACGCCGGCCCAGGTTAGCACAGAGAGATGAATTTGCTGATCTCTGGCCAGCTGACCTGGCCACCCTGAAAGAGCCTCTGGTTGACATCTCTGCAGTAGAAATCAACGCTATTGCAAATTTAGGAGACTGGGACTGTTTTTCAACTGACACCTGCAAACCAAAGGTGTTTGGATATCCCCTTGTTTCAAATGTATGTCTGTCACTGTTTCAAAGGACATCTTTCAAAGATGGCATGTGTGAGCTGCTTTCAGAAAAAAGGAATCGCTTGAGCCTACGGCAGCTTATCCACATCCATTTTAATCCCTCAACACAAAAGGTTGTCAAGGGAAAATGGATTTCGTCACTGATCTAATGACTGCAGGAGAGAGACAGTTTTTTTTTTTCCCCCCCCCCCCCCCCCCAAAAAAAAAGACAAAAGTAAGCCATTTATCTATAAAAAAAAGCATTTTAGACAAAAACAGGAAGTCATTAAGTGCCAATGGTCAGGATTCCAACTGATTTCTAAATTCATTTCTAAATTCAAGATATGTGAAGCTAATCTCTGAATAATGGCCTGGCTGTTGCCAAAGCAATTTGAGTATTTATCTCTGTGTAAAGACAAACAGTAGTCCCCATGGAGTTTCTCCATTGCCAAAAACCTGACACACAGAGGAAATCTCAGTGTCTTTTTCAGCTTTCAGCCTTTCTACAAGAGCCTTTATGCTTTACTGCAAACAGAAATGCTCATGCAGTCCCAAACCGGCGGCAGTAGCTTGGATGGAACAGGAGCACGAAAGTCCTGCTGATCAGAGACTCCTGGGGCTCATGGTGGTGGTGTTCCTGGGTTCTCGTGACACGGGACAAAGAAACACATGCAACAGAGCTATGGGGAAAATCAGGAGCAAGAAATCACCTTTCAGTCACATCTGGCATCCCACTTGGACCTCCTATGTGAAATTCAGCCTCCTTTTTACTGGCAGTGGTTGCTCACGGCCATGACTTGACACACCGGGTGGGGGACAGACATGTCCCAGAGGCAAGAGGAATTGGTGAGGCTCTCAGTCCTGGTGTATGGCAGCTGGGAGTGACAAGCAGTGGCCCTGTGGTGACTCTGAGCAGATGGGCCTGAAGACACGCAAAACACCCTTCACGTGCACCTATATCTCCATGGACAATGCCAAGAACCCCATCCCTTCTGTCAGCATCAGCCGTGAAGGAGCCCTGTGGGTCAGCAGAGAGTGGGCAACCCCAAAGTCCTCATGGTGGCCATGCCACCCACACATGAAGGCTCACGACCAGAGGTCACCTCAGACAGGAGCAGGACAGCAGGCACCCCACAGGCAGCTCACAAGCCATGCTCTGTTCTGCCTGCGACTCCAAGGTATATTTAGCTTGCCCGGAACCTGGGCATTTCTTCGCTCCTGTAACTACCTGCAGGTTTTAAGCACAGAAAAATCTTTCATGGCAGTGTTGAAAAAAAAAAAACACCTGCTCTTCCTGCTTTTCTTTTGGGAATCCGTAAACCCCCTGTGTACTCTGGCATATTCCTGGGGACGGTCATAATGCCACACTTAAGCTATACACTTTGTTTAGCAGATTTCAAGCAACATCAGTGCATGAGATTGTTTAATTGTATTTTCCTTTGTTGTCAGGGACATTAAGTGTTGCCGGTATTATCTTTGGATGAGTTCCAGTTGCAACATAAGTTTCCAAATGAAGCATGGGTGGATGCAATTAATGTGTAAAGGCCTGCTTAGATTCTTACGTAAGATGAAACTAGTAATGTTAGAAGGAACATATTAGCCTCTATCTGCTTCCTTAATAGGAATAAAAACAACTTCTCCCATGCTCATGGCAGGCTGTGAACAGGACAAAGTGCTACAAAAGCGTAGAGACACTCGAAATGGCAGCACTGTACACTCAACTGCAAGAAATCTGTTTGTGCTTTTATTTGATAGAGCCCTAATGGAATTTATCCAATGATAGCTAGCTGGTAAGGTGTGGTAGACATCCCTTGAAGCAATTGTGATAAGTCCAGTTACACAAAACATAGATTTTAGAGCAGAATCAACCATGATCTGTGCCTCCCTGGCAAAGCAAAGAGCAGAGCTCCAGATTGAGACGGACAACAGGGAAGGAGCTCTCATGGTTAAGGGAACTCCAGAAAATGTGTTCCTGGACAATCAGATGGTCTTTTGGATTTGCTGGGATAGCCTCCTTCCCCAGCATACCTCCTACTCCTGATCTGAACATCAACAAAATAAAATACTCCCTGAAAGCAGCAGCATCCTGGGGTAGCCCATGCATGCAAGTCCCCCATACATGCCACAGCTGAAGCAGCTCTCACATGGAGAAGGAGGATGTCCAGGCCCAAAGGACATCACTCCTGCTATTACCCAACCACCAAAACATCTACAAAGAGCAATGATAGAGCACAGACAGGATAAAGCCTTAGGACAGCAGACAGGCATAGCACAGCACTTCACAAGAGAACCACCATGCGATTAACCACCCTGATTTTGTTTGTGGTAAGTGTATACTGACAGCTTATCAGAGGGGTAAGTTCCAGGTTTCAGCACTTAATTCTACATGTACTCATTTAAACCTGTCTAGATGAGGCTGATAGGCAGAAAACACAGCTTCTAGCTTGTCTTTCTACTCTGCAGATAGATGAGACATGATTTAAAGGTAAGCAACTACCTCTTGGCTCTCACAGATGCCTCTGGTTTGCCTTCGAACACCTAATGTTCACTGTCTGGATAAGATCACCTCATACGGTAACTTAAGTCTTAGATGTCAGGGAGAATCAAAGACAAGTGCTTTATCAACTTCAATGAAGCCAGTCATTAAAATATTATCATGCAGAAAGAAGCATTGCAGAAGTGTACAGTAGGCACTTTTTTTCCCCTGTCAGAAGGCTATTTGCCATCCTGCAGCATATAATTTCACTGTGGTAAAAACAGTATTTCCCATACTTAAAATGGGAGATATAGTGAACAAGCCTGGAAATTTTTCACTGGTGTTGGTGAATACCTGAATTCCAATGGTAGCTTCTCTGTAATTTCCCTTGTGCATGCTATCACTGAATCAATATTGATTAAAACTCTTCAGGCAAACACAGAAGACCACACAATTTATCCTTTACTAGAGAATCACACTACCAAACAAGGCTTTCTACAAAAAAAAAAAAAAAAAAAAAAAAAAAAAAAAGGGTACATCTTCAGGTCTTGGTACATCATCTTTCTCTTGGCTGCTGGAAATGCTGAAATACAGCTACTGGGGAAGTGATGTTCTGCACAGTTCTGCATTATGTCCTCAGTCCAGCGTGAGCAGGTAAAAATCAAAGCAAGGGAGAAATTCAGAATGCATGAGACACCCCACATCCCTGTGAAGGAGGGGACCCCAGTCTCATCCCCCCTGAAGTTAGCCATGAAAACTGCTTCTGGGTTAGGCCAGTGATGAGTCTTTGAGTGAGTTTCCCCATATTCACGTATTTACCACTGATGTGAGTTTGATTCGGCACAGCATATCAATTCTTGTGTCCCAGCTGCTTTTCAGGAGCAGTGCTCTACCTCTGGCAGTGTGCTCTCCAGGTCTAAGTTTAACCCCTGGTAAGCAAAGCATGGGACCAAGAATAGTGCTTGCCTTTCAGCTTCTGTGATACCACCACATCCTGCGTCACTGTGGCTTAAAGATTTCTATATAAATAGCTTCCGAAACCACAAAAAAAGAGCACTATCATACCACATCGAAGGTTGCTCAATCTGCATGTTTCTGAGGATGCGACTCCTTTAATCTCTGGCACACTGTTTGTGCCAGGGTCCTCATAATGGGCTGTAGATTTGGACTGCGATAGAAGAAGTAACAACAATGAAAAAAATAGTGCAAGGTCTTCTCTTTCAGTTCACTCACTCCCACCTACTCATGAAAGAGCAATTGTATTGTGGCAGAATGCTGAAACACTTCCAATGGCAGAACCAGGCTGGTTCCCAGCCACCTCTGTCCCTCTCGGGCATGCCTGTGAGAAGTGACAGATAAAGGTCACTTTGATCCAGCCCCTACCTATCCAGTGAGGAAGGAAGAGATGTTAACATCACTACTTTCTCTGCAGAGAGTTTTGTTGTGTCCTGACTGTAGCTGGGTTTGTTCTGGGTGATGCTACTGCTGCTGCTGGTCACAGGGGAGCCATCTCTGTTTCCCCCAGACACTTGGCCTCCCTAATGACCCTACCAGAGATTATGTTAATTATTTTCCACGGCCACCTGTCTTCAGACGAGGGTGGATACTGGTTTCTCCCAGCAGCACAGAGCTCCTCGTGGTTCCCCAGGATCACTTAGAGAAGCTCGCTGCTCCCACTGGGCAGGAGTTTGGGAATGTGTCTTTTCTAGCACCCTCCCCACCTAGGGACCTTGGTCCTCATGGAGCGCAAGATGTAGGTGAGGGTAAGTGTAAAACCTTTGAGAACAAAACCATCCAGATGTTTTCAAAACACAAAAGTCATTTTAAACAACTATCTGAGCTGCAGACTAGAGCTGATCTGGTAGTACTTCACATAGCTACTGTATATTGTAGGTGGACGTTTTAAAATAACCAGTAACACCAGTTTGATCAGATGTGCCAGACCACCTGTGTATCAGGCAGGCCACACCATGGGGTGCCAGAGGCAGTCTGCATGCAGAGAATGATGAAAGAGTGGCATCCAAAAAGCAAGCCTAATTTGTTTTTTATGCTTGGGATGGCACTTGGATGCTTCTGATCCCCTCCCACCAATCCTGAATGCTATGTGCACTGGCCACATCTGCATGATGTGCTGCTCTGATAACTCAGCAAGAAGAGGTTCTAGATACAGGATCTGGACACTAGTTCAGGGAAAGGGAACAGCATATAAGCAGGGAGACACCCATCAAAGACATCATATCTTCTCTGGCTTCCAGAAGCAGTAGTAAAAAACAAATTGTCACAAAAAGGTACAGCTTCATTGAGAGCAGCCCCCTAAAGGAAAAACAAAAGGTTCCTCCAGGCTCTCTGGTGCTTTTCACACAAGAAGTTTCTGCAAGGTTATCAGTCTTCAAAAGAAGGTCTTGGTATGCATCCTTCCACATGAAACAACACAGCCATGTAATCATGGATGCAGGTTGCAAAACGGAAGACCTAGCTAGTGTACATCTGCTGTTACTCCCTGGTGAAAGAGCAAGTAAAGGACCAGGTCTGCTACCAAACACTAAATGCAACGTCCAGCTAGATTACCTTCAGCTGCTGCAGCTGTCTGCAGCTCAGCCATTGGGCTGATGAGGCAGCAAAGTTATGGAACAGCAGAAAATGTGGAACAGAGCCACACTGGGATTTAAAGACACCTCCACAGGTTCATGCTGCCAGCTCCTGGATTGCTCCAGGATGAAAATCTACAGCACCATGTAGACAGGCTGTGCTCACAGGCACTGCAGTGACAGCATGTGTCCAGGAGATCGAATCTGGGGACACAGCAACGTTTGTTTTTATTTCAATACTACAGCAGCAACACTGAGTGTTCCTCCTAGAGCACAGACCAAAAACAGTTCCTGCAGGATCATTCAGATGTTTTAATTTGGCAGTGCTCACAATTAAGTCTGATTGTTGTGGGGTGGACATATTGATGCATGAGTTTGGAAGTTTTCTGCAGTTGTTTTTGAGCAGATATCTGTGGGCTTGCACCTAAAGCAAAGGGAAAGCAGCAGGAGACAAATGGAGACCTCTACTCAGGATTTTTTTTTGAAAAAAAAAAAAAAAAAGAAAAAGGAAAAGAAAGCAATTAGTACAATGTAAGCAAACTGCTTGCAAAATCCATCTACTCAGCAAAGTAATTCCTTCCAAGAAGTACTCCTGTCGCTCTATGTGAAATACACAGTTTTTTTTTTGCCTTTTTTTTTTTTTTTTAACTTGAGATAAGAACAAAAACCCAAACACACTAAAGGAATTCAATCAGAGCTGACCTCATTTTCTTTTTAAGTGTGTTACGATGAAAGAAATATTGCGGTAACATGGACAAAAATGCCTGTGCAGGGGAGGAGTAAGGAGGGGAGCCCTGATGCGCCCTCAGATCAGCCTTTGGTAGATGTCAATGAAAACTCCTGGTGGTCCTAGCTGGCTTCTCATCATTTCTCTGCTCAGCTCAGAGCTGCAGGCACAGAAAAGCCAGGCTAGCAAAACTGGGGATGAGTGCAGAAGGAAGAGAGGCCATGTTAGCTCTGCAGGAAGAGCCCATGCCCCCAGCTGCTTTTCCTCAGAAGGCAGGCTTTGTAGCCTGGGGATGGATTACAGCTGTGCCTCACATAAAATGTCCCAAACCAAGCAGCACAACAGGCTGCAGATCTACTGAGCTCTTGCTAGCTGTTGTGCAAGCTACACGTAGGGAAGAGTAGGGCACATGATCTTCTGCCTCAGTTACCTTCTTGGAGAGGCAGGCAGTGAGGGAGGCAGCTGCCTGCTCCAAAATCACTCAGGTTTCAGCTGCCTTTGTCAGCTGGTGGCACCACAAGTGTATTGACTGATACTGAAGTGTTCTGTTGCTGCTGTCCTTTTGTTTGAACCCTGACACATAACTGTGCCATTTTTGCTCGATGGCGACAGGAGGCTGGGAGCATGACCAACTGACAGTGAGTTTAACAGTCCCATGGTATATCCAGCACTTTCCTAAAAACATCCACTGGTGTTGTTTATCCCTGACTGCGCTCCTTCCTCAAATGACACTTTCCAAACAAGATGCAGGGAATGCCACCAGCTTATGCCTGAGTGCTCTGCAAAGCCTCTGGTGCTGGCACCCTATGGGAGCTGCTGATGGGTTCGGTGCTTCAGCACATGGGTGCTGGCCGTGGTGCAGCTGCCCTCCTCATACACTGACCACTGTTTGCAAAAACAGGGCTGTACCTACCTACTGAAGGACATGGGAGAGAATAGGGGTGCAGGAGCACCACTACGACTTCCATGCTCCCCTCCTACACAGAAGGGCTTTGCCCCAGCAAGTTACAAACATTACTGCTCAGACAGTGCTGGTATTTGTTGTCCTCCCAGTTGGTCAGGGAAGTTCCTTCGAGACTGATGTCTGCTGCTGTTGGACTCTGGTGTTTACACTCTATACATTACTGCAATTGTCAATTTATCACATTCATAAAAGAGAAAAAGAAAGGAAAAAAAAAGAAAAGTGTCTCTGATGCACAGCCTTGATGTTCCTCATCTCCTCCTTACTCTGCACCACAGAATAATGCCTGTGTTCATCAGGGTTAATTTGGGAAGGACTTTGAGGTTGACAGGAGAAAGTTTAGTTCAGTTATAGCCATCAAAGTTGCTGCTAGCTGCAGGTCTGTGCTGGAAAGCTGCTGCAATCCAGGCATTCTGAGTGGGAAATTCAGTAATTCACAGTAGATGGATTCACAGGGCACAGTAAGAACTAACACATCAAGAAGCAAGGGAATGAGTTTGTCCACAAAATGCAGTACACTACACCCAGTCAGGAGGCTTGAGAGCAGGAAAGGGGATGGCAGAGTGCACTGGCACCTGCAGGAGCCCTGCACATCACCGCAGCAGATGCATGCAAACATTTGCAAAAACAATTTAAAGCTGAAGTTTCTCCTCAGAAAAGTTCTGTGGAAAAAAGTGCAAAACATGGAAAGAGAAAACTCCAGAAGTTATTTACAACAGAAGTGGGCCACAAGTGACCTGGTGCCATCCTTGTTCCCAGCCTTACTCTCTGAATTTCGTGATACTTTAGGAGGCTGTCCCATTAAGCCTGCATCACGAGACCACGAGATGTCTCCTTCCTGTGCTGAATAATCACCAGACACTTGCTGACTAAACCATTCCTTGCCACAATGCTAAGGCAATTTTTTTTTTTTTTTTGGGGAGGGGGCGGGGGGGAGTAGTATTCATAATTAAAGTGATCTGCAACGTGCTAAGCAGGAGCAGGGAAGAAGTACATATTGAGGAACGGCTCTTATGTCTCTCTGTGGCTTATTTAGCACAGCGTAGATTTCCAAAAGCGTGTTGTTTAATAAAGCACTTACAGCAGTTGTTTAAGCCACTGCCACAACTGTGTTTGTACTGGCTGGCTTCAACGACATCTACATGTTTTCTTGTTTTGTTTTGTTTTGAGGGGTGGTGAAAGGAAAAGCACCTGAGCATCCCTGTGTGGAGGGAAGTGCTCTGTCTGTCTGGGTGATGTTACTGGGAGATGGACCAGAAGAAGAAGCCAGGGCTCCTCTGCTTTTGGCCTTCTCAGCGAGAAGGGCCAGGCAGGGCCCAGCAGGCTGCCAGGCACCAGAGGGTCATGCACACCCTCCATGAGGCCTGCTGGCACCCAAAACACCTCACATGTGGCAGTTCTGAAGTTGGGGACAATTGTGGAGACAATTGCTTCCAGTATGTGATGAAGGGACACTGATCGGCTGCTGAGAGCTTCTGAGCTCCAGGCAAGTCCTGGGGTGAGAGCTGAGGGCATCGTGCTGAGGGCGAACATGAAGCAGTGGCCACAGCAACAAGGGCATCCTCACAGTCCTTGTACAAGCGCCTTGGTCTCAAAGGATGAAAATAATCCAATGACGGAAATTATCCAGCACAAGTCCCCTCCACCTACACCTCAGGACGATTCATCCACAAAGCAAGTTAGCAAATGATTAACCGTTTTCGGATGTTTCTGTTACTGATATCTCTCATGCTGCTTCAGGAAGTTTCTGAACCTATCTCTACCCTAGAAACTCTTCTCTAACAGCTCTTTAAAAGGCTGGCAATGTGCCTAACTTTTCCAACCACTTTTTTTTTTTTTTTTTTTTTTTTTTTTTTCCCCTGAGTCATTGGAGATAGAGGTGTTTAAACAATGAAAACATACTTTCAAGTATGCGGCCTTTTTTAATTCCTCTTTTTCTTTTTTTTTTTTTTTTTTAAAAAAAAAAAAAAAAGAGGTTCATCCATGTCACAGAAGTGGAGGAGATAGTTTCAAGATGTGGTGAAATACATCTCTTACTACAACTAATTTAGAAAGCATGGTACACCATGCCACTATTGCAAAATGCTGCCTGAAAAATCATAAATTCAGCTTTGTAAGGAATACTAGTGCTTTTTCTATACTTAGTACTGCCTGCTTTCTTAACAACAAAAAAAACTCTCTAAAACAGTACCAGAAGCCTACTGCATGTGCAAAAATATATTGATTTCAGCTTTCTTACATAGAAGTTAAGATACACTCAATAAAATTATTACATCCAGCATACATTTCTTTTTCCTGTTTGTAAGCAACAGCAGCAGAAAGAGGCAGTGAACTTCAGATGAAAATTGGGGTGTCACAACTTCTCTCATAAAACATTTGGCAAATATAACATTTTATTTAGTTCTTTTAAAAATAAAAAAATAAAAAAAATTGGGGGAGACTTCCACTCAGCAATGAAATATGCAATGGAGACATCCCTTAGCTGACACCTTGCAGGATCTGCTCTGCTGTACGAGTCACAGGTAACTTCATGGTCAGGTTTTATTACCTGGTTAATGTCCCTACTGAGATTTCTGCAGTGTTCAAGGCAAAGTCCTGGTGATGGCACAGCCAGATGCTGAACTCCTGCTTCATCCCACGCTGGGGGCAG
Organism: Nettapus auritus; assembly: GCA_011076525.1. Lineage (NCBI taxonomy): Eukaryota > Metazoa > Chordata > Aves > Anseriformes > Anatidae > Nettapus > Nettapus auritus. Next base: position 74,504,236 of record CM021797.1, read on the forward strand.
CTCTCTCCAGAGTTTTGGATGGAGAGGGGCACATCTACAGCTTGAGGTACTGTTGTAAATTCCGTGTCCTGGTCCATCAGCCAGCCTGTGCCTGGCCATCCCTCCCAAAGGAAAATACCCAAAGAGGCAGAACTGCTTTCTGCATAAACCCACCCCAGCCCTACCTGGTATCCCTGAGGTGAGCATGACAGCCTGGCTCCTGTTCAGGTGGACCCGGAGGGGGTTATTGGAGGCCAGGAACCACAAAAAGCCACACATCTCAGTAATAGCTGCAGAGCTGCTAGTCTGTGGCCCTGTGTCTACCCAGAGGCTGCTCCACCAGGGATGCCACCTACACTGTTTCTGAGCACCAAACATTATCAGCACTCTGGGAGGGTATTTTCAGTTGATTTTTTTTTTTTTTCTTAAAAAATTATGGTGCTTTCTGAGCACCATAGGAGAGGTGATCCAAAGCTCCTTACACGTGTGAACATGTTTACGAGGGAGAGAACTGCAGGTACCAGCTAGCTGAGATGGCCCACAAACCAGTGGTCCCCAGGCAAATATATCTGAATACAGATGTTCTGAGCAAATGACCACCTAAGTAGCCTGGTAGGCAAGGATCCCCCTACTCCTACCACAATATTTAATTCTCCTATTTTCTAAATATTCCAAGATTTTTTTTTAAAGTACCATTTTCAAAAGTAATTTGAGGTTTTTAAATATATATTTATTTTGACAACTCTGAGAGTGTCTAGGGCATTCAGAACTTATTCTGAAAGTAAACAACTTGCAGGTGGACTGCAGTGTATGAAACATGTAATTTCAGCAAAAAAAAAAATAAAAATAAAAACAAACCCAAAGCATTTCAAAATTAGAAACAAACAAAAACAGAAAAAGCACACCGAATAAACAGTTCCCTGTTAATAAAATGCCATTTGCTTGTGAAATTAAAATCTGTATCCATAAAAGAAATGTAAGAGGTTATATTCTCAAAGCACATTCCTGACAACAGTTTGATTAGATTCACTCATTGTTTAAATAAATCTGTTTTTAATGCCCACTGAATAAAACATGGGATTTGATGCCACTGGCAGTGTAAAACATAAGTGTTTCTTCTGTTTCACAATCTAGTTCCAAAGACTCAGTTAAAAAAAGAAAAAAAAAAAAAAAAAAGGAAAAAAAAAAAGAAAAAAAGAAAGTGCCTCTTCCAGGACTAAAGATTTATATTCTGGGTATGTACACCTATCAGGATGGTGGCTATGCTTTGTTTTAGGGAAATAGTCCTGAAATTGCTTTTCTCTGACATGCCAGGAGCCCAGAGCAACATCCTCCTACAGCTTGCTCCCCAACTCCCATTGCAGTGGCTGGGCTGCTCTGAAAGGTGCTACCCCTGCCTGCCAGCTGAATGCAGGCAGAAAGGTAAAGCCACAAATAAAAAAAGGGAGTGGAGAGACAGGAACAGAGGGGAGGGAAAGGAAAGGAGGTTGGGTGACGAATGCCCCCCAAAATTTTATAAAGGGAAAACCTCATGGGAAATGGCACCAAGCACCAATGTACTCTTTGCTGTGTGCTTAAGATATTGCATTTCTTGAGTGCATACAACCTTGTCCACACTTCACACACCTCCTTACTAGGGGAAGCAAGGCAATGCTGAGCATCCTGAAGCCTCCTGCTGTTCAGAACCAGCATACAGCGGGACATGGTGCATGGGGTACATGGGCTTCAACGCACTACACGCCGGAGTGCTTTCCTCATCTCAAGAATGCTGTGTTAGTTATTTCTGGCTAATTAGCTCACTTTATTGATTTATTTAAACTGACCCCTCCTTGCTTTGACTTGAAGGAAGCTGAATTTTTCTGCTTTTTAGGAAAATGGTGCTGTGAGGTGGCAAAAAGCAGGGACAGGCACGGGGATGTTGAGGGGTGGCATGCCATCAGGAGGTGCTGAGGACTTGATGCTAGGATGGGAGCCTCTGCAGAGATCTGAGGAGGCCAAAACTAACCACCTGCATGCCCCCAGCACCTGTCCTGTGGCTCTGGGAAGTCATGCTTCTTCAGCAGAGGTTGCAGGAGGACCCCAGCATGGCCAAGAACCGCCCCCACCTTCATGTTTCAGATAGCTACATTCTGGCTCCAGAACAAAGGCAGAGTGAGCGAAAAGCCAGCTCTCTGCACTCCTGCTCCATTCACCTTGTTATGCAACAAGCACCAACATCAAGTCAACGATGAAAATCTGTAACCTCTTCAAGAAATGATGAATGTGTTCCACTGTTGTATACTACAAAAGATAGTTTCAAAAGAATGTTTTGTTGAAATAAATGAATGAGGAAATCACAAAAGTTCCAGAAATTATGCCAAGCATTGTAAGAAACATTGATTTATACTGTATTTCACAACACAGTCTATCAGCTTCTGTGACCAAGGTACAGACACTCTTCTACTCTCCCGGTTAAGTATCACCCACCGTCACTAAACCAAGAGAGCTATTTCCCTTTCTGTACCATGAACTATTTACTAGTCAGCTTCAGACTAAGAATTTTAGCCATGACAAGTTCTTGGAAAATCAGTCTTTGGTTTCCTAAGTGGTGCTTGGTATGACTCAGCATGCTGAGAAAAACAGTAGACATGCTGCAGCTGCATGCTTCAGATTAACCTTATGGGTGGTCAATATCTTAGACAAAACACAACACAAACTAAAGTGTACTCAATTTACCTATCTTACAAATAATTCCTTCATCCTACTGTCAATCTTACAGATTTTTCTAGCCTTCAAGACTTGTGCACTACCTTGCCGCATCCATCCTACACACTAAGATGGGAAACCCTTCCAGTAACCCACCAGCATCCATGTGACTCCCAGCAGCACAACGTACATTTCACCTGATTTCTGGCAAGCCAGGCTGCCAGAAATCAAAGGCAAACCTCCTTCTGTTTTCAAAACTCATACCTGCAAATGAGGTAACCTAACAGTTTCATGTGTGGTAAGTGCAGCTAGGAAATTGAGATTGTGGCTTTATTATGGCACATGCTGACCAAGCAAGTCCTTTGCTATTTTTAATTATATATATAAACACTCACTATAAATAGGCTCAGCTGACAAGTCACATGCTTCAAGTGAAGCTGTAGGTACAAAAATGGAGGCATAGCTCTGAACTACCCTGAATGCAGACCACAACCTCTCTAAATTCTTTAGAGGTGAAAAAAAAAAGAAGAAATTTATTCTCAGATGGAGCCTGAGACTGAAATACCTGAGGATATCAGCAGGAGCACCACATACTACGTTCACTTCATACCTTAAGGTAGAAGAACAGCTTGTAGTCTCCTCAAATGCATTCCTCTGCTCCTCCAAGGAGCAGGAAGGGCAAAGTTTTCAAGTTGCAAACTGTTAATGCGTGTCTGGAAAGCTCAAAAGGCAGTCCAAATAAGAACTACAAGAAATACATAGCAGTTTCTTTCGCATGCAGCAGTATCTAAACAAAAGAGTTGCTGCAGAGGGCAAACTGGATACCATCAGTACAAAACACAGAGGAGAAATTTTTGATTTAGAAGCAAAGAATCTTTCTGCATTGCTGTTACTATCAGAAACTGAAAATATGCTAGTGTCATATTCTTACATTCTTTTGCTTGGGAACACACATGACAAAGGCAGGGTATCTCCTGGTTATCACTGACCTTGTGTGCACAGGACAGTCTTTCTAATGGAATAGACTGAAATGCTCGTGCCCATAGCACCCAAGCCTGAATGTCTGGCTGAGCAAACCTGAAGTTAAGAGTCAGGAGACAGACACTGGGATTCACTCCTGTGCTCCAATATCCCACAAAAACTGCTGCAGTAAGAGGAACCAAGGCAGAAATGACAAGCTGAACAATACAATACACCCTCCCAAAACCTCTGTAACCACATAAATACATAAAAGAGCACCGTGCCTGAGTGCAAGGAAAGCCTCCTTCAGTGCTGCATGGCAGCACTGCTGCACTGGTCAGGCTGTTTTGAGCACTGGCTCTGCTCTGGGGATGCAGCTATATTAATTTCTCAGACTGGCACAGCTTTTTTCCATGCCACTCACTGCCTCCAGAGGAGGAACCAGGCCATCATGGTGTGCGCAGCTGACACAACGTGGAACATCAAAAGTTACTTGCAGACATGCTTTGCAGGTCTGCCAGCTCAAGACAAACAGCTTTTACATTACAAATTTCCACTCTGACCTGTGCAAATGGGTTAGAAACACCCACACGGTTGCTCTCCACTGTTTCCTACATGGTATGAGCAAAGGGGAGTTGTCATGCCTTTCTGTTTGTAGAAAAGACATGGCTTGACTCCTTCAGCCTGTGTCTCGCCCCATTCATGAGGCTTTTCAGAGCCTGGAGGTATGCAACCTCTTTATGGCCCTTTTCCTAATAAACTGGGTGCAAGGGCTGTTTTCCACATCACTTACAAGCTGACAGTTCCTTACTATGCATTGAAAGAAATACATTTCCCCATTAAATGTTTGCAACCTGGAGGTAGACACCTCATTACTTAAAGTACTTAACCAAATTAATGGCTCTGCTGGAAAATTTTTAAATGCAACCCACCTATATCAAACATAGACCTTGTGGCTGCTGATTAATAGGCACAAGACTGACTTTGTAATAATGCTGTTAGTCGCTCTTCATTTCTCACACTGCCTGCCAGCTGATGAGAGAAATCAAAAACCAACCTGTTCCTCAACTGCTCACTTTAAATGAAAGGAAACCTTTTCTTTTCTTTTTCTTTTCTTTTCTTTTCTTTTCTTTTCTTTTCTTTTCTTTTCTTTTCTTTTCTTTTCTTTTCTTTTTTAAATTATGTAGAAGCTTTTCCTCACAATCATGGGAATTAACTGAAATACATCTGCAACAGCATCCTCACCAAAGGGACTGGCAGGCGACACTGGGTTCCCAGCTGGGCATGTTGCCCTATTTTGGGGCACTAGTGCAGCAACCAATCTATGTTTGGATGTGTGAGCACAATTTCCAGTATGTCCTTTCCTCTAATAGAAGCAGGATGCATTTATGGTAGAAAATATGTCATTACATATGTTTACTTTGATAATTAATAACCGACTTAAAAAAATACTTCACTCAAGCAATCCAGTTACACATCTAAAACCACTTAATACCTTCTTTTAAAAAACTTCCTTCAGTTTTCCTTTTATGAACTATGATTTTCATTTTTATTTTGTTTAATGGAAGAGAGCATTAGCTATTGTGTAAATATGCAATAGATTTACACAGCTTTTTTTTTTTTTTTTTTCTTTCTACACACACTACTTCTTCTCGGAAAAATTCAACTTTATGTTACTCATTGTAATTCTAGAAAAGTAAAAACTGGGCACTTAAAAGTGACTTCAGACAAAGGCAGAAGAGAATTATCAATGCCATATGTAGCAACAACTTCTTCCTGGGGTTATAGCAATATCAGAAAATGGGAAACAGCTCCCCAAAACACTTTTAGGTGAACAAGGAAGGTACTGAGTCCAGGGTCAGAGGAAACAATTTCCATGAAAAGAAGACAAAGGCAGTAGCTTGGCAGCTTTTTCTGCTGTAACAGCTAAATTATCTCCCTCTTCTTTAGGATACAACTTCCTTTTTCACAAAGGAAAACATTTCAAAAATCTTAACTCTCCCTGCACATCTACAGCTATATTTTCAATTTCATACTAAGATGCCAAGTCATTTGTTAGAGCAGAAAGCCCCAGATACCTCTTAGTCCAACCCAATGAAAAACAATAGATGTGTCCCTTCTCGCTTACCTCACAAACTTATTTGAAACATGTTTTTTGTTTTGTTTTGTTTTGTTTTGTTTTGTTTTTGTCTGCTAGTTTTAAATAACCTCCCACGCTTCTAGCACCAATATCAAGATATTATTTCTTCAGCCCACTGCATCACATATTGCTGCTCTCTGAGCAGCAGCCCACAGCTGCAAGCTCTGTCACTGATGGTGGTTTCCTGAGCCCTAGTTCCTCATCAGTGAGCAGATTCACACAACAGACAATGTTGAGGGCAGAAACAAACAAACAAACAAACACTTTAGACTTAGCAAATGAGGTCACTGCTTCTGAAGCTCCGTGACCTTCCATACCTGCTCACAGTCCTTTTACCTGCTCTCCAGGTTTTCCTCCGAGCTCATATGGATCATGCTTTTTGACCTTTCTCACCAGGCCAAGGACTTCAAATAAAAAAGAGAGTAAATTCTAAAGGAAGACGAGTTCCCAAAGGGTTCACACTTTTGGACAGAGCAGCTGTGGGGAGCAAGGAGGAAGAGGAGGGAGAAAAAAATGCCTAGACTCAGGCAGCCACCTAACTCGCCACCACCTGGCCACAACCACTGGCCATGATGCAGCAATAAACTTTCAGCTTTATGGAAGTGCATCAAGTGTGCAAGTGTGTGACAAAGCCTTATTCACAGAAGGTTGAAAACAAAATTAAAAGAAAAAAAAAAAAAAAAAAAAGACCTCTGTCTGAAAGAAAAAAAGTCCATGTGTGGTCAGTGACAGTGCCCACAGCTGTATGAAATAGGAAGCTGTCCTGCTAATGACACCAGAATGAGAAGTACTCAGATTACAATTTTCATTCACATATTCCGCTTCAAAATGTATGCACTGAAAGAAACAAACAAACAAACAAAACAACAACAACAAAAAAACAAACTAGGCATTCTCCTTTAACACATTTCTCACGTTGAGACTGCAAGCAGGGAAGCACAAAGGCTGCTGTTTGAGGGCTGCAGTCACTACCCCACCAATCAGAACAAGGGCAGATGATGCATCTCAGATGTCTCCACAAGCATTTCTACTCAAAATAGTTTTGTATTTTGACACTGAGAGCAATAATTTCATTAAAACTATAGAAGCAGGAATAATTTCAGACTGAAAATGATATTTTTTCTATTTTCATGGACACCCTCAGATAAACATAGGACTCGGGCTACTTGCTCCTGCTACCCAAGTGAGATGAAACACATCGCCAGCAGCACCCTTCTCCTCTCCCACAAAACAGCCTCTTGTTCAAAATATTTTGCACTGTGGCAAACAGATGATCGTTCTGTGCTTCACTGAACACAGTTTTGCAATGTGACAAGTTAACAGCAGGCTTTTTTGTTCACAGTTTCTCAAGCCAAGGTCTATCTGTAAATTTGGCTTTGACTTTTTGGCTTAGCCCTTCAGTGGTTTCCAGTGATACTCAAATGGCATCTCAAAGATGAAAACATGCAAGCCAGTGCTGGACACGTATGTTAGTCCAGATCTTCCCACACTGCAAAATGCTGCATTTTAACAGTCACCAAGGATGTATCAATTTTAGCTGGCAATGCAATAAATTCAATTGGGAGAGTCAGAGAAGAAAGAAACTAAGCAAAACGTTTAGAAGCAAACTCTCCATGCAATTATGTGCTTTCCAGAAGATAAAAATGTTATCTTGCAAGCAGACATTTTGCAAAAGCATTATTGTTGACCCTTCTAAAGGACTGAATCCCATCTTCTGTTCCAAAATATTCAGCTGAGAAAGTCTAAGATCAGCAGGTCTTCTTAGCCATGTGCTGAAATTTTACATGCATGTCTTCTTGCACACACACATTGCTAAATTTTTTCTTGTTAATTTCTACCCTGGGCCTTCAGCTTTTTTCAAAGTTTGCTGAGATTCTAGGTTAGAGTGAACACGCCATAAATGAGTGTCCATCTCAGCTACTTCAGAATAGCCCAGGTAGATGGATACGTTCATGGCTGTTGCATTGGTAGGTGGAATTAGGAATTAGGAGACTGAGATACGGCACTAATTCATTTTGGTTTCATGTGCATTTTCACTAAGTGAATTTAACTGTACGGAAAGCGGTTTGTTATTTCACCTGAACCCAATCTAAAAGATTGTCTTCTGTTGCCTGGGGGTAATGGTGTGTTTTTCAAATACTATTATTCATAAAGAAATATAAAAATCAAGTCCCTTGGCTTGTTGAGGATAAAACCTATTTTTGAAATCCATTTTTGTGAGCCTTTTGGAAACAAGAAACCACCTATGCAAACAATTACAATAGTTGTTTGTTTGTCTATTTATTTAAATCAAAAGCTGAACATGAGTGTAAATATTGAACTACTCAGGTTTATCTTTCCCTGGCCATTCTTGGAGGAACCCCTAGAGTTTGCCCGTTAAATTTATTTCTTCCCTGAAAGGTAATAAATTATAGTGAAGCCAGGGGAAAGACTTTTATTAAACAAGACCTCATTTCCATTGTATGTAAAGAAATGGATTTACTAGAGGGATTTTCCCCCTTCAAAAATAAAATAAAATGAGACCACATTCCTGCCTTGGGAAATGATGGAAGTTCCTCAAAGCAATTTCAAAAGATCACAAACAAAAATAAGTAATGCTTATTCTTAACTGAAGGGGGAAAGATGGGGGAAACTTCCAAATGGTTTCCCAAGGGTGAAGTGATGAATTACACAGGGATACCCGGAATACTTTAGAGAAAAGACTGTTACCAAGGACGTATCAGCTTTAGCTGAGGATGCAATAAATTTTGTTGGGAGAGTCAGTGAAGAAATTAAGCAGAACATTTAGAACCAAGCCCCCAGCACACCCAAACAGGCTCTGGGTTCAGAGAAAGAGCTGTCTGGATCCGGAGCAACAGAAACTTCTGTTTCAGCAGCAAGAGCTTGCTCAGGCTTGTTTTGAAAAAGGAAGCTACTGATGAGGTTTATGACATAAGCTAGCCACACTGTTATTTTCTCATGCCACATTTCCTTATTCTTTATTTCCTTGCAACATCCTCACCTGCCAGGCAGCACTGAGACAGGATTTGGTTTGGGGCTACACTGCCAAATTTGATAAGATCAACTGGAATTCATTTTCAGGAGTATAAATAGTAAAAATGACCAGTGAGTGATATTTAGAGAGACCAGTAAGTGTCACAGAGCACACATTATTGCTTTTACTAGAAGAATATGAAAAGCAAACAAGAAAAAAACATCCATCCAAGTCCAAAGTATCTTAAACTTAAGACACACTCCACACTTCATTACTATGTACGCACTACAGCTTAAATCCTTAGCAAGATTTCATGCTTCCATTTCTTCAAATGAAAGCAGAAACCCATTTTTCAAAAAATAGTTATTCATGAAAATTATTAATCCTTTTATAAAATAGTGTAATATCTAGCTAATACAGTAAAAAAGGTAGATCAAGAATATATATATCATATATATTCATATATAAGAATTTGGACACTTGTATGAATATAAAAATTATTAGTCCACTCTTGTTATGGATAACAGACATAGTGAAAATTCTATTTTTGCTGGTATTAAAACAGACTGATTTCACAGTTAAATACTCTAACAAATATAAGCAATACTCTGAAGACTTCCGTTTTCCTTCGCCTAAGATGAAGGTAGACAGAATTTTTTTTAAAGTCAGTATCAAAATGTTATTAAGACAGAAGAGAAAAAAAAAAAAGTAATACATGATAAGCATTAGCAGCCCATCCCCACCCCAAACTGTATGTGTTCTCTATTTTTCTCAAAGGAATCTTCAGAGGAGCAATCACACCTGCTCAAAAAGACTTCCACTGAGAAAAGAGAAAGCGACCCAAGTCATCAAAAATCTTACAGGATGAGGTATGTTGTATAAAAATCTTGTATTTTAATGAAGATTTCACTTCTTCATACAAATATTTGATGATACAGCTTGAAATTATTGCAGTCATGCTGCAGCTCTGAAAGCACTCATTATAAACTTTCCCCTCCTCCACACTGCACATACACTGGTAATAAGAATTAATCGTATAAACTCCACAAGGAGCGCTCCATTTAGACTACGGTCATCAGCCACAATTTCCCAGTTTACTTGACCGTGGGTTAAATTCACAGTTTATGCACTTTTAAAATATACTTATCTGAAAACACTGGGACTGCACATAACTGTACCCTGTGTGTTAGAACAGAAAGTCATTGATGCTCGGGCTCATATTGCCAGTGCCAGTCCCAGAGTTTATTGCCCTGTTTTTCCGTCCAGACTAGATCAATACACAAGTGACATTACTGTGATGCAGAGGTCAGGCAGGGTTGGTGACTCTGAATGAGCCCCCCATGCTGACCACAGGGTAACCCGGTATTTATGGCTTCACATCCCCCCACTTCCAGGGAAGATGTGAAATGTGCCACCCTCAGCCTAACACCAGTCGGATCTAACTCCCCAGCTCAGCTCTACATGGAAAATGCAATCATGCTAAGGGAAAAACACCTGGAAGCTACTACTCTCCAAAAAGGGCCACCATTACCTTGTGGATGGATATCTCCAAATTAAAACAGTATATTTATTTCCAGTCATCTCAGGGAAAACATTGCTGAAGACCTTGTCTCTCCTCATGCCAGCAGGACTCCTTAGGGAGAAGGCAATGAGGTGAAGCTGTCACCCTCTAGCCCCAGGGCTCAGAGTTCAGCCCCATCCTCTCTGAGAGATCCTTGTATCAGCTGTACTGTGTTACCAGAGCTGCTGTTTGCTTTGGACCATAAGAGTAACTTTCCGTGGGCAGGGAAGGTTTGCTGAAGGTCAAGTGAATCCATGACCAAGCTCTGGCTAGACAGTGTCATCTTGATACCAGCCCACAAACAGTTCCTCAGCAACTGTCAAAATACATTTCATAAAGCTGAGGTTTAAAATCTTTAAGCAGCATGTGACACTGGCAGGGGTATGGAAATAAAGACATCCCTCTGATGATACTCGAGGTGTTTTCGTTCAGGCTGCAGCACTAATTCTTGCTGTCTTCATTTTCTACTGACAGTTTAGTAGTCTGCATGGGGGGAAGAAGTGGGAAAAAATGCAGCCCACACATCAGAAGAGACAGCACAGATATTGAGAACATCTTTTAAAAATGTGCTCTCATAGAACTCCATGTTTTTGATCATGGAATAAAACTGCATTTCAATCAATCACCCAGAAAGGTCAGAGTTATCAATAATACATTCTGGGTGCTTTAGTTGCCTGTCTACCTACAGCATGTTGAAACTTGGTGTGTCACCCCAATTATTTATTGCTTTCCATCCCCATTTGGTACCTAGTTGTGAAAGAAATGCTACAAAAGTACAAAAATAAGTTTCTCATGCAATTCTTAACTGTGGCAGCAAAAAAAAGCTGTTACTGAGCAGTTCCACACTTCCAGATGTTTTTGCTGAACTTCCAGATGTTTTCCTCGCATCTATTGCTTCGTTATAATATGGGAAGGGACTGTCTTCAAACACAGAAAGACTCCTTTAAATCAAAACAGTTTAGACAAAAAGAACCTTCAATTTTTATTTGTGCGTACATTGGTTTTCAGAATCTTACAAACCAAACCTTATTCCTACAAACAAAGGGGATGGTTACAGGCTGGGAAGACACTTAGGAAAGGCCTAAGTGTCTTCTTAGTTCCCAGGAACATAAAGGGTAAGCAATCAGGAATGCGTTGCTTGCTCTCCCTCTGTCCTGGGGAGTAACAGTGGTGCTCAGCTCAACAGGCTTGCCTCGGCTGGGCCAAACACCATTGAGAACTCACCCAAAACAGAAGGTTAATCGGGCTGACTGTAGGAAGAGCTGTTGCTATTATTATTTCAAATTTAGTTATAAAACTTCAGTATCATAATCTCAGATACAGCAGTTTTCCACCCTGTGTCAGGAAGACTTATTGACTAATTACTGTGAAAGGAGTGACAAAACTACCTCACATTTTAATGATTCTGCAGGGGGACCACACACCAGGTTCATTTTTTGCCTTTATTGTCTCTTGTATCATAATGGTGGCAAAATAACATTCTCAGATAAAGACTACATTCTAGATAGAGAATACTGTCCAAAGATGTGCACAGAGATTTAAGAAAGAGTTATTCACATTATGAAAACAGGAGCTGATAAGCAAGGCAGGAGAATCTACAGGCTGACCTTCCAACGCTTGCGATCTAAGCTGATACTTACCTACAAATGCATGTACATAGGAATGCCTAAAAACACCTAGCCTTACATGACTTGTTTCATTTCATGGAAACCTAAAGCAGAGCTAGTTTTTCAGACCTGACCTCTGAAATTGCCTTTTTTTTTTTTTTTTTTTTATTTTTTTTTTGGGGGCCCGCCCGGGGGGGGGGGGGGGGGGGGGGGGGGGGGGGGGGG
>CM021797.1:74516466-74556105 GCA_011076525.1 Nettapus auritus
TCCCCCCCCCCCCCGCCTTTTTGTGTTTTCATCAGTTCTTAAAAGAGCATTTAGATATTGTCACCCTTTTTTTGGGGGATTGAAACTGCATCTTCTGGCCCCGATGAATGCTTTCACTCTCCAACTACAACTTCTGCAAGGAACAGCAGTTTAGCTTTGTCCTTAAAAAGAAGATGCAAAAACGGGGAGGACAGAAGGGAAGAAAGATGCCAGCTTTCAACTGTTGCATCCGTTAGGTTTCTGCCCGTTCCTTTGACTGCTCATTTAAACCTAACACATGTTCGTGGTGAAATGCAAAGTGTCATTGGGTTGCAAGCCAAACCAGACCCGATTTTATGGCCGTGTACGGTATACAGATCAGTCCTGCCTTAGCCCCAGCACACAGGAAAAGACATGCTCTGGAGAAAGAGCTTTATGTTCCCTGCTACATTTGAAAGATTTCAAAAGCTGCCTTGTTAGAAGGAAAAAAAAAAAAAAAAAAGGACTCAACTATGAAATCACTTCCTTCTGTTCAAAATATTTCAATCAAGGAAAAAAAAAAGCCAAAAACAAAAGGGCATGAAAAGGAAAAAAAAAATAAAAATCTGTTCTTTGCCTCCAATGTGCTCCTGGGACTCGGCACCCTGGCTCTGAGGGATGATGCTGGGTGCCAGACCCCGACCTCTCCTGCTGCACAATTGCCTGCTTGTGCAACACGGCTGGCGGCCGTCCTGCTCGCTGGCAGCCCCAGGGCATCACGCTCAGTCCTGACTGGAGTTGGGGTCCAAGCCAGGCCCAAGGACTGGGGGTGTCAGGCAGTTCCCATGCTGACTCCATCCCACAAAAGGTACTCTGATGGAGAGAAGGGAAGATGTGACCTGCTTGCACAGAAAAAGCCACACAGCATGAGATACACATTCAGCCGTTCCAGGTAGTCCAGGACACCCACTTTTTCTGCCTTTCCCAAAGCAGCTGCAGACAAACTCTTCCCCTGCAGCACTGTGGATCAGCTAGCTTTGGGAGGAGCCACTTGGGACATACGATGCTTTGAAATTAAATCTACTGTTTGTGAAAATTTTAAACCAGACTTGCAAGTGGACTTCAAGCAGTGCAAGAGTACCAAGACATCCAGAGGATCAACAGGCTGGCTTCATCGTCTCCTCCAAAATCAGACATCCCCCACCTAATCAGCACTTCCAGCTGATGCTCAACTTTCATTTCAGAACCGGACAACAATCCTCCAATGGAAGTGATAACTCAGTGATACAGGACAGCTCTCATCAGCTGATGGCAACTAACGAGCTTTTCTCATGGTTCAGCTAGCACTCTGCTTAACATCCCAAAGTACAAACAATTAACCTCTCCAAATTTTCTGTGTTTGTCCCCATGCCTGATTCCTGGCTTCAGGCTATTCTTTCTCATTTCTACACTGTTGTTTTCCAGCCTTCTTTACCTTGCAGCTGCATCTCCCAAATGATAGCGAGGTGAAAGCATTGCCGCTGCTTTTACTTGGCCCTATGAGTGAGCTCTTCCAGCCAAACTGCCTGGAAGTTGCTTTGCTCAAAGAGATTCAATAAAAGACTGTCTCTCACTAAAAATGGTGTTTTTGCAGATTAGAAGAGGTGCTAAGGCAAAGTGTGTGCACAACACTGAATGAATTTAGCTGTGTCAGTGACAAGAAATAAGGTCCTGTTACGATTTTGTGGAAAACTTAACATGTGCTACCCACAGTACCAACAGATTTTACTCCAAATAATCTAAACGAAGAATCAGAGATATTACTGAACTACATCAGCACTTAAACTTTAGTCGCCTTCAGTTTGGCTAATGCTACTTAACCTCTGGAGTTGTTCCACTGTTTTGAGAACAAGACCTTGAAAAAATGAATCTCTTATTAGAAAAAATGGGGGCTATTCTTTGTAAACCTCTTCTGTTGTGGTAATCGTTGGCCAATATATTTTCAGTGTGATCTCTGCTCATACATTCTCAATAGGAGAATGGAGGAGGGTGCAGTCAGTACCTACACTTCCAGCTAGTCCCATGTATGCTTGGTATTAACTACCATTTGCAATTTATTCAGTGACTTATATATTCCTACAATTCTGCATTTTACTGTTATCAGTGCTTTCTATTCCCTATTTACTTTTTGTTTTGTTTTGTTTTGTTTTTTAGCCTGAACCAGTCATTCTCCTCACAGGAAGTACTTCACTGTTATATGAAAAGCAATTTACTCAGAAAAGGAAACAAGGATCTATTAAAAAAAAAAAAAAAAAAGTCTGCAAAACTCAAGTTTTCTTCAAGTTTTCTTTGGTTTCTTAACCTCATCTTGCCTTCTGCAAGGAGGGAGGTATGGAGAGACAGGTTTCCGAACCACCAGGCAATCAGAAGAGGTTTAACTCAACACTACAGCCTCCCATGCAAAACTCTGAAAGATATTATTTCCCTGAAGAACGAAGCAGGACACTTAGGAATACAGCGTTTTAATGGATGGACAGAGTAGTCCTACACAGTCCATATTCTGGGTAAAAAGCAAATTGCTAGGTCAGATAACAGCATGCACATTCTTAAACTAAAGCATGAGTTGTCACAGTGACTCACAACAAAGCTCTGTAACTATCCTCTTTGTCTGTACAGGCAGTACAGATTGCTAGAAAGCAAAAATCCCAGTGTAAAACCATGGATATCTGGATCTCAGGGCAAGAACTTTGGCTAAGTTTTCGTGTTTGCAGGCTGGGTATTGTGGCATTTATGGATGACTAAGGCAACTTCACCATGCAGAAGGGAACTAGAATCCCAAGAGACCCGTGTACCATGCTGGATGATCTCATGGATAGGTCCACAGCTGGGGTTGAGGAAGCAACCAGCACCATCCCTGCCTGCAGCTCACCAACAGCTGCTGCAAGAAAGGGCAGAAGAAACTGCAAGGAAAATCACCAGGGCGTGGTGCCCAGTATGCAACATGTCCTTTCGCATATGAAAGCTGAGAGCCCAAGACCAAAACCAAATACACCCATCCACAGAGAGACAGAAAACACCTGACTCCAAAGTGTGCCCTAATATTCAGCTAATGTTTCCTCATTTTCCAGGTCCTGAACCTCAGGGACCTCCAGGGTGTTGTGCTGAAACACACCAATACCTCACATTGTGTCATTCTGCATAAATAAACTGGCAGATACTTAGATACACCTGAGCATACTGTGCATGCAGCCCTGCTTCACATGTGAAATCCTTTCACTGATACCCTTTAGCTCCTCTTTGCTGTACAGACACAAAGTACTGCCTGAATATGCACAATGCTTTTTGAGTAGCAGAAGGAAACAAAGGGTTCTTCAGTGGATAGTGCAGCTTCCCCTGTACTATTTTTTTAAGATTGCAGCCATTTGGCATCTTCCAGAGCAAAAGGGTGAACATTGCCTGGGATGGGCTGCTGCTGTAGGTTTCAAACCTGCATTGCTGCAGACAAACACAAACAAAAAAACAACAACCCTTACATCTCAAGGTCCTGTTTTTTTCATCAGTTTCATGTCACATGGCTGAGTGCCCAAGTCTCTGATATGCACTTTAATAAATAAGCTTGATAATCCCAACACAGTAATGAATACTTGAGCTTCTTATGGACCCTGCCTCTTCTACAATCCTTCAAATGGTGCTGACCTCCCAGAAGTGGGACATGCATTACTGCAATCACCTGGTAAGAAGCAGAGAGGGGATGAAGTAAACACTTACCAAGCACAATGACCACAGTCTTCAGGAGGCTCATCATGGTGTCCCGATTCCTGCGGGGTCCAGAACTGTGTCTGGACATTCTCATAGTCCTTTGGCGGACATACCCAAAGATATGAGCATATAGGACCACCATGACCACAAAAGTGACCAGGTTGAAAATAGCCCAGAAGACCAGGTAGGAGTCACTATAGAGTGGTGCCATATTGGAGCAGTGAGTGATATCACAAATACAGTTCCATCCGACACTTGGTATGGCGCCCATTACGATGGCCATAGTCCAGATAACAACAATTACCACCACCACTCGCCGGTTGCTCATCCGAGTATGTAGCTGCATGCGAAAGACTGTAATGTGCCGCTCGATAGCGATGGCCAACAGATTGGCTACAGAAGCCGTCAGGCTAGTGTCAATGAGACCCTGACGGAGAAGCCAGGTGCTTACAGTCAATCTTCTAGTGTTGGGTCCTGTGTTAAACATTAAGTAAAAGTAGGCCAGCCCTGCAAAAAAGTCCGCAGCAGCTAAGTTGGCCATTAAGTAATAAATAGGAAAGTGGAATCGGCGGTTGACATAAATAGCCACCATAACCAAGAGGTTGGCCAGCATGATGAAGATGCAGACGGTAATCCCCAAGCCCATTACGAGCTTGCTGACAGTGTTCCATTCAGTGGCTAGATATTTTCCACTCCGGTTATAAAAGAAGGCAATGGTTTCATTGTAGTAGCACTGTGGTTCACTCATGGCTGTGGACTGAAAGAAGAGGGAGGGGGGGGAAAAAAAGAGAAAAATAACGACATCAGAACTAAAAACATATGATTGCCTGCATGGACAAGGCATGCACAGAGAGCAGAGAGAGGCACTGGAGGCTGGAAGGGAACATGCTTCAGAACAAATTTATTTTTTTTCAGAACAAATAGCATTCCACAACTCACAAACAATTGCTCTGAGGAGTCCAGTAACTGCAACCAGATTAGAAACAACAAGAAATACTTCCATCTGCTCTGGGAACTAGCATGACTTCTGACATAGTTGGAAATTACATAGTAAATATTAAGAGCTTCTGGCCAAGCAGACCTGCTGAAAAAACTCACTCATGGAGAAGGGCATGCAATTCATAATTAAAAGACATTAACTCTGTTATAGAATGCCTTATTTATGTTATTAATGCATAAAAACATTGTTTGTCTGTAGCTGTGTTAAAAGACATGCTCCTCAAAGAGCAGGAAATGTTATTGCAGTTCTCAGGAGGTTTTCATTCATTCTGACGGGCATTTGTTGTGCTGTCTTAAAAATGGGGAAGAACAACACTAAATTAAAATAATCAATGTGTGCTAAGAATGTAAATTCCCAGGGCCAGTGGTCCTGTCTGTCCATAAAACATGAAATGCATTCATAAGCCATAAAGGAAGCCACTGGATTTCTAAGAGCATTCTCCTTTTACCATCAATCATATTTCTAAGCCGGGTTACAAATGCACTGTGCCTTTAGCTGTAACTCTCTTAAACTTGCTTATTTCAGTTAGAAAAGGAAGGAATGAGGCAAGGAAGAAAAAAAAAATCAATATCTGTCTTAGCAAGTGTTAAAAGCAACAAACTTTATTTCTTGCATTAAATATTGTTATGGCTATGTCAAGAAATACATGATTAATTTTCCTGCCAGAGTACCCAGCTGAGCATAGCTATGGGTGAAGCAAGCAAGCCCTGCACCTTACCAGAATATAAAAGTTTTGTGTAAAAACACTGGCCAACAAGAAAATGCTTAATAAGTTTCCTTCCTAAGTTACAATCAATTACTCAAGGTGTAATTCCCAAAAGGCAAACCTCACAAAAACAAAACTCTTTTGAGTAACACACTGGTTCCTTGTTTAGCATGGCTTATCATAAAGGACTTAAATATAAAATAGTAAAAAGAAAACCAACAAGAAGTTCATGTCAGAAAAGTCTCTGTTTGAAGAGGCTCAGGAGACCTGTCTCTAGTTTTATGGCTGTGAAACTCTACTGACTGAACTTTTTTTTTTTTTTTTTTTCTTAAACACAGAAAGAGAAGCAGTTTTAGCAAGAAAGCAGGTAATAAGCTGAAATGAGGAACAGATCAACAATATTATAAGATAAGAATTTTTTCCCATTTAAAAATGCAAACCAAACCAAACCGATAAAATAAATTAAAAAAAAAAAAAAATGTTTTGGACAGCTCCAGCCATTCTAAGGAAATGCTACAGCTAACACAACCTTCACTTGGAAACTAAAAACGTACACAATTAGGAAACAGAAACAGTAATTGGACTCAAGTGAAAATAGTATGTGATAAAGATTTCCTTAAAATTACTACTGAGCTATTTCTGTTTGTTTTCATTTACATCTCTTTGTTGTCACTACTAGGCTAGTTCCAATAAAGCAATGTTCGAAACTTCCCACCTGCATCCCAAATGTGCCACATGGTAGCTAGATTTGTGTTAAATAAAAAGGTTTTTCTAAAAATGATTTTACCCCCAACCTAAACATTGATCAGAAACATTTGCAGACCCAGGATAATAAAAAGCCACAGTAAATACTATTTCTCAGCACGCTTACTATAAAACTTTTATTGTTCCTCTAGGATACATCAACTCTTAGGTTAGAAACCTTTCAGTCTTAATTATTTAAGAATTTAAAGAAGTTTTCATGTAGAATCTCTCCACTGCCTAGGAAAACTGATTTACAAGGGATACTTAATAAAGGGAGACCTAGCTACAAGACATCTGGCTTTAATTCTTTGCTTAAATATTGTGTGGCAATAACAGGTCAAATATAAGAAGCCTTGAGGGAGGGAGGAAGTCATAAGAATGAATTAGTGGACCTTATAAAAGCTTTCCAACATCTGCATTAATTATGTGAATGCCCTGTTTTTTGCCCTCTATAGGAATATCTGAACACAGTCTCAGTTACACAGGAGGTCAGGACTCCAAAATCTAGTGGAAGTTTGTGATCTTGAATAAATTCTATCTTTTTCCATTTATTTACTGATCTAAATGTTTCTTGTAGATGACTGCTGCCCATACTTCACAACTTTTGCTCCCCTGTTGCTCCTGCAGAGACACAGAAACTACACCTAGCAGAACATATATTTTAATTTCAGAAATTGAAAATGTGGTAGATGTTGCTTTCCTTTTACCCTTGTGTTGATTTTGTTTTGCATTTGGGGTTAGAACATGAAATATTCCTCTGATTTTGTAATATTGTCCCCACACTCCTCATACGAAACCTGAAACGATATAGGATAACACAAGGTTCATTGTAACATTGACAAAGTGCATTGTGTTTGTCTCATTCACAAAGTGACAAGCCAGGGCTAAATGTGTGCAATGCACATAAGAATATGTTAAGTGCTACAGAGCCAGACTTGTTAGGTTTGATAACAGGGCAGCACCTGAATAATCCCAGATGAACAGAATGAGGCTCTCTAATTTCTTTTATTTTGAATACATAGGAACAAAAGACTCTGGTCACGTAAAGGATTTTGAAAGATGTTTTGTGCTCAGAGCATGCTAATCTAAAACCTGGAATTCTCCTTCAAAAGCAATCTTTTCAGTCCCGGGGGAAAGAAGATTTTTTCAGGGCCTCAGTCATGCAGGTGTTTGCTCTTGAGATTTAAATTGGGAATTGATTCGTATTCACCACTGGAGTTTCCAAACACCACAATAAATGGGCCCATTAGTGACAGTAATAAGGAACAGGTCGCTAACAAAAGTTCAAACAGGGGACTTCCAGATGATGGACTTTCTCGGATGCCAGCAGATATTCACAGGAAGGTTTTGACCTCATGGGTCACGAACATACAGAGATCCCAAGGCATCACATTTACCCATGACGCTTTTGTCTGGCTGCAAAGGCTTGAGCAAGAGGGAAATAACACGTACCTCCGAGTACTGAAAGTGTTAACATACCATAATGACACACACAAGTAGGCAGACCCAGCCCCTCTCCTGCCTCTGCAGGAAAAGGGGCAGGGAAGTTTATATTTTAATTTCCTGAAGTTTCACTCAGAGTGTTTCATTGCATGGGTAAGCCAGATGTGCACTGCCCTGAGATTTACCTCATCCATTTTTTATATCTCAACAGAAGTTTAAAACAAACTGAGCCACAAATTGCCCATGCTAACTACATCTCCAGGACACATCTGCACAGAAAAAAAAGACAACATCTGAATTACAAACCAGCAAGAAAGATAAAGGAAAACAGAATAATAGCTGGCTGAAATCAAAGCCTCCCTAACCATGTGAGACTGATTTTATGCCCAAGCCAAAGAACAAGAAAATCCTGAGTATATGGAGTTAAAATCTCTCAAAAACATGAGACCTAGGCACAACCCCAACCCAGTGCATGCAGACTGGGAAATTCAGCACCAGGACTTCATAAAGAAAACCCACTCTGGTTTTACAGCCAACACCTTTTCATCCTGCAGTAAGAATGGCACCTTGGCACTGGCATCTCCAGCCACTCTCTGCTACATGTCCCCTCAGCTCCTCTTCTGTGGTGGTACAGGACCATGCCACTGGGTTGGCAATGGGGAGGCTGGGAAGAAGAGCGATTATCTCTCCAGTGATTAGTGCTTGATTCATCTTGCTGTTGCCCCAGCCCTTTCAGCATGGCTGAAAGAGTGGAGTGAGGAATTGGGCCCAGACATGGAGGTCTTGCCCATGGGGTTATTCTTGGGTAATCAGCCCATTACTGCCTTCTCCTCTTGGGAAAAAGACTTGAGTGGAGAAGACAGTGGGTGCCTGGAGCAGTAAGGTGAGAAGGGAGCTCTGGATCCTACCACCTCAGTGCATGAATGGCAAATGATCAGCATATAAACTCCACTGCAATCTGAGAATTTGCAGAATTCCTTAGTTCACCTAGCTCCCCACCTCCCTCCAAAAAAAAACACAACAAAAGACCCCCCACCAAGACATGTGCGCATTTATTTCTTGCTGGGAGAAATAGAGATGAACAGTCTTAGCATACTAAGGTCTGACTTTTACAGAGCCTTTAAAACTTGGAAGGCACAAAAATGTTTCCATATCCAAGAAAAAGTTTAAAAAGTATTTTAACCCTAAGCCCTCCAAACAGAGTCTGTTTCTCTCCTTTTCCCCTTTAATGAATTAACCTTGACAGGCTACTGTTTTCTTACCTAGAACACGAAGAGGGGATGAAAATCCATTTATTTGGCAAGAAAGCCTGGTAAAGATGACAACTCTGTATGCAACAAAATGCCAAGTAGAAGCCAGAGACCTCAAATTTACAGAAGTCATTCAACTTGCATGCAGTCTCCTTGAAGTTTGCGAGACTCAGAGGAGACTCATCCTATACAGGATGAGATTTTAATTCTTAGGTAACTACCCTTGGATCCCAAGAATAACATTTATCATTCTCAGTGCTATCTGGAAGTCCAGAAAATATTTCAGAGGAAAGGCAGAATTGGAAACAGTAGGTTAGGACTCCAAAACACCAATAGGTGGCTTACAGCTCTACATTTAGTACAGCAGTGAATGGAAAAGCAATAGCACTGCTTTGAATTTAGCTAAATATTCTGAAATTTACCAACATACCAGGAAGGCTAGAGCTGGAAAACTTGGTGAAACTGCCAATTTCAAAATCCTCAAAAAGGGTATTGATTAAGAATATCTTTAAAATAAGCATAAGAGAGAAAGTATAGGAATAATTGATTCTATATGTAAATAATTGCTCAAGCTGCAATTGCAAATCATTGTCTTTATAGAAGTAAAGTTGTAACAGATGAGGAAAAAAAAAATCCAATTTGCAATAAAAAATTCTCCACAATCTAATGAAAAGCATAAAGTATTGTTCAGACTATGGGATGCAAAGGAAATAAGAGGTTCAAAAACAAAGGGGAAAGGATGGTAGTTTTTTACTTTAAAAATAGAAGTTGATAGGTATAATTTACCCAAAATGTTAAGTCCAAAATCAAGAAATCACAAGGGTGCTGATTCATCAAGCCTTATATCTACTATAAGTTATGCAATTATTTAAGTCTGTAAAACAAAAGTGTAAAACACTGTCACCAAGATCCAACAGCTCTTCACATACCCTTTGCAGAACTGCATCTTCCAAAGCAACTGTTTGACAAATTTAAATAAAAACTTGCATGTTAGATTTAGTAAGCCATCTCAATTTCAGTAGAATAGTTTTTTATTTCTCACAGCTGAAAAGTGGGGAGAAATAAATCCCTTTGCAAGGGGATTCCTTTAATTCTGCTATAACAAGATAAAAAAATTACTTATAGACCTTGTGGCAACATCTTAAGAATGCTTTTGTAGTAGACTATATTGCTGAGTTTCAGACCTAAGTAATGTCCAAGCTAGCAAAAATCAAACCGAGAAGCCCTTAGTTATCAAAGAACTTATACTTAAAAAGAGTAACCTAACACATCTAGATCCTCAGGGTACCAAAGAGACCCAGCCACCAGCAACACTGGAAAAAGAAGCAGTTTGACTGCTGGAAGGTATAATTCACAAGTGACACAGATCCTGTTGGAAGCTATGATTACAACCTCCACAGATTGACTATAAAACCAAAGAGGGTGTTGACCTTCCTTAGTGCTTATTCACTGTCCATTACTACAAAAGCAAGTTCAAAAATAGCTTCCGTGGGCTAAAAAAACAGAACAGGCAAGAGCAGGAAGTCCAGCAAAGGATAAAAATGCCTTTCTTCTGGAACATAACTAGTAAGTCTGAAATACTTAGATGCAACCCTACAACTTTTCAGGATAGATAAATCAGGGATCATGCAACACACAGACTGAATTCCCACTGGTGAAGAGCAATGATGGTCAGGAGCACACTGAGCTGGTCCAGCAGGTCTCCAGGTTTCTGGTTTCACACTCTTGCATTTTCTAATACTACAGGAAAGAAGCATGCACATGCAAAGAAAATCCCTTTTACTGCAGAATTCTGCCAAGCAGACTTAGAAAATCAAAAGGTAGAAGGATTGTAAAAAATACCCAGTGGAAGACAGAGTGAAGACATCCATACAACAGCCTACCAAATAATTCAGACACTTTTTTATCATTGCTTCTTTTCCACAGACCCATCATTTTCAAATGAGCTGCAACCCTCACAAATTCTACCTACATGTTCTGATGAATATTTTCCAATACAGTAGGAAACGAAGACCACCTGAATGAGGGTATAATTCCACGTGATCATATTCCCCCTTCCACTGCAACGCTGGCTTTGATTACCAAAGACTTGTTCTGAGACCAGTCAACTTCTTTGCTGCTCCAACACTGCCTTCCAAACTCCTCTCAAAAGAGCCACCACTGCAACACATAAGTATTGCAAAAATAGATTAATTTGCTTTGCAACTATGAGAGACATGACTGGGCATATCTTCTGGGTCACTGAGCCTGAATATCCCATACAGACTACCTAATGGGTTTTTGCAAAGCTCCTTGAGTTTCATTTTCTTCTGGAGGAGCTTTCATGACACGATGGGCTTCCCAGCCACCCCTTCCTCCTTGTAGAGGGTGTTCAGACAAGGCCTGTTATAGGCCCAGCACCACCTGTCACGGTGAGAAACTCAATAAAGTGATTATATTCTATCAATTTACCAGAATATGCTGCCTCTCACACCTTCAAAAAATGTCTGTGTCATGATACAGAGTAGACTTCTTCAATAAGCCACCTGGTTCAGTTCGTGTAGGCCTGCTTGCCATACCCTCCTGGCCTTACCCTTGCCCTCCACCTGAACACCATGGCAGATATCCAACCTGCTCTCGTGTTCCTGCAGGTTGCTCTTCAGGTTGAGTGTTAGGTTGAGTGCAGCTCAGGACAGCCCTACCCAACCCTGGGAAGAGCTTTTTTTGAGGGAGATACAGCACAACTTTGTGTTGCTTTAGAAGCCTCCACACAGGAAGAAAACAGAAGTGACAAAAAAAGACAAAACAACAACCATTGACAAAAACAAACATCAGAACAAAATAATACATAAAACAAACAAAAAACACAACCAACCAACCAACACAAGCCTCCACAAAACCCACACCTCAAACATCCCAAGTGTGTTTCCATGCATAAAGAAATGCAACAAGGATCATTTGGGCCCAGTTTGTTGTTCTATGAGCCAAGCTGGGGATTAGTTCTTGGCTCCAGCAGCTGAAAGACTGGTCTTTTATGCTGAAAAAATGCTGCAGGCTATTGGGTCTACTTCCATTTCCAGGGCACACCTTCCATCACTCTTCACAGAGCAAACAAACAAAGCAAGCACTTGGGAGAGTTGAGCCTTCAAGCAAATGCCTATTCAAAGTTATGTTAATGAGCAGAGCACATTTAATTGTGGGCTGGAAACTAAGATTTCAAAATGGAAAGAAGTCTGTCCTGTGTTTAGCAATGCAAATACATCTTTTTCTTGTAATATACATCAGATAGTTTTGGTTTTGTTTGATTTGATGTACTCTTTTATGAAATGTATTAACAGAATACAGAAAAATCTTTCTCTCTCAGGATTCTAACAACGATAGGGTTCCCTGTCATTAGCTTGTCTGTACAGTACTAAACAGCTGCCTATAAGGCAATGCCAGTCTGTTTTGAAGGTATATTTTGAACACCTTATAATTTCATCTATTATCATTAAAAAAAAAAAAAGGCACACTGGTATTTTAGTTTCCACTATGGTGTCGGTACCTGGGTAGATATGCCTCTAATTACAAACCATTTGCTTCTTTTTCGTCTTTTTTTTTTTTTTTTCTCCTCTTATTTATTTTATTTATCACCCCAAGAAGTCAGTTTTAATACAGAGGGTACTCTGTTTACTCTCTTAGAAAGGGAGAAAAATGCAGTGCCTTTGCCAGCTACAGAAGTTTGAGCAGCAAATCCAAGATGTAAAATGTTGGGTTTTACTGGGGAAAGGGGTACTCCAGCACCACTGCAAAGAGGAAAAAGATACCAGGCATGACCATTCTGCGGCAAGGATAGATAGCTTAAATTTCTCCCACTCTAATTTGAACAAAGGGAAGGGAAAATAAATAAGTATTCAATGGCACTAAGTGGAAGAAGTGGTTTTTGGCTCTGGTAACCATACAGCCATGAAAGGCCACTATAATGGAAAATGCTCCGTGTTTCTCTCTGAAACAGCTGCAAGACTGTTATTTAAATGTATTCATTTACTTCTAGTATTTGGCTGGTAGGATCCACTGCTGGCAAAAGCAAAGTGAGAATGATGAATTTTTGTTGTTTTCTTGTTTTAAGTATTTTTGAAGCACTGTTGGAAGTCCCTAGCTCATTAAGCAAGTAGAGCTCACACAATTTCTTCTTCAAAGCTTTTACAGAAGAGTTCATCTCATGCCATTCAAAAGAAGAGAAGATGCTAATCACTCCATAGAGTAAATTGCTCTGTTTAGATCACTACTTGTTACGCTTCCTTTCTCTTTGCTAAAAAGAAAGCCCTCTGGAGTGCTAAATGTTTCCTTCAGACTACTTTAACTTTCTACTTTACTGCTTTATCAGACTAATCAGGTTTCTGTTATCTTTTTGCTTATACACAACTGAAACATGAAGTCATCACATCTGCCAAAAAACATAGAGAACCTTAAAACTAATAATAAAAATAGTTTTGTTATTTTGTTGTCTCTCACTCTTTAAGAACAGTATGGCTTGTCTCACTTGAAATGAATAGACTCAGCCTTACAATAAAACCCCATAGCTAAAAAATTCAAGGCATGTTCTGGCAACTTGTCTTTTAATTGACTTCTTTGATACATTGGGAGTGTTTTCTCAGAACCACTTTCTATTCCAGATTCCAGTTATGGATAATCAAATGACCCTAAAACTTTACTTATCCTTCACATTTAAACTTCACCAAGATGCCTTAAGTCTATTCCCTAGTCCTCGTCTCTGGTAACAGGATGCTGGAGGGGAACAGAAGGTTGGAGCAGAGCTTCTCAGAGGTCAGTGCGCAGGGAGGATATCAAGAGACACTACTGTGGAAAATGGCCTTGCTTCAGTAAAAGGTTTTAGAGATGCATCTGAACCTGTTCATATGTTGATACAATGCCAATATTTAAAGTAGTAATAGCAATGCCACACCTTGTACCAAGAAGCTACTTTCAGAAACCCTTTTGTTACCTGACTCAAAATGAATCTCAGGAAAAATACCAATAGCAATTGAATTAGCAGAAAATTCCCCAGTGTGGTGCCACCACAAGCATCTATAGGATCAAACCTAAGAAAAATACTGCCAGACTGGGCTTCAGGCTGTGAAAATGTATTGCTGAGGTCTCTGCTTGTCCCTATGCAGTTAAAGGGCTGATGACTGGCAGAGTAATATTTGTTACTGAGATGTATATACACACACACACATATAATGCATGGATAAATAAAATAGGTAATACTTATTTCTAATACTAAACTGACCAAATGAAAGGAAAACAACTATCCTGATAATGCTTAAAAAAAAAAAAAAGACTAATGAAACTATTTTTTTTTTAATGTGATGTCATCTAGCTCATGCAGAAAGCATGCAAAACTACTTCCAAAGCTTTTTTTTTTTTCTTCACTTTAAAATATCCTTAAAACATTAGTCTCCAAATGTCTTCTGCAGCACACTGTGGTATCTACTCAGTTTTAAAGGCAAAATAATGTGCTGCAGAAAAGAACTGTATTGCAATTAATATATTTTTCTAAACTATAACCAAAATTCACTGTAGTGTGTACACAAATGCTAAAGGCAAGCCCCTTCCCTGTGAAACTGCTTTACTGCAGTAATTGCACTTAGTGATCCTCCTCTTTAGATGCATTTCACTACATCCTTTTCTGTTAAAGAGCCATTCCTTACCATCAGAAAGATAAATGTCTCCAGGCTGGTTGTTTGGAGCCATTACTCCCCTACATAGAATGAAGCCCTGTATCAACCATAACACCCAGGATGGTTTACTGAAATCTGTGGGGAATTCATGCATGCACAAATGTCTGCCCATGTGGATATCATCTGTGAAACTGGAGTCTGTTTTTATGACATGAGGTTGAGAGTGATATTTTGCAACCCACACTGAGGTATCAGTCTTTTCTTTGTTTCCTGTTGCCATTTCTTTTTTGTTCCCAAATCAAACCTCATGGAAGCATGGCCTCTGAAGCTCAGGCAGGGAGGGAGAGCCATCTGTGTTACCAGTCAATGACTGGTATCATCTGCTTTTCTCTAGTCTTTGGTTTAGTGATGCAAGTTCCATGCAAGATTTACTCAGCAGAAACTCCTTGCAAACACTGAAAAAGGGTGCATTTAATGTAAATACAACAGAATAGTGACCATGCGTATTAGAAAGACATTTTCACATCAGGCCCTTTACAAATGGTAGCTTTTTTCCCCACTCATTCTTGCACCACAGCTGTATTTTCCCTTCAAGAAAACATTTATCCTGAACAGCAATCCCTAAACAGTTACACACATTTCTTATACACAAAGAAGCCTTTCTTCAGAGTGGGAACCCACAGAGACAGTGGTGCAAGTGTCTTTCAGAGCACCAAGGAGATGGCCTGGGGAAACCTTTCTTCAGAAAAGGGAGAAGAGTCCATTAACAGCCTTGCACCCCAGGACTCAGGCATATATCATCTCCATCCTACTAGGTGTCCTGACGTGCTGTGAAGGCACAAAATCCACCTCCATTTGAAACCAGGAGGAAAAGGAGCACAAAGAAGTTTCCCTCAAACAGATTTCGGGTTCAGCTCCATCACCCATTAGTGGACAAATTCCTTGTAGCTTCACAGGGTACAGATATCTCTGTGAACTACTGCACTTCTCAGTGCTCTTTGCTAAGAGCTGCAGTTCTCCTGAGCCAAAGGATTTTTGGCAAAGAAAACAACAACAAAACAAAGCAAAAAAAAAAAAAAAGAAAAAAAAGAAAAAACCTTCAGATCTGCTATTTTCTGGCAGTATCATCTACCTTAATCAATTGTAGTATAATGTTCAGTAAGGTACATACCCTTAAAAGCTTTAAGTTGTAACAGACTTGGGTCTCAGTGAAGTGAAAGGGATTTTGAAAATGCTTTCCGAGATGAAATCTTGACTGGTGCTAACATCTCCTTTTCTGTTTGTAATATTTACTTCACCAGCAGGAACAAGTACTTGGCGTTCAGTACATGGAGCAGAAGAAATCACTTAGGTATTTATAAATATCGAGGCTTAAACACACTTTGATTCATGAAAGGAAGGTTAGAGTGTTAGTAATTGTAAGTATATGATTAATTTTATTGCTGCTTTTGGCTTAAAACCTGAGCTTTCCTGATAAGAGCACTGAACCTGAAATTTTCTGTAGTACTATTCCAACTGAACCCCAACACGACCTTCTCCTTTGTATTCATTAAGCACAGTAAAATCAAACCATATTGCAAGGACCACCTACATGGAAACAATAAAGATCATAATATGCCATATATTTTCTTCTACAAATGGTACTATAACACAGCAATGTTACGCCTCAAAGTATAACAACATTCTTAGCAAATGATGAGTGTCTTCAATATGACGTTTCAGGGAAAATTCCCTCGATGACTCAGAACTGAGACTGGAAAAAACCTAGGATGTGATGAAGAAATAAAGAGGTTCAGTCAGTTCAGCTGTCAGAGTTTCACTGTGATCTCCTTACCTCAATCACTTCAGGTTGCGACATCATGGAGGACGGCACCAAATCGGAGGGGATATCCATTTTAGCTCAAAATGTCCCTTTTGTCCTTGTACCCCTCCTCTGCACCCACAAACTTTTGGTAGCAATATGGAGATGCTTCCTCAGATCCTAGTCATGCTGGCATTTGTTCCTGGCAGGAAGGAAAAAAAAAATATGTTGAGAATAACAAGAAAACTGGGTATGTAGTCAACACAAGAGCCCCTCAGCTGCTGCAAAACTAGCCTGGCAGTTTGCACCACCCAACCCGCTTACAATGGACTTGCAGGAGAAGTTTCAAAGGGCACTGTGTAATGTGGTCCAGAACAGCAAAACTATTCACTCAGCCACACAAACTGGAATTCACAGAAACTGAATACTGCAAGAAGGCCATGCAGACAATTCCAAATAAAGATGGTCATTTGCAGAGTGCTAGAATCACGTTAACATTTTTTCCCCAGTGAAAAAAACAAAAGAGAAACCTCACAGAAGAGTATGCATACAACTACTCACTGGAATTTAGGATACATTTACTTTCTCAACTGTTGTTTTACATTTTAGTGAGCACACTACTTTTCTTCTCTGTTAACAAAAATAACATAGATATTGTGATGAACTTACAATATCCTAGATGTATTTTAACCTTTTTTTTTTTTTTTTCCAGATACATATAGAAGGTGAACATACTGAACTGCTGATCAGATGATACAACAGAATGGAGCTATTTCCTTAACTATCATGATTATCAAGATTTGACTAGCTTCAGCATATATGTCTATTCTTATGCACAAAGAAAAGCAAACAAATGAGTAGAAAACTGTAAATGGGCAAGAAATCAAATCCATTTAAAAATTCCAGACTGATGCCACTGCAGTTATTAATTTCTTTTCCACAATCAGGTCAGACATACATAACATAATCCAAAAAATAGCTACCACAGAAGGGATTTTGGACAAAACCCTATTGCTCACAGTATCTACCACTTCCTACTCTGTAAGTCACGGTGGAAAACCTCTCCCACAAATTATATTCAGCATCCAACAAATACAATAAAAATGATCCCTTACCTAACCAGTATTTCTCAAATGGAGACCATGGTGCAAGCGCACAGACAACACTACCACAGCTCCCAGCCTTCATTTCCCTTTTTCAAAACCAGCCCTTACTTACCCAGCCAAGAAAGGATGGCTAAGTTGCACTCCACAAGTTTTTCTGCTTTTCATGTTTTTTTCTTTTTGTGTGTCTCTGTGTGTGTGTTCTGTTTGTTTAAACTCAGCCTTCACACACCACTGTGGAAATTATTCCTCCTTCTTAAAAAGCATCATCTTTAAATGCCTGCTCCACTTTTCAGCACATCCCAGCCTGCCTTACGTCACATGTAGCCGACTGGCTCATCTTCCAAGCTTTATGATCATTTTTTCCATCTTTATATAGCTTTCCAGTGACCCCTATTCTTTCCTATTAGTTTCTTGCTAGTAACCTTTCATTCTTTCCACTCCTTGCTCCAAAGTTTTACTACTATGCTCATGTACAGGACAGAAAATGGAGATTTAGCATTCCTCCAAGAAAACGTTCATTGGAAATCAAAGAGCCAAGCTGCAGATTCTTCAGGCTTCCTATTTCCTTTTCAAAATAGACTTCAGTCTATTTTCTGAAATTCACGAATTTTTCCACTGTGCATGACATATGAAGGAAACTTTAACATACTGTTGACTTGAAACTACTGCTTTCCTGATTCAAAGACCATTTGCCATCTGACCAATACCATGACTTTCAGTAAAAATACAAGAGCCTCAAGATCCTCAGGTGGCAGGTATTTTCACTGTCTTGTGAGCTGTCACCAATGTAACTTAAATAACATCTCATCAGACCTTAATTTCCGTCCTCAAAACATGCTGAAGCACAGCAATGACACTGCACCTGCCTTACAGCAGCTCGTTGTTAGTTTCTGTTTAAATTTATTCTACTCTCTTACTCCTGAAATGCTGCTGCTGTTGTATAATGAAGAGAAGTATATTACAGATGAAGTAGACTTTAGGGAGGACTATTTTAGACCAAAACTAGATGTATGCTCAGAATCCTGTTTGCCACATATAAAAAGGAGAGAAAAATATTTTTTACTAGGGATCATCACACACCAGAAGAGAAAAACTGACAAAAAAAAAAAAAAAAAAGTCGTGAATCTGTTCACCCTTTATCTAGCTCTGTGTACGTCAGGTAGCACACCAAGGATAGAATAAGCCTAATCTTGTAGCAGGCAATGAATACTTTAACACAGATAAGAGAATATTTCTGTAGTCATTTTTCACTATCTCTCCAATAAACAGAAATAACAGGATTGGTAAAAAAACACCTAGGCATATGAACATTTCTTGTTTTCCCTTCTGCACCTCCCCACATTTTCATTGCTTGTGCTGCAGCAATCCCTCAATTTGTGCAGGGAAAAGGAGGACTCTTCTGTATACACCTTGCATGGCAAAAGGCATCTCCAACTGGTGAAATAGTATAAAATAAAATAAAAAAGCAGGATGCAAAACACAACAAAAACAAAACAAAACAACAACAGGGTTCAGGGTTCACCCATGGTATCTTGAATGCCATATATGTCACTAAACCATTACCCAGCTTTTTCTCTGGCTGAAATTCCAGGAGTAAGGCACCTGGAGCTCTGCCCACCCAATAGAAGTCATGCATGGGTAGGAGTGCACAGATGGAAGGGGACAGGGACCCACAAGATGGGGACACTTCTGTTTTTTGTGCCACACCAGAGCTATTCAAGGTCCTGAGCACAGCCAGAGTGGTGATGACGACTTTCTGCCAAATGGTTAGGCTCCTAAAATCACCCCAGCTGTGAGTTGGGCTGTACAAAAGGACTCTCCCCCTGCTCCCATCCCACCCCGTCTCCTTTAGCAGTAACAAAATGCAGAGGGGATAGAGCTTTCAGGGAGGTGTGAAAACAGGCTGCCTTCTTTCAGGCAAACAAAGGTGGCACCTAAATTAATACCAGTGCGAGTTCAGGGTGGAGCCCTGAGTTTTTCAAGAACTGCAAATAAAGGCAATAGGATCTCATAATGAATTTCACTAAGGGGCATTATGGCAGAAAATGTAATCTCTATTAAGCAGGAAGTCTGCAACACAAAAACACAGGAGTGGCTTATGAGATTTAATGACTTAGTGTCTACAATACACTGAATAAAAGTCCCCAGATCTGCAAACAGATTCCCACATATCACTCCCAAACATGGGAATTGCAGGTGTCACATGTGAACACACTCCATGGAGTCTTCTCTTGATATAAGCTGTACCTCTACTGAGACCATCTATGGAACTACTAAATGAAAAATGGGAAAAGACATTGGATCCATATTTAAAATCAGAAAAATTGAGATTATAGACTTTTTTTTCCTATGTGAAAGTGATTCATCTTCAAAAAATGAATTTTCACCATAAACTACAACACTTGGAAAGTCATTTATGGTAACACATTATGTTTTCAGGTAACAGAGAAAAATCAGCTGACACTTGACAGAGTGGCACGTGTTTAACATGAAGACCTTCATCTCACCAAATGAAATGCTGCTTTCAAACACATCATGATTTCTGGACCAGCTGTCCGAGACCACAGAAAAGAGGAACAATGCAGTTTTGGCGTTACTTTGAGTAGTTAGGAGAAATGCAATCATGCATCACAAAAATGTAGTCTTGATGGAACCACTTCTAAAACACACATAACAATGACAGAAATAATGAACACCCCTCTCCCCCCGCCCCCACCTCCCCCTACACACACAATTTCTTGTATAGCACATATATATCTGTGATTTTGAGTGACATAATGGTAGCAACAAATTCTGAATCATGACATATCTCATCTGGACCACAAATGCACACAGTGCCTCTGCTAGAATAAAGTGCTGGGACTGGAAGGCAAACAGGATTTTCAAAACTTGGGTTTGTCTCCCATGTCACATCATATCAGTTTTTCTGCACTTTTGTTGTTTTTCAGCTTAGGTTTTCTGCATTCCTATCACAGCATCCTTTGGTACCACTGCTTCCCTCTACAGACATCAAATTTCTTGATTAGATGACTCAGAAGGTACTAGTTTAGTATGAACTTGAAGCTATTTGGCTCAGCTAAAGAAGGCTACCCTCCCTGTCCACCTCTAGCGAATAAAAGCCTAACTTGCGGTTACAAAGGGGAAAATTTTAAGTACTAATTGACCCCAGATGGCTAAGACCAATAAGCCTGTCAAGGAAAATAGAACAACAACAATCAAACAACGTTTAGAAAGGCAATAAAATTATAAAATGATCTGACACAGGGGTTCCACTTCCAGATGTCACTCCACAGACATTCCAAATTTCATATGGCATCCTAAACCTTGCCATCCAAGAGCATCACTCACCTCCAGCAGCCTCCTTTGCCAAACAACTGCTGCTTGTAAGCTTGAGCTTGTTCAATACACAAATGAAAGCATGATCCTGCCACGGCAGCCTTACAAGGCAAAAAGACAAGGAAGTGTGGTCCAGGGAAGCGCTGTAACCATGACTCAACCTAGCTGCTGCCTCATTTCTCCACTTGTTAGAGTGATGGAGGTAGCATGGTCTGAGAGGGGGCAAGTTGTGCTGCTCCGGACATCCTTCAGAGGTTTTGCACCCAAAGGGATGGCCCACAGGTTCACTCAGTGCTCCTGCACCAAAAGGTCTGGGTTTGTATTAGCACACTCAATACTTCTTTGTTGCTCCTGCACCAAAAGGTCTGGGTTTGTATTAGCACACTCAATACTTCTTTGTTGCTCATTTTTGCTTATGAAGCCTGTGATTCCTGCAAGTCATTCAGATGGGAGGTCTGATGGTAATATGACTCTTCCAGCCTTTTGTCTTTTAGTTTAAAAAATCTGGTTTTCTCTTAAAAAAAAAAAAAAAAAAAAAAGGGAGCAGAGTATTTACAACACGAACATGAATTTTCAGTTACTTACTATGGAGGTGTTTCTATCCTTTTCACTAACCTCACCCATTTAATAGAAAAACAACTATGGATACACTGTCTAGCACATAAAATAAAAATGAAAGACAGAAAATTGGTTTCATTTTCATGCTGCTAAGAAAGGAGAAGAGACCTTACTGTATTCTTTCTTCCTTTAATATAGTGACTGCTAGGAGCTATTGCAAAAATGTTGGCTTTCATTTGCACATTGCAGAACATTAGATCCCCTTCCTAAAATGGAGATATTACCTCTTTTGAGTCCTTATATTACTTTAGGTAAAGCCTTCATTGCATATGATGTTCAGATCTTGAATAGTAGATGTACACATTTGTTTACATAAATACAATTAACTCGCTTAAAACTATTCAAAAAAAAAAAAAAAAACAAAAAAAAAAAACATTTCACAGCAACTCTTCTAACTTCTTTTGACATACACTTTAAAGCAATAACAAAAAATCTGAAAAGCCACAGGATATACCAATACGATTTCATAACTGAGCAGAGAAACCAGCAGCTGTGAAATGATGGTCTCAGTAGAGTGAGACAGGGCAATTCATACCACAGAAATGCAGATAAGAAGTTCTTGGTCTCCGTGAAATTCATGTAGCATGCTCCAAAATCTGCTGTCAGCACTGACTTCACTGAAGCACTGAGTCTCTGCAAACCTTTGCATACTGCACTGCATTTTTTTTTTTTACACATTCACAAGTTCTCTACTGGCTAAAAAAATGGAGAAAAAGCTGTGTGCCAGCTCCTTGTCCTGTCACCTCAGTATTTTCCTCCTTCTTTGCAGAATGATCTGCATGAGAGACATGAAGATGCACTGAATGACCTGTCAAAGTGTACTGACAAGCTAAATTAATTCCAGTGGTTATGATCTCTACGATGACTTTTGCCTCCCACTTCCACCCTCTCTCTCCGTTTTAGGATGTATTTTGCCTGTAATTGAAGATAAAACCTGGTGTGTCCTGAGCTAACTTGCTCACTGATTAAAAACACTAAAGTATGTTAATAGCTATGATTCAGTATTAGGTACAAGAAGCAGAAGATAAAATCAAAAAAGGAGGTAATTTCCTGGCAGATGGTGTGGCACATTGCTGTGTTCTTACCTTAAATCCTTCTGAACAACTGCAACAAGTTTGCTGCCTTTTTTTTTTTTTTTTTTTTTTCCTACTCAGAGTCTCTTCCCTTGCAAACACCCCTTCTGGTACTTGATGTATCAGAAGAGGGACCTCCCCTTCTCTTCCCTCAAAAGATGTGTCACCATCTTGGAAGCTAGTACAAAAATAACTATACCTTTCAAACCTTGCTGATGTTGTGTGCATCTGTATACACATTTTGAATACATTTTGCTCCACATTTTCTGCAGTGTGGTTGACACCAGCCTGGCTCTCTCCAGCAGGCAGGATAAAGGCTGTCTTTGCATCCACCATCCACTACTCTAGCAGTAATTATCAGGAAAAAGTATTGGACCAGTTAAGCTGTTTAGTAGCAGTGAATCTGAAATTACACTGCTGGAGTCAGGAATTATTTTGTCAATAAAAGTGTGGAAGGCAAATATGTATTTCTGAGGTCATGTGCACTGACTGCATCATAACAATGTCTATGTATTTGTTTATAGGAGGAAAAGTTTGCAACTATTAAGCATGTCTTTAGACCTGATGCCATCAAACAGCATGAGTTACACCTGTTGTTAGAGCCCGTGCAACACCAGCCTCCATGGTCACGGTGGAGAACATTTACATGAACTTGCCACCTCCCAAAGCCCACCCCATTGGCAGTGTTGGCACTATGGTCACCTGCTTGGAAACAGCCCGTGCCAGGAAGGTCAGACATTTCTGAGCCTAACTTCACAGTCTAGAAACATGAATTTAATGAAATTTGATAATATATGGATAAGTGCAGGTACAATGATGAGAAATCTCTACCTTACAGGAAGTGCAAAAAATGAAGAGTAAAACATACATGACTGTCTCTTTCCCACTAGCAAGAGTTCATATCACAAAAGTTACAACCAGCCTGAAGCACGTGGCCAAATTTTTCAAATTGAGCGGAAAGACCTATCACAGACTAAAGATGCCAAGAAACCAAGCTACTCATTCAGTCTTGCAGGAAAAAAAATAAAAATAAAAATCAAGACACTCACAGGCACATGGTGAGGTTTTCTTCACTGTTGTTATGTTATCACATCACATGGGAGGCAAAATTTTTGTTTTAGACACAGACTACAAGATGCTTATATAAATAATAATCCATCCCCAGAATGCAGCACACACGTTGCCCAAACTGCCACTGGAAATTAATCCATACCCAGGAACATTTTTCCATCAGATCTCCGTCTCTGTGGAGAAATGAATTAGTCATTTCTTTTCACTAATCAGTGGTTAATTCACTTTGGCATTAAAGGCCAGTTATTTGCATACACAGTTTAAGAGATGAAACACTCTCTTTTGCAGGCTGAGTGGGTTAATCCAATAACATCAATTTCTATCCAGGTAATTTCTTCTCTCAGGATATCTGTACCAGTGAAGTAATGCACTGGTTGCACACAAACATTTCCAGAGCAACTGTTAAAACAGAAAAAAAAAAGGAAGAAAGAAAGATGCATTTCCAATCTGATACAACAAATTAACAATAGGCAACAAATAAAGTGGTTAAATAAAAAGCTGAAAAGGGAGGGGAGGAGTGATAAAGGGAGTGAGGGAAGGAGATATGTAAAATGAATAATGCAGTATTTTACACACTTCACAGTCATCAACAAATGACTAGTTAGTAGTAACTAACCTGGCAGCTGCAATGCAGTATTGATGTGTTAGGCCCAAAAACCAGAGTCAGGTGGCACTAACCCCTCCCTCCTGCCATCTCCATTTGGCTCTATGGCAGGGTGATGAGGTTTTGCAATAATATCCATGGAGCTGGCGGCCACCTCCCAAGGCATGGAGATGTAGGAGCGCTAACAGAGCTCCTGCATGCACAGGATGTCCAGTGAGAGCATGTCAAAGAGCCAGCAGCAGGCAGGCTGACACAGCCTTCTGCAGAAGCACAGAGGAGCAGCAGGAGCCTCCAGCAAGACCTCTGGGCAGCCAGTGCCTGCTACCTGCTGCCCAGCTGCTGGCGTACTCTGTCCCTCTGAGGAGCAGCAGCACCCCAAGGCTAGGTTACAAGAGTGGAGATCCCCTGCTCTGGCTGCTCAGAAACATCCTGGTTTTATCCTGTGCACATCATCTGCTTTCTACCTTGTATCAGGCTTTTACAATCTGAGCACTTGTGACATTGGCAGCCAGAAAAACAGAAGGACAAAAATTTTTACAAGCCCAGACCTAACCCAGCCACTGAACATGTCAAAGCAGATACTGTTTACACTGCTGCTGCTCTGTCTTCAGAATGAAAAAGTCCTGAACAATTGTCTTGGAAGTTATTTGGCGTTACAAAATACCCACAGTATCAGAGATTTTATTATTGCTGTGGTCCAATGTTAGCAATACATCTGTTTCTGTGTTTGCACGATGTCTGCTTTGATTGCACATTGCATACTTTCTGCATAATACATGCATGACCACATCTTAGCCACCAGTAGCATCAACAGCATGATGCTTGTTTACTAGTACACCACCCCAAAGATCGCTTGACTGCTCCAGCAACTCTGGCTGGAGCATTTAGCTTCCACGTAAACCAAAATAACAACAAAAAACACCTTGGGAAATTTAACATCAGCATGCCCATCCATCTGGAAAGCATCTACCAAAAAATTTCAAGCATAAGAGAGCTACCTTAATAAGTCCAAATAAATACGTAGAAGTCCAAGTGGGTTATCACTAAAACAAAAAGAGGAACTCACCTTTTCTACTCTGCCTTTTGCTTTCAGCCAACTCACACCTGTACACCTCGAAATATTTTTAAAAAGATGCATGAGGGGAGTTTGCAGCTTTCTGCAACTAGGAAAGCCTGATATTTTCCATTGCCTCAGTCTTTCTTGTTCGGGAGCACAATACAAATGTTAGCCTTCCTTAGACAGGGAAAAAGGTGAAGTTTTCAGCAGTAATCCAAAGCTAAAATTATTCTAGCACATAATAAAAAATGCCCTCACATTCAGTAGAAGCCTTCCACAACACAATGGATCAACAGAGAACCTCAAAACGATGTAATCTGCACTTGCAGCTCAGCCTGTGCTTTGAAAAAATGACATCAGCCATACTTCTCTGAATAGGGGCTCTGTAGCTAATCAGGAAGAGATCATTGTTCTGGCCTCAAGAATTAGTAATTCTTGAGTACTGCAAGACTGCTGCCAAATCTTTCCATGACAGACTGCAGCCAGCAAAGAGCTCAGCAGGGAATGCAAAAACGTGTCAGGTGGAGCCTCCTCGCCCAAGCCAAGCAGCCTCATGAACTCTGCAGAGAGAGTGGAACTGTCCCTTCCTCAACACTGTACCATTATGGAAGAAATCCATCACGTTACTCCTTTACCACACACTTTGCTTATTTACAACAGTAAGAGAGTAGCGCTATGCAGTGTCACTGCCTCTGAGAAATCATCTGCTTACATGAGGCAGGAGAAAAGCCTTCCCCATCATCCCAGCAGGGCAACATCAGAGCCTCTGCCCATCTGAAAAAAAAAAGGTGGAAGATCAATTTGAATATATATATAAAAAAATCTCTATCCACAAATTTGCAATGCAAAAAATTTAGTAGACCGTACACTATCCTGAAGCATTCATCTTGCAGGGAAATCGTTTCCATAAGCCAGCCTGGCTTGCCTTTCACCATACCTCATTGCCCTTTTGAAGATGACAAAAGCAGGCTGACCACAGCTATGCACTGGGTTCCACCAAAGGGCAGACAGCTCAAACATCTGTAATTAACCTGTGCGCTTGTGCCTTTCTCCTTTAGCTACTGTAATGCTGATCCCCAGAAGCATCCTTCAGATGTCTTTCTGTGGCCACCACAAAGTCTCTTCAGTAAGAGGAATACTCCTAATATTGCAAGCTATTCCTTTTTATTGGAATTGTTTCAGTCTTTTGTTTGTTTGTTTTGTTTTGTCTTGTTTTTTGTTGTTGTTGTCTGTTGGTTTATTCTGGCAAACCAAGAGCCTGATCCTGTGCCCATGAAATTCTCATGTGTTTTGTGGATGACCCTAATGACAGAAAGGCAGGAGGACTCCCATTTCCCCAAGCATCTGCTACAGGTCCAAGCCCTATTGAAGTCAGAGAGCCCTGACCCCCCCTTGCTCTGCTACACATACCCACATGACTTCCTCCTGTTGGTTACTCATGGCAAAAGGTATTTGAGGACGTGGCTGGGAGATGTCACTATAGTGTTGGTGGAAGCAGAACGGATGCTTATTTGGCCCATTGTGACATTTGTTTTCAGATTAATGGAAAGGACCAAGAACATCCTGAAGGGAAAAAAAAAAATCTTCCCTCCTCTGTGTCAGTGCTAGCAAGAGGGTCACTTAAAAGGTCTTTTCCAAGGCACATAAACATCCCATCATGAAGGCAAGAAACTAAACATTGCTGTATCTGATTAAAAAAAGAAAAAAAATAAAATAAAAAAAAGGTGTTTCTAGTTTTCTGTGTCCAAAACTATTAACTCCTTTGCCTTGGGATATTTTAGGGGACTTGCATCTTTACTATTTTGACTTCTGCAATTAAAAAGAAAATGCTACATTGTACTAATAAATAGACAACACATTTTGAAATAACAAGTCCACAGTATTTGGTTTTTTAACATGTGAAATCATAAATGCACTCTCCCTAAATCTTGTCAATTATTGTACAGGGTGAATTCCACCTAGCTGGAGACTAATCCACAAGGCATGCAGCAGCACTCCACATTTCTCTGCATACTGCTCAGACAAGCTTCAAAGAACTCAGGAGGCACTTGTCATATCTTATCATTTTTGCTAAAAGTGCCACCACCATGCTGTCCACAACTGAATCATGCTCCTTTTCCCCCAGTGAACACAGGACACCTTTTCTCACTCTGTTACACATCGAGCTCTCTAGAATCTTATTTACCATCAGACAAAACTTCTGTTTGGTTTGTTTAGGTCTCCCTTTTAAAAGTCTTTTGTGTACTTCCTAGACCGAGGTCAGTTTGCACTATTCAGTTTCCATTCCCTCACTTGCTCAGCTTTTTTTCCTGATTATTTTCATGCTATTTC
The DNA here is from genome assembly GCA_011076525.1 of Nettapus auritus. NCBI lineage: Eukaryota > Metazoa > Chordata > Aves > Anseriformes > Anatidae > Nettapus > Nettapus auritus. Next base: position 74,543,945 of record CM021797.1, read on the forward strand.
TGTTCTACAGTCATCTATTGGACAGCATTTTCTTGTAGTTTCTCCATAATTATACTTCATCTTTTCTTGAATCTTACTGCTTCTCTGAAAAGCTTCTTCTGAGCTGTCTGAAAAATCTAAGAAATTCTGCATGGTTTCCTCAGTTTTCTCATTTTCCTGCTTTTCCACCTTCTAAACCAACATGCCAGCCTCTGACAGGTTGCCTTCCCATCACCAGTCAGAACCTCTAGGCTTATTTTAGTCATTACCTATCAGCAGTATAGCTTCTTCTAATGACCTTCATTAATTCTTGCACATTAAAGACTGCTTAGAGATGCTTTTTACTTTGCCACTCAGCAAGGCTGCAGAACCTCTTCCTGCTCTCAGTTGAGGGGATGTGTGGGCATCTACTACCACACAGATGCTGGTTGGCACATATGTGTTTCTTCAGTTATATTAAGAGCTTCTTCACCAAAATGATCAGTTTGGCATAAGATAAAATGAAAAAGCAAACAGAAAAAGCAACCACTTAACAAATATATATATATATATATATTCTTTAAAGTATCTGTACTAACCACAGCATCAGCTGCAAGAAACAATTGTAGGCAGCAGCTGCTCTATTGTTCATTTTCGCTTTTTTTTCTTTTTTCTTTTTTCTTTTTTTTTTTCCTTTTTTTAAAAATTATTATTTTTATTTGAATCAGTGGAACAATAAGATACCCCTGAAAGTGAACTTCTGATTTCCTTCTTTCAAGTACAGGCAGTGTAGACTAGGAAAATGCCAGAGTAATAACTCATAGCATCAATGAATTTCAACATCATCCCATTACTCTAAAATAAACTTTATAAAAGAATCACCAGAAAACAAGAGAAAAATATGAGTAGACACTGACTGCTGGAAAGTAACACCAATGTGGTCAGGCTTATGTAAACAAGTAACTTCAATGTGGATATTCTCTCAGAGCACAACCACTGCTGCCGTCATATGACAATGTTTTCATAACGTGCACTTTCATCGTAATGACTTCTGAAGTACCGAATGCTTCTAAAATAAGCTATTTCAAAACAATTTCTGAAACTCTTTCAAAATGGTTTATTCCTACAGACAGACTCTAAATTTGAAGAGTTTAACTAATGGGGAGAAAAGTTCAAAGTCACCATGGATAGCTCATCCTTTAGCTCATCATTAACTGTCACAAGCACCACTGGGGTGGGGGTGTGCAAAAAGGAAATGCAGTGCATACTTTTGTCCTCCTCCATTATAAACAATGACAAAACCCAATCAAGGAGATGCTCACTGAAACCATTCTGAATGCTGGGATTGAAAGCAGCAGCTTTCACAACACAGAGCCAAGAGGGGGAGCATGGCCTCACACAGGTAGTTGGGAGATTTTAACACTTAGGGAACCCTCCTCATTATTTTGCTTAGTAATAAGTAATATGAAAGAAGACAACAGCAGGCAAAGTCACTCGTATCAAGGTATAAATCACCATTTAAAATACCAAGATGCTTTTATCATTCCTCAGCAGGAAAAGCAGCAAGAAATGTTCTTCATAATAACTTATAAACAGATTTTTACTATGTTTTTCGAAAAAGAAAAAGCAAAGTAATACAATTCAGCACTTGCATGGATCAGCAATATAGACTCCATCTGGTAACCCTACCTGACATGATCCACTTCTTGTTTAAAACACAAAGAAGTAGTAGTAGTCTGGCATTCTTCTGAAATGAGTTTGTATTTAGACATTCAGGCATTATCCTTTTCAGTGGATAAAAACCATCTGGATGATAACAGAATGTCACAATTCTCTAAACAGCTCTGAGGGGGACCAAAGTTAAAGCAAATACACCCTCTCCCCATACACACACACACACAAAACACATGTTCATTCTTCAGACAGAAAGAGCCACCACAAAATACAAAAATCTGGAAATGCTGAAGTCAAGGAAGTCCGCAATTAAGCATGCCAAACCCCAAACCTCAAATTACAAAACATACAGTCTTAATATAGATCTGCATGGACCCTGACCAATGGTGTGCAAACAGGAGTTTAATTAAGTTTATCTGAAGCAGAAATTTGCCCCCCACTCCACACAGAAAACTACATGAAAGACTGCAACGCATCAGTTTAACATAGTTCAGGACAGCACCAACACGGTGACTGTTTATCAGTCTCTCAAAACAAACTAGAAATAACACTCAAGCTGCTTCAGAAATATTTCTGTAACATCTGCCTCAGTTCAGCTGACCGTTATCCTGGTAATATCTGCTGCACTGCATTTTGCATAGTTAAACCAAATGATGTTTGAAAGAACTAAGAACTGACAATGAGAAAGAATGATCTTAATGGTGGGGTTTAAATTCCCTGTTCTCACGTCACTGCTTTTTCCCAAGGCCACAAACAAACTTATCTGATGGACAGCAGTGACCCAGAAATAAGATCTTACCTTTGATCTCACCACAATGGAGGGGCAACGAACCCAGTAGCTCAAGACAAAAAAATCCTAATGTTGACAAATGAAAGGTAATTACTTCTTGCCCACCATGCAAGTCACTGGTGTGCTCACAACAATACACATGGAATTTGTGAACCCATGATGGAAAACTGGGGTTGGATGCCAATTTCTTGGTGGGAATCAAAAGGATTTCCTTTATCCCCCTAGTTCACACCATATTCCCCTCCACCTACAGTGCCTCACCTCTACCAGCTGCAGTTTTTGAGGAACAACTTTTAGGGATGATCAGAAGTAATATACCCCCACAACATCCTGAGAGCAGCAGCTCCAGAGGTATTTACTGGAGAGCTGCAGCAGAGGTTTTGGCCTCAGGTAGCTCATGCTGATCATTCCACGAATTCAAGATTTATAAACACAAATCAGTTCTGAAACATGCCCTGAAAGGAGACAGATGGAGAAAACACCAAAATTTCATCATCTTCCCCTGCAACCCTTCCCCTCTCAATTATCAAGTTAGGTTCGATACAGCTCGGACCGCTGCATATCTGAATATGCAGGTAAACACAGGGGTTTAGCACACAGTTTGACTAATTCCCTTTAAGAGTTGGCTTGGATTAACTCTGACTTGTGTTTAGCAGACGAGCTTTCAGGGCATACAAGAGGTCACATGAATTAGGTAGGTTGTTATAAATTCACACCACACTTCAGTGATTACTCAGCTTCTCTGACTAGGTCCTCTCTCTGCATACGTACCATCCAGCAGGAACAACATATTTCAGGCAGAGTGTCTGGGAGACACCAAGAATTCAGGAGGAAAACAGAAAAGCCAGAAGGCAGAATGCAATCGATGTGAGAACAAAACAATAATAATAAAAAATACTTGTAACACTCATACAATGAGGGAAAAGTTTGTGTTCAAGGACTAGCTAGTGTCTCTCTTACTTTTCAGATGCACTGCTTTTGCAGATCTTTTAAAGAGCAAAGAAAGGGAAAAAGTGGTTCAGTCAAAGAAGAATGCAACTGAAGAACAGTTGATTATTATGAAAAAAAAAAAAAAAGACAAAAAAGGACAAAACAGAATTAAATAGTTTTCCTCAAACATTCTCCTTGGACCTAACTTTACCACAGGCACAAACACTCAAGTGCACACACACACTCCAAAGCATCGTTACAACAGATAACAGAAGCATGAACCATGAAGCATTCCTAGGGAATAACTGTGACTCTTTTTGCAATTGTACACATAAACTAAGGAGTCCAAGGAATTCGGGCCACACAAGGGGAGCGTGCTGCCACCCACCCACCCTCCAGACTTTTCAGGCATCCCAGAAGGGCACCCAGCTTGACCATGAGAGTGAAGCTGAAGGAATCGAGCCCACTGATGATGATCTATCTCTCCCAGGGCTCAGCAGCCTGTTCGAGGTTGACCAAACTTTTGCAAACGTGCATGACAGTGCACCGGCTGAATCAACACTGTTTTGGAGAAACCCAGTGCTAGTTGCTCGGCCAGCCCCTGAGGATGGCCTCTGTTGGGTCCCGCAGTAGCTCTGCCTCCAAGAACGCTCCACTCACCCCAGCAGACAACCAACCAGCCTGCCGGGAAGTGTTCAGCAGTGTAACTCACCAAATCCTCGAAGTTTCCTGGTATAGCTATACTGGCACCCCCCTCTAGTGGAGACGCAGCTCACACCAGTGAGAGTCCCTTCCGCACAGACATGGAGGGGGAATTCAGACCAAACCTCAAAGAGAAGTGGTGGAGGGGAATGTGGGGCAGGGATTGCTTCTGGCAGAGCTGTGGGAACCGGAGGCATGACAGCATCACGCTGGGGCCTTCTGCCGACTGAGACACACCGCCTGCCTTGGCAGCCCTGAGGAAGACAGTATTTTCTCTCCCTCCCTTTTCACATGCCAGCCGATTCTGAAATGCAGATGCTGTGGTGCCAAAAAGCAACTGCTTTCCCAAAATGATCATGCTTAGAGCCCCTTTGTACAGTCCTTGTGGAGCACTAAGAAAAGAAAAAATAGATATGAATTAACCAAGTCTTTCAATCAAAAGTTTGTCACAAAAATCTGGGCAACTTGGTTTTTGCTCATAAGAAACTACATGGAGACACTGAGGATGCAAACACACAAGGCTACAGCAGAAATGTTTGTCAAGACATCTTAGTTATAAGGCATTTCTGTATGTTCAACAATCACGTGGGTTCCCTCCTGTCATCAGGTTGTCATCAGCTTGCACAGCTCTCCCTGCATGTTTTCCTCTAAGCTGAGCCTCTTAGGATGCTTTTGCTTGTGAAGCTTAAGCAAGGAACAGAAACACACTGCACTTCTTGGAGAACCAGACAACGAGCTGTACTATTCCTATCAACTGTTTGTGAAAATTTGAAGTTTCTACAGACCTGTTTTAAGCCTATCCACTAATTACCTGAATTGCTTTGATCACAGCAATATCCTGCAGTTTCATTCAGCTTGCAGTCTCAGTTGCATGGGGCACATGAAATCGGAAGCTACAACGGCTGTAAATCAGGAACTTGAGGGCAGCAAACAGATTGATTTGGAAAAGCCATCTCCAGTTTGCATACTTTCTGTAAGGGGATATGCTCTGTTCTCAGGTGCAGTTTTTATGAGTTCCATCCAAAGAGGAGCAAAATGAACCTGACGTGTAGCCAGCCACATTGAGGCAGCTCTCAAAGCACAGAGTCTGTGCTCAATGCAGGTCCAGGGCAGCCTGGCTGCAGCATTCTGAGAGGAACTGCAAGCAAAAGCAGAGACCGCTGAGCTCCACAGACAATTACAGAGGTGTCCTTAAAGTACAGCACATCACATTTACAATGGTATTCCTTGAATGCTCTACACCTATCTAAACATCAACTATCATTTAGTTACCCTGCTGCAATATCTGGGCAAAATGGTAAGCAAATCCAGCTTCCTGGACAAGGCACAAGAAGCACAGACTGTTGGAGGACTGGCCTTGTGTCTCCAAGAGCGTAGCAGTAAGTGGGGGAATTTTTCAAACCATATTTTAGCGTTATCCTGAACTTGACACATGGACAGAAACAGCTGACTGTCCCAAGAGTCCCTTACTGAAAGCCAAGGCTTCCCTCCTTGACCAAATCTAAATCATGTTGATGGTATACACACCTTTAAATGTGACTTCCAGTAGGTCCCAGGTGTCACCATGGCACAGAGGACGAGGTGCTCCTGTACCTTGGTCTGGTTCCTCCTCACAGGATGGGAATGCCCGGGAAATTCTCAATGTGGACCCAGGGAGCTTTCACGATATCTTCAAGTACCAGTAATTTGCCTAAAACCCGTCAATCTGAATTGTCAGCAGAGCTGTGTACACTTTTGCAAAGGTATCTTCTTCAAAGTGCAGTATTCATGTGCAACGTGGTATCAGTATGGAATTTACTGTGCAATGCTTTCCTCTGGGACTTACAGGCTTGTTGTCTTCAGTCTGAACCTCCTCTGGTTTGTTGTACACTCCTCTACCAGTTTCCCAAATGCTTTTGTGCTTAAATAATTAGTTTTATATGTTTAAAGCTATGAGGCAACTACAGATATGCACTAAAATGTTTAATCCTAAAGCATAACCTGGGGCAATGTAGTCAAATTGTCCCTCTACATCCTACATTACAGCTTAATTACCACATCAAAGCAACACCTTTCCACTGCAGCTCACCTCACAACTGTACATACCTTGTAAAACTGCAGACCCAAACTCTCCAGGGAATTGCTAGAAATATACCTGTCACAGGATGCATGGGAACAGCAGCTACACAAACAGGCATCTAGTACACACTACTTACTTCTACTAGCTGCACTGCTGATGGAAGCACTCACTACAGCTGCACTGTCTTTCTCCTGTGACCACCAGCAGCAGCCCAGAGGCTTCAGGACACCATCCTGTAGGTCCAATATCCAGGCTGAAAACAGATTAGCATTACCCACAGCGAAACATACAGTGAAATCCATTGGCTATGGACCCTATACCAATATCCCATCACAGCAGACAAATGACACCGACCACACTTGTAAGGTATGTAGGCGTTACTCCTGAGAGGTCAGCAGTCCTTCTCCTTTCCTGCAAATGTCAGTCCAAAGCATAACCAACCACATAAAAAATGGATGTGACCTGTACAGCACTTCCTTTACTGCTCACATACCTGTAAGTTTTTGCTGGAGTTCATGTTAAGCTCAGCAGCCTTAAGTAATCATCCACCTTCAAAGGAAGGTACAAGTTTCATTATTTATTTTATTTTATTTTACAAAGCTGCAGCTAGCTTCTTCATGACAAAAAAAAAAAAAAAAAAAAAAAAAAAAAAAAAAAAAAAAAGAGGATACTGCCCTAGTTATACATACATTTTTCCATCCAGGCCAAAAACAATCATCCCCAATGGCCAAATAACTTCTAAGAAAAGTCTCTGCAAACTGCTCCCATAAATAATGTGCTGGCACCATTTCGTATTTGACACACACTCCCTAAAAAGAGGGGGAGGGGGGAGGGAGAGGGGCTTACAATGAAAAACGGTATGCATTTCCTTTGCCAGACTTTTACCACTCTAAAAATCTCCAGCATTTTGTACAGAAAGATTTTGCCTTTGATGTAAATCCAATGCTTTTTTGCTTGCTCCTGCAAGCAGTACAGTATGCAATACATTTTCTAACTGGCAAAGAAACAGCGTACTGTCTTGAGAGTGCATGTGAAATTCACCCTACTCAGAGGGTCACCGCAGCATATAAATTCCTAAGGAAAAGGCGAAATGGTGTGCAGGCCTCACACTGGTGTACTGCACAGAGGTGAACTTCATATGCAGACACCAAACTCATCAGCACTTTTTCCAGCAGGTTTGAAAAATGACTTCTGGAGAGGTTTACCTGTTATTCACAAACAGAAGTAAAAGCAGAAAGACAATATTAGACTCATATACTTTGCACCTTTGTATTTTGAAATAGAAGGTGAAAGCACCTCCAAATGTTATCTGGGGTATGCCATGTGGAAGCCAAAGAAAATAAGCAGTTCTAACGCCTCCCAAGTTAAAGCAACTTTAAACAAAAATAATCCAGTCGGCACAAAAATGTGGCGCAGTTCTCACAAGCGGTACCTGAGGTGAAAACACCACATATAATGTCATGAACAATGCTCATTTTATGAATAAATTCTTTTTTACCCTGGGGTAAAGGCGCCGATACTCTCCTGTTTATGTGAGCTCACGTAATTGCTGACGTTATCCGGGTAAAGAAAGAGCTGAATCCAGTCGGATGTGAAGACAGGACTCAGAGAAATGTGTTTAACAAACCACTCCAGGCTGTGCCTGTCAAGAAATGCTGAAGACTTTGCACTGCTCCGAGCATGCCTATTGTTGCCCTATACAGAAATGCAGTGCCTGTACCACCTCAAAAGGTCTGTTTGAAGAGCTTGATGGAGAAATGCAACGATTACAGAGTGGGGACACGTGGGATGGGCTCATGTGTTTGCTACCTAAACTGGCACTAAACAGACTCTTTTCCTTACCAGTGCTAAATGTTGAACAAACAGAAAATATATTTTCAAGGGTAAGAGGCACCAGATATTGAAGATAAAGACATAAATTAATCCTAGAGTGCAACCTTTCAGCCAAGCAATGACCGAGGGGTTGCAAGTTGGGTATGCAGCTCATCTGCTTAGGAAGAGTGACAGGATGTCAAAAACCAGCATTGGGTGAGAGCAATGAGGTCTTCACATACACTGACAGACCACTCTCAGAATCCTTCTCTAGCTTATTGAAAATCAGAACAAGGCAGACTTGCTTCAGATGTTCAATTTTCTTCAGAACAGCAGTAAAAGAGGGGAGCAGCAAAAGTATGGGAGAAGCTACTACTTGTTTTAGAGCAATTGAGCATGAAAGGGTAATGAAGAAAACCAAAATTCAAGTCCCCTGAAATCTAAACAGAAGAGCACCTCTTCTTCCCTGGACAGAGCTTTCCTCTGCCCTGGGAATAATTTCATAGTTCTGTCAGAGCGACACATCAGCTTTGGGTCAGATCCAAAGCCGTTCGATCTCGACACAGATTCATCATTGACATCAATGGGCCATTGATGAAGTTAACTATGAAAAAGCAGACAAAATGAGAAGTATTTAAGTTCAGCCTAAAAGAGGCACAACTGAGGCATGTCACCTTTCTGCAGTATCAACTTGTGATGCATGGAAAAGCAAAATTACACATGCATAATCACTACCACTTCAAACCATCACCACCATGAGTTACTCATGATCAGGTCTTTCTGGAGAGCACTGGGCAGAACTCTTTCCTGAAGTTATCACTAAACTGTAAGAACTTAAATGGGTACCTCACCTGAAGAGGAAGCAAACTTAAAGGAAAGGAGATAAAAAAAGGGGAGTATTTTTTTTTTTTTTTTTTTTTTTTTTTCCCTTCATCTGTTACAGCTGCCTTTTGATAACTCCTGTGTTTTTGTTTGGTTTGTCTTTTTCAACCACACTGTTTACTTTTAGAAGTCAGTCTGTTCATTTCCTTCTCTTTTCCTACTACTGAAATGCCAAAAAAAAAAAAAAAAAAAAAAAAAAAACCCACTGTGAAGGAAGACTCAGTGAAATAACACACTACATACAAAGAACTAAATCACAAATAACTAAAGATGCTGCAGGGATCAAATATTGTTTGTTCTATCCTCCTCTCAGTAAATCATCTTATTTTCTCTAGCATTGTTTGTAGTTGCAGTTGAAGTCATTCATCTAGATAGATATAAACTGTCTGTAAGCATCCCTTAAATTGCACACAGCTTTCTTTTTTTTTTTTTGGGGGGGGGCGGGGGGAGGGGCGGGTTGGGGGAAGAGGGAGAATTCCCATGAATATATCAAATTCCAAAATGTTTTTGGAAATGATAAGGATAACAGCCTTACAGTACAGCCTGTTCCCACTTCCCAGTTCTAGGTGTCCTTGCACCGTCACAAATACTGTGAAAAGTTATGAAGAGTTTCTCACCCAGCGACAAAACTACACTCAGGATTTTGGCATTGACTGGTTTCACTTGCGGCCATACAATAAAGCAGCCATACACACAGCAATGACACTGTACTAGCATTCAGTGAGTGCTGGCAGGTCACCACCTAGAGGTGCTCAAAGCCAGCTCTACAGATACCTGATGGAGGCCGCTTACCTCTGGGAGCCAACAAACAAATCTGCTGTGTACCCAAAGGTAGGATAGTGGTGGTTCCCCAGTGACAGAAGACACTTGGAAGAAATACTTTCTTTTCAGTTTAAGCCCTTGAATGCTGGACAAAACAAGCTTAGTATGGAGGGGCTACAGAGAAACAATTAAGCATTCATTAAAGTGTTATCAATGGTTCATCACAGAGATGTAAAAGCTGACCCTTCATAACTCCTACCTAAGTTTCAGCTACAGGGCAACACCCCTGGACTCCCCACAGAATTTCACTGTGACACTTACCAAGGGACCAACTTAAAGACTGGTTTTTACTTTATCCCATTTATTTGTAGTAAAGGAATTGTATTTTTAGTTAACAACACATTCTTCCAGAGCTATTGTTGAAACCCATGTGGCCATAAGTGTCTTTTTTCACAGTGACATGATTGCCTGTTACTCACGTAAGGTTCCCAGCATTAAAGTTGGATACACAGTCCAGTTTCACACTGCACACGTGTTTTGTCTCAAAAGCTGTTTAATCATTCCATTCTCAATACTTGTTTTGAAGAGAGGGAAAGAAGGCAGACAGCAGTCAGTATTTTTCCCACTCTATCCAGCACAATTACAGATAACTTCCCAGAACAAAGTTTACTGCAGCAGCCAAGGGTCTAACCAGTGCAACCTGCAATAGGGAGTGATAAGAGCAGCACCACGTTGAGCACAAAATAATTTCCCAGTATTCCTAAATAACCTTTCCTCAGTTATTCGCAGCTGAAACAAATTTGCAGACAGAACAACCACAGCATATGTACAATTGCATAGGATGGGACAGTGTCAATCTTTTGTGGAGAAGGACAAAATCTGATTTTGAGTAGTTAATAGTTAATAAAAGCAACAACAAAAGAGAGACATATCAAAAATTTCTAAGTCTGAGCGTGCATCATTTAAGAAGAAATGCACAACATGCCTACAGCCAGTATTGGCAAGCTTCAGGAGAGAAGTGCAGTTACGCCTATGCAGACAGAGTGCTGCTTCAGCCCATGGCTGGAATTGCCCGAACATATTGTTTTAATACTACACTATACCCATCCTAACACAGGAGTAACAAAGCTGCATGGCATTCAGTCCTGGCTGCCAAATTGAAACATGAGTCTCAGACCTGAGAGTGACTCATTTCAGACCAAATGGTACGGCGCACCAAACTGGACCTAGCATGCAAGAGCCTTTCTTTGAAAAGATACAGGAGCAAAAGTTTGTTAGAGCACTGCGGCTGCAGCCACCCCAATTCTCCGACCCTTTGGGAACACAGGATGCCTATAGAGGTTCTTGCAAGCCAGTTTGTTTTGCCGTACCATTTCAAAAAAAAAAAAAAAAAAAAAGGCGAGGATTAGAGCAGCTTCTAAATTATTAATGGACAACTCTGCTGCAAGAGAATTCAGAGAGGTGAGAGCTTGTTTCAACGAGAGCTCCACGAGACAAAAATGTTTAGATATTCCAACATTTTTTTTTCTGCTAAAGAGCTCTACAGAAAACTTTTCATGCACTTTCACAGGAAGAAGGTTTTTCAGGTTTTCCCACTGCAGAGCTATCTGAAAAGAGCATGTAGAAAAGAGCGAGAGGAACAAAGCTGGTCCCTCTGGTTCCACCTCCCTCTTCTCATTTTAGTTTGCTAACGGCTTTTGTCCTAAAGCTTCCTCCTGCTCTCCACCCTCCCAGTCTTTCTCCTATACTCCCTACCTTTGAGCTTGTCATTCACCCTCTCCCCGTCCTGCACCTTTGCCAGCACCACGGACGCAGGAGTGCAGCTTCTGCCTGACTTTATAGGGCTCATCGTCCAAAGTGAAGAAGTCAGGAGAGAAAGGTGGCAACCATTTTTTTACGCTGGGACTCTTTCCACTGCCTCAGCTTGGTATAACTAAACCCAAAGAGGCTTCACGGAAAAAAATAAAAGTAAATCAGGACAGGCCCTAAGTCATCGAACAATGGTAGCACTGTTAGCGACCCTTAATCAAACAAGTGTCCATTACTTATTCCAGGCCAACCTCGCAGGCGTTAGCCCAGCAGAAGCAGTGGTCCGACTCAGTATGGACAGCCCCTGCAGCCCACTCCCAAGCGGCGCACCACCTCCTCCTCCTCCTCGCACCGCACCGGGCATCACCGCACACGCACGGGACTTCAAAACCACTCTCAGAAACCGGGAACCCGGCACGGAAAAGAGGCAGCAGTAGGCTCGGAAACCCCGGGGAGAGGCTAGCCGGGCACCGCTCCAGGGTCCGGAGGGCGCTTACCTGCGGGGGCTGCGCGGGGCTCCGCGGGCGCGGATGGAGGGAGCGCGGCTCCGCCGCCGCCGCCGGCGAGCAGGGAGGGAGGGAGGGAGGGAGGGAGGGAGGGAGGGAGGGAGGGAGGAGGAGGAGGAGGAGGAGGAGGAGGAGGAGGAGGAGGAGGAGGAGGAGAGGAAGAGAGGAGGAGGAGGAGGGACGGGGAGGGACGGGACGGGCTCTCTCCGCCCCCGCTCCTCCCGCCTCGCCGGGCGGGGGCCAGGTGCGCCCCCGCACCCCCCGCCTGTCCCCCCAC
>CM021797.1:74556505-74569899 GCA_011076525.1 Nettapus auritus
TTGTTGTCCTGTAACATCCGATTTAGTTGGATTGCAGTAGCATCTAGAGGCCGCTTCTGCATGTGCACGCATCTGGTGCAAAGTTACAGTGCTTAGTGGCTGACACGGCTAGGTGTTTCTACATGCTTGTAGAGAGATTTTTAGAGAGATTACTTACAGCTAAACACGGCGGCACTGCCTGCAGCTGTACAAAAGCCTATAATGAAAGACCAAGCCCATTTAAAGCACTCGTTCACTCGTTTCTTCTGTTTCTCAAGGAAACAGAATCCAGCAGAGGTAGCTATCCTGAAGGCAGACCTTTGCTTGTGCACCATCAACACAGCGATGACACTGGCCTCAACAGTTACTGACAGGTATTGGGTGTCAGCATGACCAGATCTCTTGTCATGGCTGGCTGGGATCTCTTTCTCTTTAGGAAAGAGTTGAATGCATTTTTTATGCATCAACAACAGGTATGTCTGTGTATGTGTGTGTATTTCACAAAGACAGATGTTTATGCCCCACAAAATCCTGGACTTTATTCTGTGCTCAGCATTATGCTGTAGCACAGAGATTGGTATGCAACACGCTCAAAGGTTTTGTAAAGTGTTCAGCAAGCCATTGACTTGGCAAAATGTTTGCTTTCTTCTATGCTCAAAAGCAAGTTATCAAGTGATTGCAGATGAGGCCAAGATGGGTGTTCTGTCACAAGATGTAATACCTGGTTTAGCATCCATACACTAAGGACCAGGACAGTTCTTGATAGCCTCCCCTCTATGCACAGGCTGCATCCAGTCTGGACAACTGCACACTTAAAACAGTATGGTTAAATCAGACAGGTGTCCTGCCCTTAGGGCAGAACTGGAGACATCTGCATGACCTACTGTTTGAAAAACAGGTCTTCAGAGAGTAAAAGTGATTCCTCCAGTTCTGTAGCAATATGCTTTCCATAAGTAGCATCATTGGAAATAGGATTTTCCTTGACTTCTTGGGACAGGCGCTGCCTGCATATGTCCACAGTTCCTGTCCCATGCTCATTCAGTTGCCCAGACGCCCCTACAACAACCAAGATTAACACAAACTATCAAAGCTTCAAGTGAGGAATGACCTGACAGGGCTGACATGTCTGTGGTGAGACCTACCACCCTGAGCATGCAGGAGAATGTTTCACTGGGATGTTGCAGGTAGGAAGGCATTTTTTTGGGAAGAGCTACAGTATCTGTGAATTAGGAATTACCAGCACTTAACTCCAAAAAAAAAGTGTCTCACGTAGGATGGTTACAGTATGGCTTTGGTAGTCAGGACCTTCTTGGCAGTGACTTGAGTTACTGATGCCTGAAGGAAAATAGCAGTCTTAGATGTGCTTGTAGGAAAATGCTGCTCTATGCATGAGATGGAATTATGTGATGGCAAAATGATGACGTACACTTAAAAAAAAAAAAAAAAAAAAAAAAAAAAGCATTTCTTAATCCATAGAAGTGGTGAAATTATATACTTTAAGCAGCAATAGCTCTCCATTTCCTTTGATTTCTGTTAGTAGCTTTAGACATCCCTGAAACAGTGACTTGTTATTTTTAAGGGCTAACATGATTAATTAAATCTCAGTCCTCCATTCTTTCTCTGACTAGAAAATATAGAGGAACTTCAGTAAACTTAGAAACAGGCAAATATTGAAGGTCCAGGGAAGATCACATGGTCCAGCAGGGTTTAATGAATGTAACTTCTATGAGACTTGGCTATGCTGCTCTGCAGTCTGTAACGTGTTTCTGTAATCACATACAGATGTACCGAATCACATTAGATAGGGAAGTAGTTTTCACATCCTTCAGTCTGGAAAAAGCGTCTGTTTCCAGAACAAACCACATAAGTTTCGTGTGCTTGGTTTTGTATATCGATTCAAATCATAAATATGCTTAGCATGTACACACATTGATATATTTACATTTAATTCTCAGTGTTCATACAGTTTGAGCTGAGTGTCTGCAAGATTACTCATGCAGTTCCAGCAAAGTTAGACATGTCATTCCTCTTCAGTCTGGGCCTGGAAAGTACCTCTGGTGTTTTTAATTAAAAAATAAAAATCCAGGGAAATTACAGTTAAGATGTCTCTTCACTCTGGCACTTCTCTGTGCAGCGTACTTGTGGAGTTCTTTTAATTATGGATATTTCATTTCAGATTGGGAATGTGTTGTATTTTTTAGTGCAGTGGGTGTTTTGAAGGAAGAGTTAGATGAAAAGGCAATTATTAGTATCTTAGTGAATTAAAAAATGGTGAACATCACTGTCTCTGAGATAGGAATGACTGGAGAACTTGAAAAATATTTTCAACATACACTTTCTATTGATCATATGGAATGGTCTTATAAGTAAGCAGCTTTTAAGAATGTCCCAGTTTCCTAAAATACTGCGGTCCATAGTGGATTGCTGAAGCACTTGTTATGTTATGAAGAGCAGCAACAGCAATGCAGGCAGAAGAAAGTGCTCTCTAGAGTTTGAAATTTTACTTATTTGTTATATCTGTAATACCAGAATCCCAGTGCTCACATTGGAGGTATCTGTTTGGAGCAGGGTGCAGAGAAGTTTGAGCAAATAACAACATTATCCCATGGCTGGAAAGTGTGCTGCTCTCCTGAGCACCTTCTAATGGATCAAAAGTCATGCAGAAAACAAAAAACACTATCCCCAAAGCCACAGCATCTTTGTGTCATTGTAGTTCTTCTGCCCTGGTTCAATCTCATCCAGCCTCCTGCTATGTACTTAGAGATGCTATGTGCAGCATTCTATGAGCCATGGACTCTGAAACCTGGAGAACTCAAGTCAAAGAGCTGCTTTTTCCACATAAATTCTCCCTCTCCCTGGCTCATGCTGCTCAGCATAGAGCTTGTCCTGGTTCTCCTGCACCATAGCTGGTTGCTGGAAAGCTAACATGACTTTACAATGCCTGGAAGCCAGGCCTTGCCTTTGGGAAAAGACTTTCTGCCCATGCCCATCCTGGATGCTTGTGCCCTACCATCTCTGTGACAAGATCTGGGCCACGTCAAGATGTTTGGGACAGCCTCGTGCCAGACAGGAGAGCAGCATCTGTCTGGGCGACCAGTGTGTTGACGCTTTGTTTGCCCTGGCCCTTGCACCATCCATGTTGCCCTGAGATGTGGTGGTTTCATCTTGCTGGGCAGCTGAACTGCACCACAATCACTCTCTCACTCCCCCTCCTTAAAGGAAGAGGGGGAGAAAAAAGTATGCTGGAAAGAAAAAAGTAAAAGGCTGATGATTTGAGATAAGGACAGGGAGATCACTCAACAATCATAATGATGGGCAAAACAGACTCAGCACAGGGAGATGAATGTAATTAATTACCGATTACTAACTAGCTGGAACAGAGATAAACTAAAAGCAAACTACAAACACCTTCCCCCGAATTCACCCTCTTCTACTTCACCTCCAAATGGTGCAGGGGAACAGGTAATGGGGGCTGCAGTCAGTCCCTGATGCTTCATCTCCACGTTTTCTTCATGGTCACTCTGCCCCTGCTCCACACGGGGTCCCTCCCACAGAATGCTGTCCTTCCTGAACTGAGCTTGTGTGGCTGCTCACAGGCAGCAGCTCTTGAGGGACTGCTCCCACAAGGCTCTGTACCACAGGGCCCATCCATCCCCTGGGAGCAGAGTGCTCCAGCACAGGTTCCCCATGTTTGGCAGCTCCCCCCTGACCCCCTGCTCCTGTGTGGGCTCCTCTCCACAGGCTGCAGCTCCGGCCCAGGGCCTGCTCGGGGGCCTGCTCCTGCAGGGGCTCTCCATGGGCCGCAGCCTCCTCCAGGCCACATTCACCTGCTCCACCGGAGGCTCCTCCACGGGCTGCAGTGTGGAGATCTGCTCCATGTGGGACCCATGGGCTGCAGGGGAACAGCCTGCTCCACCAGGAGCCTCTCCACAAGCTGCAGGGGAACTGCTGCTGCGTGCCTGGAGCACCTCCTGCCCTCCTGCTGCACTGCCCTTGGGGGCTGCAGGGCTGACTCTCACCCCTCTCTCCCAGCTGCTCTTACCCTTCTTGCACCTCTTTCCCTTCCTTAACTCTGCTCCCTCAGAGGCCCACCCAGCATCGCTTATGGTTGGGCTCTGGCCAGTGGTGGGTCCCTTTTGGAGCTGGCTCTGCTCTGACATGGGGCAGTTGCAGGTCTCTGCTCACAGAGGCAGCCCTGCGGCCCCTCCTGCTACCAAAACCTTGCCACGTAAACCCAGTACAGATGATTGCACTGGGGTTTGTAAGACTCTTTGAGAAAGTTATTGTCAGATATGCAAAGAAGCTCAACATATTACTGGATAATCCGATGGTAACTTGCTTAGGACCATAATCCTCAGCACTGCAGTTAATAATCTTTTGAGCCACATAGCTCCAAGTACTGGAGTGCGCAAGATCCAGAGGCCGTGTGGAGCATGGGATGCTGGCTTTGTTGGGGCCAAGATGTCTGCCACTGCTGAATAGCCCAATGTGGCATCTGCCCTTCTTGGTTGCACGTGTAACCAGCCTGTTGTCATTGCCCCTGTACTGGGGAGGTTGCGCATTTATACAAGATGCTGAACAGCCCATGTAGCTGCCAGGACACTGAAACCCTATTAGCATTTTGTTAACTTCACTAGGGATGTTGGGTTTGGGGGCATTTGGGGAAAACTGGAGGGTGACTGTTGCTTTCATTTGTCTCTTGGTCAAGCACAGGGCCCAGGTCTGCCATCGAAGGACTGAAATCACCCTTCTGATGAGGATGCAAGGAGACAACCAAGAGCTTTAGCCTCAGCAAGTGAAGCAAGATCTGGAGGGGTGCACTGCTTCGACACCCCTACTGCGGCCGCTCCTTTGGCTGCAGCTGTAAGATGCAGCTGATGTAGAGTCCTTCCCCATGGACATCCTTAGCTAACACAGGCAGCATCCAGAATGCACGATTTATCCCTCTGTGCCCTTTCACCTGGAACTGAATGATATTGTGCCACCAGTAAGTTGAACACCATACTCTTAATAAAATAGTAGGTTAATAATAATAATAATAATAATAATAATAATAAATAATAAAAAAAAACCAACAACAACAACAACAAAAAACTTGGAATGGTCTGATGGATGTCTCTGTACTGTATATAACCTCGTGTATCAGTTTGGTCTGTGCAAATGTCAGATCTCTGAAGAGCTGCTGAAGGTTTCATTTGAAAAAGTTAAATAATGACAGATGAGAAAATCAGTCCTACGTTAGAATCACTTTCATTCAGAGCAAGAGTATTTATAATCAGTGTTGTTATTTTCACTTGAAATACAGTTTGCCTCTTCTCTCTCTTCTAGAGCTTTCGCACTAAGAACCACTAAACATTTTCCAAAAGATGCTGTGCCCACAGGGAGATTGGGAATACACATCCCCAAAGGAGATGTGGCTTAGGACTGTTTTTGTTCTGTTCAGTAACAGAAACAAAAATAAAAATGAATAAATAAGATCACTCCCCCTGCCCCCCAAAACAAACAAACCAAAAACAAAAACAACAACAAAAAAAAACCAGACAAATAATCAAACAAAAATACACCACAGGACCACAGGACAGAACCTGTAATATTAGCTGAACCGTAAAGAATTTGGATATATTCAGTTAATGAAAGCTCTTGCTTGAAGGTAAGATTGGGTCATTTATGTCTGCGCAATAGCAGCCCCAGCACAGAACATATGAATGCCAGATGGCTGGAACTGTTCCATTAATGAACTGATGCTTTCATTGTTCTGAATTTGATTTTGTAGCTTTTTGCTTATAATGACTTGACTGCACCATTAAAAACCTTCAATAACCTCCCGATAAATTATTCAGTCCTCAGAAAGCAAAAGAGGAGATGCCTCAGCCTCCACTTTCCACTGGGCTTAAATGGGACCTGCAGGTGTGCAACACCTCTGGCAGTCAGGCTGATGAATACACTTCATTCTGTTTTCTTAGTACTGCCATTTAAATAATGTATGCAGTACCCACGCACAATATATTCTTCCAAGGCATGGGAAAATTCATTCCAGGTGACTGTTACAGTCAACGGGGGTTACCCAGTGATGAATATCAAGGACAAAAAAAAAGTCATGGGTGTGTGTGTAGGGAGAAATTCCTTCCAGATATGTGAAAATACAGGAATGATGTCAGGTTCTGGGAGACACACTCTTCCCCTAGAGCACACCCCCCCTTCATTAAATAACATTCCTATTACAGTAATTTACCCAGTCTCCAGGTTTTAATTAATGACCAGTCTAGAAGCTCACTACTTGGGTGTGTTACCACAGGCACATTCCTTTTTTCTGGCTTAAACCTCCACTGTAAACTCACTCACAGCTCCAACACTCAACTCTACACTAGACGCAGCTCCACCATGGTTCTGAGGCCACCTGCTCTCACAGACAGGCCTCCTGTAGTTAGGTCAGCAGCATATCTCTGTCCTCTGCAGCTCACCTGTGATCCCCATGTCTGAACAGACCTTATAGACAGGAGCCTTTGGCATTCTGGAGGGGCTGCAATTCCTACTGCCACCAGTAAAGCCAGCTCTCTCAATTTTTTTTTTTTTTTTTTTTTTTTTTTACTTATCAATTAAGCTAAAAATATAGGAAAAATAAAATTAAAGAAAGAAGAAGCAAAATAAACATGGGAAGAAAGAGGGAAAGATGTCTTTCTGTTTAGAGCACCATGGATGCAGACAGCTCACAAGACGGCTGAATATGAGCCAGCAGTGTGCTCAGGTGGCCAAGAAGGCTAACAGCATCCTGGCTTGCATAAGAAACAGCATGGCCAGCAGGTCCAGGGATGTGATTGTCCCTTGGCTCTAGTGAGGCCGCACCTCGAGTACTGTGTTCAGTTTTGGGCCCCTCACTACAAGAAGGACATGGAGGTGCTTGAGCGAGTCCAAAGAGGGGCTACGAAGCTGGTGAAGGGTCTGGAGAACAAGTCTTATGAGGAGCAGCTGAGGGAGCTGGGACTATTTAGCCTGGAGAAGAGGAGGCTCAGGGGCGACCTTATCGCACTCTACAGGTACCTGAAAGGAGGCTGTAGCGAGGTGGTGGTTGGTCTGTTCTCCCATGTGCCTGGTGACAGGACGAGAGGGAATGGGCTAAAGTTGTGCCAGGGGAGGTTTAGATTGGATACTAGGAAAAACTTCTTTACAGAAAGGGTTGTTAGGCACTGGAATAGGCTGCCCAGGGAAGTGGTTGAGTCACTATCCCTGGAGGTCTTTAAAAGACGTTTAGATGTAGAACTTAGGGATATGGTTTAGGGGATGATTTGTTAGTGTTAGGTCAGAGGTTGGACTCGGTGATCTTGTAGGTCTCTTACAACCTAGACATTCTGTGATTCTGTGATTCTGTGAAGACCTCGTCTCTGCTTTTTTCTGTTCCCAAGAGCCCACTGTACCCCCCTTTTTACCTAGTTCCCACCAAGGCTTTCAGGGACTAGTTCTGATGCAGCTTTTTGGGGCAGTATCACACTGAGAAAGAAGGTGGCTGAGGGATCTTTTGGTGTCCGCTCTTCTCAGCTCCCCCTTTGGTGCACGAACACAGGAGTACAAAGGCAAGCCACGATGGGAGAGGCAGTGATACCAGGCAGCAGAGCCAGCAGCCTTCCATGTGGTTTGCTTCTGCTACACCTCAGTTTTGCTTCTCAGGGATGCTGAAGGCAGGGGCTGCAATGCTGCTGACCTCCAGCCTCAAAACAGGCTGTAAAATGGGATTCACCCCACCATCTCATTCTACCTGGATACTATGAGGTATCTGAGATGTGGCACAGAAGCGGAGGGTGCACACAGCTTTCTGGAGGTCTTTCTGGAACAGCCAGGTAGGACACTCTGGGGCATCTCAGGTGAAAAGAACATGTGGGTTTGGATCCCGCTCCCTCCGAAGGGAGAGTGAGGAGAACCACCATGGTAGGGACACCTCAACTCTCTTCCCACCACCCTAGGAGCAAAGTCCACATAACCCAGAAACCCACACTGCACCCTTCCATATACTCTGCCTGCTGATGGTGGGAGATGAGGGCCACCACTCTTCCTTCCCATCAGCCTGACCCTGCACACTCGGTAAAATGCCCCCTCTCTGCCTCACCTATCGCAGAGGGAAGACTTAGGCTCAGCCTGGCCCTTTAGTTAATAATTGAAGGCCTGAGTGCCTGCTGCAATCTGTTGTTATTTAGGGCTGAATCACTGCTTGTGTTTACAAATCCACACATAATATTTGCAGCATTTGTTTGCAAATGTTCCTGTCATTCCTTTGTGTCACCTTTGTAGGGCAGGCAGAGCAAGGGCAATGATGAAAAGCAAGTATAATGCATTTGTTTAATGCCAGTAGGTTAGGGGAACAGACCCCTTGACTTCATGAACTAAAGACATTTTAATCCTGATAAAATTCTAGCCCTATATTTTTAAGAGATGAGTCCACCTTCCCTGATGCCACTTTTGCTTTACTGAGCAGTTTCCAGAAGTTTGCTGGCTTGGACTGTGGTTTTAGAAGACATATGGGTGTCCAGTTCTCATTTATGTTAGTAGGAAGAGGGTGTCCAAACCACAGAGGAAGTTTTGGTAATTTCTATGGTAACTCATTGGAGACATTGTCAGCCTGACTGTGACCTCCTCAGAACTGAGAGAAACCAGAAATAGCTCCAGTTCAGGCTTTTGAGTTGTGCCATGAAACAGATGTGAGGCCACATCACTTTTTGTTTTTTTTTTCAGGTTTGGTTTCAGGAGCAGGCAGGTTTTCAGTTCCCAGGCAAAGCAGAGAGGAGAGTTGCCCCACTGGAGGGGAGACACAGGATGACACAGAGCTCTGAGGGGGACTGGAAAGGAGCCCATGCTGGAGCTGTGGAGTAAGGAATGAGAAGACCAAAGCCAAGGAATCCCAACACACCTGCCCCAGCCCCCGTGCAACCCCATGCTGCATGAAGGGAGATGTGTCAGGAGCAAAGCTGAAATGTCTAAGAGCTTGTTTACTTTTATTTCTCAATAGCGGAATAAGTAATTAGAATCTTGTTAACTGGAAACAATTTCCTGACATAATATGTATATTTTTTCCCCTCCATGACAGAAAGGAGCAAAAAAAGCCCACCTTTGCTGCCTGGTAAGGCAAAAGAACACTAGTTGAAGGTTCCTACTTTTTTGCTGATGGAAATAATGTATGTCAGGTTGTACAGGTCCAGAAATACCTGAATCCAAGGCCTTGCTGTACCATAGCATAAGATCTTCAAGCCAAGGGTATATAGTTTTTTATTTTGGACAAACATGCTTTATCAGTCACCAATTTTGTACACAAAAGATGAGTAGGCAAGGGAAAGTCTGTCATGGGTGTTGTACTGGAAGGCAGACTAAGTGAGTTTTCAGATGTATACATTGAATGAAAAAGGCCAGCCTAATTCTGTACCAGCCTGGGCAAGAAACATCCTCACTTCCAGAAAGCAATAACTGTGTTAAATGGAAGGGGAAAACATGTGCTGCATTACAGGAGCAAGGCACTGACCTTTCCAGGGGTTAACAGGCAGTGCACAGAATGGAGATTTTTTGTTCATTAAGAGGAAATATGAGAGTGTAATTAGAAACAGGCTGTGGTGTATGTTTTTTTTCCTACTCCTACTGTTCAACACAGCAGAATAGAGAAAGGCACCCACTAGTTTGGGGAATGAGAACTAGGTTAATGAGAACTACAGAGGCATTTACCCCACAGAAAAGTGGAATTATAAATAAAAGATTATTAAAATGCTTGATCTGAACTTTGATCTTTAGCACCTCAGCCTACACAGATACATTGAATCTTTTATTTTTATTTTTTCTCTTCTAAGCAAAAATTCTCATCAAAGTTTTGAATTGGTAAGGTTGAGTAGGATGAAGTAGACTGAGGTGCTAGGCTGCTCAACATTATATACTGAGAACCTTACCTCTGGATGGCATGAGCTGCGGCCCCATTCTTGAGCTGCTTTAAGAAGAAGCTTTAAAAATATGTCCTATTTTGACTGCTTTCTGCTGAAGGCCACCTAGTTCTTTTTAGTCAGAAAGAACATCTGAAGCTAGGGTTTTAAAACAATCTCTTGGTAATAAAAAGGAATCCTGACTCAGGTGATGTAATGCTTGAATCACTGGAAACAGGCGTGTCACAGTGCCTCTTTCCATTCAGCTGGCATCTACAGGGCAAGATTCATACCCTCAAAAAGATCAGAAATCCACCCCCTCTTCAGGCAATAACTTCTGTGTACTATTTCAGCTTTGTGGTTACAGATCTATTGTTCTAGCAATGTGTCTTACTTTCTGATACACAGCAAAAATCTATTTGAAATCTTTAGGAAAATAGCAGATTGCAAGGACAAGAAAGAAGGACTTCCTTTGTGTGTATGCCAGAAGCCAATTTTTCTTTCTCAAAGCACTCTTAAGGTTTATGGACAGCTGGATGACCCAAATGAAATGCACCCTTCACCCTGTGTCCTTCCCAGCTGAGGGTGAATACAGGCAATAATGACAATTTTTCTTACAACCCTGACCAGGTGGGTACCTGGTCCCATATGCAGTGAATAGATCAAGTTATTTGGTTTATTTGTTTGTTTGTTTGTTTGTTTGTTTTAACCATATCAACAGTGTTTCCCCATTTGGTGGGTTGAATGAATGTCTGCTCCCAGGACTTGCATGTTTGAGACCCCATGACCTCCTGATTTCAGAGTTTAGGGAAAGGTAAAGGAGGGGTGACTATTTCTCCTTCAGGCAGATTAAACTGGTTGCAAGTGTAGATGATGCCAGCTTCCAAAAGATCCTTTGTGCATGTTCCCCAGAAAGTGAATGGGGATGCTGACAATCTACCTGGAGCTCTAAGCAGCTGGGGGTGAAAAATCCTGAGGCAAAATGCTTAAAAATTCTCTTTATAAAAAGACTGGTATCATGTGTAGTGTTTACATTTTTAATAGCAATCTCTAAAACTTGCTGAGGAAGCTTTTTGAATACCATGATTTACAGCATCTTCATGAACATTGCTAGAATATTTCCTGAATTTATTTCATTAAAGGACATATTCTCAGCCATTGGACCATATTGTTCTTTCTTGCCTTTTGAGCTGTGACCTGTTCTCATCCTCAGTGTGATTCATCCAAACTTTTATTTACTGCAATAAGTGAAGGATTATGTTTTGTGGAGACCTAATGCCTAACAAGAAAACCTCTGTAAAGTCATTCACACAGTAACATGCCTATCTGCTGCGAACTCCAGAAATCAGTTACTACCTCAAAATACACAAGTCTTGTAGGCAATGATGAGTTAATGATTGAGGTCAAAATCAAGTTCTCAGTGTCAGGGAAGGGCTAACGTGAGTTAAGCGGCTTTACATGAAGCAGTCTACACCACTGTCTGCATGCTGAGGTAGTTCAGCATGTGACTCCCATTAGCACTTGAAAGGAGTGTGATACAGCAAAATCCCTCATCTTCAAACTAGCAACATACCCCCCTACTTCAGCACATTCCCAGGAAGGCTGGAGCAATGCACTCATTGTGGCTCAGGGCGGGTGGCTTCCAGATGCTCATTTGGTCAGTCAGTCAAGCATGGGCTGAGAGCAGCACTGCTCCTCGTATTGCAGCGCACTCCTTACACTGCTCATTCTGCAGAACAAATACCCGTGCTCCCCTGTATGAATTTTAAGAATAAGAGGCAGCAGGTCTTCCCTGTTCTGCTTCCTAGTGAGTCAAGAGAATGGGCTTTGTTACACCAAAAAATTTATTGGCCTTACATTACTGGAATTACAGGAGATTCTGGGTACAAGACAGAGCAAGTTTTCTCTCAGAGTAACGGGACTCCCCGTACAGAGCAGGAAGAGCTCATTTCAATATCCTTGGCAAGATGAGATTTTTTCTCCCCTTCTCCCTTCCCATTCTAGTTTGTTAGTTTCCACTCTGCCTTCCAGGGATCACCAAGAACAATAAATTTGCTCCTCTTCTTCCCATGCATGTATTTTGTGATATATCATTTAAATATCATCATTTAAAGTGTATATTTTTAAAAAGATCATCATCATCAGAAACTCCTGTCAGTTAGGAGTGGTGGAGAAAAGGCAGGGGAGGACATGTGGAGGAGGAGGACATCTCCTTTCAAATATTCCATTTAAAAGCATCAACACAAAACTTAGTGACAGCAACAGCAGGGACTGTAAACTCCTTGGGGCAAAGACTGTGTGTTGACACAAAGAGCAGCATCAGTTTTGAGTGGAACCCATGGGTGTTACCATAAAAAAATAGCAATGCTGTTGAAACACTGCCACCCCACACATTTTGGCTTGTTGGGAGCAAGTGAATCCTGGGTTTGAGCTTCAAACGGCACAAGAAGTCTGTTAGCATCGAGAGTATCTTTGCTGCTGGCCACGTGCCTTGTGCAGACATTCTCCTGGTTTCACTGACTTTCTGAAACAACTCTGAGGTCTCTGCTGTAATGCTACAGACACAAATTAGTGTTCCACAATGGCATCACAGGCACCAGGCTCGCCTCTTTCCTCACTGGCAATGGGTATGTCACCATGTCCCACCTCCAGCCATGCAGAAGTTGAGGGGATGAAGTGCAGGCCTTGGTGGCTCATGGAGGACCTCCAATGGTGCATGTGCTGTGCTGTCAGAGCGGCCCCACAGCAGCCAGGAGCCTCGCCGCAGCCTCTCTAGCCTTTGCCGTGTGATGGCAGACATGATGGCTGTGGAAAGCCAGGAAACCGTCGAATAAGCACAGCTGGAAACCATCAAGACCCTCTCCGAGTCTGCGGCAAGTCTGCAAGCAGGCTGGCTTTGAATGTCCCCCTGCCGCTGCCCCATGCAGCCAGTGCGTTGCAGATCACTCTGATGGGGGCTGGGAGTGCTGAAGATACAAGCCCAGTGATCGAACCCCCTTTAATTTTGGGAGATCTGAGCTAAGGAGTTGGATTTTATGGGATTATGGGAAGCACTAGGCTGGCAATGGGAATCTGGAAAATCTCTATGCTGCTGCTCTGAGATTATAAAGTAGCAATTTATGGAAAGACAGGAAGAAAACTGAATTTTGCCTAAGTGATTATCTAGCATAATAAAATAAAAATAAAAAAAGGCCTTTTGTGTATGTGGGTTTCATTGTTTCCTCTCGTAAACAATGTTATCTGGAAAGCAGGCAAAATTCCATTTGGTCCAAGGACTGTGGGTATCTCCTCCTTTCAATCATCTCTACACTACAGGAAAAGGGGACAGCACAGATGACTTGTCTTTTCAATTGATTTTCTTCTTCTTCTTCTTTTTTTTTTTTTTTTTCCTGCCTTGTACCTGAAAACCTCCCCTCAGATGAATGCTTTAGAAGACAGCATATTTCTCTTTCAGTTTTGTAAAGACTAAAGAGTCATCAGTGCTGTCATCTGCTTGGAAAGTAAATCCTTTCCCCCCCACCCCCCCCC
>CM021797.1:74571897-74586339 GCA_011076525.1 Nettapus auritus
TTTTTTTTTTTTTTTTTTTTTTTTTTTTTTTTTTTTTTTTTTTCACTTTGAGTAAAAATTTTAGGAATAAATATATAATAATGGGGCTAATCCTTCTGCCCTTCCTCATTCTGAGGTTCCTCTTTTGGCTTCAAAGAGCAGGATCTGCCAAGCAAGACACTACTCAGCACAAAGAGAATTGGCAGAAGGAGCCATTAAGCAGAAACAGAACTCCTGTCTTTTGGCCAGAAGGCATTATAATTTCTGTGACAAAGGAGATCATGTTGCAGTGTTGTTCCTACAGTCACAATAAGAGGAACAGTCAGTTCTCAGAAATATGTGATTTTATTTTAAGCAGTTTTGCACAGAAGAGAGTATAATTTACAGTGCAGCTAGCCTTCTGCAAAAAAAAATCCAGGGTCAGATCCTTCTGCCCTCTTTGGTCTTTGAAAATACAGCTGGAGGGGATTAGGGGTAACACACCAGCCAGTTGTGACAGTGAAAGGATTGCACCTGCCCAGGTCTGTCTGAAATTGACCTACAGAAACTTCTCCACAGTCACAGCAGAGGAAAGTACTTGACCAGGTGCTTCTGGTGAGATTCAGCCGTATTATACACTGCACCTTGTTCCTACAGTAAAGGGGATACTAATATATCCTGTTTATCACAGAGCAGGTGCTAAATCTGTGCCATACTAACCATGTCCTGTAGACTAAAAGTACAGGTGCACCTGCGTGACTACAACTTTTTTTTTTCTGAAATAGGATCTCCACCTTCAGAGAGGGCAGAGACACAATGGAAAATGCAGAGTAGGTACAGTCACCAAAGGCAGAGCATGTGCTGGCAAAGAAAGTGCTGTGAGAAACTCCCCCTTTACTGAAGAATGGGTTTGACAGGAAGGAGAAAAAGCACGCTGGAAGAAAAAATGATGTTGTCCAGAGACAGTGCAATTCAAGCTGCATGTGGGACAACTGAATGCTCACCCAGTGAGCATGAACAGGAGGAGCTGAGAGGAGTGCTTTGCTCTTTCTGAGCAAAGTTCATTGAAAAACTGTGGGGAAAAAAAAAAAAAAAAAAAAAAAAAAAAAAAAAGAAAGAAAGAAAGAAAGAAAGAAAAAAGAGAAGTGCAAGAGAAGTGCAAGCAGTCAGAGGAGGGAAAAACAATGCAGAAAAGGTATGTGAAGAAATACTGAAGACCTAACAATTGGGGCAGAAACTGTAGTAAAGTGGGGAAACAGAGCCTTGTGCCAAGTGACAATCTGCTAAAGAAATAAGCTAATCAAATGCAAAGGTGGAAACACCCTCAGATTTGGATAGAAAAAAAAATAGAAAAGATGAACAAAGTAAAAACCACAAAACTTAAAAAAAAAAAAAAAAAAAAAAAAAAAAAAAAGTGTAGTTCCACCTTAACACAACCAGTGTTATTTCACTTAACAGTGAAATATGGGAACTTAGCCAAATTTTCATTAATATCAGCCCAATAGAGATGTCAGAAACACAAACTGCAATTGAGAAGATGAAAAACAATAAAGCAGCAGTCAAATAGCAGCAGCAGTAATGCTAACGATATCTGACATACCACTTAAAAGCAGCCGTGGTGGAGTTCATCAGCACTTCCTGAAAAAGAAAAGACGTGCCTCCAATGCACTGGAAACACAAAATTGTTGTCAAAATGCCCCCAACACGTAATCACAGCAACAGTGATGTCTGGAAAAGAGTTATGAGCTGTCCGTAGTCTGAAAAGTTTTCTGCAAGGGCTGCACCCCAGGGGGTGAAAGGAGCAGTGGATGGAAAGTTTTGAGAACAGCCCTCTGTAGACCAGACACATCTACTTAGCCCATCATAGCATATGCAACACAAGTCTCTGTTTTTCAAAAGTTCCAGAATATCTTCAAGAAATCTTTGCTGTAAAGCATTGTTTGGTTCCAGTTGCCACTGTTACTAACACTAGGAAAGAGCAAAGTGACGTGCTATATGCCATATGCTATATGCTATATGCTATAGCACTTCACCTTTCTTTTTCCTAGTGTAAGAGAAAAAGTAAACAGTGATCTGGCTTGAATACTCTTATAAAATGTGGCTGCACTTTGCTTCCGGTTATACTTGGTCTTGCCATGATGGATCATGAATGTGTGCGTGAACAATACACATCCTAGCATACATGGATAGTCAATAGTTGCTGAGGTGACCTTTGTTGCTGGTATCCCACTGAACAATGCATGTAAGGAGTGATGGATAAAAGCAGAACACCTGGATAAGGACAAGCAGATCAAGCAAAACTCAGATTCAATTAAACCAAAGAAATTATCCTTAAAACCTGGGTAACATCATCAGTATTTATTTATTTATTTTTATTTTTAATATATTTTTAATGTGAGAAGTACAATAACAGATAACAAAAACCACAAGAAAATTTTGCAATCAAGAACAGGAAAGATACCTGCAGCATTCATGCAGCTTAGCACAGTATGGAAATCAAAGATGTGTGTTCACAGAACCAAACAGAGAACTTTGAAATGAAATTGTTTCTGCCCAGCAGAGATCTGTGGGAAATGGGATCTTAATGATGTTTCAGACTGGAAAGCTAAAAATAAAATAATAATAATAATAATGAAAAAAAGTCTGTGCTTCTGGAATTTTTTAAGAGTAGAAGACTTCATTGCCAAGCAGGAAAAATCATTTCACCAGCCAGAAAGAAGTTCTGGAAATATCTGGGGCATGATTGCAGAATGCATCAACACTCAGTCTCCCCTAAAAGCATCTAGTGGAAAGCCAGAGGAGCAAGAAAAGGAGTGTGTGTAGGAGAAACCTTTAAGAAGATTGTTTCCCAGGGAGGACTGGTACCTGACTGCAACGTCAAAGCAGACAGAATTAGCAGTGAAGGAGAGAGCAAAACTAAAGAGAGAAGTTCCCACACTGAGCACTACCTTTGCTTGTGAGGAGATGCTTCTTCTTTCCTCCTGACAGCACAAATGTGTCTAGGTGCAGCTCATTGCTACAAGTCACTGTGTGCAGGCAAATGAGACTCACATTGCAGCTATTGTTATCTGACTGTTCTGTATGCTTTGCTCAGTCACAAGCAGTGCAAGTCTGCTGCTTCTTCTGGAGGACATCCTAACACAACCCTCTGGTGTCTTCATCACAAGCAAGTGGCTGGTGAGCTTCCATGGTGGCTCTTCATGGCATTCACTCTTCACTGCCACTCAGCCATTTAGGTTACTAAGCAGTATCAGGATGGATGCACAGCTTTTGCATGCACAGTGACACGTCTGAGTGAATTTTGGTAATTTCCCAGAGCAGATTTGAAGTTCAGCTTCTCCTGTTCATTTGATGGTCACCTCAGTGCACCAGAGTAGATAAGTGTTTACTAACTTACTGGCAGCTGTACCAAGTTATACTCCAAGCTGTACATGGAGTAGGGAAAAGGTTACCCAAACCTTTCTTCTCATGCTGCTCAGCACTGGAAGGCTAAGCCAGGAGCAGGTGGACATCCTCATGGAGTGAGCAGGGTTTGATTCAAAGCTCTGAGACTCCACTGCCTCCTAGAACTCAGAGAGGAAATATTTTCACGTGCTCCCAACAGAGTCTTTAAAGGGTGAGGCAGGAAAACACGTGGGTGAAAATGTGGATGTAGGTTTTTTTTTTTTTTTTTTTTTTTTTATATTTTTTTTTTTTTTTCATGCTGTGATGGGTATTTTTCCTCCATCAGTTTGTTGTGATATAGACGGCAGACCCTGCAGAGACACTGGGGCTGTGCCTAGGCACGCAGGCTCTGCTCACACTGAAGCAACCAACAAAGTTGCCATTGCAACTGCTTGTGTTGCCAGCAGCCATAGGCCACAGATGTGCTTTAGTTGGACAAACATGGAATCATAAGGAAAAGCAAACGACTCTTTTAATGAACATTTCCTTGGACTTGAGTTTTGTCACTTTGTGGAAGCTCATGCAGCACAGAGAGAAAGAAGGGGAAATTCTCCTGTTTTGCACCATTGCTTTTTGCCAGGGTCTAATCATCACTCATGCACTGTAGTTGTATAACTGATTATCCCAAATTTAATTGAATCCTTGCAACCCTTAGAACCCCATGCAGTTGGGTTGCCAGATTTAACCATTGTATTTAATCACTCAGCAGCGGAAACAAATTCAGGCTTAGAAAAAAATACATTCTGAATCTCTCACCCTCTCCTTGTATCTTCCAACATCCTGTTTCTTCAAGGAAGAACTCCTTCCAGTTTGCAAACTGAAGTCATGTAGGGATCCTGTCTGCTTGTCATTCATGAAAACAGCACCACGGGAAACCACATGCTGCCACTCATGACTCTGCATTGAAAGTAATGTGTGCACATAATTATTTAATCTTTCTTACTCACCCTGTGCTTGAAAAAGCAACCTTTTTCTTCCTTTCTTCCTTGATTTTCATCTTGGAGAGAAAAGCTGTTGTGGGCTGAGCTGAGATGCCTATTGCATGCAGAACTATTTTTGTGTGTGTGTGTGTGTGTGTGTGTACTCACATGACCTCAGCTGCTTCTGCATAGCACAGTACAACAAGGAAACTTTGTGCCATAACTGAATTGAAACAGTACTCCAAGACACCAGGAAGATGTGAAAACTGCCTAAGCGCCTTAGCAATATTTTCTATACTCAGTCAGAAGATGGGAAGGTTAGAAAGAGGCCGCCAGCTGTTAGCATGAAGAACCATTGTACCCAGAAGAGTGCTCCACATCTTTCTTCATGAAATGTGTCATTTTCCTCCAGCAAAGAAGCCTTCCTTTTTTCTTTCTTTCATCAGCTAAGAGGGATAGTATTTTAAAGAGCATGTGTGTTAGCCAAAACTGACTCAGTATTCTCAGAAGTGAGAAGAGCAAAACAAGCCCAAATCTTTTCATGCACAAAAAAGTTAGAAGTCTGCTTCTCTGGATATTATTTGTCTTGGTGATGCAGTTGCTTTGGTATGAATCTGATTGATTTCATGAGCAAACTAACAAAATGTTGGCTAAAGTACACTATTTCTATTGTGCAGCAAGTAGAGAAAATAATTGAAGATGGCTCCTTCTCAGTTACCCTGGGTGGCTCTTGAGTGTTGGCCAGAATGAAAGCCAACAAAAAATAATAGTTTTGTCACTGACGCACCCAGACATGACTCTAAGTTCAGACCAGGAACAGAACAGTAAAGAATGGAAGTGACATATTTCTCGTATTCCAGAGTAAAACCACATCCCAGGCAAAGAAAGAGTGGGATAATCTTCAAACTCTGATACCTCAGTAGGGGACAGGATGTCATGTAGGAATTGTGATGTTCTGGCATTTTGCACTTGGCCAACAACATTTTTTAAGTACAGGGAAAATCCAAGATGCATGTAAGTAAACACAGAGAGGAGAAGGCTTGTACCACGTGGTAGGGTCATGAATAGAGTGAGCTGTATGCCTTCAGCAGTGAATTACAAGCAGGTCAGAGGTAACGAGTGTAACAAATTGTGGTTCCACAAGTGCTTTGCATGCCATTTAACACCCCACTACTGCATAGTTCAGTGAGGACATGGAATGACTGGACAACAGGTGAATGCAGCAGGTTTCCATCTGATTTCAGCACAGATTTATGTGCAGCCTGAAATAATAGGCAGCCTCAACATGTTTGGTTTGAAAAAGCATGAAAGCATCCAGATGCTTAATGGATCATTGCAGCCTATATAGTTAGTGAACATACATGCAAGACATTTTTTGTTGGGATTTTATGTCAGGATAATTTAGCTGGAAGCATAAAGTTTCCTATTGAAACTATTTTTCCTATTTTTCCTATTCCTATTATCCCTACTGAATGTAAACAACTCCCTTCTCTGTTTCCATGTCTCTGTCTTGCAATTACACAAAAGACTCAGAAAGCCTTGGGAGAATTACAGGTTTCCAGCATGGGAGGTCGATCCTTTGAGTGTATTCAGTTTGTCCTTCTCCACATCCTACCTTACTTCCCAGGGTCCTCTTCCTCCAAAACTCATTTCAAAGTTTTGCAGAGTCTGAGGTACATTAGGGGCATTTAATTGCAGTTTCTGTCTAAAGAATACTTCACAGAGAGAGTGCTGGGAGAACTGCTAGCATGAAAATAACAACCCCACTAATATACCCCCTCACAAACCACAACAGAGCAACTTCCTGGCTAATATTTTCTAGAATCTTTCTTTGCTCTCAGTTTAGCCATAAAAGCACTAAAAGCCTAGAGTTCAAGTCACATCAGATGATTTTGCATGATGCATTTACTTTTATCCATACTAAAAATCTTTCCATAGATGAATTTTAGATCAAAAATGATCTGGCCTTTTGCATTTCCTATTGCATTTCTATTGCAAGTCCTATTGCATTTCATCCATTCCCCATGAATGGAGAGATACTGTGAGAAGGACTAGGTCAGCGTGGGGAAGTACCTTAAAGAAATAACAAAAAAATAAATAAGAAAAAGATTTAAGAAACAAAGAAGGAAAGGACAGAGTAAAGCAGTTGAAGGTATAACAAGACAGAGAGGTTGAGGTTTTGTGTTGTCCCTTCCAGGAAAGCAATTTAAGCAAATCCGTTTGTTCTTATTACAGTGCAGGAGTGTTTCCATGCTAGTCTGGTTTCTCATCTTAACCCTCTGTCCTCATTTGTTTTATATTTCTTGTATCTGAATCCTCACAGCACTGACCTCTGAGAAATGATTCAAGTTAGGCTAAATGGAAACATATAGCAGATAGTTTCCATTTAGCACGTGATTAAAGTCACATGAGCTAGCTCCTAATTCTGTTTTGTGCTGAGAGGAATAAATTAATTCTGCAATTAAATTCTGCCCAAGACAAATGGATTGTAGAGAACTCCCAGGGCATATGGATTAAACCACTGCCTGCTAAGTTACACCAGTGTTGAGCAGAACTTAATCTAAATGGTCCAGGAAAAGTCCAAGGCACTTTCCATATGACTTTCTGCAGGGCTACTTGTAGGAGAGACTACAAGAATCAATATGATTGCTACAGGGGCTTTACTTCTTTTGTTTAATAAGGAATAATTATTTTATTTTATTTTTTATTTTATTGAAAATTAAAACCTGTTTAGTTCACTGTTTTCTTGCAGTTTATTTTGCATGGAAGTATTCATTAGCAATATCTCCTACAAAACCAACCCCTGTTTGGACTAGTCTGGACTTGATTGGATTCTAGGGGCAGACCATCAGGGCATCTTTTGCTCAAATTGGCAATATGACCACCCCTTCCTAATCTCTGGACTGAAGCTTTGCTTTGATACCAAGAAGAAATGAAAGGAACCCTGCATACAGTGGATGGTCCAACTCATTTTTCCCATGTAGTCAAGAGGAGAATTTTCAACAACAAGAACAAAAATCAAATTATGCCAAACAAAATCATTAGTTAAACAGAATGGGATAGTTTCTTGATGCTGATATTGACAATGTGAAAAAAAAAATAAATAAATAAAATAAAAAAAATTATTTATTTATTTTTGGTGGAGTGACCCAGTGAAAAAAACAACAGGGTTTTGGCCTGCTGTAACACAGGAGTGAAGTACATAATTGTTTGCAGAGTTTTGAAGGATATATAAATCAATTAGAAAATTACCATCTCTGTATGTCTGATAATTTTCAAGAGGGTCTGAATAAGTTGTTGCAGTCACACTAAAATAAGGAGTTTGGAAAACAAAACAAAATTGAAAATGCAAAGCCTCCACCAAAACTTTGAAATAAGACAGGCTGGAATCTGTGGCCTGTCCCACTTCCCCTGGTACTTAGAAATAAAGATGCCAGTAATACCCACTCATACAAATAGTAAAGGTAGTTGATGGATCTCATTGTATTTCCATCCTCTGGAATACCTATAACTATGCAGAATGTTAGAGACATCTTGGTTTTCCTTTCATTTCACACATAAAAATATCAAGCTTTGCTTGGAGAGAGGTGTAACAGAACTTAAATATCTTAGCTAAATGGAAAGATAAAGTGTCTGCAGTCATAGATTGGCAAAGACCACTGAAAGCACTTTGCTTTGCAAATTCAGTGCAGACACATCCTAACCATATTAATCACATTTGCTTTGGAGTGGAAGACAGATTTGGGAATATTAAAGCAAATACCAGAGCCAGGTCTTGGGGTAATTTTGTCTTTTTTTTTTTTTTTTTTTTTTTTTTTAATTATTATTTTTCCAATATGAAGCAGTGTAGCATTTTCCCACTATCAAAAATGTACTTCATTATGTGACAGATTTTGTCCTGGAGGTAGGTACTTCAGTGCCTTTGTAGCTTAGAAGTACTGTTAGAAGTCCTATAGAGGCTGATGTCCTTGTTACTTTGTCTTTACCTTCTGCTTTAAGGAACAAGTTTTCTCATCCCCACCTTACTAGTTATCAGCATTATTCCTGGAAATGCACTCCTACCACTGAAAAAAAAAAAAATATATATATATATATCTACTTATTTCCTGGTGTTTTATTTATTGATCTATCTATCTATTTATTTATTTTCCCCAGTTAGATTCAGTACATTTTAATTCAGCTAAAACCTAAACCTGAAGATAAGAATTAAAAGAATACTCTATCTGCCCAGGCCAACTCACTGGTTCATACAGCTCATTTTTGGTCCTGGAAATCAACATAATAGGACAGTGTTTGGGAAAAGCATGCATGCCTGGCTGAGCTCTTCAGCTCATGGCCCTTGCTCTATTCCCCTAGCATCTCTTTGTGTTGGGGATGTTAGGATATACTTTCCTATGCCTTATAGACACGTCATCCAGGAATTTACCCCAATACATTTTTGAAACTTTGTTGTTCTTCTGTTTTAAGGAACATTTCCTTAAAAATAAAAATAAAAAATGAATGCTATTTTTTAAAAAATGTTTTGATAGCTCCTTAATTTCTATAATTGTGAAGCAAGAAGGGCTAGGCTTGCTGTTTTATTTTTGAGTTGTGGCATTCAACTTTGGCTTCTACAATGGTATTTTTTTATAAGCTCCCTGGCTCCCTCATAGTTTTTTTTGTTTGTTTGTTTTGTTTTGTTTTGTTTTGTTTTTGTTTTTTCCATCCTTGAGGTATATGTTTTCTTTAGTTGGTTATCATTTATGCAGTTCATTTTCTGAAATTGAGCAGCTGCATGCTAAATTTATTTGGCATATTCTCTCCTGCTCTAATGTTAAACTTAATGTTGAACCTTACAGAAGGAATTAGCTCCTATAGCTCCTAATTTTGTTATAAAGACCTCAGAGTTATTCTGCTAAGCTTATTCTGTGGGATCTTCTGATTGGCATGGTTGTTGCTGATCCATAGCTTCTGCTTTCTTGAAGTCATGCTTTTTCTAGAGTCAGAGATACCATAAGGAATGAAATTTGTAATTTTTTATTGCAAAACTTAGTGGCTGCTCTCATAAACATGATTTTGATCTGCTTTGCAGTGGCACAGTTACTGTTGCTTCATAGCTTTTACCTTTCCAAGCCACAAAATAACCTTAATTCCAGGCATGGAGAGCGTCCAGCAGTACCCTAAATAATGACATCCTCATTATTGCATTGAGGAACCTAAATATGTTGTCCCCCAAAATAGTCTGGGGGATAGTCTTCCAAAATAGTCTTCCAAATAAGTGGTTTTGAGATAACTTTAGTGATAAAGATAACTTGTGCATACAACAGAATGAATACAGTTACTTAATACTGGTATTTAATGAAAAACTAGACAATTCTGTAAATAATTTTAAATAGAGAAAATGTTACTGAAATTCCTAGCAGTTTTTAGATATCAAGAAAGATTGCCAGACTTTTTACATGTGTATCTTTCCCTCTTGCTGGAAGGAAACAGAGGTCTCAGTGTACCTGCTGGAGAGAAGTTCAACATAGTGTGAGTTGAGAACAGATGAATATTTTTCCAGATGAGAGCTGTTTTTTCATTGTCTAATCACCATTACTGATTCTTATTAACACAAGTGGCTCTGCTTAATTTGTCACTCTTTCCTTTTCTAGGAAAGATGAATCAATGTTTACCCTATTTTTTTGTGTTTTGTGCTTGTCCACACCAGTGAGACTTTGTTCAGTGGTCAGTTCCATCTAAGGAGCTCTTCATGTTCTTCCATCTCCAAGCCTCAGCCTCCTGGGCTCTATTTATATATCCAGAACCATATTCCTCATTTTCTTTGTTAAAAATCTCATAGCTACAATCCTCAATACACTTGAGGTCCATTATGAAATTAGAGTCTAATTCTCACTGCAGAGCTTCTACTCTACTGAGCTGTAAACATACTGCTTTAGCCATAAACAGTGCTCTTGTGGTGATAATGCACGTAATAGCTTTTCTAAATTTTCAGGTTAACATCTCAAATTGCTGTACCTGAACTATGCTTTTCAGAGATAATCTTTCTTTGATCAAGATCTGCAATACTTTGGTGGCATTGCTGTCACAGGTGATGCCGTGACTCTTCGTCACTTCACATTTCTGCTGCCATGGCACCTGAGCACAGGTCGGGTTTATTCTCCTGCACTCCTGTGAGATGCTGCTCTGCTGCACTGAGACTTGAGCTGCTTTCCCCTGGTTACCATGGGAGCTTCTGCCAGTGCAAGTAATTGCTCCCTGTTCTAGATCTAGGCATCCCTGCCTCAGACAAATGAACTCCTTCTAGTGAGTGTCAGGGATGGCCAGCAGAAAGGACCCTGGCAGTACTGTCCCCTGCATCTTTACCACCGAGCTCAAAGCAAAGGCCTTATAAGACCAACTTCTCCAGGTAATTTTGTTGCTTTTTAGACAGGGCTCTCCTTTGGCAGGCCTGCTGCAGGAGCCTGTGCAGAGATATCTCTAGACCTGCTGCTGGTTTTGCCTCACCTGGTACCAAATGGCTGTGGCTAAAATCAACACTCCTGAGTGGTGAAAGCTTAGAGTGAATTTGCCTTTGGGTTTTTCGGCAGTGGCTGGTTTTCAGATAACAGCAATTTAACTGCTGAGATAGGGAATTATCTTGGCTGAGCCATTACCAATATGGCAAACAGAAGTCTATATGCAGTTAACCCCAGTTATCTTTTCCTGTTCAACGCTCGGTGCTATTGGGCCTGGGAATGCACTGTGCCAAATAATGCTCTAAAAGAACGTGAGCTAACACAATCCCTGACATCCCTGTTGACTTTTCCAGTTGTGCTTGGGGAAGGTAAATTTGCCTAAAGGTGAAGTGAGAGTAAGTCTGTGCAGCCAGGAAGCAAAGCCCCCATCACCGCTGCTATGCTTGCAGGCTGCTAGGTGAGGTTACTGGGAGTGGGCTGGGCCCTCCTGGCCCTTCTGGGCAAGTCCTGGGTATATTCCTGACACAGGAGTGTGCTCCTGAATGTACACGTGTGCACAAAGCAGGGGTCTCATGGCCTGAAACAGAACAAAACTTTGAAACAGAACAAAAATACAACCAGTGACTCCTCAGGAGCCACAACTCCCAGTTCAGAAGCGATGTCACATGTACATTATAAATGTAAATAAAAATAAAAAAGCATTCTATTGCTTTGCCCTTGCTTTTTAGGCAGGGATATGACTCTGCGTGCTGTGCATACCTAAGCACTTTGTAGCTGCTATTGTATTTATCCCTGTCCTATACCTGTTCTGCTGCTCATCTCAGCCACTGCCCTCCTGCACAGCCATGAGTGGGGTTAAGGGGACAAAAGTCCTTCCTATGTCACCCACGAGGCCCTGAGGCAGGACTCCACAATGCAGACAAGTGCCTTGCTCATGCGCAGTCCATATGTCACCTTCTCTAGGTACTGTACCAACCCAGGCTCTGCTGCAGTGACCAAGCCTGGTCTGGGGTGGTTTGACAAAGCATCAAGGGGTTTCTAGATGCTTCTTTTCTTCTTCTTTCCAAGTACACACATGAGGGGAGAAAGGACTCTGTGCTATCAAGGTTGGATTTGAGGATAAATATGGAATGCTTTATAATTGAGGACCAATAAAAAAATCCCTTATCCCTATTAGCTGTTTTTTGTTTGTTTGTTTGTTTGTTTGTTTTTAATTAATTTATTTATCTTTTTATTATTTTATTTTATTTTTTCTATGAAGCACTGGTCTACTGAAAGTATACAAGGACAAAGTTTCCTCCTGCTATGTTCTGTTCTCCCAAACACAGTTCCAATATATTGTTCACATAAAACAAAGACTATTAAAAAAAAAAAAAAAAAAAAAAAAAAAAAAAGCAGACTTTCCAAAAAACAAGATAGCAGCCAGAGGCAACATCCCATGTCACCCACCTCAAGTATGAGTTTTTAGGTCTGAGTCACCTCTTCTCTCCGAAGCTGTGCCTTCTTTCAGTGCCAGGTTTGAGGCATCCACAATTTATTTAGCAAATAAGAGATTTTAGCTCTTAACAAACAAGCCATCCCATATTTACACAGCCAGATGCAACAGCCATCCGACTGAAAGGCTGGAAACTCCTACAGTGAAGGACCTGACCGATGCTTTCAACACACTATTTAAAAACAATCCTTATTGTTTTTGTAGCTTTAGGCTATATAGACAAAACATGGCTTGTTAAAAAAAAAAATAGATAAGTAAATAAAGTAAAATATGAATGTGTCTGATGGGACTTAGGCTCTTTCCTTCCCATGCCCATGCTAATGCAGTAAGTCTAGTTTGTTCCAAACTGTGGTCCTCCTTATTCCTATCAGGTTTAATTTCTTTTTCTCTTCTTGCTGTTACTGTACTCAGAAACCTTCAGGTTTGCAGCAGCACGGATGCTTTCCTGAACATATCCAATCATTTGTTTTGTTCATATTAGATATAAATATTATTTATTTTGTCTCCTTCACGTGGCCCAAATCCTGTAGACACCCTATAAGAAGTCTTGATAAGACAGAAAAAGATAATAAATAAATAAATTAGTAAGTAAGTAATTAAATAAATAAATGTTATCCCTGTTCTGGGATCCAAACAAATGATCAGAGGAAAAGCAGCTTGTGCAGCTCTGTAAATATGAAGACTCACAGATGCCTAGTACAGTGGCTACTTTCAGCTGGCTGGTGGGGAGGCACAATTCCACGTACACAGTCCTAAAAAAATACACGTCTATAAGCATGAACCATTCTCTGGTCATTTTTGTCTATTCCATCAGGTGTTCTGAGGTGGGTGCTATATAGTGTGTTTTGTTTTGTTTTGGTTTGGTTTGGTTTGGTTTTAAGTGCTGTGGGGTACTTCAGTAAACTGTTGCTCTGCAGAGCTGTTCTCCTGTCAGTTTATGCTCTTGTAAACCTCCCTCTCAAATGGCGGAGAACAAGCTAAAATTAAAATCATATGTCTTTCCAGTTGTAGCCAGTAAATGAGGATAAAGGCATTCCTGAATCCCATTAGAGGATCCCTGTGGTATTTCAGACATCTTGAGGTTGCTGTCATCAAGCCTGTCCTTACTACAGACCACTCCAGCACTGCAAGAAGCTCACCCTCACGGTTATCCTCACTGCAGCACTAACTGTCCCAGGAGCTGGGCAGTCACAATGAAAGTGAGGGCACTCCCTTGACCCTGCAACCCTGGAAGGACGAGCTGCTGTCCTGTCCCCGATCTGCGCTGGCCCAGTCCTGGAGCCATTTACAAAGCCTGTGGGCATCAGAGTGGGCTTTGTTGGGCTCCTGCTTGAGTAGAGGACTCATCCCCATCCCAGAGGCACCCAGGTGATGGGTGAAATGCATCAGCACAGGAAGAGATGCAAAGGAAGCAGAACACGAGCATGACTTTGGGACAGATCAAGTCAGTGTGAAGCAGAGGAGTAATTAGGCATGGGTTATTGGGCAAGTATGACATTCAACAAAGAGGCAGGAAACGAGGCTTGGTGTCCAGTGGACAGGGACACTTAACGTCACTCAGTTCTCTACTTTAGTCAGAGCCTCTGATTTTTATGCCTTTTCTCAGCCTCTGTAAGCCCTTTTGACTTTCCAAACATGCCAGCACCATCTGACAAATCACCTGCTGTCTCATTTGCTTACTAGCACCAGAGAACAAAAATGGCTTTCATCTGCAAAATGAGGTGTGGCCCAGCAATTGCTTGTGGTTTTTGCAAGGCCAGCATGGGTTTCCCACACACAGAGCCATGCTGCCCCGTGGGACTTGGCATCACACAAGGCAGCCTTGTGCCTCTCAGCCCTCGGGGGCTTGGGTCACCTTAGTTATCAGTTGCTCTATCAACCTTGCTTCTGTGGATCCTCCTCTCAATGTAGGAACATTTGCACCTGCAACCTTGAACATTGCTCTCAGTAGGAAAAAAAAAAAAAGGTTAATTAGTGCAGGTGAATTGTTCCTCCCCCCTCACTTGTGACTGCTTGACCCAGCGGGAGGGATACTCAGCAAGTAGCAGTGTGAATGCAAGTAGCAGAAAGCTATTATTATTACAAAGAAATAAGAATTTTTATTGAAGAATATAATGCCTCCTCCTTATTTTTTCAAGAATTCCAGTGTATATTCTGGAAAAGGAAAATGCTTCTTTCCTTATTATTG
>CM021797.1:74586439-74634254 GCA_011076525.1 Nettapus auritus
GCATGCTCTCCCGACGCTCTTCCGATCCGTCCCTTCCCTCCCCTCCCCTCCCCTCCCCTTCCCTTCCCTTCCCTCCTCTTGTGAAGGCATTTTCTTGCTTCATGCCACTGAAAGTTTCCAGCTAATAATCTTCTGATTACCCACCATTAGAACTAATGGATGCTGCTAAATGGATACAGTAAGACTTTCACCAAATCAAAGCAGCAAAGCAAATGTATGGGTTAGTCCTTCATCCCGTGTTTTGGAAATCCCAAAGAAGGTTACACTGTTGTGAAAAGAAGCCTGCAGGTTTGAGTTCACGAGGAAGGTAAAACCAAGGGCCACAGAAACTCTTGATTACCAACAATACTGAGAAAAGTGACTTGAACTTTAGTGCATGATGATATTATCTTTGGGAATATAAACTGCTTGTAGAAAATGTGCTTCTTGAGGTAGAACTTACAAGTTACCACTCCTCCTTTTTGCATATGTTTTTCAGCCAGATTATAGCAAAAATATTCTTCAGGGAGAAAATTAACTACCTTGCAAGGAATCTTGACCTCTCTGAAGCCATCTCCTACTCCTGGGGAGGTAAAACTAGCACCTTCTGTGGGGCTTTTTTGTCCTTCTGGTGCAAAGCTGGCAAGGTCACCACTAGTAAGCAGGAGAGGGTGGCAAAGATAGATGGGAAAAAGATCCCAAAGGGAAAGAAGAAGAAAAATAGAGGTTTTGAAATACAGGCCACTCCCAAAATAGATGTTCTCATATATTATTTTAACTTCACATTCTGGGATGTGCTGTTTGCATGAAAATGGCTGTTTCACTGTAGCACCTATTTAGCACAGGCACTATTTTCCAAAATATAATTCCTTCTTCAGTTCTGTAGCCTTGCCATGAACTACCAATACCATAGTCCTCTGAGTGCCATTGAGCAGTGTGCTCTGCAGACCATATGATGACATTAAGTCTAAGAAATTAGATGTATGTTAAGCATAATGAGAAGTAGGCTTCAAAAAATAATGATTTTTCATATCCCTGGAAGTGAGAATCTCTAAATCTGAGAAAGGCTTGAATGACATGTATAAAGTGCAAACAGACACACAACAATTCCCAAAAGCTGATGGTATTTGGATGTAAAATTTTCTATTAGAACATCACAGCTGTGGTGAATTCTCAATTCAAGCACAGCATTCAATGCTCTCAAATCTCCTTTGGATGCAAAATCTCGGTCTGGGCCCACCTCTGTTGAGCAGCTCTGGAAAAACCCACTTCAAAGTCGAGCTTGGAGAACCTCATGTCTGTTTCTGCCCTCTGCTGGAAACGAACCTGGTGGCACTCATACAGCCACAGCAAACTGCAAGCACGGTTACTGCCAGAAAAAAAAAATACTTTGCACACCCATGGGCGAGTCCACTTATTTTCTGCTTTTGTGATGCTGAACAATTTCACCTGTAAGACCACTATTTGGGGTGACAGAACTAAAACAGTCTGTGACATTGAAAGTCTGAGGCACACTTGTGAGTCTAGTGAAGGTTTCAAGACAGTGAACCATGGGAACATAATAATAATAATAATAATAATAATAATAATAAAACACGCATGGCCATTTCTGCATTCTGTGGAGTGTAGATTAGTTTCATTTAGTCCTAAATGAGGGGAGGTAGCACATGTGGGTCACAGAAGGGAAAACCTATCCTTTTCTACTGGGATGGGATTCAGGAGACTTATCACGGGCTTAGCTGGTGATGGCCAGATGTGCTCTAAGTCATGATTATCATTGCATTACTATACTGGTGT
The DNA here is from genome assembly GCA_011076525.1 of Nettapus auritus. Taxonomy (NCBI): domain Eukaryota; kingdom Metazoa; phylum Chordata; class Aves; order Anseriformes; family Anatidae; genus Nettapus; species Nettapus auritus. The sequence continues at coordinate 74,588,216 of CM021797.1, forward strand.
GTGGGTATGTTGGTCTGCTTGTGAATGAGAGATAGCTTTCTTTGAGCTGTGGGAAAGAGGGAAGCAAATCTTTTCAGGAAAAAATAGCCATGAGAATGTGGATGAAATTATGTACAATACTACCAAGTCAGACAGCGTAAATGAACAAGACTGTTAAAAAGAGAAGAAACTTTCAGCAAAGTCCTTCAGAGGCACCCCAGGGTGAAGGAATCATCCATAGGTGCAACGCTGCAGGTGTTGGGAACTCTGTGAAGCTCTCTCCTTGTTGTTTTGATTTCCTTTCATGGTGTGCCATGCCCCCAAACAAGTTTCGGAAACATAATACACTTGGAGTGATCCCAGAGCAAGTATTCACTGCAAGAAGAACTGCCCCAATTTAAAGAGCTGCTGTACGAGTGAACAGATGGATTACACTTCCCTATTTAACAACATATCAACTTTATGGTTGTTTACATATACAATATTGTTGTCTTGATAAGAAGGTGGTATGGTAAAAACAGGAGGAAATAGCGTGGTTTTGTATCTGAGAGTCTGAGCTGGTATTAATTAGGAACCTTAGGAATTTTCTATTTATTGTTGTATCCCACCTTGCAGAAACTACAGGTTTTCCCCATTTTGTTGTTAAAAAACAAAACAAAACAAACAACAACAACAACAAAAAAAACTGCAAAAAAACCCTCCACTTAGCCTTTCTTTACTTCTTTGTGCCATGCTCCTCACTCTTCTTTCTATAAGCCCTTGCAGAGACTAATTCCCTTGCAGGGAGAATGAAGAATATCAAAGCAATTAGGAGGTGGGTGGATAATCTTCATGAAGCTTCACAACTGGTGTCACTTAACATCAATCTAAACAGCCTCAGCTTAATTATGCCAGTGCTTCTGGCTTTCTGGTCCGGCCTCAGCTGCATGCTCAGTTCTTGCAGCTGTCTGTAAGTTTAAAACATTTGCAGGAGGCTATAGGTTTCCCAAGCTGGAAGCAGAATGCATGTTCAAGCTGATGTCTGCAATGAGTAGCATAGTGGCAGTAGGCAGCAGGCAGGCTGCTGTTGAGATGACTTATAGGGAAAAAAAAAAAAAAAAAAAAAAAAAAAGAATAAAAACCTTCAAGCCTGACAAAAAACCCACAGTGTATTTTCCAGAACCAAAACCCCAAAACCTCACTGTCTGCACAGTATGACCTTTCCTGCTCTGCAAGCATCACGTATGCAGGGGAGAAGGTGACTCTGACCACTGCTTGCAGAACCCCTCCTGCAGCCCCTGTTGCTGTCCTGGTGGTGATGGGAGGAGGACATGGGATTGAGTCACGCTCCAGGCTGTTTGCAGCTTCAGCCTGGGGCTCAGTGGGGGCCTGGTGTATCACAGCTTCACCTCAAATGCTTCATCAGGGCGGTGATTTTTCCCCTGCTCTCAGGGAGGGAGGAAAGTGGCTGCACTGCTACACCCAGACACAGCTTCAGCACAGCTGATGAACACAAGTTGGGGTCAGCCACAGTTTGCATGGCACGGCAGGGTGCTTCCCCTCTGTCTCCCCACCTCAGGGCACTGAGAGCACACGCTTTTTTCTCGGGTCTGTGCCCAAACCACTGGCCAGCAGTCACTCCCCTTCCCCCAGGCTGGGGAACCTTGCTGCTTCTGCTCTCCATGCAGATGCTACGCCCCAAAAAAACAGTGTTGATGCAAGCATCAGCTTATCCCTGAAGAGGTGACACTGCCTTGATTAACTTCAGCTTACTTCACTTTATCCGGAACAAGCATTTTCCTTGCCAGTTTTTTTTCCCTTCTCTCTCCACTCTTCGTCCCATTCCAAAAAGGACTGGAGAGGGATTCACTTCAGCTGGGCGGGAAAGGGAAGAAAGCAAAACAATTCACAGTGCAGCCAATATTCAACTGAAAGATGACATTGCATTTACCAAGCTGTAAATGCAGATGAAATGCTGCTCTGTTATTAGGAATGGGTGAAGGGAAAGCCAAACTCTGTCCATACCTGTACAGACAACTGCAATTTCGTAAATTTAACATCACTTTGCACTAATGTATGGGGAATGTTTTGCTCAAGGCTAAGAGGCAAAAGGTCTGAAACAGGAGGAAACGGCCCCCACTTCTGCAAAGACCACTTTATCCTGGGCAGGAGCTTCTTGTTTGCCTTGGGGTTAAAAGAAGCCTGGTCTTGCACTGATTAGGATCACACCAAAGCGATCAAGGAAACAGCAATATCGCAACAGATGGAGCTAGGGGAAAGGTGCATGCTACTCATCAGCTGTATGTGAGGTAGCTCTGGAGAAAACTGATCTGCAGTTGCAGTCATAATGAAAAGTCCATTTAATTCTGATTTATACTCAGCTCTGTCTGACCTAAACTTGTCCCTTTTCCTCTTTTTTCAAGTTTACACTATGACAGCACCTGGAAAATCAGAGTAGTTAGCTAGCATTTCAACCAGATCTTTTTCCCTGCTCCTTGGTTCAGATCTACCCTGAGAAAGAAGATACTTGGCTCAAGGTTCATATATTGAGCCGGGACCACCAATCTGAGCTCAGTGCCCAGCATGTGCTTTGAGGCCATCAGAAGGACTTAGGACAATGCGACATCAGCAAAAGCTTTCCCTTCTTGTCCCTAAATTGGGCTAGTTGCTTGTTCCTTCTGCCAGCCTCATCTGACTGCTCCGGGTGCTTTGCAGGGACTGGACAGGTTGGGTGTGTGAGATGCTTCTGTAATGCTGGTTCAAGAAGCATCCCCCTGCCACATTCAGAGGTTGGTGTGCAGATGCAGGCAGACCTAGCTGGCAAGGGCTTGGACAAGCACACAGGACCCAGTGGATGTCTGTGCCACACCAGGTCCAAAGAACACCCTGCCCTGCCTTTGGGCAGGATTCCCTCCTGCCTGTGGGGACAGATCCACCACTGCTCTGCTTCCTGAGTGGCTTTCTTGTCTGTGAAGCAGCATCAGTTCCCTGAAAACTGCACGTGGCTGTGGCTGCAATACCAAGAGTGTGATCCTGTCCCAGGGCTTTGCTGCCTTCACGCTGCGCTCCAGCTGTGCTTTCATGGCAGATGACATCAGCAGCACTCCTCAAGCCCAGCGTATAATATTCTCAAAGCAATACAGAAACTAATTAGTACCAAGTGTGCCCCTAATTTTCTGACACAGCTTGTATCTGCCTTTACTTTTGCAAATTCAGAAACCAAGCCGCCTTCTTTCTCCTCATCCTAAGTGGTCTTGAAGTAAGCAACGTTAAATAAACATGCAAGGTTGTATATATTCCCTACAGACTGCATGGGGTTTTTGCAATGTGGATCTCATTAAGATCAAATGGGCTAAGGGAATAGCAAACCTGGCATTGAGTAATAAAATAATCATGATAGTCTTTGTGTAAGCCAAGGCTTTCAGAGGAATTTACCACCAAATTCAACATTCCTAAAAGTGTCCTTTAATTCTGCACACATAACTACAGCTCTTTTGTGATTTCACAATTTATCTCACACTGAATACAAACTACCAGGGGCACCAAAAATCACAAGTTTCCATTAGTGTGACAATCCCACAGATGTTTCATCAAAACACCACAGAATCAATAAGAAGCATTTTCAGAAAGAAAAAAAAAAAAATCAAATCTTAGTTCCTAGGGCACATACTTAAAGATAATCCCTACCAAGACTGCATCCTTTTTAGGACTTAAGTTAGATCCAAAACCATTTGAACCACTCCTAACATAAGTTACCTGTCTCACAGAGGAGTTATACCTTTTTAACACAATAAGAAATGGATTTGTCTGTATTTATTTAATTTTAGCAGAAGTATACCATGGCACTGGGACCCTGAGCTGGCTGCTTATCATCAGAAAATGTGATTTTGCCACCTTTCCTGGAGCACAATGCTCAGTTTTGAACCCCTTTCTGTCCATGAGGGTGGTTCTTGAGCTCTGCAGACAGCTGTAGCACAAGTCCATGCACTGCAGCTTCCATTGCAGCCTTCATAGTGATGTGCAGAAGCCGGCAGAAGTAGTTAATATATTTGCTCCAAAATTCTAATTGATAATGGAAAGAGAAATATCAATTTGGCATGGATAGGGTTTTTTCTTTCTCTCTTTTTTTTTTTTTTTTTTTTTTCCCTCACATAAGTGTATTTCTCTCTCTCATCCTGTGTCCCATTCAGCTGTTTGCTTGAGGCTACACTGAATGAAAGAACATGAATGAAGCTCCAGGAAATGCTTTTTTTTTTTTTTTTTTTTTTTTTTTTCTTCTTTTTTCTTTTTTCCAGAGTTTCTGCTGTTCACAGTGGTGGAAAAAAGCTTAAAAATGTGAGTAAAGTAATTGCTACAGCTTTTGTAGCTGTAGGAAAATAAAAAGAAAAGAAAAAAAGGAGGTCACTACAGGGTGGCAAAAGAGGCTGTTTAGGGTGTGTTCTCCTAAGCGCTGAATCTAGCCATCCTGAGGTTCTCCCTCAGGATCTGGGGGTGTTTGGTAAGTTCAGCAGCAGCTTGGCTTGGGCAACTGACACTTGAAAAAACCTGGGGTGTTGAAAGAAACATCATCTGATGCCTGCTGGAGATGATTACCATTTGCTGCTTTACTCAACATCTAATATCCTTGCCTGTAATCGCTCACAATTAAGAGGGTCCTATGCAGGAGCCTATAGCTTATTCCTACATAGCATACCATGCATAACATGTGGTGTCGGCCTGTAAAGATGCTTTAATTTAGATCATTCAGCCTGAAGACTGTTTTTGTTTGTTTGTTTGTTTGTTTGTTTTGTTTTGTTTTTGTTTTTGTTTTTGTTTTTTCCTTCAGTTTTTAGGAGTTCTTGGTGTTATGATCTGTGGACACACTGTACCATCCAGTTGCAATGCGGCCTCCTATACAAACCGTGATGTATAAGATTGCTTTGCACCCCCTGACATCCAACCCCCACAACACTCACAATGCTCCAAGCCAGCTGCAAATTAGGTGAATTACCTCAAGCTATTAGCTGCAGCAGCATCTCCTTCCAAGCAATTAATGGGGAGAAGGGATGAGATGTTTTCCAGACTCCTGCTGTGAGGTAAGAGTTGGCTTCCTTGGGTGCAGAGACGGCCGGGGAGGCCCCCACCCTTGTGAGGCTGGTCTATATGGAGCAAGGACTCCTGGCCAAGGGAGCAGTCTGTTGCACAATGTACTGCAAGCCACTCAGGAGCTAATAAAGGAAAAAAGGGGGAGGGGATGAGGCTGGGGTTATGCCAGCACCAGAAAAGGTGTTCGCAGCTAGCAGTTTTTGCAGGAGAAGGCACAGGAATGACAGCCCATCATCCAGCACTGGGATCCAGTCATGAGCCACCCACTTCTAGAAAGCTGTTTCAACTCTTAATAGATTTTTGTTTGGTTGGTTGGTTTTTGTTTGTTTGTTTGTTTGTTTTGTTTGTTTGTTTTAAATGTTCCTAGAGTTTTCCATCACAGTGTGAAAGATAATTTACTCCTTTGCTCCACATCCACCTTGAGGTGTACAGACTCTTGGGGTGAGACTTCCATTGGGCCACAATGTCCCAAACTTCTTCACTTGAGTGTGGAAATTAGCATTGAACACTGTGAATTCTGATCCCACGACTGGGGTATTCCTCAACAGAAAGATAAATGAGAGCCCCAAGAACACTGAAGGCTTCCATGTGGGGTGGAGAATGAAAATCTGAAGGAAAATTCCTTCCTCTCTCTCCGTTCTGCTAGCTGTATAAATACGCTTGTCAAAAACACTAGCATATGTTTTAACTATAAAGACACAGGCTGAAATCACATCCCTTGTACCCAGGTCGGTGTATATAATATCTATAAGCTTCAGAAATGTCATGAACCAGCCCCGAGGAGAGTCATCACCTCAGTACCCATTTATGAAATGGTACAGCTGAAGGGGTGGTATGTTGGAGAGGTGGCAGCTCTCACCTGTGGACCCAAAATTGTGGCCTCCTGTCTGGTCACAAGGAAGTCAGCAGCAGTGGTCTAAAGGCCTGAGGTGCACAAAAGCATAAGGCATGGTCAGGGGTTAAGCTGGCAAAAGCAGAGGCAAATGTAGCAAATGTTTCTGTGTACCTGGTGTGCAGTGGGGCCCAAATGTGAAAAATAATTCAGTGCAGACAGGAGTTCAAGCACTTAGATGCACAATCTCTGAAGTCTTATTCTACACATATATTATTTTTATTTCAAAACTACTATTGTATGAAACATTAAAATAGCTGTTACACACACTACATTATCTTAAGTCTCCCATGAATGTAATCAAGCCCTGGGCTATGCTGTATATTAAACTATGGCTCAGCTTACTCTCTCTTCCTTATATTTTTCCATATTTTGCTGATGCTGTGAGTTTCTTTCCTGCCTGGAATCTTCTTATTTTTAATTAAAATAAATAGGTTCAATATATCCTTTCTCAAATAATGCAAACTATCTCAAGAATGCTGGAGCAGCTGTTCTAATTCACTTTCTTCTAAAAATCTTCATTGTAGTTGAAACATTCTTTGACCACTTCTGTGATTCTTGCCTAGTGCTTTCCCCCTTGATTTTGTTCTGTTTCCTTCATTGTTTCCCTCCTCCAAAGCTGTCAGGCAGACTTTTCAAGTATGAGGTTAGGGCACATAAGACATATTGATGTCTTTCAGGGAAGAACTACTCATGGCCACAATCATCACAGAATCACAGAATCACAGAATTTCTAGGTTGGAAGAGACCTCAAGATCATCATTCTGCATTCATTGTGCTGGAGCCCACCTGCAGCACCAAGTACCAGAGGGATCTCCTGCACTGGGAAGTGTCCTTGAGGTGTGATCAGGATGAAGACTTTTCCTCTTGTTAACATACATGTTCACCATCAAAATCACAGAATCACAAAATCATCCAGGATGGAAGAGACCTTCAAAATCACCTAGTCCAAACTCTGACTCAACACTAACAAGTCCTCCACTAAACCATATCACTAAGCTCATCATCTAAACTTCTTTTAAAGACCTCCAGGGATGGTGACTCAACTGCTTCCCTGGGCAGCCCATTCCAATGCCTAACAACCCTTTCAGTAAAGAAGTTTTTCCTAATATCCAACCTAAAAATGCTGCTGACATAGTTATTACAAGTAAACAAAAATAGTCTCCATATTTTCTTCAAATGAAGAGAAATGCTGCAAGGCACCACGGGCAATATATTAATAAAAAACACAGACGCCATTTTGGCAGATACTTTTAATGATTTCATCAGGTATTACTCATGTCCAGTCTCCCATTTCTTTATGATGTAATTAATTCAGTAGTAACATGTATGTCCATACCAGCATCTCCTGGCTCTTGGATCACTGTTTCTGGCAACCCACTGATGTCTGCAAGCAAACTGCAAACCTCCATACCCCAGTTTGAAATCATTGTCAATAGTGCCATGGTCTGTTGGAGGCAAACTATGGACACACCCCAGTGATGTCAAAAAGACACTTGGGCCATCTATCAAAGATAGTAATTAACATTACTCAGTCCTTGCAGATATTGCAGATGATATTTGCAGGTCTCTGCCCTTCTGCCTACCTAAATAATCTTTTGCCTTTTTAATAAGTATAAAGTGAATATAACTATAAAGTTAATATGTAAAATAGTTAAATACCTGCTCACAGCAGAAGTGTGAAATACACAATGGCAAAAGAGAAGTTCTGAGGCCTCACACAGCTCATTTATAGAGCAATACAAAGCTGTGCAATTTAGATAAGAAAGGTTAAACGCAAAACTGAAGACCACAGAAAAATCTCTGGACTGTATGTTGCCACGCAGCCTAAAGTCAGCGAACACTGTTGCTAAAGTTCAGAAGCGGAGCCTGACTTTGCTCAAACATGGGCCTGTTGTCACAGAAATAGTTCATGCTATTTTCAAAGCATAAGCTAAGATGGAAAAAAGTAATTAGGTGTGGCTTGTTGTTTACTAAGCTTTCCTACCAGATTTTGTGCTTGTCTAAAGCTGAATACTAGGCAAAACTCACAGGGACCCTGGATACGTAGGAATCATAAGGCTGAAATAATTGCAGATTACAACATGCTACATTACAGCATGAAAATGCCAAGGATGGAAGCTTTTGAAGCTATCAGCAACATTCAGTTCAGTTGTAATTCTCTGTCACTGAAAGTTTTGTTGGGGAATTTCCTGAGATTTCTGATTAGATGTCATTACGCTAAGGTCTCCAGCAATATACTATAGTTTTAAAGAAATACACAGTCTACTGATGCCTTTTCTTTAAAACAAAAACAATAACAAAAACCCATCACAATGAGACACAGGTCCAAGTTACCAGCCATCTTCACTGAGTGCCTGGCAGGATGTAACCCAGCAAGATCCCCACTCTGTAAAGCCTTGTGGCTTATCCTGTGGACAATGGCAAGCATTGGTCTGGTGATGCTAGCCACAGCTTTGCGGCCATACAGACAGGCAGGAGCTCAGACTCCTGCCTTGAGGCAGCCTGCAGGTTTCCAGACACAGGCACACCTGAACATTTGTAGCCCTTCCCCCTGGACCCAGGTGCTTCCTTCCACTTCTCTGGGATGTGAATTTTCAGCCCAACCACGTCCTCAAAAAGCCCTGCCACAAGAAGCCCCTGTAGGCAAGTACGATCGCGACTTCTCTATTCCTTCTCTCTGAATCAGAGAAATTGCATTTTCCATCCTCTGAGTCCCTCCATCATCTTCATGAGGTCCCTTGGTCCCCCTCACAACACTGGCTTCATCCCTCCTCCTGTGGGGGCTCTTCTGTGCGTCACTGGGCCCAGTGAGTCTGATTTCACCACCCCTCTCATCGACCCCAAGTACTGTGTTTTCTCATACTTTAAAAAGAAATATTTCCCCGTAATATCTGTCCTATTTTCCCATGAAGACAATTTTTTGGGATGAAAATGAAAATTTGTTCCTCACAGCTCATTCTCTACTACAAGTAAGAAAGAGTTGGCTGTTGTATTGTTTGTAATCTGTCTGAATGTTTATGTGCCATTACATCTTCTGTTTTCTAAACTGAGCACCCCTAGTTGTTTGTAGGGTATTTTCTAAGCATTTCATGGTAATATTTTCTAAGCATTTCATGGCTCATGTTCAGCTCCATCTTCCACAAAGTGAAGAGGCCAATGCACATTCCTGTCAAAGACTCCTCAGCTCCAAGCAGGAAATTTGGGTGTATTTTCCCCAAACTGGTCCTGTTTAATTTTAAGTGTCTTCTCTCACTGTGAAAACCTCTTTCAAGCCCTCCCAAAAATGCAAGGCTTGTGACAGTGCAGTTCAACCATTTTTCTCTTCTGAAGATAAAGCTATCACTATTTGCCAAAAAAAGTCTTAAATTGTAAATGGCCTGACTCTTCACAAAAACAGGGAAAACAGAATTTGTAGCTGCCCAGGAAAAAAAAAAAAAAAGCATCAGTTTTTATGGGAGGTAAATATCACTGATGAAGCCATGCCTATCTCTGAAATTCCCTCTGGCTGCAAAAATCCCAGTTTCATGATCCCTTCCCTCTGTCCTTTTCTGAAGGCAAGCAGCTGGTACCAATTAGCCTGGAGGAATGCTCTTCCCCTGAACTGTACAGAAGTAAATGTGCCATATGAAACCTGCAGCCTGCATGAAGACTGGAAAAGAGTATCCTGCAAAAATTATTGAATAATTATGACTAATGGTCCATTTCCTACCTATATGATCTATTCAGAGACATTATCTGTTTCACTTGTTTTTTTTCAGCTTCCCTTTAAAAAATAAAAATAATAATAAAAAAATCATAGAGCACAGAAGCCACTGTACCAACCAAAGAGACAGTGTGTTAGAGTGTTTCTTATTCTGTATTCATAATAGCTGCATAACTACTGTATTCATAATATCTGCAAAATACAGTCTTCCTCACCTCACCAATGGATGTCTAGTGACAAAAGTTGCTTCTTTCCCTGTGTTGCCTCCCAGTTCTTATATCCTTCTTGCCATCTCCCTGTGCCACAGACAAAAATTGTTATGAAAATGGGATTATTAAACTAATTTCAATGTGTTTGGCTTCCAGTCCATTGCTCCTATTTCAGATATACAGAAGGACTTGTGTGGGTGCCATCTGATCTGGTTTTGTGTGAGTATTGGATCAGGTTGTGTAATAAAACCTATGACTTTTAGCAGTAATCTGTGCACTGTCAATCATCAGCAAGGTCATGCTCGGCTAATATATACTTAGCACCAGTGTATCCAAACACACCTGATTTTGAAATAAATAAATAAATAAATAAAATAAGGACAAGGAGTGAGTCATGCCAGATACATATTTAGTATACTTGGGAAAGTACTGAAGAATCAGAAGAAGTCCATTCAGTTACAAGAATTAAATTTTTTTTGCCTCACATGACAATGAAGAAATGAAGATATTTCAGATATAAAGAATAGACTATGTATGGCTACGTTTAGTTTGACATTGGAGAGAGAGAGTCAGCATAAAATGGGAGAACCCTTTTACAAAACTGAAAAAAAAAAAATAAAAAATCTCCATAAACATTGTTTCCAGACTGGAAAAATGTAATGGAAATTTTATATCTGCATGTTCATTTTTCATGTATTATTTCTCATTTTTGAAACAGTTTTCAAAACAGAAGTATACATACCAATTTTAATTGCCAGCAGGCAAAAAAAGCCTACTAAGTCTAAGAATCAAAGAGTAACATAGAGGGGAAAAAAAAAAAAAAAAAAGTGGGAGAGTTTGAAAGGTAGTAAAAATAATAAGAAAAAAAAAAAATGTGTTCAGCCCTTGCAGATGGTAAATTAGCTGAAGATTGTAAATAAGCAATGAGCAAATAAGCTAAAGAACAGCTGAGAAATAGCAATCCTTTCTCCCATTTTCACAAAGCTTTGATTTTTCCCCCTGGAAGCTTCTGCTGACCTGGGAGGCTCCATGCACCTCTCCCTTGCAAGCGACTTGAGCAGGACATCAGAGGTTACACATGAGCATAATAATGCACAAGCTTGTTTTATGCACTGTCATTAGCCTGCTGCTTTGGGAAGCCTGGCTTGGAAAGTCCTGATGAGTGTTTTTCTTTTATCACAAGTAAAACACCCTTCTAACAGAATTGTAATCTAGACATGGGCCAAAGCCCTAAATATACACCAGCTCTAGGAGAGGTAGGCAATTCAATGAGTTTCTCAGTGGTTTCTCAGTGGTTTTCTCAGGGGTTACCCCTGACTGCCATGTGAATGAAGCCACAGGGAGCAGACCGTCTCACCAGACCTTTTGATTTCTATTCTGTGCTGTGGCATTTTGTCAGCAGCTCAAAAATGTATGCAATGTCAGACAAACACTATCAGATCCAAACAACCAATGGTCAGCCTTTTTCCGGAGCAGTTTTGGAAGGAGACCCTAACGCTCAGAACCATTGTCATAATCATCCCCTGGAACCAGAGGACAAAGCTCAGACAAAATTGTTTCCACCAATCTTCTCTTTAAAAGGCTGTTTTGTTGCTGCTGTGACTGTCCACAGCATTTGAACATGGGAGGATGGATGGGGTTTTGAGCCACCTTTCCCTGTATGAAGTCCAGATTCACAGCAATAACAGTTATCTCTTTCAGATCACGGACACTGTAAGTTGCAAAACACTGAGGCATCACTGTCTGATCCTGATACTGTTTCTGTTAACAGAGATTTCACTACCATTTTCTGCAACAGCAACCTCTGCCATGAAATGTGCACATCTCAGATAAATCTGAACATGTGGGATTTATCCCTGATTTGAAGTGCTAAACATTTCTGCACTGACACAGAGCTCATTTCCTCAGACATCACCTACTCCCCCCCCCCCCCCAAAAAAAAAAAAAGAGAGAAGCAAAACAAACATTTTAATTGTATTCAATAATACAATAATTCTTTCTTCAAAACCTGTTTTTTGTTGTTGTTGTTGTTTTTGTTTTCCCCAAGGGCTCATCTCCCTATCTAGAAAACGTCATTATGTGTAAAACATTTTATACTTGAAAACCATTTTATCTTCCTAATAGGAGGTTTGATCACATTAATATTGTCATCAATAGCATATGTGCTATTATTTCAAGATGGAACAGTATTAAGCTGTTTTCTGTGTATGTGGGTGCACATATTTTCCACATGCTTTTTCTCTGAACAAATAAAAGAGCTATAAGACGGTAAGGAAGGTCATCTACCTTCCCAAGGTGTTTTATCTATTTTACCTATGTTATTTTATCTGGTATTTTACTAGACTATTGGTGAACAGATAATGTTGTCTTTTCTCCAAGAATCTATATTTTTATTTCAGTTACACATCCAGCCTTTCAATAAGAAACACAGAAACTATAAGCTAACCTGCACAACCACTGCCAAGAAAGGTTGTGGAACACATGTAACCCTCTGAATACATACACATCAAGGTCAGCAGTTGCACTTAACATCCATGAGACATTCCGCAAAGACATTTAAAGTCATATGTATTCTCATGCTTAGAAGCTAATCTCATTATCAGATTTCTAGGAAATACACAAGCACTTCCTCCAGGCTCCTCCATTCTTAGAAAACAAGTTATTGTTGTCTACTCTTTGGAGTCAGGGGAAAATGACCCTTGCCGTAGATCCAAGAGATAAGGAAGAGGTTCTCCTGGGAGGAAGAATAACTATACAACAGCTGGTCCAACAACAGGAATCTTTAAACATCGTTAGGAGTGAAAACTGAGGCTACCCAAAGTCCAGCTTTGCAAAACAGGAATTAAGAATCAAATGAAAGGAGTGTGACATTCTCCCAGGACCACTCACATCTGTAGCAGAGCAGACAGAAGCAGTCTGTCTGACAAATCGGAGTGATAATAGCAATATCCCAGGCATGTAGGGGCATTGCCTAGCCACTTGCTCCTCCCTTCAAAGTCTCTCAGGGAGGGAGATAGAGGGGACAGGCCAGCCCTGCTGGAAGCTTTTTTTTTTTTTGCCCAGTCTCCTGCCTAGAAAATGAAATACTTATCAATGAGAAAATGAGATGGCTAGTATTATCCTTCCAGTCCCAGCTGTCCAAATAATTCAAGAATATTAGAGATACTACTGAAAATGCTGGCTCATGTTCATCCCTAGCCTAACTTCACCACAGCCAAAGGAGGCAGAGCTGCAGTAGCTGAAACTAATTTATTAGGAACACAGCCAATAAGGTAGGCAGAGCATACTGAGACAGGGATTTCATATTGCTGTCTTTACATTTTAAAAGAACAAATAAATCTATAGGTAGTGAAGGCCAAAAACATTAATGTTAATTAAAATTGCACTCAGACTAGACTGTTGCTTGGGGTGAAATGCCTGTTTGACACCAGCTACACCTTGCTGAGAAGAGCACCAACCCATATTCCTCCTCCAGGAGTGAAACCAAACTGATGGTGCTGGGCTCTGCCTGGCTATCAGGTAATAGACTTAAAATGAATTCTGCTTGTGACTGTGATCTGGCCCATGTTGATGTAAAAAAAAAAAAAAAAAATCAGTTGTGACTCTCCATAATACGCTAACAATAGGGACCTTGTCAGCATGCTCATTCAGTAGCCCCACAGCTAGGAAGCTGTGCCACAAAAAGGAAGAATAAATCACTCCGACCTTGCTTGCTTTCAGGCCTGTGTTCCCTTTCCATTCATGCTTCAGAATAAACAACCACCAAGAAGAAACCAGAGAGGTTTCATTGTGGTGCAACAGGAGCACATCTTGCATTGCAGAGGCTCTGTCCTGCTGCTCTTAAAAAATGTTTTGTGACATTATTCACACTCTGCACAGAAGCTGCACATGACAGTTCAAAGCAATGTATGCTAAGAGATTTACTGCCAGGCTTAGGTGGGAAAAATTGCCCCAGTCCCACTGCCTGGCCTTCTGCTCCATCCACATGCCTGGACTCATAGCCTCCTGGTGCATGATGACAGCAACCCCAAGTGGAAAGCAAAAGCTTTATGTTCTGTTGGCATCTGAATGCCCTGCAAAATCTAGCAAAACCTAGACAAGTGCACGGGGATGGTGGGGCTGTGGCTGCTTTGTGGTTGTTCCTCCAACCCAAAGGGGAAACTCCCAGGAATGACCCACATCTGGCCTCTTGCTTGCTCCACTTCTCCCCTCTACTCTGCTACTTTTGCAGCAGTGCTCACAGCCAAATTGGCCAGCTTTGTCCCGTTATCAAGGGATTATCACAGTGTAAACTTTTTCTTTTTAACAGAAATATTCCAACAACATCCTTTTTGTAAGCTCACATTTCCCTGGCTTCTCTTTCAGACCGACCTGCCCCAGGGAACAGCTCACCCCACAGCCTTTCTCACCCCCTTGAACCTGGAAGATTTTCCCAAAATACTGCCACAACCTGTGCACAGGAAGGATATGCAGTTCTTGTGATAGCAGAGGTGCTGAACGTCCTGGGTCTGAGGTCCTGGGTAGACTTCAGCAGCTGGCCAGCTGGGCATCTGTTTTGAGTCAGCACTTATCTGCTGTCTGATGTTGGGATGCCATTCACGTTCAGTCCAGAAGATGAAAGGAAAAGATGCCACTGGACAAAAATAATATTCTATATGAAATGGAGTTGCCTTTTTCACATACTGCTGATCTGGAAGAGAATGGAGTTTAGTGTGGCAAGAAACATCTGCTTTTAAATGTCAGGTTGAAGGACGGTGCTTCAGTATTTCAGAGAAGAAATGCCACAGGAGGATATGTTTGTATATACAGACTTCATCCCCACTGCATGGTACCACAGGTTTTGGTGATGGGGAAGTTTTTGTTTTGTTTTGTTTTTGTTTTGTTTTGTTTTGTTTTTGGCCATGGATGGAGTTTTGAAAACTCCATTGTGTTGGCAGGAATATCCTGGCTTTGGCAGGCCCAGTGGCTTGACAGGGCAACACATGTGACCTAATTTTACAGACAGCTTTCTGTCCCTTGTTGAAGGGCTTTCAAATGAGTGCACATGAAGAAAATCAGCAGCAGTGGTATGAGTAATCCAGCCAGGAATGCGGCTTGTTATGGGCTTGCAGAGAGTCTGCTCACAGTGGTGTGGGACTCCCCTGCCCAAGGAGGGTTCATGACACTGGTCGTGGTGGTGGTATTGTTCAGTGGGGACCGGAGCAAGGAGTGCAAGGCTGAATGATGCCCTGTTGTCAGGGCTGGCTCCTTCCCCTCATGTCCTGTACCTTCTGTGGAGATGTGTGCTGCAAGGTTGCTTGCTGAGTTGCAACCGTGACCCTAACCTTGTGCCATTTCTTGTGAAATTAAATTTTACTCCGTGCAGTCTCTTCACACTTGGGAAAGGCCCTGCTTATGTTGCATGTCCCAGCCTCCCTACAAGCACATGGAGGCTAGATAGAGTCATTGATCCACAGAACCATGGAATATCCCCAGCTGGAAAGGACCTACGAGGATCATCAGGTGCAGCTCCTGGCTTCACTCTCCACACACCAAGCCAGATACCAACTTGGTCTTGAGATCCAACCTGTCACTGCAGAGAGGATATAGCTTAGGCTGGGCTCTTTTAAGGCACAGACAAGCCCAATCTGAAGAAGAGATGTGAATACAGAAATAGTGTTGCAAGAGGAAAACAGCCAAAGAATAACCCAAAAGTACTCTGCCATATTTTGACAATAGTGTTGTCCAACAGCTTTGTGACTTTCACAGAAATGAGTTTGACATCCACTTTCCTTGTCTTTCAGTCTGTATCCTTGTTGGATATTTCAAGGAGCTGTGGCAAAAGGGTGACAATTAACACCTGTTGCCCTGATGAGAGTGGTGGTTTGTTGTCTACAAGTTATATTGGCCACAGATTTTTGGTACACATTGTTTGGTGCTCCCCATGGAGTTGGCTGAGACTGAGTAGTTGCCTCAGTGTGAGCCCCATTTTATTTTCTCTCTATCTTTTTAGAACAAATTTTGATGTTTGTTGCTAACATTCATACTAGAGTTGGGGTTCAGTCTTTGGGAGACTGTAGCTATGATAGGGGATAGACACGTATAAAATGATTTACTGCATTGACTGCATTTACATGCAGTCAATGTGTGCATCTTGCACACATTGACTTTGGCACATTTTAGATATATATATATATATTTTTCAAATTCTCAGTTTCCTTGTAGAAACATAGATTCAGAAATAGACCCTCCAGGTTAGAAATGCCCAAATTATGTTATCTGCACCCACCATATAAAACAATCGTCAGGTGTTTCAAAACCAGATATTTAACAGGTATTTATTAACTTTTAAGCTGAGGGTTTCTAGGTATCATTAGGTTGTGGAAGGAATAGAAAACATCTTAGCTCAGGGTTCTCTTTTTCAGAAACTACTATATCACAAAGAAGTACTTATATTATCCCCATGGCTATTTCCAACAAGAGTGCTTGCAATACTTCAATCTTTGTGTCCTTAATGTTCTAAGACCCAGATAGAAATTAGTGTTTCCATAAGACGTGTAAAATTTGTGACTAGTCATTCATTTAATAAAGCTCGAATCCATATTTGGCATTTGGTTTCATGTGGCTTTCTGAAATGGTCCATCGGGCTGATCTGCGTGTTTTTCCTGGTATTTGTTTTAATCCCTTCTGAGATCTTGAATTCTTCATTGCCATTAAATTAATATTCAGAACTTTTCTGTGCTTATTAATAAGCTCTGGGAACAAGAAGGGAGTAAGTTGTCTACAATGAGAATTTGAAGACCAATGTCCAAATGGCTCCCTGACATGTTTTTAGGCTTGGGGTTCCCAGCTGTTTTGAGATTAAAGCTGTATCTAGGATTAGTATGAGATATATGGATTGATTTGATACTGTGAGAAACAAAAATCCTGTCTCATGAGTATCACAATTAAAGACCATTTAAATTAAATAAAAGCTGCTTCAGCACTTCTCTTTGGTTCTTTTTATACATCTTTAAATTAATGCTGGGCTTGGTAGCTGACAGTCAGGGTCAGAAATCAAAGCAAAATATTGAGCTGGATTTGGAAGCACAGAAGGCATCATTAGGCTGAATTAAAGAATGGGACAAGAGCTGGTCCTCTTACTACTTTCAGCCCACAAAGCATCTGCAGATCAAGAGGCTCATTTAGCACTTTGGTCATGGTTAAGATAGTATGGTTTTGGGAAAGAGTGGAGAGAATCACAAAATAAACACTATACATGGGCATTACAGCAAATGGAGTTAGAAATATGGGTAGGATTCATACAACAGTGATCATCACCAGCACAAATTTAGGATATCAGAGGCCCATCTCAAGGTATGCTTTGAGCTGCAGGTGACCATGACCCCAGCCTCATCCCAGCTCTTGGGAAGGCATGGGTCTCTGGTATAACCAAATCCCACTCCCAAAAAGGGCTGCCCAGCAGAGCCCCCAGCCATCCCTCCCTAGGCCACAGGCACCAGAAGGGAGCTGGGAAGAGGCTAGTGGGAGGCTGGCGAGCACTCAGGGTTAGGGTTCAGAGTAGGAGAACACAATAAACAAAGTCATCAGGCAAGGTGCAAGTATGGCCACAAGCTCAACCTCATCCCTTTGCATATTCTAATTTTGTCTTTTGTTACCACTCACGTTCTCCCTTCCCTTTTCCTAACAGATTATCACCAATAATCCAGTACAGACCCTGAGATCAAGCCTCACCCACCCCACAAACCTTATCTAAAAATAAGCAGCAAGCCATGCAAGGTTCTAACTTAGGCTGCTAGGCTTTTCTTAGTATTTCTTTTTTTTCTCTTCCTATTTTTTTTTTTTTCTCTTAGCCTAAACTTCAAACTTAATCACAGCCCTTGTTTTAGCAACACTGTCAGATCTGGTCTGGTGACCTCTGTGAAACTCAGACCTCAACATCATTCAGTGTTGAGGATTTTTAGAAACTGAAACTGTAGTTCAGTGACATGAAAGCAGAACTTCACAGTTCCTCCCTGGTTTCTCCTTTCAAGTACTGTGATAATAATACCGCTAACAATACTCTAAATCTGGACCGTGATCTATTGACACCTACGAGCTTAATCTTAAAATAGCTTGGATATAATAGTAATACTATCTTTCAATATAGCTGTTGTCCTATTTTGAATTTATTTCTCTACTCAGTTATTTACCTGAACCAACACCAAACGAAGCCATGCAACACCCATGAAACCCAGATTTAAAAGTGGTTGTGGGACCAGGCATTACAGCTACCAAAGTAAAATTAACTGGCAACTGTAAGTCATGTTTTTTGCTTTAACCTTTTAGTGTTCCCTTCTTGATCCTAGCCCCAGTATGTATATCAAAGACAAAAAAGTAACTTCCAGTAGCCAAAATGCTCCTGTTGCTTTATCCCAAAGCCTGAAGCCTAATCATAACCCCAGTCTTAGCTTACACACCACTAAACATTGAATACCTAAAAGTAGCCCTGTAACCAATGCCTCTTTCCCCTCAGCTTCATTTGGAAACTTGTTCTGAATATCCTCATCAGAGGTCATCATTCATTTCTGGCTAGCTAAATCTTGCCTGGATGCTTGGTCATTGTCCTCTAATACCAGCAATTTTCTGAATCAGAAACTGTGGACCCAGGTTGATGTCAGCTCTGAGCACAAGGTGCTGATCCATTCTGAATTCCCCAGTTCTCTGTACCTCTAGTTTTTCATGATCTCCCTAACCCCTACGCGTAACTCCAGGGAATTACAATACAATATGAAACCCAAAAAATTAATATACACTTAACACACTTTCAAGCAATAGCCCCAAATGCAATCTTCTCTGACATCCTTCCTTCCCTTATATCCCATCCATATTTCTCAGGCTGATCCCTCATCAGAGCTACAACCCCTGTTCTAGTTTCAGCATTAATATTAGGTCTCTGACCCCTGTGAAAATTTCACCTTAACATTCCCAATTTGCAAAAAGAAAAAGCATTATCACCACTATGACCATACTGCCCTTTACATCTTCACTGTTTTGTCTCCCTGAAGCCCTAATGCTGATTCCAAATTCTACCCTGATACTAGCCATAGTCCAGCATCACCTATACATGCAAGATATATTTTTGTCTGAGAAAGATAAATAACCGGGTTCTCAACCTTAGCCTCAGAATAAATTTCATTAAATCTAAGAACCCCAAATCCAGAAGAGAAGAACAATATATTTTTGCTCATTTGCTCACTGTGGGAGTAAGTTTTTCTGCCCATACTTGTAGTTTCAATCTTGTTCAATGTCTTGCTTCTCGTGTGACTGGGGCCCCATATAAACATAATAATGTTTATATGAACCATGTAAACCATTTATGTAAACCTTGTTACTCTTTGTGGGTGTTTCCTTACAGCCTTCCTTTGAGCCTGCACAAAGTGAAAAGACAAAGGAAGGCTGAGGCACCCTACTCATCCAGCTGGAACAAAAGGAAAACTCTGCTCATATCAAATAGTTTTTCTGGTAAGAGATATGGAAACCTAAATTGCCCTTAGGTGGATACCACAATACCACAGAGCAAGGCCCTGAGAAGTCCAGCACTCATTTCTGGATTGCTGGTTTTAGACAACTGCCCCTGGGAATCCGTGACTCTGAGAACAAAGGGTTTGATGTACAGCTTTGACATAACTAAACAGACTGGGAATTATTATTTTTGTGATGCATATGACAAATTAAAGTGAAACAAACTGAGGTTTAAAATATATTTTTCAACTTTTCCTGGGGTAGAAAAGGTGTCCTCTTCTCAAATTGTCAACGTGCATACCCACCTAATGCTTTTGTGAATCTGCCACGAATTACTACTACATGGGGAAAAAAAAATATATGCATTTGTCTTGGATCCTAAGAAAAGGTGGTCCTCCAGATTTAAGATCAGGCACTGGAGAGATGATGTAGTCCAGTCACAGGAAATCTCTTTCAAACGTTTCTTCCCCCAGGACAGAAGAAAAATTGCTTCCTTTTCCTATGCCCTTGTCATCCAGAGGTCAGGGAGAAAGTCTAACAAAAGGAAAGCACCCATGGTTTACTTGCATTTACCACACTTAGCATGTTCATGTTTGGATTTGGGCAGAGCAATATGTCTTTTCTAATACCAGTGCTAGAAAGTTCTCTATATTGCCTGGAAAATAACAGAAGCTTTTGCTTAGACAGACTTCTCATTGTGAAGAGTAATTTGTAGAATATTTATACAGTTTTGCTTACTTAACGTGTGAGCTACATGAAGTAAGAAGAGTTTACCCGCTATATTTAACAACAGTAAAAAGGCTGTAATACTGCCTATACCTGTTCAAAAACATATTTTTTAACAGAAATATTGATTAAAGGAAGATTTTCAGTGATGACTGATTAAGAGTTTTGTTCTTTTCTATTTGGAGGTCCTCTTGTAAATCAAGCTCAAGAAATAAGGCCTGTTTGAGTTCTGTGTTTTGAAAAGATAAACTGAAACTTAAAGGAATATTTTAGCAAGTTTACAGCGTTTTGAAAACAGAAACATGAAATTTAATTCTGGATGAGAACTAAGGATTTACTGTTGTGAGTTTCTACATAGACTCATTCATTGTATTGAAACAAAACTTTCCATGGGTCATTCATTTATGTTGGGAAGAGTAGATCTTGTCTTTCCACTTGGGATGAAAATAACATTCCTCAGTGGAAGAGCCTTCCCCTGCTGGCATACTGTATGGGAAACGGTGTTGCAGGTCAGACTGAGGCACAAGAAGGACATGCACAGGTGCTGGAAGCAGGGACATGCAGCCTGGGAAGAGTACAGGGATGCGGTCTGGATGTGCAGGTCAAGAAAGCCAAGTCATGAATGGAACTGAGCTTGGCAAAGGGTGCAAGGAATAGCAAGAAGGGTTTCTATAGGTATGTTGCTCAGAAAAAAAAGCCGAGGAGTGTGTACCCTCTCTGATAAATGAGTAGAGAGAACTGGTAACTACAGACATAGAGAAGGCTGAAGTTCTCAGTGAGTTTTTTGCCTCAGCCTTCACTGCCAGTCAGGCTTCCCACGTCTCTCATTTCCCTGCACCTGTATGTGAGGGCTGAGGGAGAAAAGTCACTCCCACTGTAAGTGAAAAGCAGGTTTGAGAGCACCAGATGGAACTGAACAGGTACAAGTTTTGGGGGCCTGATGCCATGCATCCCAGCATCATGAGGAAACTGGCTAATAGATCAAGCCTCTCTCCATCATACTTGAAAATTTCTGGCAGTCAGGTGAAGTCCCTGGTGACTGGAAAACAGGAAACATCACTCCCATTTTTAACAAGGGTAGAAAGGAGGACCCAGGGAACTACAGACCGGGGAACCTCACCCCTGTGCCTGGCAAGATCATGAAACAGATCCTCCTAGAAGCAATGTCAAGGCACATGCAAGACAAAGAGGTGTTCCAAGACCTACAGCATGGCTTCACCAAGGGTAAATTGCGCCTCACCAGTCTGGTGGCCTTCTATGATAGAGTGACTGCATCAATTGACAAGGGAAGGCCAACTGATGTCATCTACCTGGACTCCTGTAAGGCCTTTGACAAAGTCCCACTTAACATCCCGATCTCCAAACTGGAGAGAGAGGTATTTGAAGGGTGGACTATTCAGTGGATGTGGAATTGGTTTGATGGCCACACCTAGAGAGTTGTAGTCAACAGCTCTATGTACAGGTGGAGGCCAGTGATGAATGGTGTCCATCAGGAGTCTGTCCTGGGGACTGGCACTATTTAATATTTTTATCAATGATGTAGACAGTGGGATTGAGTGCACCCTTGACAAGTTTGCAGGTGACTCCAAGCTGAGTGGTGCAGTTGAAACAACAGAAGGAAGGGATGCCATCAAAAGGGGCCTGGACAAACTTCAGAAGTGGGTCCACATGAACCTAGTGATGTTCAACAAGTCCAAGTGCACCTGGGTTGGGGCAATCCCTCATTGAGACTCATTGAACTCATTGAGAGCTGCCCTGTGAAGAGAGTCTTGGGGGTTCTGGTGGACGAAAAACTCAACATGAGCCAGCAGTTTGTGCTTGAAGCCCAGAAGGCCAACTGCATCCTGGGCTGCATCAACAGAGGGGTGGCCAACAGGGCAAGGGAGGGTCTCTGCTCTGCCCTCATGAGGCCCCATTTGGAGTACTGTATACAGGGTTGAGTCCCTCAGCACAAGAAAGATGTGGACCTGTTGTGGACCTGTGGAGTGGGTCCAGAGGAGGGCCATGAAGTTGATCAGAAAGCTGCAGCACCTCTGCTACAAAGACAGGCTGAGATAGCTGGGGCTGTTCAGTCTGGAGAAGAGAAGGCTCCAGGATCACAGAGTCACAGAATAGTCTAGGTTGGAAGAGACCTCCAAGATCACCGAGTCCAACCTCTGACGTAGCACTAACAAGTCCTCCACTAAACCATATCACTAAGCTCTACTTCTAAATGTCTTTTAAAGACATCAAGGGATGGTGACTCAACAACTTCCCTGGGCAGCCTATTCCAGTGCCTAACAACCCTTTCAGTAAAGAACTTCTTCCTAATATCCAACCTAAACCTCCCCTGGTGTAACTTCATCCCTTTCCCCCTCATCCTGTCACCAGGCATGTGGGAGAATAGACCAACCCCCACCTTGCTACAGCCTCCTTTAAGGTTGTGGAGTGCGATAAGGTCACCCCTGAGCCTTCTCTTTTCCAGGCTGAACAATCCCAGCAGCCTTTCAGTATTTAATGGGGGCTTATAAAAAAGACGGAGAGAAACTTTTTACATGGGCACATAGTGATAGGACAATGGGGAATGGTTTTAAACTAAAAGAGGGGAGATTTAGATTAGATGTTAGGAGGAAATTCTTCACTCAGAGGGCAGTGAGGCACTGGTACAGGTTGCCCAGAGAAGCTGTGGATGCCCCATCCCTGGAAGTGTTCAAGGCCAGGCTGGATGGGGCCCTAGACAGCCTGGTCTGGTGGGAGGTGTCCCTGCCCATAGCACGGGTTTGGAACTGGCTGATCTTTAAGGTCCCTTCCAACCCAAACCATCCTGTGATTCAATGGTTCTAATAAATCTCCCTCCCTTCTGGTTAAGACTGAAAAATGAAGACCTTTAGTTTTACATGCCTATCTGTGAAGCAGAGATCTAAGTTTCTGTGCAACCCTGGAGGCAGCAGCCTGTTGGACACTGTTCAGCAGACATCTTCCATCCAGGTTGCCAGTGGGTCTGGTGCATGCACAATCTTCACCATGTAGGCTCTTCTCCATCAGCAAAAATTCAGTGTACAGCTCATAGGTATTTAAACAGGAGAAGAGGCAGAAGAATCTCTGTGGTTTTGGACTACATTCTTTACCTCAGTTTATACAATTTTAATATTTTCCTTTAGGAATTATTTTATTTTCATTTCTGGTCTTATTGACAGGGTGACTTCACTATATCACACAACCATTTCAGACAGATTCAGAGAGAAAAAAGATTGCTCTAAAGCACAGTGCTTCCTTTGCACACCTACGTTCAGTTCCTATGTTACAGCCGTGCTGGCATCCAGGGCTGTAGTTCAGCTGATCAGGTATCCACGATTTGTTTGTAACAGTCAAACCTAGTTAAAGAGTAATTCTGCTGCTTGGGTGAATTGCAATACTAAATATTTACTTGTCTTATTTCTCTTTTTGTGTGCATTGTTTATACACATGTGCTCCAAGAAGTTTCAGAGGCTCAATAACACAAAAGGCTTCTTTCAAAAGCCATTGCATTTTCCTTCCTCCTCTCTTCTAACATTATGTTTGTTTAATGCTATCCAGTGCAGCCAGTAGACGTGCAAGCATTACAAAAAGACACTGTTTTTCCAGATTTGAAAGGCTGTTTAGTCATTGCCAGCTTAAAGATACGAGCACATTTGCTAAAAGAAACATCCAGCAAACCAATATATCTTTGTCATTTCAGCTAAGTACTTTATGAGTCAGGCATCTGGTCCTCGCTGGATGCATCTGCATAAGCTCTTTCTTTGTTCAGTGGGCTGAAACAATCTCAAGGCTGTTTGAAAAGGCTGCAGAGCAAGCTCTGTCTTCTCCATCTGGGATGAGAAATTCATGCAGGAGGTGAAGATCCTTTACCTAATGTTATACAACACAAACGACAGGTCATTTCTCTGAGGTAGTCTGTACATATCTCACTAGTTTAAGTTACTATTCTCTCTAAGTAACATAATGGGGAGGAAAAAAAAAAAAAAAAAAAATAAAAAAAAAAAAAAAAAAAAAAGAATGGGAAAAACCTGCAGAAAAGGACTTCATTCAGGAATAAAGCTTTCTTTTCTAAGGATCCCCAGAGTGGTTTCAATGTCAGTGACTTTCCAGTGTTTTCAAGACAGAAACTAACAATGATAAGGATGACAGAGGTACCCCACCAACATTACTGAAAGAACTATTTTGATTCAAAACACTTAGGCTGCATTTATAAACCACTTACTGGGGCCCGATTTCCGTTGCTTTGATGTCAATGTGCTTAGTCTGACACTCAGTGTAAATCAAGTCCCCTTTCAACCCCAGGAAACATGGGGAAGGTGCCAACAGAGGGAAGCTCCTTGTGGGTTTGTTGGGAAGGGTGGCTGCTAAGACCACGACATGTAGAAAACGGGCTTTTGCAGATCTGTGTGGGTGGATGTGGTACAGATAAGTGTCAGTGCAATTTAGCTTTTGGTATTTGAGCTCAAGGAAATCTACGACACGACAATTCAACATTGAAAAGTCTTGTAGCTTGGGAATTGGACCTGGCTTTCCTCAGCAAAAATGCAGATCCTACCTCCAGCCTCAGCTTAGCCACCCCTGCAAACCCTGCTCATGAGTATGCCCAGGTTAACTTTATTAATACCTGCCAAAAATTATCCCCTCACTTACACCTGCCAAAGTGGTCTTCCCCAGGATGACATCAATGGATGATCATTCCTTTCTGTCCCCTGCCATGTCAAAGATTTGGCCTCATCTAAGCCTTAGCTGTAGCCACCCTTATACCACACCATCTCTAACAACTGTAGTACTGTAACTGTTGAATTGAGTACCAGAATGTTCTTGCCCAGGCTACAGGCTTTTCAATGAAGAATCGTACCTGGAACAGGTTTATGTTTGCCTTAAACAATTGCAGCAGTCAACTCCTTGGCATGCTGATCCACTGGGAACAAGCCAGAATCCCATTTCCCTTGGAATGCGGAGTGTGAGAAAGGAAAGTGGCCAGTGGCAGGAGAGACTTTTTAGGGAAGCAAGTGCATAAGCAGACTCCTCCAAATATCAGACATGGGGGAGGTGGACCTTTATTTACAAGCTGACTTGTTTACAAATGTGGAGATGAAAAACAAAGTGGTAATTATTAATTAATTAATTAGTTTATTTATTATTCCTGTTCATTTACATGCACTAATGATGATTGTGCCTTCAGCAGGGCATAAATCCTTTTCCTACCTTTTGTGTCACCACATCCACAGGGGCAGAAACAAAGCTAATGGTTTCACATTTTTGTTATCAGTCTCTGTTGATGGCACAGAAGTACTTGTAATTTTACACTTCAAGGACTGTGCTTAGACTCCAGGCCTCTGACCATAGCGTTTGCCAGGCCTGCCCCTGCTGCAGGAGCTCGGGATCATCTGTCACGTTGCAGCAGTCTCCATTCCAGCCACAAACCTGATCAAAAGCCATGACAAGTGACCACAGCTGTGACCCCCTGCTCTTAAATATGAATTAGTGGCTTTGATGATCAGGAGGTCAGTACAGGCTTTCAGGACAAACTCAGTGGCAGCTAATTGCCTTTCAGCATGTTGAGAGGCTTTGAAAATTAGGCACAGCAGCCAAAACCAGATTCTTCAGGGAACCAATTCAGTGTTCTATTCACCTGTCTTCTTCATATGCCCACGTGTTTGGGTGTGCAATGGCTGTCCCATTCCACACCATTAGGTGACAGATGTATATTTGTTACAGATCAAATATATAAATTGCTTTATTATTTACAAAGGTTCTATGACATTAACAGGTACTGCAACCATAGCAGTTATTTATTAACTATTGACCAGTATATTAACTATACTAAGTATAGAGTACAGTCTATAAACCATATACTTACTATTAACAATTAACTTTGGACTAATATATTAACTATATTAAAAATTATCTATTATCTATCCATTTCTGTCTAGGCTGATACACTGAGCAGATAATCTCCCAACAGGCTTTGGATTCAAATTCTTTAAAACCTCTCACAAATTGCAGCCTTTAATATTGTCCCCTTGCAGCCACCAGGAAAATTACAAGACTGGTGACAGAATAGCTCTAACCACAACAAAACAAAACCTCACGTTTATTATAAATTAAACATTCCATGACCGTTTGGATAGATACACAAAATACCTACACAGAACTTCTACACAAATGTTCCCCATAATAATAAGCTATTCAAAGCTTGTTTCTGGTTTGGGTGCAATCTCTTTAAGTGAGGTATTTTTACAGGAACTTCATTAACCACTCTGATTGTGCTGGATAGTTCAGGTCACTGATGACTAGTGTGGGTGACTTTATTTAAAAGCCTCAGCATTCCCACTGGGAGGGCACCAGCAACAGCAGTGGGTGCAATGACCTGAGAGGGAGGTGTCTCAGGTGGAGGATCTTGGCCTTGTGAGGAAATGGCACTGGGGGACTGAGGGGAGCTGGATCACATGTGTCCAGAGCTATGCTTATTGTCCTGACCTGTGCAGTCTCACTGTTTCATGGTATCTCCCCATATGTCCCTGCTTGTGGCTCCTTATCTTGTACTTCAATCGCTATCTCCTGACTTTGACTATTGCTTTGAGCTTTACCCAGAACCACAAACAGTATGGATATAACCCACAAAGAAGTCTTCAGGGCACGGGCTCTACACAAGTAATTGGTGACAGGAACAGCAGACCAACAACTCGGCTGGCTGCAGACAATTGCCAAACCCTAAAAAATCAGGGTCAGGTAAGAGGACCCCTGGCTCTTGCCTGGCATGCACTGCTGCCCTGTTTTCTCTCCTGAGGGTGGAAGGAAATGCAGGGCAAACAACCAGCCTTTATTCTCTCTGATCACTGGATGATGTACTGACCATAAATATTAAATTCAATGTAAGCATCAGTTGCTTCCTAAGAGAAAAAAAAAAAAAAAAAAAAAAAAAAGCAACAAACAAAAAACTCTACAACACACACAGGTTTTGCACCTACAGGATTATTTCTCGTATTGCCATTGACTATTCCGAGGCTGCAGGCATCACTTAATTCTGGTAGCAGCTCCTGAACAAACTTCTGAAGTAGCAATACATTAACACTTCCTGTACAGCTCGCTAATGACTGAGGGGCTCTGAAGAGAAAACAGTATTTGTTTTTCCTTTTTCTGGCTATGCTTTTTGCCAAGCCTGTGTTCCCAAAGAGGTAGTTAAGCATACTCCAACCAGACAAAGACTCCCAAGAAATGCACACACACATTCACTTCCTGAGGAGCTCTGAATTGCTGTTAGCTCTGTATTTCTGTACAAACACACCTAGTGGCTAAATTAGAGGATATGAGCTCCAGCAAATTACAGCATGCTCAGACACACAGGCCCACTCATCTTCAGTGGGTAGTTTGCTTTGAAGCAGAGCCATGCTTTCTTTCCCTCCTTCATCTGCATTTTCCTTTCCAAATGCCCATTTTCCCTTTCTATTTGTGCCTTGCTCCTCCTTTTCAGCTCCTTGCAGCCCCTCTCACGTTGTTGCCAGGAGCACAGAAACAGATGTCCTGCATTCGGAAAAGTGAAATAAAAAGGTGTCTGACTGTTTCCCTCTCTGCCTTCCCTGGTCCCCTCCATCCCCTTCCTCACTACCTGCAATTCCACATTTGTGGGCAAAGGTCTGCCTGCACCCAGTGCATCCCTTCGTGGCAGTGCTTCCTCTGCTTGGACACGTGCATAGCTAGGGGTATCTGGAGAACCCTCCATCGGCTCTATGTTCACAGTGAAGACAAAACTGAGGCTTTTTTTGAGCCTCCAGTAAAAAAACACAGCTGAAATACAGAAAATGGCAGTGGAAGTCCCATATTTGAGGAGCAGCTGGTGGATGCTATATGGAATCCTTGCTACAGAATACAGGAAAATTATCTGTTTTACATGGTTGTTAGTCAGACTGGCTTTAACAGAAATGCAGTGTCTAAAAATAATAATAATTAAGGAAGTATAATGCAGTCTTTATTTATCTTTCTCTTTTTTGCATTTTTCCGTTGCCAAATGTAAAGTTAGAAAAAGAAATATCATGTATTCTAACTGTGGTAACTTCCGTAGAAACAGCAAACAAATATGTTCTTATTGTAATTTTTTGTAGATTTTCAGTCTGAGGTACAATTTATGTTACATCTTTAGGAGGTTCTCAGCTGTGTGAACACACTAAATGCAGCCAGAGTTGTGCACAGACAATTTTCAATGGAAATAAAATGAGCAGGTGTGGGCAGCACATTTTAGTGAGGGGAAGAGATTTTGTCAAAACTAAAAACGAAGGCATTTTCCCTAGGAATGATTTGAAATGATCTAGCAGGATGGCCTGGTAGCACACTGAGAGCACCAAGAGGAGCCTTGCACCCTTCCAAATGTGACCGCCACCTCCAAGGCTTCCAGCAGCTGAGGTGTGAAGTTAGGGAAGGCACCCCAGTATGACCCCTGGCACAACAGATGTGCACTCCTGCTTGCTGGTCGTGGGGTTTCTGGGTAAGGACTGCCAAATGGTAGCACTTCACATCCAGCTGCCAGCTCCATGCTCATCATACTATAGGTCTGAGTGCTACCATTTACTGAGCTGCAGGCACACACGGGTAAGTGGGCTACGGTGTAAGCACTGCCGTCTGCATCCACTAACGTGTGGCAGGAGCCAAACAGTGAGAAATTAATGACACGATTGAGCAGGATGCAAGTAATTCATTAATCCTGGATCTGCAGCCACAGATCTCCCTCTTGAAAGGTAACCCCTTCCTCACCAGTGTACCTCTGGGTCCAGAGCTCAAAGGGCATCTGCAGGTCTGACAGCTCCTGGAAAACACAGAAACAAGGGAAAATGCAGAAAATCAAAGAATTCGGATGACAGATAATAAACCTCTGCCTTCTATAGATGAAAATAAAAGAGAAGAAACAGAAAAATGAAACAAGCGGATGTCCTCTTCTCACTGACTGTCTCTTTCTGGGGCTACGGTTTCACAGAACCTGTGTCTTTGTCAATCAGATCTGATGATTTATTTTTATTTTTATTTTTATTTTTATTTTTATTTATTTATTTTTTTTTTCATTACTCTAGTGCTCTCGGAAATAGTTATCAAATGAAATTACCTTGTAATCACATAGCGGTCTCACAAACTGCCCATAATGATGGTCTGTTACACATGGGCAGAGGCAGCTCTGCCATGTCACCGTGCCCCATTCAAGCACTTCACCCACAGATGTTTGTACTTTAATCCATCAGTGTTGCATGAAAAAAAGATGTATTTATTTATGTATTTATTTTTTGACAGGAGCTTGTGGCTTTCAATTAAATTAGACTCCCTGGTCACCTTGCACTTCACCATGGCCAGGAACATTGTAGGTGGAACATCTGCTCCACAGAACATCGCATTCTGTCATCATCTCTCATCTCACCGTGCTCACATCATCCCACACCACCCGTGCGAGGAGGGGACGGATCCTCCTTTCCTCAGGAATGGCAGGAACAGGAGCAGGCCACCCTATACAAAAGCCTGGGGAGATTATGGAAAATCTGATGGGATTCTCCCAGGTGCTAGCTGCAGATGAGGATCAGTTTGGGGCTGGGATGCCCTGAGGTGCCCAGCTGGGATGGGGGGTACCTCGGGGTGCTGGTAGCAGGGGTGGTGCAGGGAGGCTACACATCTGCACAGCCCACTTCCACACAGCTGGGCAGGGCACAAAAGAGCCTAGCACAGCTTCTTTGAAGGCAGCTGAAACTGAAAACATGCGCACCAGGCTGGGCTACTCCGAGGTCAGGGGAATGCGCAGGGGAGAGGAGAGGAGAAGAGAAGCGGAGGTTTTCCCCATCCTCTGCCCTGCCCCTCTCCTTGGTTGTCAGTGCGCTTCCCTCCATTATTCAGAAGGATGTATTAAAAGAGGGAAAGGAGAACAAGAACAAAGATGAAAAGCAGTTTTCTCATTTTTTGAAAACTTAAGAGAAGTGGAAGGTTCCATTCTATCATGTCTTGTTTGTTTGTTTGTTTGTTTTTAATATCAGGAAAATGGAATATTTTCCTGAATTCATAGTCCTTTCATAAAAGACTTTCAGAAATATATATATATATACATATATATATATATTGCCAGGCTTTAATATAATCCCAGCTTTCACCACCCATAGCTAAGAGTCTCTCCCACGTGATCCCCAGCATGGAGGATGAGCGCAGGTGAATTACTGATGACCCAGACCCCTGGCAAACCCTGCTCCCTGTTGCACAGCAGGCACAGATAGGACAATAATCTGGAGCAGAGGGTGGCTCTGTGGGAACAGGATGCAGCTCTCTGGGCTGTGCATTGAAGCTAGAAATATGCAGCACCTTTCTGCTGTGCAGGTTAGGGTGGTTAGGCAACTACTCTCCATGCAGCAGGGGAGCAGGAGTACGTCCTGATTGTTCCTTTTAGATGCGGATAAAGCCTGCACTCTAGTGGATTGTGTCTATAGGAAAGCATAACCTATTTATTGATTTTCATGATACTAAGGCAGGCGTCCGGAAATGCTGGGCTCTGGTCTAGCTCCACCTCCTGAGGACTGTCAGGACAGAAGAGCCCAGCAGGCAGGGAGCGCTTGCTGAAGTCCTGCTCCCACCCCAGCCCCGGTTTCCCCAGACAAACTCAGGAAATTTTGTAACTCTGAGGTCCTGGGCCATGTGCTGGGGACTGGTTAGATGTAGATAGCTGTCCATTTTCACACACAAAAAGGCAGTTTTCCACTGATTACTCTGCTAAGGAGTTTCAGGAGTATCATTCATTCTAGCAGAAATATTACACATAATAAGCCAGTCCTGTGGCTATCCTGACTATGAGTAGTTCCTCTCAAGTTTGTGGAGTCTGTCTGATAAAAAACAGATGACAATCTTGTCCACCATGCTCATAGAAACATACCCCTGATTAGGTCCAGGCAAATCACTCATGCTAAAATATTTGTTTGACACTTGCAATTTGCTTGTTATGCAGTTTGAAGCCTCCTTCTGGCAAATTTCCAAACTGAGGTAGCGAGGCTCCCTTTTTGAAGGATCTGGGTGAAAATTGAGGACAGCAACCTAACTCTTTTGGTTGACTCCAAAAAGTTCCCTTGCTGATGGCAGGAGTCACACCTACACTTAATGGTGAACATGTTAATTCTAGAAGAAAACGAGGATTTTACTAACAAGTAAGCATATCTGTGCTTTAGGCTTGTCCTTAAATCCTTTGCCAAATCTGGTCTTAAAATATTTACTAGTACAACGGGGAGTTGGAGACAGTCAAAATGGATTTGTTTTAAAAAATGTGTTTGAAGAAACTGTTATATTGTGTCCCCAGTTCTTACTGCTGCCTAAAACCACAATGCCAGGCCTGAATAACAGGGACCAAGAACTATGTGTTGCACAATTATGTATCATAAGAACAGTTTCCCTGCATGCTCTTAATTTCTATTAAAAAAGTGGGCACGAACAATGCTGTTTCCACAGTTTACAGGTCTCCATGGCAAAGAGAGTTCTAATTCCATTCTCCACTATTTCAACCCAAATCATTTTACCTGGCAGAAGTAAAAGATATTCTTAACAACCAGGGCACTGTTTATTTATGTACTTATTTATTTATTTCATTGTGTGAAGGCACAATTTCCCTCAGTGCATGACAGAGATGATTAATAAATGGCTGATTTTCTCTCCCAACAGCTTTAAAGCCTATGATCTATCCTCAGCTGAATTGAATAGAGTGTCTGCATTCCTGCAGGTTTCATGAAACGTAGCTAGAAGAAAAAAGGTTGACTATTGCCTTTTTTAAAGGAAAAGGTGCAACTCAGTTTTGTCTCACTCTTGGACAGAGGGGAGTCATCAGCAAAGAGCCATTCTGAGCATCCCACATGCCCAGAAAAATGAAGCAGAAATCACATTTTATTAGTGTAATTGATTCTCATGCATTTTACAAGGCTTATGCTTAGATTCAGGCTTCCCTGCAGACAAATCAGGCAAAACACTTGTCTCGCATTTGGATGCTGGTATTCCACATGGCAGGAGCTGCATGGTAGTTCTGATAGAATGTAGCCAAAAGGCAAAATTTGCAAAACAGAAATTGCCTGAAATGGAAGCTACTGGAGGTTAGCTCCATTGCTTATGAGCTATTTCATCTTGCCTGAGAATGTAGATTCTGTACCTGATAAAGTAGAAGGTTAAAACCTGAGACGAGTTAGAGATGGCTGGAAATAAAAATACAGGTACTGAGGTCAACATGAGTTGCAGGAGATTATGACACACAAAGTGTACTGCTCCTCCTCCAACTGGGCTTCCCCTTAGGGCTTTCATGGTTTTCAAACTACTTCTATTATGAAGCTCTCTGCTGGTGTAGCAGAAAGTCTTAAATTCTTCCAAGCTCCGAGGACCTTGATCGCTATCCAAAATTTGCACTTGAGATGTCATCATCTTGCTTTGTGATATATAAACAATTGTATTGTGTCAGCACTGATAATTAGGATGATGAGAGACTTGCATTTAAATTTGTCAGGTCTCAATATTACCTACTTCTGAAAAGAAAAAATGAAAAGTAGCAGAAATGTAATTGCAGGCAGCGTTTAACAAATAAGATGTTGCCCTGAGTACTTAAGTCATTCTCCGACTAAATACAGCAGCCTGTCTTTCTTAATGATCTGGCCTCTTCTATTTAACAGAATTTGAATGTTCGTTTGTTGTTGTAACCTGACCTTCCTAGTATTAATTTTCTCTCAGCCCCATGGAGCTACAGAAAACCTCGGAGTTGTGCTGCTGACAAGAGCTACTGTGGTCACTGCAGGGAGCCAGGAATTCAAGGAGCAAAGTCGATGTAATCTGCTTGTATCTGGCTCAGTGCAATTTCCAGTCGCTTTATGCAAAGCCAGTGGTTGTTTGCAATTCATCAACTGCAAAAACAGGACTGAGAGGCACAGGCAGGTCAGTGTCCCAAACAAGACAGTCTGTGTTTTAAATTAGAAGGGTTGAGTCCACTATCAGTCTTGCTCCAGGTTCTGACTCAACCGATAGCAGTCAGCCACTGCTACACGTTTTCCCAAATTCTGAATGGCTGCTGGTCCCCATCAAGAAAATGTAATGGCTTAAGCAACTCTCTAAGACTTTTTCCCCTGGATGAATGTTTCCTACCTCTGATCACTTGGCTCAAAATGGGTAATTAGAGATAATTTTTCCAAAGCTGGAAATATTATTCCCTTTCCTCTTCCTTCCATTCCTTGCTGCCAAGTAACTCCAGCCGACACTAAATGACTTGCACATGGTGTACGTGGGCTCTATGAAACACATTGCCAAGTGGCAGGTAGCCTTCAGGTGTAAGGGCCAATTCACCTCCTACCTTCATTCCTCTCATGTCATGACATGGTTCGATAAGGCTGTAAACTCTGGGATCTTCTCCCGTGTGAGGCCTCAACATCAGATCCCAAGGATTCATCAATGGGCCTATAGCATCTTCAAAGAAGAAACACTCCTCTGAGCCCTCTCTGGGGCTGTACACCTTCCAGATTTCAGGACCAGCCAGCATTATTGCTGAGCAGAAGAAGCACCAGGGTGCTAGGCCCTGACTGCAGGAGCCTGGCACATCCTCATGCAGTAATAGCCAGCAGATGCTGAGGCACTCTGACGGGTCCTTTGTGGGGCTGCTTGGAGGCCCTGCCTTGCCTCACCATGAGGCACCGAGCGTGGGCAAGGAAGGTGAGGCCTAGAGAAAGTGGTGAGGGCTGCGAGCACAGGAGCAAGTGGATGGCATGGGAGGCTCCAACTTCTCCCCCTCACACCACCCCGTCCCTACAGGCAGGCTTCAAAATATCAGCAATTCCTCCTGTTGCGATCATTATGCTCTGTGACTTCCCCCTCCACAAGCAAGAGGAAAAGAAGGCACTTGGAAGACACTTGGTACACCCGATTTTCAGCGTAAGTGGGAAATGGGTTCATTTTTTGATTTGGGTATTTCAGCAAAAATTCAGCTTTTCTTTTTTTTTTTTTTTTTTTTAGAAACAAAAGCCAAATGAATTCCGTTTTGTTCAACAGCTGTTTTCTCTCAAGGAAAATTATCTGAAGTTTCCAGTCAGCCTGTGATGTTTGTGGATGATACTATTCAGAAAATTAGTGATGTGGATTAGGAAACCTTACTGATATCATTGCTTATAATTAAGCCAAAGTATCAAGTGAAGCTCTTCCTATCAGGACACTATGAGAGGAGTTTTCTGATTTCTCTCCAATGCATTTTGTCTTATTTGCATGCAGGCTTTAATCTCCACAGGGTAGTCTCTTCCAACCCATGCAAACAATACAGCAAGGCTCTTACATTGGCTGAGACTCCAAGTGTTTCTATAACATATTATAAAATGCTGTTATAATACAAATAAGTGCTTTTCAATGCTGGGACAGTTTCCATCCAGCTGGATGGAGATGTGCTGCTCCAGTTGGAGGCCATCTCCCAGCAATCCCATTTGATGAGGTGGGACTGGCTATGAGGCATGTTTCCAGGATCTTGGTCATGCAACATGAGGACCAGCTACTAATTTCCCTGAGCACAAGCTCACAGTCCCAACGTGGCAGAAGAGGAGGGCTGGAAATGGCGTTTTGTTGTCTGTGACCTTTAACTTCCTTTTTGTTAGTTTTGCAATTTAAAATACAGGCCGTACAAACACACAACCACTGCTCTTGTAACTGTTTTTCTAGCTCTTAAAATATTTGTTTCAAGCACAGAGTAATTTCCCATCAGACGTTGTTTCTAGGAAGATCTTGCTTCACTCTCAAAGCTTTTTATTTTTTATTTTTTCTTCCTAGGGAGAAGAAACAACTTCCCAAAGGGCTTGGGCAAACCTATGGGTGACTTCTGTGCCACTCTGCCCACCTTGCAGTGACTCCTGCAAAGACACAGTGTAGAACAGTCCGTCTCTGGCAAATTGTCAAGTGAGACTTTGCAGATACAAACAAGAAAATAACGAAAACTTGAGAGATATTTAGGAATTTTTGAAGACATGAGAGTGGTGTATCCCAATGCTGTGGTGAAGCAAAACCCCATGTCTTCAGCTGGGAAGAGGACCTGTGTTCAAGCTCAGGGCTGAGCTCCCAAACGGTGCCCATGCCAAGGTATGCAAGCAGGGGCTTAAACTCCTATGGTTTCTGCCTACGGGATGGGAGGAGAAAATTAAATAGATGCTAATGTTGTTGCAGCCATATTTTTTTCTCCTGCTGTGGGTGATATCCTGTCTGGGAGGAAGTGCTCGGTGAAGTTTACACACAAGTTATATAGTTAGAAGAATTGTTTAGTGGTCACAGTTGGGGCCAACTGGAGGTACTCAGCAGCTCCCCAAACGAGCCCTCCACTTCCTCTCACTGCTCTCTCTGAGCTGCACACAAGCCGCAGTGTGCAGCCGAGGGGGGAGGAGGAGGAGAAAGAGATAATCAGACGCACATGTAGGCATTAACTACAGATCTGCTGAACCTTTTTGTCTGCAGCAGGACGGGGAGACTGCCTGGCTGGAGGAGAGGGATGAGAAAAACCTCAGCCTAAGGACTTGCCCTCTTTATAGGCACAGCAGAGTGGTGCAATCTGCTGCCAGGGTGGCAGGAAAACCCAGCGCCAGCGGATGGGTAGCTGGGCACTTATGAGGGCATTTTGTATCATTCATTTTCTGTGAAGAAGATAGCTTTTCTGATTGCTCAGTGACAGCATTGCAAAGTAGTTTCCAGCCCAGCCTAATAGGATGTTTAAACTTCATGTGTATTTTTCTTGGTATTCTTTTTTTTTTATTATTTCTTTTATTTTCTTACCTGTACATGTAGCCAAGTGCACTGGTTAACTGGTGAGACATCAAGAGACCCAGCAGAGGTCAGCAACTGGGACAAAGCTAGTTCCCTTCCTTTTGGTTCTCATCTAAAAGTAAAATCTCTGGACAGGGACTTTCTACCAACTTGTGCAGGTAGAGCTTGACACAGCTCAGATTTCCAGCAGATAATGTCACCGGGGGTTTATGCCCATAGTATAAACAATTGTTTTTAATTTCTCCTTCTCTACTTGCAGAGGTGAGCAAAGGCAAAGTGACTCCTTCCTCTCTCAGAGGAAAGGCTTGGACAGGCACTGGTGATCACCAATGGGAACACTAAACACATCTCAGTCTCTTCCAGCAGAGAATGGTATTTGGTAACTTTGTTCACCAGTAGGTATTTGAATACCACTTTCCTAAGTATTTTGATACTGGTCCATCTGCTAAAGGAATATTTCTCCCACTTGCTTTTTGCCTTTCTTTTTTAGTATAGAACATCTGTGTCTTCTTTCTTGACATAGTTACTTCTTCTCTCTCTCTCTTTTTTTTTTTTTTTTTTTCCCTGCAAAGTAAATTGATGAATGAAATGTGTGCTTTGTTCCTGAGTTTGCTCCTCTGCTGTCCAAAAGCTTTGCAGACACCTTATCACACATACAGCAAATAACCCCAGATTCTCACACACACACAAAAATGCAGGCACGTGCACATGTACACACACACAAAATCATTACAGTTCCCTTCATCTGAACATAGCGTCTCATCTTGGACTTCAGTTTCAACCAAGTGACCTGATGAACTGTAGATTACCTGAGTCAGACAGCTTGTCTGACCAACTGCAAATAATTTTCCCGTTACTGAGAATGCCCTTGGGCCTGTGTCTTCTCACAGAATAAAACTGCTTCCATCTGCATGAAATTGTTGGTTTTTGACAGATTTCTCCTTTGTACACTATTTAAAGAAGAGCAGTAGATATTCACAGCACCCTGCATTCCTGCATCAACCAGCAGTATACTTCCAAAAAAGTCGAATTGAAAAGTCTTAAAGTCTTCATAAAGTATTAAATTACAAAAAGAAAAAAAAGAAAAAAAAAGAAAAAAAAAAAAAAAAAAGGCAAGCATGTTTTATGCTTTCTTCCCTTAAATTGAAGCCTGAGGCCAACAGCAAAGAATGGAAAAAAGTCCTCTACCGATTTGTTAAGGCTTTGGGGCATGCTTTTAGATGTTATCTTACCTGGTATTACAGAGGATATGAGGTTGCCCATGGAAACAACAGGGAAAAGGCAGTTCTGATGTGTGCTTCTTTCATTCTCTGTCTGGCTGACCATCTAACCTGGGGAACTCTTCCAGACTGCTCAAGAAACCCAAGGCTAAACCTACTGTACTGTACAGATGAACTGGCCAGTGTTTTCTTTTTGACTAAAGAAATAATCCTTTAGATAATTCTTCTCAGCCCTACCCAGCCCAGCAGGATGAAGTCCTCGTAGCTAAATCAAGAGGTTTTCTTCTCTTTGTAAGCTTTTGTCTTTCACCCTAGTAGGCAAATTTTATGAGCACAAGCACTTCATGGAATGAAATATTGTACAACCTAGAAATATAAATATCTTTTATATTTTTAAATCCTGATAAGAAGTACCATAAATGCAATTTTAACAAGATAACCAGTATTTTGCTTTACATTAATCCCTGAAGCACCTCCCTCTGGGATGGCTTTGGAATTGAAAATGCATTACTGCACAACTCATTAATACCACGTGCTTTACCTCAGTAAAAAGAGCTTCTGTCCTACAAGCCTTTTAGCACAGGGTTCACATCTGGGGAGCAGCAGTAAGAACAGGCCACAACCTACTTTCTGCCTGCCCTCGACAGCAGCCCTTGAAGGGTGTGGAGAGGTGGACATTGCAGCATCAGGTCGGCAGGACACGTCAGGAGAGAGTTTTGTTACATGGGTTCACACATAACCAAGTATTGTTCACTTCAGAAGATAATTGCAAATAATCAGAACTGTTTTGGTAGTAGAACCACTTACTATGAAAGACAAGTTCAAAAATTCCTAGATTTTGAGGGTTGAACAGGATCAAATGATCATCTTTACTGGATTACATCATATAATCATCCATATTTTCATGAGGTAACACTAGCAATAAGACCAACAGCTTACTTTTGGGAAAACAAACAAAGAAAAAACAACAAACATACAAACAAACAAAAACACAACAACAACAAAAATGTATTTTCCAGGAATAAGCCCGTCTTGAATACAGACAACAGCTATCCCACCAGCCTTCATTATTCACCCCTCCACCACAGCCTGCTAACCAAGTGCTTTATTTGTGGATTGTGTTTAAGCTCGCCATACTAGCTAGTCTCCATGTTTAATTCACCTGATAAAATCACAGACACTGAAAGTAGCAGGGGCATTCAGGCTGCCGCAAAGAGGAGTTATATGCCCATTTCATAATTTCCTGCACTAGTTTGGAACGGGTCCTGCAGACACACAGCTGGGTTGTATTTCAGTAATTAAAAGCGCAGGGCATGATTAACATTTACTGGCTCAGAAGCTGATTCCCAGAGGCATCAGCTGCTTGTCTCTGGAAGTAATATCTTCACACACCAGAACACAGTGGGTATGAGGGTATGTGTGTGCTGACTTGTTTTTCTCTTGTGGGTCATCCCAGAGGCCAGATGCTCAGCAGGTTTCTATCAGAAAAGCCAGTGCTAGATTTATCCCTGCACTGTCATGTCTATTTCAAAATAAAGAGATGTTCTGGAACATAACAAATATACATTTTTTTTTCCCTAAACCCAAGCTGCCTCATCTTTTCCACAGAAGCTTGTCACTATTTGACTGATGTTAACCTAAAGCGATCTTTATACAGTTGCCTGTTCCAGCATCACATCAAGTTCTTTTTAACACACACCCCCTTACCCCCCTTTTTTTCCAGATAAAATTGTCCCAGTTGCCAAGTATTTCCTAGCAAATTCAAAAATTCAAATAACCATAAACTTGGGCATTTGTAAATCACAGTTTAGGCAAGGTAGCTCATGGACAGAACAGATTTACAGCACATAAGATGGACAGTGGGATATTTCCTGCCAGATGCAGTTGTTGAGACTCAACAACCTGCTTACTGATTTCAGTAGAGTTTTCTAAGGCCTTGCAACAAGTTCAAGCACTGTAAACTGGTACGAAAGCATCCTTCAGACTTTGAACTTTTGAGACTTTATTTCAGACACTGCTGATTCTGGCACTCTTTATATTAAAAGAATGTTTTGTTTGTAAACACAAGAAAAATACTCAAGGAAGCTCTGATAGTTTGGCTAGAACTGACAAAGTTTAGCTCACATGTTTGTAAGTATTTTCCATTTTTTCCTATTTTTCAGTGGGAAAAAAAAGTTTTAAGATTTGTATAACCAAGCCTATATAGAGACAGGGAGTTTAGTGGTACACTGCTGCCAATTTACTGAAGAGAAAATGTTAAATTAAACCACAATAAGGTTAAGGATTTGTACTAGGTCCTAAGGCAGAGTAGGTTTCCTGCATCCTGATACATTTTCACCCTTTCCTCCTCTGCTCAGCACAGAGTGAGACCCAGCTTGGAATTTTGGTATAACTCAGTCCTGCAGTGGTCTCAGGAATCACACATTGCCTGTCCTTTGGAACAAAGGGGTGCAAATTGAGCTTCTGCTTTGGTGAAGAGTATTGGTAGAGATAATTTTCTCCTATAAAATATCTTGATTGTTGTACCAAAGAGTTGAACATTCTAGAGAAGATTTCAAGAGAATAATGTCAGGTTCCAATCCAATGAGTCAGAAAGGCAAGTTTATGTTTGCCGGCCTTTTGTCTTCCGTGGCTTCTCTTCCTGTTAACCTTTGTCTGTCTTAATCTCCTAAAGACAAACAAACAGAAACCTAAAACTATACCTTTTATTTTTTGTTGTTATTTTCATTTTTCCATAGAAATCTGGAATTTGGATTTGTAAATATAAACTGTAGAGGTTTTTATGGCTCAGAAAACATTCATATACAAGACCCAAAGAGACAACATAACAGTCCTGTATATGGCTCACTATGAGTAAATTCATCAAGATTTCATCACAGCTGGTGAAAGCTTTGACTGTGCATGTAAATTACAAATAAAATAAAATAAAAATTCAAAGGAGGAAAAATATGTTAAAATGGTAATTCTGTGCTTGCTGCACAATGTTGTGCAGATCTCTTGTAATGTAACTCTGATGGTTTGTGTACCTAAATACTTTGTAAGGTATGCCTTTCTTTTTTCTGGTTTTCTGAAGGTCCAATAAATCCCTCTCACAATGATCCTGAATAAGAAAACTGTATCATTGGAAACTCACACCTGCAAATTTGTGAATAAATGCCTGTCAGTACAGATGCAAAATTTCCAAAGCACGTTCTCTGTTTTTTATAGTAAAATTCTTCTTATTACTGCTTAGGATGTTGTGTAGTTATCCAACTATCCAGGTACAATCTAACTATTGGTAGCTCTGTGTTTTTTTTTAATGGTTACTTACTTTATTTCACTAATAATTTGTACACTTCAAAGTAAGCTAATGTGTATGCCTTTTACAAAAAATAATAATAAATTAATCAAATAAATAAATAAATAAAGCCCCAAAGCCTGACATATGGACTAGAGTTCACTTGCAAAGATCAAGCTGCAGAATTCTGCTCCCTTGCTCAGAAGAAGGGCCTCTCTGAGAGTGGGCAACGCCTGATGTGGCTTAGGCAGGGGAAATGTGTGCATGCAAGGACCCTGAAGTCACTGTGTACTTCAAAGCTGTAACTTGAGCTTCCCCAGTGACTCCGCAATAAATCAAACAAACCAGGCTAAGGGAGCACGGGAGGCAGGGCAGGCAAGTGAAAGAGATGGAGAGAAAGAAAACGCTGTGAT
This sequence comes from Nettapus auritus, assembly GCA_011076525.1. Taxonomy (NCBI): domain Eukaryota; kingdom Metazoa; phylum Chordata; class Aves; order Anseriformes; family Anatidae; genus Nettapus; species Nettapus auritus. The sequence goes on from CM021797.1 coordinate 74,628,944, forward strand.
AATGAAACGTCCGTGAGACAAAGTTGTCCTGCTTGGGTCAACAAGTCTAAAGTTATAGCTGCTGACTTGAATGGTGCTTGCTTTCTTCATCCAGAGAACTGCAGCGATAGCAACTTCCACACCCCCAAACACAGGTAATACTCATGGAGCTTAGGAATGATGTGGGCCATGCTGTGTAAACTTCCTTATGTTCTCTTTCTTCCCAATCTAATTCCTTGATGTTTTTTTTTCTTCCTAACACGGACTGCCCTGCATATGGCACATTTCTGAGGGTTTTATATTTTTATGCCACACAAAGACCAGCAGGTAACCTTTTACCAGTGACAATCATCTCAGCCTAGGTCTCTAGAAGTCCTACAGCAGAAATGCCCAATAGAGGAGGAGACAGCAGAAACTAAGCAAGCTATATGAGTTCAGAATTTCATGTACCTCTACCATTTAAGACCAGATCTTGGAGCCCTACTCACCCAGAAGTTGAACTCTGGACTTGGATTTGCAGGAGATCATTGCAACATAAGATATTATAAAAACTTATGTCATACGTTACCCTTCAGTAAGCTTGAGAAGAAAAATATCTATCCCATTACTGAGGAAAGGCTAAGCTCACATATAGTGCAGAGTCAGATCAGTTGCTCAATGGCAACTGAGGCCAAAACATCTGTCTAAAGTTCTGTGTACTTGCAGGTAATTAAATACTCCAGGGAGGCTCCTTACCTTATTGTAGTGAATAGAGCTGGTTGAATTATCTGTTAGGTACTTACATGGTACATAAAAGCACACATGATTGTGTAATGTATTTTGCCTTGCTGTGAGGTTGATAACTGTTTTATCACCATTTAATTCATCTGGGATGACAGTGATATGGGATGGATGGAAGAATTCTGGATCATTTAACTAAAGTTAAATGACAATTTTTGGCTTCAAAAGAAGTCAATCCATTCTTTGAAGCAATGCAGGAAGCTTAAAAGGGAACAGTGATTACTCCAATTTTACTCACAAGACAAGCTGTTGCCCTGCTCACTGGGTATCCCTTAATCTCTACAGTTGTACTTAAAAATGTTTGTAAAACCAATCTCATGACATCATGCAGCCATTTTTTATTCTTTACACATGCAGAAATTGTTTGATTTCCACTTATAAGAATACCCAAGATTGACACTTGTGAGCAAACAAGGTACTCACTGCCAGCTGTTTGTCATACCCATATGAACAAAGTTTATCAATCAGTCAGGAATCAGACTCAACTCAGCTCCCCGTCCATTGAGTAGGCAGCAGCAGACAGAAAGAAGCATTATGGTAGCTCCTAACACTTCTCATGTGATCTGCAAAATGTGATTTTTTCATAAAATTTACATAGTGGGCAACTATTGATGATGAATGGGTTTAAAATAATTCATGCCCTATACATTTTCTGTGAACAAAGTAGGATGAATCTGCTCAATAGTTATTAAATGTCAGCTGCACAGCATAGAGAGGAAAACTGGGCTTTACCAGAATTTTGATACCATTTTCCTTTTCATAGCTTCTCTAGGAGCATTGGCAAAGTACATTTTCCTGAAACAAAAATACTTTAAAGGAGCAAAAATATTCTGGGCTGAGCTCAACTGAAATGAGTTTCTGTGATGTCTTCAGGGTTCATGGTCAATGTCTCCTTGTTCAAGAGATAAGCTAAATTCTCTACAGTAGCCATGACAAGCAGGCTTATTCATTGTGCATTCGTCTTTCCCCTACTAAACCTGACTCTGTATCTCCACACTGTAATATCTCAAATGTAAGGCTACAAGTGAGAAAGTCGACCCATATAAATTTACTCTGTTTTCTGAAAACTGAACCTTGAAGATCGATCATGAAAGGGAATACATGGTTCAAGGGGAACTAGTTTTGCAGAGAAACCAGACCTATAGTATTGGCAGTTCTTTCCAACTGGAATAAATGATGAGAAATGTTTAGTAACTTTAAATTATACAAAATAATAATAATAATAATAATAAGGATGTACAGGAGAGAATGGAGATCACAAATACTCCACTTCTGAGTGTTAGGAAAAAGAAAGATTAAGGAGTGGGCAGGCAGTGAATTATTAAACTATCATTCAGCAAATCTAGACAAGGGAATTAAGAAGGGAAGGAATAAAATTCCTAAGGATTTATTTTACTGAGCATTTCTAACTTAGATGGTTACATCTTTCCTCATAATCTGGGGCAAAGGTTATAGCTGGTCCTCTTCTTTAAATGGCATTGCTGGTGTGTGTTGTTAATCATCTTCTCCAACGCTGTTATAAACCTCAGTAGATCTACATAGCACAGAGATGATTGAAAAATACCAGTAGAACCTGATGGGTAGCCAAAACTTCATCCTTGCCTGCACCAGTACCAGGTGATTATGCAGCTCTAGCCTTGCATAACATCAAGAGAAGCAGGACACAGTGCACTCCCAGGCGACACCCCATGTCATAGAAAGAAAGTGATACGTGAGAGTCCTGCCACCTCATGTGCTCTCATAATCTCAGCTGCTGGCCAAAACATCTGCCCAAGACAAAAGGGGATGGGTGGCTGCAGCCCATTAGCTGCTGGCCTAGAGAAACTGAGAAGTCACTTGTGCTTACACCAGATGTGATGCCTTTTAAAGATCAAAGGGTTTTTTGAGGGGCAGGGGCAAGCCTTTTCCTCTTCCTGTTAGCAAATGACAGTGGAAACTCCCTCCCCAGACATCAAGAACAAAATCTGGAGGCTGTACTAAGGTTTGCAGTGAATGGCCATCAGCCCTCCCCAGCTTCCTTGACTCAGTTGCCTCAGGTTGCTGAGCTATTGTTCAGAGAGAAGGAGGCCTGGAGACCAAATTTTCATAATGGTGACCCCTCTACGCTTCCCCTGATGTGTACTCACTGCCAACAGAGAGTGCCATGTGCACCAGTACTTGTCTGTGCATCTCCATGAACCCAGCACTGATCTTTCCATAGCTGCATCCTCACTTGTCTCTTCTAAATTCAGCAATGACAGTACATTTCTGAAAACATACTCATCCAACTGGCTTCAGAAACCCTGCAAAGAGGTTAATGAATCCTGCCAGTCAGCAGAAATGTGCTGAGACCCCCACAGTGTTAGCAGAGAGACTAATGAGGCTGCAGAGAGTGTCACAGCACGGCTGGGGATGAGTCCTGACAAACCATCATTAAGTGTTTAAGAGGTGACCACCCCAGCCAGTGTCTTTTGCCTCAGTGGAGTTTGCAACCCTGACTTCTCCCCCTCCATCCCACAATGCCAGTAGAAGGAAATTCAAATCACATCCTGAGTATCTTTAGAACAAAATCTGGCATAGTAGTGAAAAACCATTTTTATGCTTTTTTTTTTTTTTTTTTTTTTTTTTTTTTTTAAATAAGACACTGGATTTTGTATTGAATTGGCTGAAACATGCATTCTTTTTTGCTGACTCTAGGCTAAATGCAGTAACTCCCAGCACAGGAAGGGAGATGACAGTCGAGGGTAGTAACTTTTCAAACTTCTGCCCCAGTATTCTTCTATTCTTATTTTAGTGCCTCTAGATCTCACACTTCCCAAATATAATTTTTGTTTCTTTCTTTCCCTTTTAATTTTTTTTTTCCTTAGGTGGGTGCTATATTGCTTTCTTCTCATATGTTCAAATACTGAAAAATGCCAACATGATTTAGAAGCTCCCAGAAATGTTTCTCTGAGCGCACACAGAATAATAGCTGCTAAACAGCTACAATCAATTTTAAAGTTGGTCTGGGACGTTAAGCCACTAGTAACCATTTGAAGAGGATTCCCTGAAATCATATATGTAAAATAATCCGAAGCTTCTGAAGGGATTAGTGAAGAAAGAAGTAACGAGCAACATATGTAATAGTAATGTACGAACTAAATCAGCAGAAGGGAAAGATTATTTGGTCCAATTCCACCATTCATTTCAGGGAATGATTTTTAACTCAGCTTTTTTTTTTTTTTTTTTTTTTTTTTGACGGATGTGTGTGTATAAGGGGTGGGGTAGGGGGAAATTGAGCAAGGAAGCTTGACACTGGTTGTTTTTAGATGCCTGACATTTCGATTAGTTTTTTTGCATGGTAAAGCTAACTCAGGGAATAAAAATACCAAAGTGAAATGCAGAGAGAAATGTTCATTCACCCTTGATTCTGAAGTTCTAAGCATTTTTGATAGTACTGTTTCACTGATTTAAGTGTTATTTTCTTATGCTGCTGAGAGCAGAATTATCTTTGGCAGGTTTACTTGCTTCTTGCTGGTCTGAAGGGAGGAAAGACATGGAATCCTGATGGCTCTTGAACAGGAGACCTTTATTGCCCTATTTCACTACTACATATACTTTCCCATAGCCCCACACACTATCCACGTGCCTGAATCTGTCATACAATTGGTTAGAGACCCTCAGACATGCGCCTCCAGCCAGCCAGCAATTGGCCACTGCCCAAAGCTTTAACACTGTAGCCAATTTACTTTAACTCAACTTTGCTCAAGTTTTTGTTTCTACCACTTGTTTCCTCATTATCTCTAATTCAGGGACATGTGAAACAGTGTGAAGCCACCTGCAAAATATTTTCCCACACTGGTCAAAGCTAAGCTGATGTCTACTTGATAATAATAATAATAAAAAACACATACACACTCAACAAAACAAAACAAAACAAAACAAAAAACACTCTCTCCTGCTGCAGATACTCTTTTTAATGTTCTCAAATACACCTTTTTCAAAAATAAAAAATGTCAAATGTTGAGATTCTTTATGATGTAGAGGAGAAGATAAATGGTTGAAAGAAATAACTTAATCTGAATCTTCATTTTTATTTTAAAGCTAGGAATAAATGTTAAAGCCACCTGTTACTTGATTTAATTTAACATATTACATGATCAATGATCCATGATCAAAGTATAATAGGAACTCATGAACCTAAGCCCTACTTTCAAAAACATTTGTATGGCTCCATTCGATTTAATGTCAATCTACCTTAAGTACTTGGAAAGATAGAGCCACACAGGCTTAAAATTCACTGCCTAGTGTGGAGCAAGTTTCTAATTTTTGAAGAACTGTGACTCTAAATAGTGAGGTGGTCCAAAGACCTTTAATGATTTTCAACTCTGGGGTCTGACTTATGTGTGAGGATGTCTAGAATAGCTCCCATTAAAAAAAAAAAAAAAAAAAAAAAAAAAAAAAAAACAGCTGCTTATGAAGCAGTTGCTGCTCCACCACAGTGCACAGCCCAGAAGGTAAATCAGCACAGGTTTCCTCTTGCTTTAAAGCTGCGTGCTGCCATGGGTAGTGCAGCTGCTCGCACAAGCAGCTG
>CM021797.1:74634654-74667537 GCA_011076525.1 Nettapus auritus
TTTTTTTTTTTTTTTTTTTTTTTTTTTTTTTTTTTTTTCTGAAGTGCCATATTCCTGCCTAGCTCCAAATTTCTACAGACCGTGTTTTGTCTTACGCAGCTTTAGATATTCAATGCGGTAACAGACTTAATATTGAACATTAACAAAGACAAGAAACAGCTACCCATTTGATTCTGTTTCAGCCCACTCTGTTAATTTATTGCAAAAATGTACCACAGCATCATGGCTCCCCCAGTGAAAAATGCACTGTTCAAAACCTTCTGTGGAGAAGCAGGCCTCCTCAAAAGTCTTTCAATGGGAAGTATATAATCACTCATTCTCATACTGGGCAACGATTTTGCTTTTAGTCTTTGATCCTATTGTCCTCAGCTAATGAGAAGTAACTTCGTGTTTGGGAAGGGTGGGAAGGGCTTATGGTTGAAGGAAATAACATTGTCTTGTTTTGCAAAGCTCCATAAAGTTTTAAATCCTTAACAGATTGAAGAGTGGTGACACATGAGTTCAGAAAAAGTTTTGTGTTGTTTTCTGTTTCAACTACTGGGGCTTCCCTTTCCCAGCTTACTTTCAAAAGGATAGATCTGGAGACGTTTTTGTTTGCATGATGAAATTACTGCTAAGCAAAGACGTATACACACAAGTAGACACATGCCAGTAGACCTAGTCATCACCATCATATTTGGACTGACATTTGAGAACTGGCCAAGAATTTCCACAGGCAATGACTGTCCTCAGCATGGTCCCAGGAGCCTACAGCACTGGCCTAGACTGGACTGTGTCCCTTCCTTCACCTAGTCTGCTCTAGGCATGCAAGTGTCCCTCCACTCTGCATGTTTCTTAAAGAATTCTTCAGTTTACAGACCTAGTATTGAAAAAACAAACAAACAAACAAACAAAACAGAATACACATAAGCACAGATTTAAGCAAATAATTACTTCTATTCCTACTGGGCTGAGAGAGCATTTGATATCTGAAGATGAATCTAATCATAAAACACGGTGCGATTCACCTGTGTCAGCTTTGGTTGAAGACCAGTACATCTAGCAAAGCCTTGATATCTAAAAGAGATTATGAAGCAGAAAAGGTCAGCAAAGTCTTGACAAGAAGTATTAAACCTGGCACAGGAATGATTGTTTTTATATAAAATAAGGACTAATACCAAGGAAAGGGAATTTATGTCATCAACACTACTTAGGAACACCGAATCTTTCCTATCATTCATCAAGTTACTTGTCTCATGTGCCTGAGAAAGGGAGAGACTCCAACTGTTAGCTTTTGGTATACCAAGTATTTAGATGCTCAGGTCCATACAGATATCTCCTCTGCATAAAAATGAACAGTCTCAGCAGGCTGCACCACCTGGTTATGATGGGCAAAGGCTTTACCATAATGATCTGCCTGAGTTCTCTGGTCAGTTAAAAAGTCAAAATCAAAATGGATAATTTTTCTCTTCCATATCTTTTAATTGTCTTTTCACAGTGTTCAGTTGCTTCATGATACTCAACTTTCTCTTTTCTATTGCAGTGCTTATCCTTCCCTTTACATGCTTCTCCAGCAGTGAGAAGATTTCTGTATCTGTACTTTGATCTTTCTCTCCCTCTCCTTTAAACTCCCCCTGAAACAAACAAAAAACAGAAAAACAACCCACCCTCCCCCCAGATCTGTAAGTTCAAATAAAATACCCAATATGGTCTCATTTTCTTTTGCTTCTCTTTACCAGATTTTTCCTTCTTCAAATTTCTTTCTCAGTTCATAGAATCACAGAATGGTTTGGGTTGGAAGGGACCTTAACACCCAGCTAATTCCACCCCACCACCATGGGCAGGGACACCTTCCACCAGACCAGGCTGCTCAAATCCCCATCCAGCCTGGCCTTCAGCACCTCCAGGGTCAGGACATCCAATTTTTGTTTTCAACCCATTCTTTGAAGTATAAAGGAATAAGGAATACATAATCTTCAGGAAAGACACAACATATCAAAGCCAATTCTTTTGACTCTGGGAACGTATAGTCAACAGAAGTGAAGCAAATAAGCACAAGTTTATGCCTAGAATTTGTTTATAGGATTTGAATTTAGGATAGAAAAGGCTTTTCAGTGGCAAATGATGCAGACCCCCTATGGAACCAGATACATACAAGAAATCTGGCATTTCAAGCCAACATTTCTATGGTGTTATATTTTGATTTTAAAATGTGACTTTGCAAAACTCTCCAGAACTCTTAAAAGGTATCAGGAATGCCTAGCACATATAAAGCAGTTAATCATACTTTTTTCTTCCCCCCCCCCCGGTTTTTTTCCTTACTCAAGATGTTAAAGAAGTCTTCCTGTAAGATGACATCTACCATTTTGTAGTATATTTACACAGCCCTTCCTTTACAAATAAATTTCTAAGTTCCCTAATGACCTGCTGCAGCTATTGCAGTTTTTAAACTCTAGTTTCTTGTTTGCATACACACTCCAAATACTAGCTCAGAAATTTTCTTGGAATGGGTCTCTCTCTCACACCTTGCTGCAGGTACCAGAGCCATGCTTTCTGGGAAGCCCAGGAGCTTCAGGCAGGTGGGTTGGTCTCACCGGTGGCCTCAGGACAATTGTGCCACTCTTGCTTGGTTCCCACTACTGTCAGCGGAGTTATCCATGCATCTCCACAGAGTTGACTATTCCACCTGAGGCTTAAGTTGCCTCCATCTCAGAAGCTGCCAGTCTCAGAAGAGTTACACAAACAGCCTAGGTTTTGACTGCTTACAAAACCCTACTACAAGCTGCACTTTGATTCATCAGTGTAAATTCAAGAGGGTCATTTAAACAGTAAACTCTTGCACAGCATTAAGTCATTGCAAGTAGACAATGTTAAGCTGCTTTAACAGGCATCAAGAAAGCAAGTGCTGTGTGCCTGAGTCTGAGTGATGTCAGCAGATGAAATTACAGAAAAACAACAACAAAAACAATAAAAATAGTTGCCTGAGATATTGGTGGGGCAAGATCATGGTCTCACAAAGAGGGTCTTAAGCTGTTAGTCTTGGAAAATGTATTACACACACCTTTGCTCCAAATATAACTCAAGGAAAAAAAAAAATCAAAATGAAAAATGTGGTCTTCAGAAATTCTGTGTTTGCTTCCAGGTAGCTCAGGGCAATGCCTCAAATTTATTGTCTGGGACTCAGATGTCCTAGGGTAAAGTAGGTAAACAGTCCCAAACTTTGGCTAGCAGTATAGTGTATAGAAGTCCCAGAAATATGCAGGAAACACCATGATAAAAAGCCTACAGGAAAGACATATTTTTAGAAGAAACCATTTTGCATTCTGTTATTATAAGAAGAGGCACTGGGTCTACTATGGGAAAAGAGCCCATAGGATGGGCATAAACACAGATGGATTACCTTCTTGCTGCCTGGGAGAAGGTAAGCAGTCAACTCCCTTTGGAGTTGCTAGGTTACTCTTCCCATTTGCTTCGTTTGGGGTGAGCAAACCATGTGCTCCTCCCCCCTAAGGTAAAGACACCCCTACCACATGTAGCCTTCCTTTTGGTCAGTTCCTGCAATTTAGAAAACAACACTGGCCCATAGAGCATCCCATTTGTGTAGAGATGTGCACAGAAAACACCCTGCCAAACTTTTATGTAAATTCACTTAACCTCCCAGGAGGTTGGGTCTTGCCCCAGCCCTGTCTCATTTCTGGGCATTTCCCTTCTGGACTCCATTTTCTGCTGGAGTGCTTATTTCCCAAGGTGAGCAGAGAAAACACCACCTCTTCTCTCCTGTTTGTAGGAAGGAGTACACAGTGTCTCTTCCCAGCTCCAAATAGGCCATCGCTGATGACCATGTGGGTGAGTAGAGCTGGACATTCACCAATTTTTTTTCCCAGGAATTTAAAAGAAGGTGAGAAATGGCCTTGGGATACTAGCCCCTTGGTTTTGGAACAGGCAGCCAGGGAAGGATAGTGTGTGCATAAGGGAGAGGTGAAAGATTCGTCCCATTCTCAGCAGCAGGGAAGATGGCTGAGGAAATAGTTCATCATTCCGTTCATGGAGGAGGGGTTTGAAGAGAGAACTGAGAATCTCATCAGGGAGCATGGATACACAGGAGGACGAGTGATGAAAGAGCAGAGAGAATTCATTTTCAAATCCTCCTGCCCTACCAGACTACACAGAAAGAGGCAGAGAAGATTTGGTATCAATATAGTGGGTGAGGCAACAAACAGTAGTATCTGCAATGTCAGGTATCCTGTAGGGTGTTTAATGGCCACCAGTGGGAACTCAGGGACAAGTATATGAGCTGTCACTGTGGGAGCATTAGGCATGTGCAGGATTTTTTAAGGACATGTCCCTTAATTGGAGGCTTTGTGCCCTGTCACAAATGCCCACCTTCAGACAGAGACAGAACACCAGCAATAAAATGAACGGTATGTCACCCGTGGGTTTGAAACTGCCAGAGGTTAAGATGTTAAAGAGTATTTCAAAAGCTGTGGGGAAAGGTTGGTGGTGAAACCATCCAAAGTCACAAAATACCAGTGGATTGAAACCTGAGAAGGAAAACTCGCTGCTGATGGTTCAGGAGTGCTTGAATTCGACATTGCTGGAAAAGCAGAGATGTGAACACTGCGAGTGTTACCTCTGATGGAGGGAGGGGAGCACACTTGGGAGGAAAGCGCGCTCTGAGAAATTTTTGGTTTCACTTAGGAGTTTTCATTTTTACAGCTGATAGGCTTGAAAGTTCACGGGACTGGTTTTAATGAAGTGATAAGTGAAAAAAGCCTATGAAAATGAGAAGCGAATGTTAATGTTTTCAGTTGTAGGTGGTGATGTTTTGAAGCTGGAGCCAGGAAAGTTTCCAGAAGTGCTGTGCTTCATAATTAACTGAGGAACTTTAAAACAATATGTACTCTCTAGGATTTCTCACATATTATAGCCATAATTTTCCAATGCTAAGTCTTCATTATATTTTATTTCGCCTCAATGTGATCAATGCAAAGTACAACTGTTACAATAAGAAAATGCCCTAAAGTAAAGGTTAATGGATGAATGACAGGATGATTAGAATTTTTACATTTAATGTAATGTGCTATTAATATATATAATGTGCATGAAAAAGCCTTCAGTAAATGATTGTCTTTTGATGAGTGCAGAAATTTGGTAAAGTTCACTGCAATTTAAGTTTTAGCTTTCACAATATTTACTTTTTTCTTTTTTTTTTTTTTTTTTTTTTTTTTTTCCTGAGAGATAGTACTACATATCAAATGGGATATCTAGTGGTACCCAGAGAAGGAGAAAACTGGGGATGAAAATGCATAAAATGAAATTTGAGTGGTAAAACAAGTGAATCTTTCTTAAAGAAAAGTTTTAGACCCAGAGTCCCCTGAAGAGTGTCTTAGTACATCATCTGGTAGAAACTCGTAAACAGACTGGTAAAACAAAAAACTCTCATATTTATTCAATGGCTAAAGATAACCACAATGTAAATAAAATTGGTATTCTTATAGACAGAAAAAGAGAAGCTATTGTTTTTCCAAAAGATACATTTTTCTGTAATAGTGGTTTTCTTTAGCACAGCAGAAATCACCCCAGTTTCACTAGCTTTCTTACAGGCTTCAGAAATTACATTCATCCTTGTTATTTGCAGTCAAGCCAGCTGAAGTGTTTACTGATGCTTTAGTGAAATTTTTAATTTGAAAAGCAAAATGTGAGTTAAAAAATGGTGATGCTTTCCATAAGATAGGATAACAATTTCAGAAGACGTTATGCCTGGTTGACATTGGAACGACACTGAGACAAGATCACAGAATTGCTCTAAATCTATTAGCAAACATGACATCAAAATGTTGCTTGTTATTTTCAGTTATATGTTTAGTTTTCATTTATAGCCACTGTTAACAGTAATACCCAGATACAAATGATAATCCATGCTCACTCACTTCATAATATGAGGCTTTTCTATTCAACAAAAATGGATACACAATTGTGTGCCACCTCCCTCCTCTTACTGTATAGGAACAATGGCTGTTTGAGATACTGAGAATCTTCTCCTTTTGCTTAGCAGAGACTATTCAATATTGCTAATGAATATGGCAAGTGTAGGAATTCTCTCATTTTTCTTTTAGACATTCTGAAAACATACTGCTAAAGGGGGAACCAAAGACCAGTAAAACTGTGTAATAATATATATATATAGAAATTAACCTTAATATTAAGTATCACTTGCACAAAACATCTATGCTAATTCTAAACAGAGCACAAAATGCTTCCCATCAATAATGTCAATTCAGTGATGAGTTTCCATTTTGATATACAAATTCAACATCACCACAAGGTGCTGGGTAACTTCAGTAAGTTCTGCAGAGCAGAAAAATATTTGGTGCCATGCTATCATCCCTTCATTTCTGTCACAACTTCTGGTGATAGGCTATGTATGAACATAAGTCTCCACCAGGCACGGTGCGCTCTCCAGGAAGTTGGTACACACCCAGACCGACTACCCGTTAAAAAATGCAGCAGTTCAGGTCACTGGATGCAGGGAGTGTCTGAGCCTGTTGCTGCCATCGCTGGGAGGCAGAGAAACTGGGTGCGTGAGGTGTGAGCAGGTGGATGACCTGGTCCGCATGGTGGTGGAGCTCAAGGAGGAGGTGGAGAGGTTGAGGGATATCAGGGAGTGTGAGCGGGAGACAGACTGGTGGAGCAACTCCCTGCAGGGCCTCAAGGAGAGGTACCGGGGTGAGACCCCCCAAACGGGGGTGGACCCCCTGCCCTGTCACCGTCAGGCAGAGGGAGGGGATCTGGGAGTTGAGGAGGAATGAAAACAGGTCCCTGCTCGACATCGCAGGTGATGCCCTCCACTTCTGGCCCCACCTTCCCAGGTACCCTTACATAACAGGTTTGAGGCCCTGGAGCTTGAGAGACCGGTGGGTGAGGAAGAGGTAGCAAGAGTACCCAGGAGGATGCCTAGGGCGAGGAGGTCGACTCCACGCCTCAGGACTGCCTCCACCAAGAAAGACAGAAGGGTTATTGTTGTGGGAGACTCTCTCCTCAGGGGAACAGAGGGCCCTATTTGTCGGCCTGACCCTACCCGTAGGGAGGTCTGCTGCCTCCCTGGGGCCAGGGTCAGGGACGTTGCCAGGAAGCTTCCCAACCTGGTTCGCCCCTCTGACTATTATCCTCTTTTGATAGTCCAGGCAGGTAGTGATGACATTAAAGAGAGAAGCCTGAGGGCTATCAAACGAGACTTTAGGGGACTGGGACGGTTAGTGGATGGAGCGGGAGTGCAGGTGGTGTTTTCGTCCATCCCTACAGTGGCAGGGAGGGGTACAAAGTGGACACGGAAAGCCCACCTGTTAAACACATGGCTCAGGGGCTGGTGCCAACACAGAAATCTTGGGTTTTTTGGCCATGGGGTGCTTTACTCGACACCCGGCCTGATGGCCGCAGATGGGTCCCTATCTTTTAGGGGAAAATGGATCCTGGGCCAGGAGCTGGCAGGGCTCATTGAGAGGGCTTTAAACTAGGTAAGAAGGGGGACGGGGCTGAAGCAAGGACTGTTGGAGCTGTGCCAGGGGGAACAATAGCAAGGCCGGGGGATAAGGCAATGGCCCAGCTGAAGTGCATCTACACCAATGCACCCAGCATGGGTAACAAACAGGAGGAGCTGGAAGCCATTGTGCAGCACACAGGCTACGACTTGGTTGCCATCACGGAGACGTGGTGGGACCACTCTCATGACTGGAGTGCTGCAATGACTGGCTATAGGCTCTTCAGAAGGGACAGGCAGCACGGAAGGGGTGGTGGAGTGGCTTTCTATATTAGAGAGTCTTTCGATGTTGTAGAACTCGAGGCTGGGAATGACAAGGTGGAGTCGCTATGGGTTAGGATCAGCGGAGAGGCCAACAAGGCTAGCGTCCTGGTCGGGGTCTGTTATAGACCGCCGAACCAGGATGAGGAGACGGATGAGGAGTTCTACAGACAGCTGACAGAAGTTGTGAAATCGTCAGCCCTTGTTCTCGTGGGGGACTTTAACTTCCCAGACATATCCTGGAAACACAACACAGCCCAGAGAAAGCAGTCTAGGAGGTTTCTGGAGAGCGTGGAAGATAGCTTCCTGATGCAGCTGGTTAGTGAGCCTACCAGGGGTGGCACCCCGCTTGACCTTCTCTTCACAAAGGGAGAAGGACTGGTGGAGGATGTGATTGTCGGGAGCTGTCTTGGGCAGAGTGACCATGAAATGGTGGAGTTCTCTATTCTTGGCGAGGCCAGGAAGGGGACCAGTAAAACTGCTGTATTGGACTTCCAGAGGGCTGACTTTGTGCTGCTGAGGACACTGGTTGGTAGAGTCCCTTGGGAGGCGGTTCTGAAGGGCAGAGGAGTCCAGGAAGGCTGGGTGCTCTTCAAGAGGGAAATCTTAATGGCGCAGGAACGGTCTGTCCCCACATGCCCAAAGATGAGCTGGTGGGGAAGAAGACCAGCCTGGCTGAACAGAGAATTGTGGGTTGAGCTTAGGAGAAAAAAGAGGGTTTATAATTTTTGGAAAAGTGGGCAGGCCACTAAGGAGGACTATAAGGATGTTGCGAAGCTGTGCAGGGACAAAATTAGAAAAGCCAAAGCTCAACTGGAGCTCAATCTGGCTACTGCCGTTAAAGATAACAGAAAATGTTTTTATAAATACATCAACACAAAAAGGAGGACTAAGGAGAATCTCCATCCTTTACTGGATGCGGGGGGAAACTTAGTTACAAGAGATGAGGAAAAGGTGGAGGTGCTTAATGCCTTCTTCGCCTCAGTCTTTAGCGGCAATACCGGTTGTTCTCTGGATACCCAGTTCCCTGAACTGGTGGAAGGGGATGGGGAGCGGGATGTGGCCCTCACTATACACGAAGAAATGGTTGGTGACCTGGTACTGCACTTGGATGTGCACAAGTCGATGGGGCCGGATGGGATCCACCCAAGGGTACTGAGAGAACTGGCAGAGGAGCTGGCCAAGCCGCTTACCATCATTTATCAACAGTCCTGGCTATCGGGGGAGATCCCAGTTGACTGGCGGCTAGCAAATGTGATGCCCATCTACAAGAAGGGCCGGAGGACTGACCCGGGAAACTACAGGCCTGTCAGTTTGACCTCAGTGCCAGGGAAGCTCATGGAGCAGATTATCTTGAGAGTCATCACACAGCACTTGCAGGGCAAGCAGGCGATCAGGCCCAGTCAGCATGGGTTTATGAAGGGCAGGTCCTGCTTGACAAACCTGATTTCCTTCTATGACAAAGTGACGCACTGGGTGGATGAGGGAAAGGCTGTGGATGTGGTCTACCTTGACTTCAGCAAGGCTTTTGACACCGTTTCCCACAGCATTCTCCTCAGGAAACTGGCTGCTCTTGGCTTGGACTGGCACACGCTTCATTGGGCTAGAAACTGGCTGGATGGCCGGGCCCAAAGAGTTGTGGTGAATGGAGTCAAATCCAGTTGGAGGCCAGTCACTAGTGGCATTCCCCAGGGCTCGGTGCTGGGGCCGGTCCACTTTAATATCTTCATCGATGATCTGGACGAGGGCACTGAGTGCACCCTCAGTAAGTTTGCAGACGACACCAAGTTAGGTGCGTGTGTCGATCTGCTCGAGGGTAGGAAGGCTCTGCAGGAGGATCTGGATAGGCTGCACCAATGGGCTGAGGTCAACTGCATGAAGTTCAACAAGGCCAAGTGCCAGGTCCTCGACCTGGGGCGCAATAACCCCAAGCAGAGCTACAGGCTGGGAGATGAGTGGTTGGAGAGCTGCCAGGCAGAGAAGGACCTGGGAGTGATGGTTGAAAGTCGGCTGAATATGAGCCAGCAGTGTGCTCAGGTGGCCAAGAAGGCCAACGGCATCCTGGCCTGTATAAGAAAGTGTGACCAGCAGGGCTAGGGAGGTGATCATCCCCCTATACTCGGCTCTGGTGAGGCCGCACCTCGAATACTGTGTTCAGTTTTGGGCCCCTCACTACAAGAAGGACATGGAGGTGCTTGAGCGAGTCCAGAGAAGGGCGACGAAGCTGGTGAGGGGCCTGGAGAACAAGTCCTACGAGGAGCGGCTGAGGGAGCTGGGATTGTTCAGCCTGGAGAAAAGGAGGCTCAGGGGTGACCTTATCGCTCTCTACAGGTACCTGAAAGGAGGCTGTAGCGAGGTGGGGGTTGGTCTGTTCTCCCACGTGCCTGGTTACAGGACGAGGGGGAATGGGCTTAAGTTGTGCCAGGGGAGTTTTAGGTTGGATATTAGGAAGAACTTCTTTACCGAAAGGGTTGTTAGACATTGGAACGGGCTGCCCAGGGAAGTGGTGGAGTCACCATCCCTGGAGGTCTTTAAAAGACGTTTAGATGTAGAGCTTAGGGATATGGTTTAGTGGGGACTGTTAGTGTTAGGTCAGAGGTTGGACTCGATGATCTTGAGGTCTCTTTCAACCTAGAAATTCTGTGATTCTGTGATTGTGAGCTTGAAACAGATGAATAAACCTATAAACCAAAGGGAATGCATGTGGCTGACAGCTGTGCAAGCTTTATGTATTCGTGGAGGATCCCTGTGAGCAGTGTAGCTGTACATGAGTTTTAAAACTGACTGTGTGAAGGGGGATGGAAGCTCTGACTTCCTATAGTGCCAGCCTACTGAAAATCTTACACATTTTCTGGTGCTTTTTTTTTCTTGCTGAACATCAGAGGTTCCATGGCATTTTTCCTGGTTGCATCAACAACAGAGACAGAGGCTCCCTCCTCCAGGGCAATCCAACACATTTCCAGGCTGACACTAATGTTAAATACAAGCGTGCCCAATTGGATTTCCATGTTTCTGGAAAGGGCAGATCTGGACCCTGACAAGGAGCTCTGTCTTGATGACAAATTCTGTAAGTAGAGTAACATTTATGGTGCTGCATATAACAAGCTTGGGTGAAACCCCAGAGCAACCAGCCAGCTGCTGCTCGCTTAGGAAACTGTGGTGGGTCTTGCCTGCAGGTTGGTGGGAGAGGCAAGGAGATGGTCTGCCTCTGCTAACCCAAAGCTGGCTCATACCAATACAAGATAAGGGAAGACCAAGTTAGGAGCCTGCAGATCTCTCCTTCTCCCCATTGGCCTGGACAAAGACACTCAGTGATCACCATCAGTTGGGTGCCCCAGAATCACATGCTTTTCTTCTTCATCCTCAAGAAGAGTACCCCACAGTCAGCAT
Source organism: Nettapus auritus (assembly GCA_011076525.1). Lineage (NCBI taxonomy): Eukaryota > Metazoa > Chordata > Aves > Anseriformes > Anatidae > Nettapus > Nettapus auritus. Next base: position 74,645,822 of record CM021797.1, read on the forward strand.
ACCTCTTGTCTCTCTTTGTGTTGCTCTCCCCCACCATGGCCCCCTGCACTCACTGCCTCCTGCTTCCCCCCACCCCTCCTCCAAGATTTATAAACCCTTTGAAACATGTTGTTTCCAGATGCAGGGTCCTGGAGCCCTTTCTGTGGCTTCCTGCACCGTTCCAGGCTGGGGCCGATCTCAGGGAGGCACGTGCTCCCTCAGCCTGCCCACCATCCCCTCCCCAGAGCCCTCCAGAAGCTGTTCTGCTCCTGGCAGGACCCCTTCTGCACCCCCTTGCTTGACACGCTGAATTACCAGCTCATTAGAGCTGCTGGTTTTCCACTGATTAGGTGTCCGGGACCTGCATTTCCCCTTGGCCTTTCTAATTAACTGGTATTAGTGCAGTGTGCTGTGTTTGCACACCCCACCTGCACCAGCACATAGCACTTAGGAAACCCTCACAGGTCTGAATGAAATGCTACATTACAATATTAATAAACTGTGTCTCAAGAGCCAAAGAACGATAAGGTAACATTAATTATTTTTGCAGACAAGGACGACTTAAAAGAGCAGATGACAGAAACTTATGTTAAATACCTTTTGAGGCTTTGAAAGCATGCCAGCCTCTTCACTAAGCCAGGCCAAAACAGATTAATAAAACAAAACCAAACAAGCATTGCTTATTGTGAGTTCAAAAGCAGACAACATAAAAAAATAAAAATAATAATAACAAACAACAAAAAAAGGTTTGTTAATCATCAGCTGTAATTATGCCACACAAAAAGAAAAGCTTTAAAACTTGTTACTTATGTGCAGAAAATTAAAACCATAAAATTTTAGTTCAATGTTTTACTCCCACTATTTCTTCTCTTTGATGACGGAGGTTAAGAATAAAAAATGAAGTTAGAGCAGAGTTGGAAGGCAACTTCAGTGAAACAATTTCAGCTCTGTCAGATTTTAGAATGGCTTCCTGCCAGCCCGAAGCCAGACTCTGTGGCCTGTCAGTGTGTACTGCTGAGCATCCTCACACACACTGACAGTTAGTGATGTGGACCTTCCCAACAGGCCGGGGTGGCAGCATGATCAGATTGAACCTCAAATATCCGTGTACTTACAGAGCTTTCTTGTCAGAGCAACAGAAGACAGTGAGGAAGAGGCAGCGGAGGCCCCATACACACCATGATACAGCTGATACGTGCCCTTTTGGGGTTGATCTTCCAGTCCTAAAAGGGCACCTTGCAACTTGATTGGGAACTGGTGATCCCCTGCGCCTGCTCTGTAGCTCGCCGCTGGTGCATGAGGAGTTTAGCTGTGTTCACATCAAAGCCAGGAAACCTGTGGGCCTCCTGCTCCTGGCTGTCACCTGGGCATCTTATGAAGTACGTCCATCTTGCCTTGAAGCCCCACATCCAGGAAGCTGCTCTTTTTCCTGGAGGTCTTTATCTATCCCTTCCCAGGCTCCACAACACTAGGTCAAAGATGCAAACCACACATTGTCTTTTCCTGGACCACCTGAACTTTGCTGATGGCCTAGGCAGGCAGGCCACCATCCTTCCCCACTCTGCTCTGAGCACAGAAGACCCTGTTTGCAGGATGTGAAAGCCTAATGCTGTCTTCCTAATTAAAAGCTGGTGAAACAAAAACATAACTGTAAGCAATCCTACAAACACTAACAACAAGGGATTCCTGTCAATGACTTCATAGTGTCTGTCATTAATTTCATGATAATATTTGATGTGCTTTGTCTGTTTATATATCACACTGAAGCAGCTACTTCTTTCAGCTTCTTCACCACATTGCCAGAAGTTAAAAGTACTTCAACAGCTTGTTCAGTACAATAATCTGAATAATCAGGTGAAAAACAACCAACTGACCATGATTCTGGTCCTAAGCACTGACCATGGTTCTGGTCCTAAGCACACAAGAGAAGCTGAAACCAAAGAGCTCACTTCTGAATAGAGGTAAATGGTTTTGCCCATGAGAGAAAATATCTGTTCACACAAGTTGCTGCAGAGAATGGCAGGTTACTTGTCTCTCCAAGCCTTTTGCCAAACCAAAAGTTTTTGTGGAAGGTGAGCAAGCACCAGTGCTGACTGGATGAAGTTCTCTCTTCCAGAGGCTGCAAGCCTGACGGACAGACTTGAGGGTTGGGATGGATCTCTAAACCTCACAGGGGTGCCTGAGAGCAGAGGTCTGCAGCTCAGAGCTATGTTCTTGTTGCTGCAATGTTATGCCAGAGCCCCTCAGGTGGAAGGGAAATGCTCAGCACTTCCACAACTGCTGCAGCCTTCCTCAGAGAACACAACACATGCCCACTGGAAACATGAGAAAAAGCATGCAGAGCTGATGCAGTCTCTCTAATAATGATTAATAAGGAGAAAAACTACAAATATAGGTTTGATAGGTTCTTGCTCATATACAGACATAACTAAAAGGCATGCAGATTTCAGTTTTCATAACATATTTTAAATGCCTGTAAGGACTTGCCATTGCAGTTACCCATTTCTAAGTTTCCTTATCGAGAATGACCTCTGTTTTTTTTTTGTCTACAAATTTATATATATATATAATATATTTAGCATTTCAAGTATATATATATATGTGTGTGTGAAGTGTTGAAAACACAGATGCTATAGCTGCCGTGGTCATCAAGAATTTCTGTTGAACTAATCTCTGTCTAGCCTTTGTAGATTTCCAGGTGTGAGCCAAGGATTTGAGGACGGAGTGAAAAAGAAAATCCCAGGTAATACACAGTCAGTGTTGGCTGAGTATCTCAATAACAGAAAAAATGTGGCAAAGACATATCTCTACTATGAAATAAACATTTAAAGAATCTATATGGAAAAGTGATAGTTTAAAAGAAGATGAAGCCCAGGGTTCCAGATCAGTATTGCTAAATCACACTTACACTGACTTTGCCCTAAGCTAGCCAGAGACTTCTGTGACATGTCGTTCTTCACTTCACAACACATCTGATCAGGCAAGAGAGCAACCACAATGGCAGCAGCAGGTTCTGTCCAGAACACGGGCCTGAGGGCCAGAGTGTTCAGACATGTTGATCCAGGTTAGATGCACACAGCCGTTTCCATTATTTAAGGAGAAAGAATCCAATGTAATGAGATGTCTAGCTGTGTGTGCATGTGCCCACTTGTGGCCACACACAGGGGAGCAGCAGTATGGTGATCAGAATTGGTGAGGTTCCCCTGCAGATTCTTGCTAGCTATAGTTTAATAACTTCTACATGTGTGGAAATATCACCCCGGCACTGGATTCTAAACCAAGGAATTAGTGGGACCAGTCCAAAAGTAAACTAGAGAGAGACAGGTCAACCTGCAGAACCCATAGCAAAGATGTCCCTGTTTGCCATCCAGGCAAAGGTCTGTTCCATGGCTTTGGTCTTGCTGTGCTAATGCTATCTGACTAATGCTATCTTTTTTTGGATGGAGGCTAACAGCAAATGCTTTGACAAACTAGGGCCAACAAAGTGACCTTACAAAGAGGACTCTGTTCAAAAATGGATTTCTTTTCATTGGTTTCAAGAGAAACAATAGCTATTAGCTGTTGTAGTAAATCACTGGTTGCTAATTTATGAAGGCTTTCAAACCCTTATGATTATCTGTGTGAGTGATGTGTCCCATTGTGCAAGCTGCAAAGCATCCTGAGCCCGCTCCAGCAAAGCTATTAAGCATGTGCTTCATATTAAGCATGCGAGGAAACACAGTAAGATCAACATGTCTGCATTAGGCATGTGTTTAAGTGCTTTACTGGACTAAGGTCAGAGTGCGTCGCAACTTGCATGATGGAGTTCTATGGGAATTTAAGTGCCTGTGTCCGAAAAAAACTGTCCATGATGGCCACCTAGCTGAAACTGCAGTATGTTCCCAGACATATTAAGATTGTTATTATTTTTTTAATGTTCCATTTGGTAAAGAAATTGTGCTTAATTAGGAGAACTGTTTGCAGATCAAAATTGATTAGTAGCACTGTCCTATTCACCTACCCAACCTAACTTTGAAGTAGAGCACCTAAGAAAGAAATTCAATGGCACACATGGCAGAATATTCTTTTTCATTTTTGGAAAGCCTTGGCATAATCTAGGTGTCACATCTAGATTCCATCTGGCCTAACTGCCATCTTGCCAGACAAGAATCTTAATCTAGCCTCAGGAAGATGAGGAAAAGTACACAATAAGAGAAGTGCTAAAAGAATTATACTGTCACAGTCTGCTTGCAATGCAAAAGAAGAATTCAGCTGTCCACTCCCTCCCTCCCTTCCCTCTTCCAGCAACCACAATGATAGATTTGTTCAGTCCTTCTTTTTCTTTTTTAATTTTTACAGGACATCAGTAAAATTCTTCCATTTCTACAGGATTTTCGTGACCTGTGGCAACTCATTCCTGCTAAGGCTGGTGGAACACGTGTCCACAGCACAAGAACTGAGTCAAGCTGCCTTCTCAATTAAAACCATAAACTTCCCTAAAGCCAACAATGTTGTACATATGCAAAGTAAGTGGAGAACTGAGCACACGACATAAATGCCAAAGAATGAGTGACTGAAGAAGGAAAGATAAAACTGCAGCTGGAAAAGAAAAGCAAACATACTGTAGTTGGAAAAACAGTGATGAGTGCAAGGTCCTATCCAGCTGCCCCTTTCTTCCTGACTCAGGAAAGAAAATAGTGTTGAAGTCCTAAGGTCACAGACAGAGGAGAAGAGAGGGCAAGAACCAGACCTGGAGCTGAAGCACTTCCACACTTCAAGGGGTGTTGTGGCAAAAAAATAACTGACAGAATATTGGGAGGGGAAATGAAGCGCCTCCAAGGGAAATTAATGAATCAAAGCAGGAAAATCTCTCCCTAATGGTATAATATTTCACAAGCTTTTGTCCATACAACATGGAGTGCAAGCTTTTATTTATTCTTTATACTAGACACCTGCAGCAACTTTCCCCTTATTTAGTACAATACCTTGTTGTGAAGCTCAAGTTCAGTTCATCTGCAAATTGAGGTATTTTTATTGTTGTTTTTGTTGTTGTTGTTGTTGTTGTTGTTTGTTTGTTTGTTTTTCATCATGAAGTCTTCTACATCTGGATATCTGTGTTCAATCTCATGATCCATGAACGTGAGGAGTTAAATAAGGTGGTGTTATCTATTCAATCTTTCTTATAATATGTGGGACAAACCTCTTTCAAGCATAAATCAGTGTAAGTTCTCTGAAGTGAATGGAGCAAGGCAGATTTGCACGTGCAGAATAGCTGTCCACAAGGAATAATGGATCCGTTTTAATGGGCAAATTCCATAGCCGAGGAATAAACCATACTTACATTCAGCAATGGGATAGAAGTTGTTACTGAACATGGTTTTCCTTGTTCGCTGTCCCTAGTGTGTGTGATGCTTTGAAAATGTTCCTGCTATTAGCTTGTGGATTTCTCCCTGGCCCTGACCTCTTGGTGAAAGAAGACATGGAAACTGAGATGAAGCTGTATGTCTTCAGCCCTGTGCAACTTGAGGAGGTGAAGGGACGAGCTGTCTCACAGGCACAGAAATAAAGAGTACTGGAAGTTTTTGAAGAGATCCTCTGTAAGTCTGATCTTTTTCTGATATCTGATTAACCTTTCTGGAAGGGGGCAGAGAATCCCTTGCAATTCCTCCTCCTTAGTGTGTAGGAGAAAGCCTGCCTGCAAATAACGAGGTGGTCAGGGACCAAAAGGCATAACATGGGCAGATTGTTTATGATGAATGGACAACAATAACAGCCAAGTAAAACAGTAAGCCTGAGCTGCTGGCAAGCTTTTGTTGACACTTGAAGCCAAATACATGAGCATGAAAGTAACAGAAGTTCCAAGATATCTTTGCAGGGGGGTGGAAATGTAGCAGTAGTGAGAGGAAGATAAGACACAATGGCTTCTGACATCCTACAGGTGAAGGGAAGAATTGGCAGCTAGAGCATCTGTGTTTTCAAAACTTCACATATATGTGTTTGAAATAATGAGCTGAGCACAAGGTAACCCCCTCTTGTATGCCTATGAATAACACTGAACCCTCTTTCACCCCCTTTATGTCCTTCTTGAATACTGTCAGGTGTGACACCAGCCGACTTCCACAGACAGGCAACAAGGGAAGAAAATAAGATCAGCTTTTTGTTGCAGTGTTGCTGAAAGATTTCACTCTCTCATGTCCTGGTCATAAATATACACAATATTATGTATACATAATCACTATTGCGTTTTTTCTCTTTAGCATATTCTATGCAGGAGTCTCAAAAGTTTTTAAAATGCCACAGACAAAACTTTTCCTACCTTAGAGTTTCAGTACCTAGGAAATGAGATGTGAGGTCCTCAAGAGGACACCTAGCGTATCTGTTTACATCAAAGAAAGTCTAATTATTCCTGTGTCATTCCTGCCAGCCTAAATGGTTTTTATGTATTTCCTATGGGTCGAGACTGCATGGATCACAATCCAGTCAGTCCCTAGATCCTCTCTCCATCCTTACCAGGAGAATGTCCTTTGTGATGCTGAACATGACTCGTGTTTTCTCCTTCTTATTCTCAACATCTGTAGTGGATGGAACCATAGATAATTTCCCTTCTTTTTGCAGTGGACTTTCATATCCTTGGGGTAGCTCTATTCCCCCTTTACAGTCCTTGCAAACTAAATAACTTTGTGTAGTTCTCCCTCATCAGCCACGTTTCAGTTTCTTCTCACTGGCCTCCACCAAACTGTTTCCAAATGATAACATCATCTACTAGACTCTTCCAACAAAGTGACATCAGAAGATAAAAATATGCTATTTTGACCTTGGAGGAAGGCAGTCAGTGTTATATTTTACCTAAGGCAATTAAGACAGTAGATTTTCTCCTCTGAGCATTACTACTGATGTATTCCATTCTTAAGCAAATTGCTCCTCCACTGGGCATCTACAGCTGACTGTAGGTCTTGTTTATTTAGATTTGTAACTTTCCTGGAGAGGAGTTCTGTGTCTGTACAGTGCCTTCCAAATCTTGGCTTAAGCACCTTTAAAATCATTTATAAAGAGAATTGGAGATGATACTCTTTATTTTTCCAGCTTTCCCAGAAATGAATATCTAGGCCAGAATCTTCAAAACTGTGTCTCTCCGATCAATTTAAATCATTTTTATCCATAAATAATGTTATTTTCAGGCTCTGGTAAGCTCTCCTAAATTTTGTTTTCACAACTGAGATCTCTATCTTCAAATAAAGACAGAAGAAAATATGCAGGCAGGCAGTCCTAATCTGTTCCATTACCCATTCAATTTGTAATAGAATAACTATGCAAGCTGAAATTTCATGTTTTCCTTTGAGAATGGGAACTGCATTTGCACTTGCTTCCTAGACTCAAGTGCACAGATAGGCTTATGTGCAAATGTGTTACCTACAGGTAATACTGCTGTTTTGAGGGGGGATAAACTACCTTGTCCCTCTCCCCACGAGTTCTTTTGTTCGTCTTCCTTCACTCTACTCCTTCAGGAAGCCCAGTGGCACAATTCTTTTCTCTGCATTGAAAAAGTAGCTGCTCTTGTCTCCCTTGGAGGTCTCTGGGACTGTTATAGTACATCCACTTTGTTTAGGCCTGCTCCTCTCCTGTCCCTGTGAGCTTGTATGGCCAGCACCACATCCAGGCCCTGCTCAACTTCCAGGCTGGGGTGACAAAACTTGGAGTCCAGGATGTGAAGGAGTTACCTTAAATATCTGTGAATACTTTAAAATAGTCCCAATGCTTTCTGAATCTCTGTGGTATAAACCTTGTTGTTCAAGGTTTTATCCACAGTTAAGACATTACAAATATTTGTGGGGGTGTTATGTCAATGAAGATGAGTTTCTCTTTCACTCTGCTGAACCCAGTAGATGAGACTGTAAGAAACAAATTAAAAACTTTAGGATCTGTGATGGACTAGTGTAAACTTTATTTGTTATTCCAAAAACCAAAGGCCATGTTTCAAAATTAAATCAAGCTGTATTTCATCAAGACATGACTTCACTTTTGTCTCACTGAAGAGACATGGAACAGACAAGTTTATGTGTTTCATGCCATGCCTACAATTTAGGGTGCAGTTTACATCTGCAGAGACGACTGGAAGGAGATCTACACATCTGGTGAGACTTGACCAAACTCAGACATTGTGAACATTTCTTTCATTCAACAACTGAATTCTCCTCCTCTAAAAGGGTCAATAACAACATTAAATGACATTTTCTTTAAAAGGGATCCAGTCCTTTTTCATTTGCTTACAAATTGAAACTGTTTGAAGTCATAGGCAAAACAAACAAACAAACAAACAAACAAAAAACCAATGCTCCTAATGTATAGCATGAAAACAGGGGGACTATCTAATATGAAGAGAAGGAAATTATCAACCATGCTTTGGGCATAATATGTGATGTCTATTTTCTTGCAAGGTTTCACATCTTTCACCACATCTCTTCCTAGCAGCGGGCACTTGACTAACAGACAAAGTGAGTTAATGGATATGTAATCACCTGGAAAAATGTATTACTTACCCCTTTCTAGCTTCCCCACCACCTCCTCAAAACAAATCTAGACTGTAAGACGAACCAGAATGGGCCTAGGTCTGCTGTTGCAACAAAGTGAGGACAAGTCCTCACATCTGATCAGTCCACAGGTGGATTTGCTTTCCCACCCTCCTACTTTTCCTTTCAGTGTTGATTTCGGGTGATTTCCCTATGAAAGAATCCTTGAACACTCTGTGTTTTTTGTTTGGTTTGGTTTGGTTTGGTTGATTTTTTGGGTGTTTTTTTTTTGTGTGTGTGGTTTTTTTGTTTGTTTGTTTGCTTGTTTTGTTTTATTTATATTTTCACTTTGTTTTGCCTCTTTTTTCCCCTAATTTTTATTTTTCGGGAGGGTGCAGGGACAGCAAGGGAAAAGTTCTGGAGAAATAACAACTGCATGTGAGCCAGTGGCCAGCTTTGCACAAAGAATGTGTCATTCTTTCCCTCTACTATTCACATACAGTAATTCCCCAGCGACAGTGTTTTATTCTCCCACATCATCATGTGGGGAATGACTGCAACAGATTTCAACAGTCTAGTAGCCAGTGGAGTGATGGACGGTACTGGGGAAAATGTAAGCTGAGAAGACAGACTAGCCAACTAATAGAAAAAAAAAAAAAAAAAAAAAAAAAAAAGCAAGCTGTGAGATATATTACTGGAATCTGGACAAGAAAAATGTCTGTTCTGGCACCACTACAACCAAACAACAATAACAGGTTATGACCCATGCTGTACTTGGGGAATTAGGCATACAGCCTTTGCATTCAGCCTTCTCACAGGGGTATGAGGTAAGGCCACACCGTGCTGGTTCACAACCTTCTGTAACTCATCATCTTATGAAATACAAATTGGCAGATGGAGAGGGAGAAAAGGGAAAAGGAGCGGATACTTTGGCTAGGCTGTTTCCATCAATCCCTCTCGTTCTCTGACAAAACTCTTCAGCCACACACTTGGACATTCCTCATTTATTTTATTTCTGTAGAGAGTGTACTGTATTGTTTACATGTCGTGTTTCACTGGAGTTGGGGAGGGAGGGACTGGAACATCTGGAATTTCAGGCAGCTTTTTGCAACGCTTGGTGTTTGAAGAGGGAGAAACAGTGTTTTCAGTTACCTCTGCATTGTCAAGCCAGATCCTAACCCTTTTCTTCTCTGTAGACTGGAAATGTGTGCTTTTCTTTCTTTCCACTGCTTAAATGAACAACACTTATGTACATATATAGAGAGAGAAAATATGCTGAGTGTTTTAGGACCCTCTCTGAAAGCTTAACCATATACCCTTTTTATGCAAAAGATGTATATTAGTAAATTAATATAGCCCTGTTTTTAATGTGTGCTACAGTTCTTTTAAATAGTCTAAAACATAGCTTTGCAAAGAGTCACCTCAAGACACAGACAAGATTTATAATCAGCTCAGTCACAGAAAATAGGTGATGTTTAAAAAGAGTGAAGACATTATTCACGTTCTCTGTGAAGGATTTTAGAACTCACCTGCAAATGTGAATTTAACCTAGGAGGAAATCCAAGTTACTGGGGTGTTATACCATTAAACCTATAATATGGACAAGATGACACACAGGAAAGTATATGGTAGCAATTTCTCTATGAGACTAAGATTTTTCAATGTGTCTTTCTAATAAATCACAATGTCATCTCTGGGCTACCCTCTCCTTTCACACACACACACATCTTTTAGAGAGTATGAATCATTCAGCATCGATGACTTACTTCTTTCTCTCTCTATAACTTTTTCCTAAAAATAAGAGCTGTTGGAAGCTCCTGTAGTGCTGCACATTTTCCACAGCCTACAGCTGGAGAGTGTCAGGAGGTGTAGGCTTTCATGAAGCAGGCATCATGAGCAAAACAAGAATGATGCCCCTTACAGCTCAGAGAATTATTTCCATAACTTGGAAGCTCTGGAGACACTAGGTCACTACTCACATGGCTTATTCTCTTCCTCTGGCATCATGAAGCCCAGGGGAGCAGAAATCTCACAAACTGATCTTAAATAGAGATTTCTCTTTCCACAAGTCTGAAAGACCAGCACTGAATACTTCTTGTTGGAATGCCTGCAGGTAGGTTCTGCATTAGCACCCCTGAGGTGAGTACACTGTCTATTGAAGTAGTTCTGCCAACATTAACCCCGTGCTGGAGAAATCATGCCTGTGACACAGTCCAGACTTCTAACACAGGACAGACTGCCATGCATCCCTTCCCATTGTACCAACCTGTATCCTACTTTACACTTTATTTCACTGAAACCACAAGGGCTTGTCACAAAAAAAGTAATGCATTTCTAGGGATTATTTGCAAAAGTAGATCCTTATCCACAATGTCTGCCTTCTCATGCACAGTGGGTTGACTTTGACCAAATAAACTGAGAAACTCTCAAATGCTCTAATTCATTCATCAGAATTTAACAGAAGGATGGATGAAAGGATGCGCATGTGAAGAATTGTAACGGCACTATTCACTCCAGTTTTAACTGCTCTTAATATTTAAAAGTATTTCTTATTTCTTGGTGCATATTTCATCAACACAGACTCTCCACAGAAATGAAAGAGCGGGCTAGCTGTAGTGCTCTCCTCACTCTAAGTGGGTCTGCTTTACCACAGAAGGTATCTTGCACTTCAATTATCTCATGCCCATGAAATCTTCAAATATAAAAGTAATAAATGAAACCCAAGTGTGTGTTTTTTCTGATGAGCATCCACAAATATTATTGGCAACATACCCCAACTGACCTAACAACTGTCCCAAGGACATTTAAGAAAGGTCTTTGTTTTCCTCTTTCTTTTCCATCTCTCCTCTGTTGTCATTTGGTAGACATCTCATGCAAAACTGTCAGTGTCTTGCAATAGTAAGCTTGAGTGTATCTGTAAATTGACCTAAAATTTTAACTGTGGAATGGGCATTATTTCTTTGAACAGTTCAATGCTTATTACTACACGTGTAATTAGTGGGTGGTTTGGGATTTATCTATTTATTTTTTTATTTTCTGGAAAGGCTGACTAGAAAGGGCTCCTAAGAGAACTGAAAATGGTTGTTGTCAGAATTGTCATCTATCTTTGTACTGGCAGTCCTCCCACTCTGTCAAACAGGGAGCTTCTGTGTATTTGCTCATTTAGCAAAACGTCTCTATCCAAGATGGGTAAAAAAAGATCAAGGACTTCAGCTTAGTTTAAAAGCTAACCTACACCGTGGGCATGAGACATGATTTGAAGTCACTAAACAAATGATCTTATGATCGTGAAAATATTCCCATCAGTTTTTGAATCAACCCTTAAAAAGGAGGACTGCCTTAAAAAATAGTATTGAGCCTTTTGGATCTCTAAGATGATACCAAGAACAGCAGCAAGGCTGAAGTTGAGCAACAGATTAAGTACATCCTTAACTGTTAAAGACACTGAAAAGTCTTCTCCACTCTCTTTTGAACTAAACATTTTGACGTTATGTTACTTTTATGCCAACCAGTAGGTGTTATCTGCAATGTCCAGATATCACAATAATGGTGCTGAAGGAAAAATAAAAAATAAAAAAAACTACAGTCTGGCCAGTGTACCTAATTCTGAAAAGGAAAGAAGTTAAGGGAGTAGGTTGCAATGGAAAACAAGTGATTTTTTTTTTTTTCTTTCCACAAAAGAATAGAATAGCTGTTCCAGTTTATACCACTGGGCTCCATGTGCTTGGATACTTCCAGATCTAATCTGGATGGTGGTGGGGAAATGGGATTAGGACAACATTATATGAGGACTCTTGATTTGCCTCTTTATTAGAAAAAATAATAAATCAAAGATGAAAGAATAACTGCATTAGAGAAATAAAATGAGGCAGGGAGAAAAAAACTGGGAGCAGTATTTCATATAAATATATTACCATTTTCTGTTTTATGCACCAGTAATTCTCCAAATCATGAGTGTATCTGGACTTGGTTAATATTCAAATACAATGAGAAAATGTACTTCAGCTTCCCCAAAATCTTTTTTTTTTTTTTTTCTAAACTAATAGATAAACATCTGAGAAAAAATATACTTCTGCCGTTAGTCATTGTGCATATAATTTTTGTGTCTACTACATCTTATATGATTAATTAAATTTTACATGTCAGTAAAAATTACATTTGGAAATAAATAAAGGGTTATATCCCCACCTTTCAAAAATCTGTCATGCAAGGTGAAAAAACCTTCATCCTTCCAGTCTCCCCACCCCTGAATACATTTTACAGTTCTTGCTCTGTTCTTTTCAATATCTTTTACTCATTTTTACTGTTCTTCTGGTTCTTCTCTTTCACTGCTGGCTGCCTTCTCTCCTTGTGTTTTCTCAGTCACAACATATCTGTGCATTTGTAAACTTTTCCCTATTGCAGTCCTGATGACTGCATTTTTAGGTATTAGAATAAGGCTAGCAATTTTCATGTTGCTAGTATCAGGCATGTTAAGTAGCTGATATTTTAGTGTTTGGGAACAGAGCACAACAGAGGTGAAGTGACCCGATGAAGGTTACATACAGAGCACAAGACAGAGCACCAAGTGCAGAGGTCCTTCTTTTCTTGGCCCTAATGTGTTATTAGGCCCCAAAGAGTTATTAAAGACACTTCATTTTGCAAAAGACTCAGTCTCAGTAGGACTGCTTGTATGTGAAAACTGAAGCATGTATCTAAATAGGATCACTGCCATATTCTGTCTCAAATATGTGTTTGCTTTGGACATACACACTTGGCTTAATCGGAACAGATTTAGGAGTGTCTGGAGTGAAGTGCAAATAGAGAAAAATATAATGGCTTCAAAACGTTTAAGAAAAGGAAGCATTCAAAGCAGATCAGCGTAAACTAACTAAAGCTGGGAAGGCTCAGAAGTCATTCAGGCGTGGCTTTCATCCTGATCTGAAAGATAGCTAAAGATTTCCTCTTGTTCCATTTTTTTCCCCCCATTTGTTTTATGGTGGACTGAAGTAAGAAGACTGTGGCTTGCAGGTTAAACAATAGTATATCAAACATATTTGAATCACCTTTGTTTAGCTTGGTTCTGCCTTGGCTCCAGAAAGAAACAGTACAAGGACATGGCATCTGTGTAGGACAGAAGCAAGCCCTGTTCACTACTTAACAGAAGTGCTTAGTTCTTCAAAAATAAAAACAAAACAAGAACAAAACAAACAACCTCCCTCCTACCCCCAGATGCTGCAAGGTGTTCAATTGGCAGAAGAAACTGTGAAATCCTGATTTCCTTTTTTTTTTTTTTTTTTTTTTTTTTTTCTTCTGAAGTTCTTTCACCCACAAAATTGCAGAGCTGTGTAGATGGTGAGGATGATGAGGATCTCTGCACGTGTGCTCAGCACCAACTCCAGCTACTGCTGAATGTTTCCACCTGCCAGCCCATCTCACCATTGCTGGGCATCTCCTCAGCCAGCAGCTGGTTTTGCAAAGGCTGCGTGCCTCTACCTTCTCTCTCAAGCCTGGCTGAAATCACCCCCCAAGCTAATATGCTGTTTGTCTGACTCTCCCCTTTCATCCTCTTTCCAAAATAGACAGACAGGGCAATTGCATAAGTCTTATTTCCTTTGGAAGCAAAGCTAAAAAAGAAGCTCTGTACAAAGACTGTCTTGTAGATATGTAGCCATAATGGGAAATATGCAAGACAGCATTCAGGGAAAACCTATCAGCCTTTGACAGGGATGAAAATAGTGGAATACTGAATATACTGGCCACTGTCAAATTTCTTCAGGTCATATGGTGTAAATCCATCATACATGGTGTAAATCCAGATTGCTCTGTTAACCCTAGCATAGCTATGCTATTTTCAATAATAATTGAACCAAATTTTGGAATTTAACAACTACTTTTTTCTTTTCTTTTTTAAAATTTGCAGTATAAAAAATACTAACCAAGGCATGTTTTCTGTTACAATTTTTAAGGGACTTGAAGAAGGATTAAATTTTCCAGTTAAATTTTAAAGCTTTTCCATATGGAGGGCAAGCTGTTAAAGATCAAATAATAAAACAGTGTCAACTTAGTTTCCAGAGTTTTTTTTTTTCCAGTCTAAGCAGAAATATAAAGCCAAGTGACAACCCTATGGATTTGACTTTGCTTAGACTGTATTTTTTTCTGGGCCATATAACCTAGGCAGTGAAATGTTCCCTAGGAAATGGCTTATACTCACTTTATTTAATTCCATGCTGCAACAGAACTGCACCAAGTGAGGTCAACAGAACTTTTGACACAAGCTGACAATGGATCTTACTTAACTCAGCATGGTAGGAATAGCCAGTGGTGAAATTAATGTCCTCCTCCACAATACTGATAAACAGGACAGGAGTTAGGCAACACTGCTCTCTGTAACTTAGCACGGTCTGTCCAATTCTTCCCAACAATATTCCTCAGTGCACTGTGTTGGTCCTGGACCTTTTAGCATAGGATTAGTTTGAACAAACTGGAAATGGAACCTGTATAGTGAAGTTTTTTAGATTGCCTTGTCCCAACAACTCATGGGCAGGTGATGTGCTCCTTTGAAGAGCTATTAACATAAGCGTTATTAATCACCGTGTTAGGATGCTAAGTAGCACTCTGGAGTATCAGCCTCATAAAGTGCAGGTAGAATTTCCACAGAAATGTCCTTGTAATGTCCTTGTCCATTTATAAAACTAGCGCTAGTACATGGCCACTCAAACAAAAAGCAAAGCCCACTCTGAAGAAAACATTCAGACTGCTTCTGATAATAATACTTAAAGTCCATCCTTTCTCAATTTTTCTATTTGCTATGTTTTATTCCTTGAATGTTACCATGAGTTCTTTATCTGCACAGTATTTTATTTAACAAGATTTAGCACTAGCTAAGGACAATGATATTTTCTTCCTGAAAACTGGGGGCTTATTACATTGCCTTTTAAAGTAATTGAGGTAAATGTTATAGAGGTACTGTCAAAAACAAATGCCTCAAACTTTTACTTTTGAGAAACACGTTTTTGAAATCTCATAACTCTTTTTAGACTTCAAAAATGTTAAGAAATAAACATACCTCAGATTTGGACTAGGTGGGCTTATTTGATTATTTGACTTTTTTTTTTTTTTTTTTTTTTTTTTTTTTTTTTTTTTTGGAATGGATAGCTATTTGGCTGGCATATAAGTTTCTGTAGTATCCTTAGGACATGCAATATTTTAAATAGATTTCACAGTTGAGGATATAGGCAGGAACAATAAAGTAAATATCCTGAGAAACCAAAAGAGGACTGAATTTTTATGTAACTGATCTCTGAATCACTTCTCTTTTTTCCAACAAGAAAGCAACTGCAAATGTATATTCCTATGAAAGTAAACAAATTCCTGTTGAAGTATACAACATAGAACATACAACACCATGCATAAACAAAAGAATCAGATTTTGGACAGTCAAAAATGGTTCCAGCATTCCATTTGTTGTCACAGAAACACAAGTGTAAAGCTGAATCTGTAGCCTGAGTGTGTTTAGGCCTGAGAGTCCCTTTAGAGAACAAGTCACAGAGCTTTGATTTGGTCGATGCAGCAGTTCAGGGGTAATTGTCCTCCTGGAAGACTGTAGATACTCGGTGTGGCTACCACACCAGGAAATGGGGCTGAGTTTTAGGATGAAGACAAATAAGACACTGAACAATTCCCACTATGACAATGCTGCTGAACAGTCTTATCTTGTGTCTGTCTCATACCAGGTGCTGGCTTGTTATTTCCTTGATTTATTATGGAGTTTCAGTATATTTCCTCGTGACAAAAGATACTCATGATTTCCTCATGACAAAAGATATTTCAGCTTCCACTTTTACGCATAAAAGCAATGTGTATGTGTGTCCTGTCTTGCTAGCTCAAGCTGGAAAACATGACCTGTCTGTTGTCCAGTAGCTCACAAAACAAATAAAAACAATGAAATATTATTATGATCAGCATTATGATTTTAACCGAGTGTCAGATTTGTGCAGGGCCTGAAGCTTTCTGGTGCTAGTCAAACTACAAGCAAGGCAGTAGTGTAACCAGGGATAAATGAGGAAACAAGGTTTACCAACTTCCAGTTTAAGTAATAAGGATTTTTCCACTGCTTCCTTCCTACTACAGATACCCATCAATTGGGTTTACTTTCATTTATTAGGTGGATACATCTTCCCTATTTTTTTTTTAATTTTTCATGAGATTCGGGTTATTAAACTTCTAATGCTTCTAATTTTTCCCTTTGCTTACTGTGCATGTGACTCCAGCATTTCAGTAATGTAAAACTCATACATTGCCCAGGTCTTCTCCACTTACTCTTTAAGGAGAACAGGATACATTGTTTGCTGTGAAAAAAGACTGATCACAAAGCTAACTTTTCCCTTTCCTAATTACTTTTCCTGCCAGCACCGATTAGCGTAATTATACACTAATACCGACTCCCATGAGGAAATCTCTTTCAATTCGGAGACCATGAAGTTCATTCCATTCAGAAAAGCCAATGAAAGACCTGGGAATCATTAAGCATTCAGAGGGATGGCTGAAGCTACACTTGAGTAATACCTCTCTAACCCCAGCCCATGGGTGCTGTTAGCCATTCTCCAAGCCCATTGCACAGAGGTATGAGCTGGACAGACAGAAGCTCAAATACAAGTGTGAGAAGCTCATGTCTGTGTTTCCAAGGATCTCCAGTCCCCAGAAGTTGATGAGTACCATCAGACCCAAGTCTGCTTTTGCAGTTCTGTACAGGAGTTTCTCCCTAAACAGCTTGTGACCAGCAACACCTACAGGAGTAATGGTTTAAATGGCAAGGGTGGTGCTGCTGGTAGGAACACTAGCAGAAAGCAGTTTCCATCACAGTTCATCCCAGTGCTGGAGCACACATGATGACGTGGACTCTTCAGAGTGACAGCACATGAGCTGAGTGAAAATAGTGTGTTTCATTGAACAGACAGACTACACTTCCAGTCACCTGCCCAAAGATGCACACAGCTGGTGACTTTTAAGAGAAATAATAATAATAAAAACTAGCACAAACAAAAAACCTCTCATAACCTACCAGCTATGGGTGTCTTGCTGTCACACGCTGATTTTTCAATGAGGCAGATTTGTCTGACAGTTACTTTCCCTCTCCGATTGTGGGTTGTGGTCTGGGGGGGCACAAGCATGATTAGAAAGTGATAACCATTTTCTAGGACCTGCCATTCTCCCCCACACTCTGATATGAAACAAGCAAAGCCTTTCTGCTTTACATCTGACCTTGACAAGGGTGTTTCTCATTTCCTCTCTACTTTTTCCCTCCTAATACTTCCTGAAAACATGTTTCTGCTGAGTAAATTAGATCCAGTGTTTTTAATTGACATCTTTTTTTTTTTTTTCTTTTTTCTTTTTTTTCCCTGTGATTGTCTTTTACATGTGTAACGTCTGTTTAAGGGGATGGGGAAGATGATTTGTCCTTTGACAATGTACCAGCCACAATCTTTCGTTCTGTTACCAGTCCCCATCTCCATGTTCTTGTGGAGTGTAGCTGCTCTGCCTGCTGATGTGGTGTGGTTTGATGAATGCCATGCTTCAAAAACACTTCAGCAAATCAACCTTCCTCAGTGAGGTGCTGAAAAGCAGAGGCAAGAAACAAGGCAGCCTGTTTACACAGGTTATTTAACAAAGCCTGTTTTTATTTTCTCCATAGGTGGGTCGTTTTGACTAGAAAGTGAAGCATGAGTGGTCATTTATTCATAGAAATCTTCCACTTAAATCTCATAATATGTAAAAGACAAAAGAAAAAGTGGGCACAGCTGCAAGGAAAACTCAGGTCAATTCAACACTTACATAGATTAGACTTGGGACTGGGATAATGGCGTTGCAGTCTCTAGTACTGTATAATGTTCCCGTCTGAAAACAAAAATATCTATCAAGTCTAGCAGGCTTCTGTTTAAAAGCTAAAGCAGCAACATTGCCTGACCATTCTCTCTCCTAGGGGCCATATTAATTTTATACAATAGCCGAAAGCAGAATATAATATATTTGTCTCTCCAGATTAAACTAGTCCTAAATTTCAGAATTGCAGCAGTCTTCCATAAAAGCTGGAGATTTTTTTGCCATTTTTCCCTTTTTCTATATAACCATTACAAATTAACTAGTACTGGAGTCTCTGCAGAAGTGAATTACTGAAAACTATGAAAAATTGTATGTGTACTCATTTTTAAAATTATAACTGCATGCTTACTTCCTGATTCTCATTAAACTGCCCTCTTTATGAGACCTTCACTATTAAAATGCCATATTCAGCAATGTGCGCTGTTAAATGTCACATTAGCATCCCCTGACCTTCGTGTATTGACAGGATGTGGCTGAGTGCCTGCTGCTACAGGCAGCCTGCAGTGGGACACACACAGGGCACAAGTGAGAGACCACTCGAGCAACGAAGATATTAAATGGTTTGCAGAAGTCCACAGCTCCCTCGTGGTTTGAAGAGAAAAGGGAGATAGCAATCCAGATGCAGTAGGCAGCTCCCTTCCATGGAGACAGGCTTGAACACTGGGAACCCAAAAAAAGCAGGAAAGCCAAGTTCTGCAAGGCTGACACAGAAGAAGCAAAACGTCATCTTGTTGTACGATCAAGGAGATGTCCACAGTCATCATGTCCTGCTAAAATATTTCCTTCAAGATATCCTGACCGGACTTGATTTCCTATGTAAAAGGTTTGTAACGTAAAGTTTTCAGCCACTGGGGGAAGGGGAGGAATAAAAATAATCAAGCTCTTCTGTCAATCAAGAAACATTTTACTGAGAAAAAATACAGGGAATGCAAGCATCACAGTGCTTCAGATTTCGTTCACTTGAGCTAAAGATGCAACTAGGAAAAAAATCAAAAACAAGTCCATCCCTCTATCAGGAAATCCTATGACATTATCAAACAATAAAAAAAACTGACAGAATTCAACAGTATAATTTAATAAAAGGCTATTAGAGGGAATTCTTTGGTCTGGCTTAATAGTTGATTTCCTAAGACTTGAAATTTCTTTCTGTTGCAGTAATTTCCATACATAGAAGAAATCTTTATTTCTGTGCAGCCTTATCATTTTCACTGTTTTCTTACTCTTTATTAAACGAACACTAAATGAAAACAACACAGCAAAACTGCTCTGGGGAAAACAGCAGTTTCTAATCATTCCTGCTGCTGGTACCTCACCGTATCACACAGAGAGGAAAGTAGCTTTCAGACAAATACGCCACATTAAAGAGCCAGCATGTGGTTTAAGACACTTACAGGCTAGGGTGGGTGGTTTTTTTTGGTGGTTTTTGGGTTGTTTTTTTTGTTTTTTTTTTTTGGATGTGGGGTAGCTGGGGTGTGAGTGAGTGAGGGGAGAGAGGGAGGTTTTTGTTTTCCACTAAACTTGGCATAATCACATGGAAGAGGTGGCAAATCTCCTCCATGAAATGTAGAGAATCCAAAGTTTTCCTGCTGACTTCCCAGGCCCTGATAATACACTGAACTCTGCATTGTCAGGATCATATATATGAATGAAAGATACGGGATGCAGTCTGTGTGTTTCAGTCCCTGAAACGTCAAATACTTACGTTCAGCATAGACTACTAGGACAGGGACAGACTTCCACAAAAATCCTCCGGGAGGTAACAGAAAAGATGAGTATCCATAGCTCCTCTGAAGCCCAGGAGAGCTAAAGGAGGGCTCAGCACTTAATGAGATCTGCCCCCTGTTACAGTACAGATCTCAGATGACCTGCCATCAGGACAGGCCGAACTCTGAACAGTGCCAGCTGGTTCTTTGGTGGCACCACATGAGGACTCCAGGTCTGGCCCAGTGAATGGACAGGATCACCCCAATGGCCGCATGTATGGCAACACTTGAACACAACCCTCTGCTGACTGAGGGAAAGAAAAATAAAAGATCCAAAAAGTTCAGAACTTGAATTAGAGATTTGGAAAAAGTGACTCAGTGATTGGGTCTTCATTGTGGTCTCATGCTCGCTTCTTGTTCCTACATCATTTTATTCCAGTGCTTTGAGCCAACAATAACAAAAAATGTCAAGGCTGCCATAATGAGATTTAGGCATATCTCTGTCCATTGACAAGTTCATGCAGCAAAGCCAGGATGAAACAGCTGCAGTGCTTCTTAGACTAGAAAGATGTTTCTAGGAATGTATTCTCTATTAGAAATACATTACCTCAACTATATCTTAGAAATAAATCTGTAGCTTTTACTATGTAAAGAACCAGTGCTCAGCTTCTATGCTCCAAAAATTTGTGGCCAGAAGTTATCACTAAGCATGCTGTGAAACAAAAGCTACAGAAGTTATCACTATGCATGCTGTGAAATAAAAGCTACAGACTCTTATTTTAGCACAGGGAAAATGGTCCCTAAAAGGCACTATTCAAAAAGCAACAGGGCTAAGATTTGTCCCCAGGAAGACAACTAGCACAAAATTCATCAGTTTGCCAGAGACAAATGACATCTATAATGCAAATCCTAATACTGACCTAGATATCTCTTTGCTTCTGATTTTGGATTTTAATTCTGCATACTCATGTAAGCAAGCTAAGCAAAGCCTTGTTTGCTGGCTACCACAGAAACAAAACAAAACTAAACCCCGAAAGATATTAACTTGATTTATGACCTGTACCTTCAAATGTGAGGAGAAAGCCACTGGTCTGACACTGATTTGGACAAGGGAGGTAGCTGTGGTCTCTCTGCATGTACTTATGAAAAAATAAAAGGAGGCACCACTTTGTGCTGAAAAGTAGAAGGAAAAAGTAATTCCAGAAGGGCAAAGGGCATAGGGCAAAGCACCATATAAAAACCTTCTCCTTCCTGCATGATACCATAAATAACAAGTGATTTTCTTCATGTCAGGAATTTACCTTGCAGAATAAGTTATTATTAAAAAATGCAGAAAGGGAAGTTGGATTTTTAGGTCCTGAAGGAACACAGACGTTGGGTACTGGAGCCCTGCAAGCAGAGCTTGTGCAGCACATGGACTGCTGGGCTAAAAATGAGATCACCACCTCTCCTTGGCCTGAAAGGAGGAGAGCAGGAGAGGTGAGCCAGAGGGCGGACAGATGTGAGTCAGTGCTGGGGAGGGAAAAGAGGAGGGAAGGGCAGAACAGGCAGACATGGAACATGCACAGAGAGCTGGAGCACTGCAAACTGTCCTCTTCAGCACTTTATCCCCACATCCCAGCACCTTCAGATTGGATGGGCTGAGACTCATTGCACTGTTGCCAAATACACTTTTTTTTTTTTTTTA
>CM021797.1:74667637-74682100 GCA_011076525.1 Nettapus auritus
GATCTCACCTTAATGCAGGCCTGTATTCTGCCCTGAGGTTCTAGTTAAATAATGAGCTAATCTCTGGATTTCAAAAACAAATCCAGTCTGCTGTGGCTGACTTAACTGATGAGCACAGTCTGAGGCTAGAACCTCAGGGCAGAATACAGGCCTGCATTAAGGTGAGATCTTGCCCTTTGAAGGCATAATGTGGCAGCAGAAATTATTTCCTGAGATCCTTGAGGAACCCAGAAAGCATGCCTGACCTCAGACAAAATCACATCAGCAGCTCATGCACACAGCATCAAAAGCCTGTAAATATGGGAAAATGTTATAATCGGGTCTTTGGGAAACAATAAAAATTGTCTTATTACTCTTAGTAATATCACTGTCCTTATCAGACCAGCATTCCTCTGCTCTGGGACCCTACATTGACTGCACCAGACATTCCAACAATTCCTGTAACACTATGGGATACCTTGCCCCCAGCAGCAGCTTTCTTAACCCATACCACACCTGGGATTTTGCACGCTGAAACAGGAAGAATGTTATCGTGGAGTTGTTATCCCATTTCTCATGATGGTGGATATTTCCTTTCTTAATGACAGCATCAGAACCTTCTCAGTTCTGCTGTGCTTGTATACACAGTGATGCTTGTAGCAGTGAGATTCAAAGGCTAACTTCACGGTACACTTTCAAACTTCCCTGTAATTTTTCTACCCTTCAATTTAATTGAATCTACCCTTCAATTTAATTGACCCCAACATTATGAAATTATTTAAATAAGACACCAGGACAACCTACTTTTCCATGTTCATTTTTAATTCTATGACATCCTTCTTCTCTCCCTCTGACCTAATAAGTTCATTCTTTTTCATCTTTTCAAAAAAAAAAAAAAAAAAAAGCATCTTGTTATCAAAAATAAGCCATCGACTGTCCAGACATGAAGATACAGGGGCATGATGGGAACATTCTGCAAGCTTGAGTGATAACATTACAATTAATTTCATGCCCATTCTATGACCTCTTCTCCTCTTCTCTATGTTGCTATCTTTGATATTTTATTAAGATTCATCAAATAGACATTTTAATCACAGCTCAGCCTTTCTGAAAACATGGAAAAGGTTCACTATGCCCAGCTGCAGTACAGGGACTGTTTGGCTTTTGAGCATTAAAACTTGTCTTAAAGCACTAGAAGGTACATAAAGCTGCACTAAAGGACAGGACTTGCTGTTGCTGGTGTGGGTGACTGTGTGTGCATGTCCTCCTGTTTGTCCACACACTGTGTCTCACAGAGATTTCACTCTCTGGCATAATACCATTTCAAGCAACCAACTTGCCTGTGAATCCAGAGGGTAGCACATCTGGGTGATCTTGCAGGCCACCTAAGTCACAAAGATATCCTACAGGATATAGCTGAGATGCCTGGAAAGGTCTTCAAACTGAATTGTTAGAGGCAGCCTTAGTCCTGACAAGCCCCCTCCTCTAATACAGTCACCAACAGTCTTTTATCATTTTCTGTCTTTGCTCAATTAAAGAGGAAACATCAACTCTAAGGGAAGTAGACCCAGAAGAGCAGGGGCATGATCAAACCTCAAAATGTCCCTGGAAACATCTGCCAAAAGTTGGTGGAGCACTTGTGAGCCTTGTGAGGCACCGACCCAGGAGTGGCCTGGCACTGACACCCTGCCTGCCACCCCTCTGTAACTCTGGTGGCCAGCATGACACAAGGGAAGGGACAAGTCCAGGACTTGGCTATAATAAACAAAGACAGGCACAGACTTTGTCAAGATCCACTTGCAATCCCAATGGAATTGCATGGGTTGTTTGAAATTTAATGTGCCTGCTAGCATGTTGGAGGCTACAAGTAATTTGTTTTAGTGCCAATGTTGCAGGGACTCCATTGAAAATGTAATCATTCTGGTTACGCACTGAGGAGACAAAGGAGAGAATATGTGGATTTTCTGGTTTTTAATTAAAACACTGGCTGCAGAACAAACCTACAAAATGCTCCTTGCTGAGCTGTAAAATACCAGAGCAAAAAGTTGTCTTTTCCGCTTTTTGCATTATGCCAACACTTGCCATTTTTATTTGTAGTTTCCTTCCTTTAAAGAAAGGAAGATTTTTTTTCCCCTTGCAAACACCTGATGTAACACAGCCTGCAGCACAGGGAATAAATATATCCTTTATTGCCATAGCTAGCTAAACACTGCTCACTTGCTCTTGTGCCCTAAAGAAAACATAGTTATATTCATTCACAGAGAATGACCGTATTCATGGCACTCAGTATGCTGCTATTTTTATTTCAACCATATAGTTACATTCTATATTTTCAACAGTAGGAGAGGGAGAAGAGGAACTTTTTCAATGGAAGCTGTTTCCTATTTAATAGGAACACATTAAATTAAGGATGCTGTCCAGTAATTATTTGAGAGAAACAGAAAAAACATGGGATTAAAAATGTGGTTTTGTTTTACAAAAGGCTATTTGGTGCACTACAAATGGACTATTTAGACAGCTAATTCTTTTATATGATTTTGTTGGTTTCCTACAATTTGGACAACTCCATGTACTAGGTAAATATATTCTCACATGTTAATACTCACTGCATGAGTGAACCAGTATGACTTTTGAAATCAGGCAAACCACAATGTACCACAACTGCACCTACCTGTTTCCCAGATTTTACCGTCAGCAAAGAGAGAGATGAATTAGAAGTACAAGTCTCATAAAGCTAAAGGAACCAAACTACACGGTTCCAAACTACATGGTTCTATTTCACTTTTTTTGTTTGTTTGTTTGTTTGTTTGTTTTACAGTGGCTTTCAAATTAATTAGGTTCATAACCTCAATGTTAGGCTCCCAACCTTAGGGCTTCCTTAAGATTTCATCATTTTCTTTTTTACACCAGGCAGGTACTGTGCAATGGATGAATGGCAAAAATTTTATTGCTCCAAACTTGCTCTCAAATTATACTGGTGTAAATCCCTTTTTAAAGCATTGCTTCAGTTTCAAGGTAACTTAGTTAAACCTTGATCTGTTCTTTTCCAGAAAGACAAAATACTGGGCCTTCATCCTTATGACAAAATTGCATGAAATGCAGTATGGTTAATGATAATTTTAGCATGAGAGCCACAGTAGGTAACTATCCAGTGGCACAAAAGTTTCCATAAAAATGCACATAGCTTTTAGAAAATACCTATTTGTATTTCAGCAAAGGTGCACAAAGGGATCCAAAATGTCATTCGCCAAGACATTGGTTTTATCAATTGTGAAGAAAACAGTGACAATTTCTTAGTTGAAGAACTTCAAGTTTTTTCATCTATTCAACAAGAAAAAAAAAAAAAAAAAAAAAAAAAAAAAAAAAGTAACGATTGCAGTTGTGATATATATCACAAAAAGCAGTATACTTGTGTGATGAATTTCTTAAACATCTCCACATTTTAGAGAAAGATAAACATCTATTTCAAGGAACTACTTACAGGTAACAAAAGCAATTTTTGGTAACCTCAGGGGGAAAAAAAAAAAAATGTTCAAATACAAGGGTCTTTGAATCCTATGATGTTTACTTGCCCTGTTTTTCCTAACAGCAATAGTTATTCTAAATATGCTGGATCTTCATATGCACCACAGGAAATGAGGTAGTACCTGTCTTTGCTATGATGTTCCACAGGGGATAGTCACTTGATATGGTAAAATATCTGGAGAAGCACTGAGCATGCAATGTGAGAACTAAAATAACTATTGGAAGAAAAAAAATGGCAATCCACAGGACAGGAAGAATATATCACACGCATACAATTTCTGTGGCAAGCATTTCTCAACCATTTGAGCTAGCTGTTCAAGGGTATATGAGCAAAGGTTCTGCTGTCACACTTTTACAAACTTAGGAAGCATTCTAAATCAAAGGATGAGTACTCTTTCAGTTGTCATAAAGCCAGAACTATTTTCTTGTTTTTATTCACCCCTTAAAAACGTTAACACCACTGAAGTTGGAAGAACTAAGAGTTCCCCCAGTATCCTCACCCCTTTTAGGACATTCTCCACCCCACTGCTCTGCAAGTTCAAAGGACCAGGAAGTTTGCAGTCCCCTGGGTTTTCAGTCTTTGAACAAAGAAAAGTTACAAAAGTGAGCACCAGACTCGCTTCTTGCTTCCCAGACAGGCTGTGACCCCAGCAGTCTTCTGGCAACCTCACCCGCTTACCCTGACCCTTTTGTGCCTGCCATATAGAGCAGAGGAGGTGCTTTGCCTGTTGGGGAGAAGTATGGATGGTGGTGAAGGTCTACCCACCGAAAGAAACTCCAAGGGACAAACTGAGCAGGATGGATCAGCCTGATATTCAGCTGCTCCACATCCCATTCAGCTGCTCCCCATCCCTCCCCCTTCCTCACCATGCAAGAGGTTTCAAAAGTTATGAAAATATTGAATCCCAGTGCTTTTCATTTTTTTAACAGGGGAAAGGGAGGCTTGGGGGCAGGGGTGTTCTGTCAGTCAGCAAAGCACAGCCCCATGTGCTAATGGGAAGGACTCATCCAGCAAGCAAGGACAATAGCTTGCTTGTGCTGGACTCCACCACATCACTATCACACAGGAAGGGTATCTGAAGGTCACAAGGAGCACACTACTGCCCAACTATATTTTCACAGGAGGAGACATAAACCTGACAGATGGAAGGAACATTACATGCTAGACCTTGCTGGGAGGCTGGTCATATACAATAACGAATTTGCAGTTAAAGAGCACAGGGTTTTAATGAGCTTCCTTTATTTCAAAGAAACCCCTTTCTCTCAGCCAGGTTTGGGGTTTTTCTTTCTGATTCAGTGCTATACTACAGCACCTCAGTTATAATCCTAATTAGGCTTCACAACCGACATGACTAGTAATTACTCTGTTGGGTAGCCATGAAACCCAATTAATTGGATTTCAAATATATATATATATATATATAATCAAACACTTGTTCATATGAATAGTGTTCCTAACCAGTCTGCAGAATAATCTGAATTCATGCTCACTAATTATTTTATAAGCCTCTGGAACACAATTGACAACTTGGTGAATTCTGTCCCTCTACCACAGGGCTCCAGCCTCAGAATGTGATATTTGCAGTTACTGGGTAGAAACACCGTCTCAAACCCTCTGTTTTCTCAGAATGACCTGTGAAATTGGAGAGGAGTAAGCCATTCTCTACAGCAAAAGGGATTTCACAAGAGGTTCATAACATATATTAAGAGGAATTTTAATGATGGATAGAGTGAGCAGTGTAGAAACACGGGAGTGAAAATCAGGCCTGCTTGAACAAGTTTTGTTTCATGAAACCAACAAGGAACTAGATGTTCCCTCCTGGCAGAAGTCGCACAATCACCAACACTTGTTCTTATGGAAGACTTCAATTCAAAGAATCACAGAGTCATAGAATGGCTCAGTTTGGAAGGGACCTTAAAGACGACCCAGTTCCAACCCCCCTGCCATGGGCAGGGACACTACCTCCCACCAGACCAGGTTGCCCAAAGCCCCATCCAGCCTGTCCTTGAACACCTCCAGGGTTGGGGCAACCACAGCTTCACTGGACAACCTGTGCCAGAGTCTCACCACCCTCTGAGTGATGAACTTCTTTCTAACATCTAATCTAAATCCCCTCTCTTTCAGTTTAAAACCATCCCCCTTTATCCCATCACTATCTACCTGAGCAAAAAGTTGTTCTCCGTCTTTTTTTGTAAGTCCCCTTTAAGTATTGAAAGGCTGCAATGAGGTCTCCCTGGAGCCTTCTCTTTTCCAGGCTGAACATCCTAGCTCTCTCAGCCTGTCTTAACAGGAGAGGTGCTCCAGCCCTCTGGTCATCCTCATGGCCCTCCTCTGGACTTACTCTAACAAGTCCCTGTCCTTCTCTTGCTGGGGGCCCCAGAGTTGGATGCAGTACTCCAAGTACTACAGGCCTGTCAGTCTGACCTTGGTGACAGGAAAGGTGATGGAAGAGGTCATCTTGAATACAATTACACCACATATGTGGGACAACCAGGGGATCAGGCCCAGCCAGCACGTGTTCATGAAAGGCAAATCCTGCCTTACCAACCTCATCTCCTTCTATGACTGGGTGACGAGCCTGGTGGATGAGGGAAAACCTGTTAATGTAGTCTACCTAGACTTCAGCAAGGCCTTTGACACTGTCTCCCACAGCATTCTGGAGAAGATGGCAGTCCATGGCTTGCACAGGTACACTTTGTGCTGGGTTAAAAACTGACTGGACAGCTGGGCCCAGAGAGTGGTGGTGAATGGAGTGAAATCCTGCTGGTGACCAGTCACCAGTGGTGTTCCACGGGTCAGTGCTGGGGCCTGTCCTCCTTCATATCTTTATTGATGACTTGGATGAGGGAATTGAGTGCACCCCCAGTAAGTTTGCAGATGACACCAAGATGGTGGGAAGTGTTATTCTGTCAGAGAGTAGGAAGACCCTGCAGAGAGACCTGGACAGGATGGGTCAGTGGGTGGAGGCCAATGGGATGAGGTTCAACATGGCTAAGTGTCGGGTCCTGCACTTTGGCCACAACAACCCCATGAAGCACTACAGGCTTGGGAGAGAGTGCCTGGAAAGCTGTGCAGAGGAAAAGGATCTGGGGGTGCTGGTTGATGCTCACCTGAACATGAGCGAGTAGTGTGCCTAGGTAGCCAAGAAGGCCAATGGCACCCTGGCTTGTATCAGGAATAGTGTAGCCAGCAGGGACAGGGAGGTGATCATCCCCCTGTACTCTGCTGTGGTGAGGCCACACTTCAACTACTGTGTTCAGTTAGGGCCCCTCGCTACAAGAAGGACATCAAGGCCCTGGAGTGTGCCCAGAGAAGGGCTACGAAGCTGGTGAAGGGCCTGGAACACAAGTCCTGTGAGGAGTGGCTGAGGGAACTGGGGTTGTTTAGTCTGGAGAAGAGGAGGCTCAGGAGAGACCTTATTGCTCTCTACAACTACCTGAAAGGAAGGTGTGGGGAGATGGAGGTTGGCCTCTTCTCACAGACAACTAGCAATAGGATGAGAGAGAATGGCTTCAAATTGTGCCAGGGGAGGTTCAGATTGGAAATTTGGAGACATTTATTCTCAGAAAGAGTGGTCAGGCATTGGAATAGGTTGCTTAGGCAGTTGGTGGAGTCACCATTCCTGTGGGTGTTTAAGGCTGGATGTGGTGCTCAGGGACATGGTTTAGTGGGTGACATTGGTGGTACGAGGATGATTGGACCAGATAATTTTGGAGGTCTCTTCCAATCTTAACGATTCTATTATTCTATGATTCCTTCTGGAAAGAGTCACAGGAGAACGTCCCCATACTTCCTCCGTTCTAACAAATCACAAATGACGTACTTCGAAATTAGGCTAAAGACTGTAAAACAGAAGCAATAGCCTCAAATCATATACTATCAGTGGATTAGAGCAAGAGCAAAACCTTGGAACCCTACAAGACCAGAGAACAAATAAGCTGAACGTGCCTAGAAACTGAGCTGCTGTCCACATTGCAGAGGAAAGAAATTATTCACCTCATCCCAAACAACTGTTGCTACTATTTTGACCTTAGGGAATACCCTTTTCTGACTAAATCTTAAAAATGGTTTAAGACCAATCAAATGAGATACAGTGCCCAGGTGCCTGAGAAACTGAACAGCAGCCACAGAAAACCTCACAAAGCTCTGGTGTCCCATCATGTATACATTTACTGCCATGCGTCTATTGTGTCAATGCTTCGTCAGGCTTGTCATCCAAAGTGTGTAGTATTACAGACAGACAACTGCAGTGCAGAAGTCATATGGTCTAAAGATGACAAGCAGTTGCAGTTCTCTCTTGACTAGCTCATCTAGCTTTTTTACAGACTGGAATACCAAAGGTCTTTCATAGTGGCTATCAAGCACTACAAGGACTGGCAACTTCTGCCTTCAACCATTCATTCAGTGAAGAAGACCATTTCAAGTTAACCTGCATTTTTAATTTCCAAAGAGGCAAATGCCAGTGCAACTTAAAGTGACAGGCCATGAACAAATGTGTGCCACTACAACAGGACTAACATAATGCATGTGCAAAATAGATTATAAATTCTGTGATAGTTTTTGGGAGATTGTAAGTGTGAAAATTTATGTCAGACTCCAGGAGCAGAACCAGGCCAGAATTTTGTCAGACAGCTCCTATTCAGTGTCCTGCAATGAAGCTCTAGACAGCAGAGGTGTCCTTTACATCCAATGAGCCATTACAAAGCTTCTGTTGTGCCTGCAGAACTAGGAGCCCAGCTATGTCTGGCTTGTGAATAACGTTATCTCTTGGTTTGCTTCTCAGTGTGAGATCAGCCTTCCAAGTGATAAGTTCATGCTCAATAGGAATTTTGCAAGAAGGCTTCTTTCTCTTGTATTTTGGCTGAATAGCCCCTGAGAGTGAGCATTTTTGTTGCTCCCCAGTTTTGCGAATTTATTGACACATAAACCTACAGATGAGTGGGAGAAAGCCCATCTTTTGGGGTAATATTATTTTTCTGGAATTTGACTAAAGTCAAGCAAGCTTTCATTAGTCTTGGCCAAGGAGGCACAGAAGATTGGCCTAGCAGATCTCCAGACTCACTTTATTGTGATACTTCATTAATGCATACAATAGCTTATTTACATCATTCAGACCCCTGCTTAGGTTGCAGGTGAAGTTGTCCAAAAGTTCCAGGTCCCCATTGGATTTTGTCCACCCTGCAACAGCCACCCAATGCTGTCCTATTAGCTTTAGAGCACACTGCAAAACCTGCATGAAGAGAGAGACTCTGCCTCTGACCAGAAACAGTCTGGTAAATGGTATTTCATCAACATTAAGGGGCTAATTAGTAACATTTCTGACCTTGCCCACAGTTCTTCGGACTCCTCCATGTGTCCCCTAACATAAGTTATTTTCTACTTTTTGGACTTTTTATAGTTGTGATATGATTTTTTTTTTTTCATTCTGCAACCTATGATATATCTTTAGTAGCTGTCCAAACATTGTCCTTTCCAGCTATATACAAATAAAAGAAAAAAAAAAATAATAATCTTTGTGCAGATAGGTAACTGTACTTTATTTATTTAATGAGTAAAGCAAACTGGGAAGCAAAAGCAAAATCCAGTCCCTCAGAAAAGCTGTAGATTATGATTACCTTCATTCTGTGTTACAGACACTAGTATGCTACTGAACAAGAACCTCTTCCAAAACCTTAACTGAAAACAAAATGAGGAAAATAAAGGGAAAAATATGTATTATTGGTAATTTTTCAAGGAATTATTTTTCCGCTCTTTTCTCTGTAGGAAGCCAGATAGGTAGCAAATTTCATGTCAGCTTTTCCAGATACAAACATGGCAGATGAGGAAATAAAAGTACTAGTTTGACAGAATAGGCTTTCTAGAGAGCTTTTAAGTTACTGAGGGGGAATCTGGTCTTACTTACTTAGCTTTTGGTACACTTTAGGTGACATATTTGAAAATTTGTAGATACAAAATGAAGATGTGGAGAGCACAGAAATCAAATCCTCACTAAAAGAATGCAAGACTTGGAAGAAGAAAATTCTAATATTTAAAATTATTAATTTTTAATGTTGTTATATCACATTACAATTGTAGCCTTCAACCATTCTATAAATTCTCTAGATTTATTAACTTTCCCTAAAGCAGCTGCCACTGCCAAGGACAGGATACTAGACTGGATGGCCCACTGATCTGAATAATTTCTGTGAACCAGTGCCAGTTATATGACAGGAAATACTAATTACATAGTTCTTAATTTGTGTAATTACAAAGTTTTTAATTTAAAACATTTTTTGGCACCCACTTGTAACATTGTATGTGTCAGAAGCAAACACCCTCTGAAGCCAGGTGTTTAGACCAAGAATATAATCACCCCATGTTATGTAGAAGTTATGCTACATTTTGGAGCCTGGTGACAGCAATATTCCTTTGAAGCTTACTCTACCATAAAAGTTTTGAAGAGGGGATGAAAAATAATAAGAATTGCATTGCAGGGAGATTAGTGCACAATTTGCTTGGGTGGCAATGTGAAGCACAGGGCCAGCAAGGAGCAACTTCATCTAACAAGTTTAGAAGTTGACTGGCAAATCTTCACAGTTACAGAAAACCAGAGTAGTGCAATAGCATAATGCCTACCATGACTTAGCTACAGGGATGTAGTATCAGCAAAAAGATCACTAAAAGATCCATGATTTCATCTTATGATAGTCTCCATATGCTCAGCTGAAGTACACAGGCATTTTTGGTATGCACTACCTGAGACAGAAGGAAATGGAAAATCTTACTGCTTTGGGGTTAAGCATTCTGTAATCCCTGAAGGTCATGGTTAGCATTTAAAGTCTAAACTACACCACTGAAGAAAACAAATCAATTCACTCTGGGGCTGACAGTCTGCTCATCAGACTGCAGAATTCCAGGTCTGATTACATGAATATTCTTAATTTTGAACACTGAATGTTTATGCAAAAGTACCCTGACCAGAACAATGGGCTGAAAATTTTGTTGATAGATTATCCCCTTAGATACCATATTACAGCTATAGGAGAGAGTTTGGTGCACAGATATCTAGATGTAAGCAATAGCAAGTGCCAGCCAGCTGCAAATAATATGGTTATAGAATCATAGAATCATTGAATGTCCCGAGTTGGAAGTTACCCATAAGGATCATCGAGTCCAACTCCTCGCACTGCATAGGTCTACCCAAAAGTTTAGACCATGTCACTAAGTGCACAGTCCAAACGTTTCTTAAATTCATATAGGCTTGGTGCAGTGACTACTTCACTGGGAGCCTGTTCCAGTGAGCAACCACTCTCTCGGTGAAAAATCTCCTCCCGCTGTCTAGTCTAAATTTCTCCTGCCTCAGTTTAACCCTGTTCCCAGGTTAACTGATAGGTCCCACAGGTCCTATCACTGGTGTTTATGGAGAATAGGTCACCCGCCTCTCCACTCCCCCTCGCGAGGAAGTTGTAGACCATGATGAGTCATGCCTCATCCTCCTCTTCTCCAGGCTGAACAGGCCCACTGACCTTGGTCACTCCTCATATGTTCTACTCTCCAGACCCTTCACCATCTTTGTCGCCCTCCTCTGGACACTCTGCAACAGCTGAATGTCCTTTTTGTACTGTGGTGCCCAGAACTGCACACAGTACTCAAGGTGAGGCTGCATCAGTGCAGAGTAGAGCTGGACAATCGCTTCCCTCACCCTACTAGCAATGCCGTGCTTGATGCACCCCCAGGATACGGTTGGCCCTCCTGGATGTCATGGCATGCTGCTGGCTCATGTTCAATTTGCTGTTGACCACGACCCCCAGATCCCTCTCTGCGGGGCTGCTCTCCAGCATCTCATCTCCCAGTCTGTATGTACAGTCAGGGTTGCCTCGTCCCAAGTGCCAGACCCGGCACTTGCTTTTGTTAAACTTCATGCAGTTGGTGATTGCCCAGTTCTCCAACCTGTCCAGATCTCTCTGCAAGGCCTTTCCACCCTCAACCAAGTCTACAACTCCTCCAACTTTGGTGTAATCGGCAAATTTGCTCAAAACACCTTCTAGTCCTACATCCAAATCACTTATAAAGACATTGAAGAGGACTGGCCCTAAGGACACCACTAGTGACCTTCCACCAGCCTAATATGGCCCCATTTACCAGAACCCTTTGAGCCCGGCCTGTCAGCCAATTGTTCACCTATCGTATGATGTTTTTGTTAAGCTGTATGCTGGACATTTTGTCCAGTAGGATCCTGCTGGAAACCGTGTCGAAAGCCTTGCTGAAGTCCAAAAAGATCACATCAGCTGGTTTCCCTTGGTCGACTAGATGGGTGATCTTATCGTAAAAGGAAATCGAATTTGTTAGGCAGGACCTACCCCTCACGAACCCATGTTGGCTGAGACCAATGACTGCATTGTCCCCCAGGTGCGCTTCAATAACTTCAAGGATCGTCTTCTCCATAATTCTACCAGGCACTGATGTGAGACTGACAGGCCTGTAATTGGTAGGGTCTTCTTTCTTACCCTTCTTGAAAATTGGCATAACATTTGCCAGCTTCCAGTCTACCAGGACCTCTCCAGATTCCCAAGATTGTTGAAAAATTGAGAGAGGTCCCGCGATGACATCAGCCAGCTCTTTAAGCACCCTGGGATGCATCCCATCCGGACCCATGGACTTGTATGGATCCAGATGGAGCAGCAAATCCTGCACACTTTCAGGGTCAGTTGGGAGTTTGTCATTCCCACTGTCACAGTCCTCCAGCTTTAGGGCATCCTGGGTCCCGAAGCCCATTTGATAATGGGTGTTGAAGACAGAGGTGAAGAAGGCATTAAACGTCTCTGCTTTGCCTACGTCATTATCTGTGAGTAGACCTTCCCCATCAAGAAGCGGACCTATGTTTTCTTTGGTTATCCTTTTTCTATTCACATATCTGAAAAAAACTTTTTTATTGTCTCCCACAGACACGGCCAGCTTTAACTCTGGTTGGGCTTTGGCCACACAAATTTTCTCCCTACAAACATGAACAGCATCCCTGTATTTCTTCCTCGTCACCCAACCTTCCTTCCAGCAGCCGTACACTTTCTTTTTTCACCTAAGCTCCAGTAAAAGATCCCTTGTCAGCCAGGATGGCCTCCTGCCCTGCCTGCCTGACTTCTGATATTTTGGAATTGCCTGATCTTGTGCTTTTAGGAGGCAGTGCTTAAAGACTGGTTCACAAATACAGGACTGGTGAAGCACCAGAACAGCATTTTTAAAGAAAAATATTTTTTCTTCGGGGACACCCATTTCCCTCAGAGAGAGACTGAGAGGGAGAGAAGGCTTTCTCATACAACAGCAATGACTTCTATTTTCTCAAAGTTATTTCCTATCAAGACATATTTTGAAAGAAAAGTTTCAAGCACCACAGTCACTGATAACTAAGTGCTTCACTGGTCTGGAGACTAAATGAGACTTTCATTGAATTATTTGCATGCATAGCATTACGTATTGATAATAATGGTATAAATTAATAAGATATGGATCAAATAATAATGTATTTTTCTGAAGGATCTTCCATCCAAAACCAAAATCCCATTATACACAGTTTAGACTAGTTAACTTTCAAAACACAACCACGAGGACTGCCTGGCTTAACAATTTTTGGAATCAGCTCAGAGGAGGAAACACTTTCACAGGCATCCCTGCAGATTCTTTTCGCCTACCTGGGTTAATTTTCAA
This sequence comes from Nettapus auritus, assembly GCA_011076525.1. NCBI lineage: Eukaryota > Metazoa > Chordata > Aves > Anseriformes > Anatidae > Nettapus > Nettapus auritus. Next base: position 74,680,824 of record CM021797.1, read on the forward strand.
ATTTTAGAAATCACCCAAAAGGTGTTCAGAAAACAGCACTGAGTACAAGTTTGTATGTATTTGGATGGCCACCACAGAGCTGCTGTTGGTATACTGAGAACTGCAGGAGCCAGACACCACACAAGCCTAAGTGAATCTGGGTCTCCAGATTATGTTGCTTCCTCGGGGTCACCACTTGAGGGAAAAAGAGGTCTGAAGCTGGAGCACCTCATCTGCCAGATACAACACTACCTTGTTAGGAAAAAAAAAAAATACCATGTGAAAACAAGTAAAATATTAACTTGTGACCCTGCCACTGTAATTAGTGACTCACTTCGCTACCAGATGTGTGCAAACAAACAATACCAAGGTGTCTTTTCCTAGAATAAGGCAATATTTTGCACAACAGTAAATTTGTGCTCTGACTGCTTAGTGCTAGATGTGACTTGTATTACAGCTCCTCCACTATATTTCATTACCTCTGGCACCAAATCTGGACATCTATGATTAGGGCACTCTTCTTTCTGAGCAAGTGGTTGGAGACAGAATAATTTATGGGTTTCTGGGATGCTAGAACCCCCACTGAGAGGGTAGCTGGGCACTGGAATAGGCTCTCCAGGGCAGTGGTCATGGCATCCAGCCTGCTGGAGTTGAAGGAGTATTTGGATATTGCTCTCACACGTATGGTCTGATTTTTGGGTAGTGCTGTGTGGAGACAGGGGCTGGACTTGAGGATCTGTGTGGGACCCTTCCAACCATATTCTATGATTCTAAAATTCTAAGCTAGTGCAGGGTTTGTTTTTATGTAGATCATTAACAAATGACTTCTCAGGGCAGAAGAAAAACAGTGTTGAAATGGTCAGCCGTTTTTTGGATAGTACAGTTACTTCTTTCAAACACTCCATCCCAAGGTACCTCAACACAGTTTTTGTGGAGTCTATCCCTTAATTTAAGAAAACAAAATGAAACAAACAAACAAAAAATAAATAAAAGATGAAGAAAGGAAAAAGAAAAAAAAAAAGAGAAAGAAAAAGAGAAAGAGAAAGAAAAAGAAGAAGAGAAAGAAAAAGAAAGAAAAAGAAAGAGAAAGAAAGAGAAAGAAAAAGAAAAAGAGAAAGAAAAAGAAATAAAGAGAAAGAAAAAGAGAAAGAAAAAGAAAAAGAGAAAGAAAAAGAGAAAGAAAGAGAAAGAGAAAGAGAAAGAAAAAGGAAAAGAAAAAGGAAAAGGAAAAGAAAAAGAAAAAGAAAAAAGAAAGAAAAAGAAAAAGAAAAAGAAAAAGAAAAAGAAAAAGAAAAAGA
>CM021797.1:74685036-74700644 GCA_011076525.1 Nettapus auritus
CCCCCCCCCCCCCCCCCCCCCCCCCCCCCCCCCCCCCCCAAATCATCGTTATGTGATTTTGGGAAAGTCTATGAAACAACAACAGTTTTGCTGAAGAGTAGCTCACCTCTTGCTTTTGAGAAATCTGGTTTTCCACGGAAGGCCTCTGACACCATGACGCAGTGCTTAAAGAGAGGGCTTTGTGTGCACAGAAAGGTTTATGGTGTTCCTGTGTACTGAAATTCTCACTTGCATATGCAGCTGGGACGTACTGTTCACAATTATTTTTATTTCTTCTACGCAGCTAACATTTATTCAGATTCACAAGGCACCTATCCACCTGCCAGGAGAACAATAACAAGTTTAACAGCTCCATTATCTTACACAAACAAACCACACCTAAAAAACTGAAGCCACTTTCCTCTGACAGAGGGCGAGTTTCTATAACCAGCTGCTAGCATATGTTCTCTAATGCCAGGGTCTACCCCGGAAAGCATATATTAGAAAGGCTGGAAGTGTGTAATTTAGTTTTGTCTTTAACTACAAATTTACTTATTTTGTTTAGTTACAGAAGCTAAAGATCTCCCAGCTCCATTCTTTGCTTCATGACAAAATGTCAGGAGTAGTTGAATGAAAATGGTGTGTGCACAGTACAAGAAGAAACGGGAATAATGAGAAGAGAGAAGTAAAACACACACAGCAGTGTGTGCTCTTCAGTTCTCACAGACTCATTTGCCTTTTGTGCACCTCCTGTAATCTTAGGGAATGTTATAAAAGAGCAGCCTTGTCTGAAATTGTTGTACGTGCTCAACAGCAGTGGTCACTGCACTCCCATGAAGGTGAGTAGGTAAAGGGACATAGAAAGGAAGAGAAAATCTCTGAAGAGGACTTCCACTTCTCACTGTTAAAAACCACGACTGTAAAAGATTCCAAGTTCAGATGGATGTACAGTTTGCTAAAATCACTAATTTCTGAAAAATATGCAAAGCAAGAGGTTAGTAATTAGAAGCAAAGGGATTTTTAAGAGGTTGCAGAAGTTGCATGAGACCAGTTAGTCCGTCTCGGTATGTCCAGCAGCATATATCCTGGCAGCATATTTCCAGAGCTGTGCCCAGTCCAGGTTTAAATGATCAGACAGTGGGATTGTCTCTGTTCTTGAAGGCATGCAAGATACACAGGTGTAACACCAACAGCTATGCAGATGTTATGGCAGCACAATGCCAGTCATGCAGACAAGTTGGAAGAATGTTATTAATAGATGAGTGGCACTGTCAGAGGGAAGTTGAAGCCTTTCACAGGACTTGGGAAGAAATCTAGTTCAAGCAGTTCTCACCCAAGTACTACCCCATTCAAGTACTACCCCATTAATATTGACAGCAATGAGACAGTGATTAGAAGTCAGGAGGACTCGCATGCAGCAGAGTGTTTCACTTACTGATTTCACCCCATCAGAATTTTTTGATTATCTGCAGAGAGCACAGCTTTGCCAATCCGCAGTACAGGGGCTGTGTCTGACCCCTACGAGATACAGCCCATGCTACAAAAAGAACCAAAGATGGAGCTTGCTTGGAAGTCACCTTGTGTTGCATGTACCACTCCTGGATGGGTCAAGATGCAGAACTACTGTATGTGACAGACTCGATACCTCATTAGTTGAAAGTTTCTGGGAATGCTTTTTCCAGACTTTGTCCAGTGGGTTTGAATACAGTAATGAAAGTACAATGACGACATTGGTTTTTCTCAGTAGAAACAAAACCCAAGGTACTTAAATTCTGCAGCTTCAGTGAGACCACAGTCCAGATGTCTCATACGGACCTGAAAACTTTCAACAGCTTCAAGATATTCTCATTATTCTCCTGTTCTCCTTTCTGTACTGCAGTTGTTTCTGGGAGCGTGCACTGTGAGTCCTCACTTGCAAAAAGTGAGCTGCAGTACCATTCCTTCCCAGGACCAACGTGTTTGTCATCTTACAAGTAAAGGGAAATACTGAGAAGGCACTAGAGCAGTCAGAACTGGGATGATTTTATCTACATCTAAATGGGCAAGTTGCCATCAGAGACAGCTTGGATTTACTGTATATCCCCAAGAAGCCAAATAACTCAGCCTGAAGGTACCAGCTAGAGAAAATGAAGACAAAATATGAGGTTTGCTTCCTGCTTTCTGCCTTCACCAGTCTTCTCCTGGGGGCACCTCCTGGCTGGTGTACACTCTAGAATAACCCAGTCTACATGGTTTGTCCCAGCTGTTGTACTTCCATTCTTTTTGCATTTACCAACATTTCATTTTATGGTCTTTTTAGTGCCACTCTCTCCAATGTTTTATGGTGTGTTGTTTTTTGTTGTTTTGGTTTGGTTTTTAGTAGCCCAGCTCTTTGCTTCTTCTGCAGTGTAGTTGATTCCTGCTTGATCTGTATTGCAGCATTAGCTAAAGCTGTAAGTTTTCTTTATCCAGAAGCTCTGGAGCATGCAGTTTGGAGGGGTTCTTGCCCTTGTTTTATGCCAACTCTTTATTTGTGTTAATACTTTTCATTCGGGGGAACTGGAGGAAAAGGGAAGAGAGGGGAGTGCTTATGTCAATTCAATTAGAGGTGCTCATGGTAACCAGTATCCAGCACAGTGCTGCTCTGCATTACTGCCACACAGATTCCATTTGGAATTAAACACAGAATCAGAGCTTCTCATGTAATTTCCTAACGAAAACAAGGTGTTTCCAACCCAGAAGTGCCATGCAAGTACCATGCCATATTTTGTCTGAAAAGGTTAAAAAGCTACAAATGTAACAAGAAAATTGGCTTGCTTACCAGTCTTTGGAACAAAAGAAAATGGAGAAATAAGAATCCTGGTTTTCATTATTTGTAAATCAGCATCTGGGAGGAGTCTGTCTGCTTAAGAAACTGACCTACTCTCCTCTCAGAGTCCTCAGTATCATTATTCTGTGGGAAGTTTATCTCAAAGCTACTTTCAAAAATAGATGGTAAGATCTACCGAACAGTTTTGCAAGATGTTGCCCTGTGCATACACTAGATGTAATGTACACCTAGGCAAGTGAGAGTAGCATAAGCAAAATGCTTGCCCAAAACAGGGAGGACACCAGCACAGAGCAAAGAAAGCCCTGACTCTTGGGCCTGTTCCTGGAAATGAGGAGAGGGAATAGGAAAAAAAAAATGTGAGTTCAGTCTGAAGAACATGAAAAAGTGGTTTCCTGTTATATGAATGTATATCAGTCCTCTCTAACCACACTCAGAGAAATGGTTAAAGACCTATCGTCCTTGGACGAAACTGAGACCATGAACATGCAACATGGAGATTGAGTTCTGAGAGAGAAATTGGGTTCTTCAGAGTGAGGTGTCTCCCAAATATTGCAGCATGAATGCACAACAAACTCGCTGTTTCTTACCTATTAAAGTAAGTCATATTTCTAGAGGCAAATAGCCTCCTGAAGGGCAATAAACACTAGCTAATCATGAACACATTATTAAAGCAGGAAGATTAAATAGCAAAGCAAAACAGAATTTAATGTGTTTAATAGACCTCAGTTTGTGATCAAATTACTGAGAAGATCAGACTTCCATGACATTCTATACAGTGCTGCTGTTTCACTGCCCCAGATGACACAGTTTGCCTGACACACTAGAAAGTGTAGCCTTGGATCCTCATAATTCATGTAGGAAACCTAACAACAGCAGAATTTTCACCCTGTGCTACACATATTTAAGTCCTTGAACATGAAATGGAAGAACAGGAACAACTGCTGAATGAAAGTTTTACCAGAGTACTTTCAGTCCTATAGGTTACTGGCTACCCTGCTCTCTGAATAACAGCATTTTGGTGGTGGTGGATTCCTCTGGTTTTGTAGTCTGAAGTCAGCATTAAGTCAGACAAAGGAATACTGTATTATCCTCCCTTGCTTTTTTGGCTTACAGTTTCCATTATGGCACTCCACAGAATCACAGAATAGTTGAGGGTGGAAGGGATCTCTAGGACCATCTGGTCTAACCTCCTGTTCAAGCAGGGCCACCTAAAGCATGTTGCCAGTTAACCATGGCTTTTGAAGATCTCCAAGGAGAGTGACTCCACAGCCTCTGGGCAACCTGCACCAGTGCTCTGTCTCTTTCACAGTAAAGAGTTGTCTTCTGATGTTCAGCAGAAAACTCCCGTGTTTCCTCCAATTTGTGTCCATTGCCTCTTGTCTTGGCACTGGACACCACTGAAAAGATCCTGACCCTGTCTTCCTTGCACTGTCCCTTCAGGTATTTACAGACCTTTTCTGCCAGGCTCCTTCCCAGCTGGGTGACCCCCAGAACATCCTGGTGCCTGGGGTTGTTCCTCCCAATGAGATGGACTTTGCATTTCTCCTTGTTGAACTTCATGAGGTTTCCATTTTACCAATCTGTCCAGGTTACTCTGGATGGCACCACAACCCATTGGTGTTTCTGCCATTTTTTTTTTTTTTTTTTTGGACAACATAGAACACAATAAATTAATATAATCCAATATATAAAATTTAATATAAAATATATATATATTTAAAAATTGTAGATTTAGGTTTTCTCTATTGCATCTCAACTAATTAGAGGGTGGCTGGCATTCTATAGGATTCTGGCATTTTAAGTCCTTGAACTGCTAGGTAGCATAGTGATTCATAAAACCAACCAGTATTGGCTATTCAATACAGAAACTCTTTTAACACCTAAAAGGTAAACAGCTATCTTCATAAACACATTTAACAACTAAACTTAACACATTTAGCTACTAAAACACACATTTTTAGCATGTTTTATTCTCATGCTAATTAATAGTGACCTTGGGTCCAAATGCATTTGATGCTTCCAGATACAAACCCAAAAACCTTCTGAAAAGAGATTTCCTTCTCATATAATGGGAATAGTACTGCTTGTCTCCTCTCCCTCATAAGAATAATTGGAGGACTGTGAACACAGTTAAGCAAGTACTGAAGACTACTATCCACACCCCAATCAGATTTATTGAATCACACAATGTCCTGAGTTGAAAGGGACCCACAAGGACCATCAAGTCCAACTCCTACTTAAAGATTATTATTTAAAGGTGCATGAGCAACAAGCTATAAGGTTAAGGGACATTTACTATCACCTAATTCTTCAAACTGACATCTTAAATTAAGACAAAAGGGGCCCCTCAAAAAGACAAAATTATGGTATTCAGTACAAAGCAGAAGGTGTGCCTCAGTGTGCAGTGAGAACAGCTAATCCATACACTCCACCATGAATGCATTTCTCTTTGACTCCTCAAAATAACTCAGATTCACATAGGAAGTTTCCACACAACTTTCTAGAAATATTGCATTGGATGGAGAACTGGAAGAAAAGGCAACACGACTATTTTTCTGAGAAAGCAAGAAACATTTTCATGCAAGTCATCTTGAATTAAATCCTCACAAAATGAAGCCATTACCTAGGAACAAAGATGTTACACAAATTTGCACAAATTTTAGCAAAAATGCTTGTCTTTGCCTACAGTAGTAAATCTGATAGTTTTCAAATCAATATTTTCCACACTGAAGAAAAAGAAAATGCCCTTTGTAATGAGTAAAGTTTGTTACCTCAGCAAATACCTGTGATACCCTGAGGGGTATCACAACAACATCAACTAATAAAATCCTGCTAAAGGACAAAACAAATATATGTATGTCTTTTCCTTTTTCTCTTAAAAAACACTTCTGTTGAATGTTATTCAGCATCCAGATAGAGACCTAGCTGTACACAGTCATGACTATGAACATTAAGAACTGCTCTAGAGTTTTCTAGCATTAATAACATTAATTTCCTTCTATAATGACATAATCTGGTCTTCAGTGATATGGTGAAAAGACAGAAAAGGACAGAGCATTTGGCTGCAAGAAGGATTCTTGCAGCCAAATAGGTGAAGACACTCCAAAATTATCCCTACATTGTCCTTCTCCTTCCTCCCTTAAAATCTACTTCTCTCCCTCCCTCTCTCTTTTTGTTTTGTTTGTTTGTTTGCTTTTGAATAACCCCAGACTCCTCTCTGTCAAAAAAAGCTGATATCCAATCTATTTTAAAAATTTTGCTTTTGTTTACAAACAGCTACTTTAAAATCAGACATGCTGCACAGTTCTCTGTATCCATCTATGAGCCTCCCCTAAACACATTCATGAAGAGAAGAAAGAAGAAGAACACAATTTCTGAAAAGTCCAAATTCACAGCAAATAAATTATCTTCATAACATGACCTCAAGAAGGTTTCTGGATGAGTTAGCAGAAAACAAATTATGAGGTAAAAGGAAAGCCTTTTAAATTTGCCTCAGTACCAGCAGCAGGTTGAAAAAATTACATATATTCAGAAAAGGCATGCAATATCTCGCCTAGATCCTAAGTGCATTATTGCTTAAGCCGTGGGGCACTTTATGAGCCACGCTTTCCTGAAAGAGTTTTACTTCAGTGACTGGAAGCACTGCTAAATAATCTTGGCTGTTCTGGAGAGTGGGTCAGGCACATTTCTGGGAGAGACCAGACATGCCTGTTTCTTGTAACAGTTGTGGCTCATTTGGAAAATTCTGTTTGTTTCTGTGCATCTCTGTAAGGGTCAGACCTACAATACCAAATGCTATCAAGAACAGAAAAATGCCCCCGGCTTTAACAATAAGGATTAAATCATATCAGCCACCTCTGTTTCCCTTCTGCAAGCACAGTACTGTCTTCAGTCTATTTCCATTATGGACAAAGGCTATTTTTCTTTGTACATCGAGGGTCAAGAGTCAGTCTACAACCATGTTACTGCAGGTAGAAATAAACAGTTATTCTTCATGCCACGACGTAAATGTCTGGCTTTTACAAGCACTCTCATGACTTAAAATTCTGCAGCAAAGCCAAACTGTTCTTATTTGCATTTTAATGGAGCCAGCTCTACCCGAGGAGAGCCAGAGTTTCCACCTACTTAGGTAATCTTAAATTTCAAGGATAACACTATATGTAATGTAATAACAAAATATATATTGGGCCCAAGCTCATACTAATGGAGGCAGATATTCATCTAGAGGAAGCCATGGTCACTGCACTGACTTCAGAAGAGAGTTTTACTTCCACCATCTGATGAGTTGGCCCAAACAATGGCAGCTTTAAATACAGAGAAAGCAAGGTTCAGGTTAAGGGTGCTGGAAAATTCAAAGAAGCCAAGGTGCTGCTTCCTGATTTGCTGGTACCCAAGACCTGGAAAGTCAAGCTAAGGTTGATTTGCCTTTTCAGGCATCTGTTGCAGCCTTAAAGAGTGAAAAAGTAGTAAGCCTGAGCCTTCAGACATCTGCCCTGCTTTGTGTTTATGTCCTGACTTTTCTCATCCTTGTGTTTTCTCCCTGAGGCAAAAGTAGACTTGTTTCTCATCTTTGGTTAGCAAAGCTTTGCTGCCAAGGCTTGAAAGTCCTCAGCTGGCTCTGATTAAGAATGGCTCTATCAGGTGAGAGGATAGGGTTTCTCCCTGGTACAATCTCTCAGAATAACCTTGCTAAAACAAAACCCTGGTCATACTAAGCCAATAAGAATTGTATCAGCTTGATTAGGGCCAAGATTCAGTAATATGTGTCAGCTCTCCATGTTTAACCCTTAGCTGAAAATTATTTTTCTGTAAGCAGCAAAATCGATGCTTCCGTGCAGGAAAAAAAAAAAAAAAAAAATCCATCCTATTTAAATTGACATAAGATCTCATTGTCTGGAAGACAGGGACAGCAGTGTTTGCTGGTATTTCCAAGCATTTCTGCTCAAAGAGGACCTTTGTCTGAGTAGTAAAGAAAAGTTTAGTACAAAAATCACTGTATTCCATTAGCTGGAGCACACTCACAAAAATCCCTTATTAACTGGGGTACACTTCTCCAGAACAGACAAAATAACGTTAAGCTAGCAGCCAAAGAGAACTCCAGAAGGATTGGTCTGAAGTTTTGTAAGGCTAATTTCCCCAAAGTATTAAAATGTTTACACTGGAGAGAATATTCAGAATTCTAATAGTAAATTTGTAAAAATTAAGTAAAATACAGAGAACTTTGGAATTGTCAGCTTCTGGAAATATCATTTACTAAAAGGACAATCATTTACTACAGTCGTCAGGAAAAACGTATTGCAGAGGAAGGTTATTCCATAATAAAAAAATTAATATTGACTTGGTATTGATCAATACTGAGAATCACAGCACATTAAGCTAATCACATTACAGTTGTTGTTATTCTACTATTCTAGAGTAAATATCGATAGGAAATCTACCATCAGCCTCAAGAATTCAGAAACACAAGTTCACAGCTGTATCAAAAAGGATTTGATAGCTATCAAAAACAAAAAAAAAAAAAAAAAAAAAAAAAAAAAAAGCTTATTTTCAGCTTAGAGAAAGCTAGCTTAGAGTAAAACCCTTTTCCTAGAAAATCATATACTTGTTTTATAGACTAAAGTTAAATTTATTCTACTAATTAATTCCTATCCATAAACCACACAAAAAGCAATTTCAGTTGAATACAATTTTCATTGATGTCTTGCATGAAGAAGAAAGTTTTTGAGTAATTTGATTGAGACCCAGCCCTATTACTTGATCAGTCAACACAGTGTCACACTTACAAGTGCCAGGAAAAATATCTTGCTGAGGCATAAAATGACAGACTTGGGAGCTTTCAACTTTAGAATAGCCCTGATACAAATTACAAAGATTTGTCTTTTCTATAGATTTCGCTTCCTCTGGATTCCTAACCTGGCTCAAACTCAATGTCTACAAAATGGAAAACATGCTGTATCTTAAAGGATTTTATTTCTGGTGGGTAATTCCTGCAGCAGCACAGGATCATTCGAAATGCCATTAGTCGTATATATACAGAATCACAGAATCATAGAATCATAGGTTGGAAGAGACCTCCAAGATCACCTAGTCCAACCTCTGACCTAACACTAACAAGTCCTCCACTAAACCATATCACTAAGCTCTACACCTAAACGTCTTTTAAAGACCTCCAGGGATGGTGACTCAACCCCTTCCTTGGGCACCCTATTTCAATGCCTAACAACCATTTCAGTAAAGAAGTTCTTCCTAATATCCAATCTATACCTTCCTTGGCACAACTTTAGCCCATTCCCCCTTGTCTTGTCACCAGGCACGTGGGAGAATAGACCAACCCCCACCTATGAGACCTTGTTCCCCTGTTGTACTCTGCTCTGGTGAGGCTGCACCCCAAGTACTGTACTCAGTTTTGGGACCCTCACTACAAGAAGGACATTGAGGCCCTGGAAAAGGGCCTACATATCCGGAGAAAGGCTACAAAGCTGGTGAAGGACCTGGAACACAAGTCCTGTGAAGGGCGGCAGAGGGAACTGGGGTTGTTTAGTCTGGAGAAGTGGAGGCTCAGGGGAGACCTTATTGCTCTCTACAGCTGCCTGTAAGGAAGCTGTGGGGAGCTGGGGGTTGGCCTCTTCTCACAGGTAACTAGTGATAGGACTAGAGGGAATGACCTCAAGTTGTGCCATGGGAGGTTCAGGTTGGAAATGAGGAGACATTTCTTCTCAGAAGGAGCAGACAGGCATTGGAGGAGGTTGTCCAGGGAGGTGGTGGAGTCACCATCCCTGGGGGTGTTCACGGAAAGGTTGGGCCTGGTGCTTCGGGACACAGTTTAGCGGGTGGCATTGGTGGTAGGGGGATAGTTGGAGCAGATGATCTTGAAGGTCATTTCCAAACTTAATGATTCCATGTTTTAAAATGTTTTCTAGGTTTCTTGTGACTGGAGGTGCAACAGGGCATTTGTGAGGCATTAGGACATTTGATAAAGAGTTTGAAGAGCTGGTGATTTCAGTCCTTCACTGACAGCACCCAAATTAGACAGTATGAAGCTTTCCTTCCTACTGTTATCACTCAGTTTTGGTGAAACCTTCAGCTTCAGATGCCTTAAGGGAAGAGAGAGAGAGAGAAAGAAAGAAAGAAAGAAAGAAAGAAAGAAAGAAAGAAAGAAAGGAAGGAAGGAAGGAAGGAAGAGAAAGAAAGAGAAAGAAAGAAAGAAAGAAAGAAAGAAAGAAAGAAAGAAAGAAAGAAAGAAAGAAAGAAAGAAAGAAAAAGAAAAAGAAAGGAAGGAAGGAAGGAAGAATAATGTTTAAAAAATCTTCACTTAATTTCAAGCATGAAAATATGAGAAATTCTTCAGAATCTTAAAATTAAGCATCCCTTTAAATAATGCACTGAACCACAACTACGACTTGGTGAACAGACTGAATGCTACCAGATGAACGCATTGAGCTCAAAGTTACTGTGAGCTGATTGCTTCTTCTTTTAAAATAAGGGCTATGATCCCTAAGCTCAAAATTGTGTCACTATTTAGTGTCCATTTCTAAGCCTGCTTGCATTCTTCACACTTGGAGTATCCCTTTGTCTCACAAAGAGTGTTTCCTAACAGCCTCACTGTACCACTGTGCAGGACAAGAAAATTAAGCAGACAATGGAACAGTGAAAAAATGCCTTTGTGCCTTTCTGCTCCATCACTCCCCAGCTCAAACAGGAGAAACCCACACTGTAATATGTACATGAACTGAGCGATGTGACTTTGACTCTCATGTTCAGAACGCAGGACAGCTAAAAGCAGGTGAGAAGAGCACAAGGTCAATAAGTGAGACCTAAAAATAACTTGCTATGTTGAGTGTCACTCACAAGGCACTCCATTATACATTTAGTTGCAGGCATATGCATAGAAAAACAACAGGATAAAAGAAAATCATCTGAGAAGTACTGTGGCAACAGACTAAGTACCCAGGCTGTAAGCTTTAATAAAACCAAGCAGGATAATTCTCTCTATCTCACCTTACAAGCTTTTACTGTATATTATTTCAAAATTACTTTGCATGGTGTTCACTGGAAGTATTGTTCTCAGCAATTATCAGCTCAAGTAACAAGCACCACTACAAGGTATGTGACTCCTATTCAACATAAAGCTTTGGTGCAACCTTGATATGATTCAGGTAGCCAACATTATTTCTGCTTAACATATGCACAGGCTTGAAGCTATGGCTTCTGCAACATCTGGCTCTATGCCATTAACTGTAAGAAAATTATTTGCTCCTTGTTCTCTGGAATATATTTTCCTTAATAAGACACCAGGTTTTCACACTGCTGCACAAGATATTAAGTCTTGGCAGTTAATGTAAAATAGGATGCATATGCCCCATACTGTAAGAAGTAGGAAGGTCTTCATGGCTCCAAAATAAACTGGTGACAGGTCTGTGGGTTGGAAGTGTAATGTACCTTTATCAAGAAGCAATTTCTCTTGTAGTAAAACATGTCTTGGTGGTGTCATCCTCCCAAATCCAGGTCAACACAAGGAATCTTCTAAGAAGAGCATATGTGGAGATGGAGAAGCAGAAGGGAGAAAGCAGGACTGGGTTTCCTACAGATCACTACTTTCAGCAAGAATCTGTCCTCTGAACATCTAGAACATGAGAAAATGTTAGATATCTTATCATGCATAGCCTGCTCACTAACTGAGTTCACCATCAGTGTGGCATCAGCAGTTCTTACAACATGCCATGCTGAGCCTGGACTTCTGCTCTCATCTGTCCAGGTTAATCTTTTCTCCTTGGTCACTTCCAGTTTCTTCTCCTGACAAGTCAAAGTCCTCCAGCCATCAAATCTCCCCTTGTTCCTTGTCATCCTGAAAAGTCATTTCAGATGCAAAGTCCCATCTCTGACTCTAGTGTCTCCGCTCCAAAACTTCAAACTCCACTTCAAAACTTCAAATATATTTGTTGCCTACTACCACTACTTTCCAACAGTCTCCTTCACTCTCAGCATCTAGTCCTAAACAGTCTCCACACACACACACACACAGATGTTTAGCTCCTTTAGCCTTGGTATTTAAAGCATCTTCCTTTCCTCTCTAATAACGTGGTCTCAATAGTAGGGTCAGTGGGAGCCAAGAGCAACTCCGTGAACATACCTCCCACAGCTGCATCTGCAGATTTTGCTGAGGCTGTTGAGGACAGAATTATTAGACTTGGCCAAAGATGTAGTATTAGGGACTGGACTAACCCACCAGAATTTCAGCGATAAATTTTATCTCAACACTAAGACCTTCACTCTATAAAAGTTAAGTTGCTTTTCAAGGTGACAGTAGAATTATTCCAAAGAAAAAGATAAGCCAGATAAATTTCTGCTTTTTAACATGGGAAGGACTTAGTATTTTCTCCTTTTACCTCATTTGCAAACTTGTTGCACTACAGCTGAAGACAAAGAAAAGACACTTCCCTCTCAGAACAAGTCCACCTCTTCTGTTTTCTTCCTCCAAAACCTGAAGTGGACTTCCTAACACCTCCTTTGTTCCTTTAACAAAGTTTAAGCCTGGAGTTTTTCTCAGACTGTTCCATCCTATCAGTTACAACAGTCTTTCAGATTTGTGGTCCAGCAGGGAAGAACACGGAGGAAACTTCATCAACACTTGAGTCATGTGAATCGTGCTGTGGGTATAAGGATGGAACAATTTGCTCCCCAATATATTGGCTCCGGTATTTTGCAAGCTGTGAGCACTTTTTAGTGTCTTGCTTCTCCGTGAGTGCAGGGATTACTGAGAAAGAGGAAAAAAGGCAAGCCAAGAGTTTTCCCATATGGTGTTGCAACAAGGTCCTGTTGCTCTTTGACCTTAAGGTGCCAGAAAGCAAATTAACTGCAAGTTTCTCTCTAAGTGAGTTTCTTACATTTTTTATCATTTGAAAGGAAACTTCAAGGATGTATTTTGGAAATACTCAGAAAACAGGAAATTATAAACCATAAATTGCACAGAAGAAAAGAAATGAAAATCCTTGGAGGATCTTTAAGACATCCACAGATCCTGTGGATTACCGACAGAATAACCCATAACACAGCTACATCAGCTGTGTCAATGGGAGTAGACGTTTTCAGAAAATGAAGCAACCTAAAGCACACACAGTTTTAGCTATGATAACTGCTATTCTACTCTGTGAGTTTTATGAGACAAAAGAAAAATCTCTTCAAGACAGATTCTTCTCACATCTGAAAGGACAATTCAGAGCAATATTGGGATAAATGGAAGTGATCCATATGGTCCAGTGTAGAATACTTACAGTGTTGAATAATCAGAGTCCTAACGAATCAAAGCTGCTGTTTAACAGAGATTCCAGCAGGCACAGAGATGAATATGTATGTAAACACATGCCTACGACATATGGCATGTGTTTCACAGTAGTTCCTCTGTATCTGATGAGAAGAATTCATTTTCTAAGAGCATAGCAGAAACCAGAGCTGGTTTTCTTCTGAAGACCAACCTACAAGCCTTGCCTAAGGGTCAAACTGCAGAGGACAAGACAGAAGTCAGCCATAGTGTACACTGCTATGGAGACCCAGGAGATGACTTTTTATCCTGAGGTTATCCCATGCCTCCGCTACCTATACACATGCAAGAGGAAATTAAAATTTCCAGGCTCTGATCCTCAATGGTCTCAGCAATAAGTGCAATGAGATGTGGAGGATAGCCATGAACTACCCAGAAGTCATTAAAGTTTGCGGTTTTAAAGATGCTGTTCTTTGGCATGTGGGCACATCTCAGAATATAACCAGCAAGCCTTTTCCAAGCACAGAAAAGTTATGGGCAATACAGCTTTTAAATGTCATCTGCTTCTCTTTGTTCCCTATGTCTTGAAGGCACCAAGTATTCTCTGCCGCTCCTGACAGAGCTCAGAAATAGGTATGGGCAAAGAGACCTACAAACGTAGGGGCTTTTATTTTTTATCTGTGTCTTGCCCATTTTCCTGGCCTAACTGGCTCTGTCTTTGATGTTCTCTGCACAACAGGTTGCTTAGGCCACAACACCTTCACCCACTACCAGAATTTTCTAGTGGAACCAGACCAAAGATGCTGCTCCCCAGCGAGCTGGTCTTCAGCACAACACAGGTTGAAGGGCAAGTCCTGCTGCCTCAGCAACCAAATGATCTCCTAACAGTTTGATCCAGTAACATCCATCCCACAGCAATAAGCTCTTCAACCAAGGAATGAATCATTCAGAACGGGGAAAAAAAGAAAAAGAAAAAAAAAAAAAAAAAAAAAGACATACAGGTTTAGGTCATCAATGAGAACAATATTTAAAGAGTCAATAGCATAAAGTAAATAGCTTAATATTACAACTGCATTTGCATCCATACTTACTTTTCACCAGATCACATTATTTACCCAACTTATTCCCACTACCAACTTGGAAACAAACCACTAGATTTTTGTAGGAAGTGGAATGGATTTCCTTCCTCTCTTTGCCACTCATGTTACTGATATCTTCTTGCCTTATAGGATTGTTATTTCAGACCTCAGGGTGTTCTCTGATCATAATGCAAAGAGCAGCATAGTACAGTTTCATAGTATCCAGATTAATTTCAGTATGGTTAAGTTTTATGCAAATATAGTTTTGGGATAATTCTGTTTATGCAAGACAGAAAAAAAAAAGTCAGTATCTGTTTCTTGACTATAAAGGTATTCACTGATCCTATTTCACAACTGCTTCTGCTTTTGCATTTGAGCAACAAGTACTGCAGATAGAACTAAAGATTCTCATCATTTCTGATGCACAACCACACAGGCTCTTTAATATCATCTCCAAAAGCGGTCTTCAGGTCTTTGCTGAGCCGCTGCTCCTCTCTTGCTCTCACTGTCATCCATACATTCAATTTTAAATGTTCTCTGGGTAGACTTGAGCACATGCCCAGGACCAGAGAGTTTGCGATCACTGCTCTGTAACATCTCGCTACTGCTGCCCCTCTCCTGGCAGCTCAGCAGCAGGACTTGACAATGACCCCAGAGAATACTTCCCCCTGCCACATCCTGCAGCGCCAGGCAGCAGCAGCTGGGCGAGTTATGTGTCATGCCTCTGACATAACACAAACCCAAGGCCTTGGGGGCAAGCAGGTGGTGCATTTCTGCAGGAAGTGCCAGTGCCTTGGCAGGAGCATCGCAGCCAGCTAGTCTGACCATCCCTGGCATGCGGCTGAGCTTCCAGGCACCCTCACCACTGCTTAAAGAAGTTGTGCTATTCCTGCAGGTGCTCCTGGGTAACAGCTTGGAAAGCAAGTGTTGAGCCATATGGGGTCCTGGGCACGGAGCCACCACTGTGAGATACGTTTGGCATGTAGACTGCTGTCCGGGAGGAGATTAAAGCACGTCGCTACTGGTGGCAGGGGAAAATGAGACTCACACACAGCATGCCACTGGTTGTAGGCAAGGTGCATTGAACTCTGACTTCCAAGATGAGGGAGGCAAGGGTGGCATAAAACTTGGAACAGAATGATCACCAGCGTGGGTCTGGCAGGACATCATGCACTAGAGGTGGCTGAAGAGGAGGTAAATGAGAGCAAGCATTCAAAAGTCTGTGGTTAGTCGTGCAGGAATCCCCCATGAACACGCTTTTTGTCCTTTCAGCTAAGCTCACAGGAGGCAGTCTGTGTGAACGTGAGGGTATATGTCCCTGAAACAGCCATGATCAGAAGCAAATTTGAACAAAGAATTTCAAGGAAATAAATAAATAGATAACACACACACATACGTACACAAAAGATGGAATTGATTAAATATTTTGTCCAGAAATGTGTGTGTGTTATCTATTTATTTATTTCCTTGAAATTCTTTGTTC
>CM021797.1:74704731-74715929 GCA_011076525.1 Nettapus auritus
TCTTTTCTTTTCTTTTCTTTTCTTTTCTTTTCTTTTCTTTTCTTTTCCTTTCCTTTCCTTTCCTTTCCTTTCCTTTCCTTTCCTTTCCTTTCCTTTCCTTTCCTTTCCTTTCCTTTCCTTTCCTTTCATCTTTTCTTTTCTTTTCTTTTCTTTTCTTTTCTTTTCTTTTCTTTTCTTTTCTTTTCTTTTCTTAATAAGCACTTGCACAGTGGCTCACATCTGATCCAGATCAGTAACATAGAGTGTTCCCATTTATTTCCATAAGAAAAGAAAGAAAGCGATAGCCCCAAGTACATTCTAGGAAAATGGCTTAGACTCAGACTATATTATAGCAGATAATGCCGTTGCCAGTGGGCAGAAAGTTACAAGGTCCACTTCATCTGCGTATGTTTTCTCTTCCTGTTTTTGCTCAAGCACTCACACCTCCTTCAGACAGATATTAATTTTTTATTTAATTAGAAAAACAACAGAACAGAGTAAATGTTATTCTATTTTTTTTTCACATTTGAACAATTTTCAGCATTATAAATTCCACTGTATTAAATATCATTCAAACATGAGACCAGATGTCTTCATGTTTACAACACATTGTTTTGGCATAGCTTGTCAAAACAAAGTCGGTCTTGGAAAATTTGGATGCTAGTGCTTTCATGCAAGTAGCCTCCAGTGCCTTTGTTAGCCCTGGCAGTTTAAAACCATGTAGTTTTAAATCAAGTGCCCAAGTGTCTTTCTGATCACAAAACCCTAATAAGCTCTTTAATTTAGATGCTAGTTTAGATTATGTCTTCCGTTCCTTTGACAGTTTGAGGTCCCTTATCTCATTGCCTGATCAAGCAGGCACCTATGAAGGGTTTGTTCCCTCTTACAGAATCATGGAATGGCTTGGGTTGGAAAGGACCTTGAAGATCAGACAGTTCCAACTTCCTCCAGACAAGCTTTGCAGTGAATTAAAAAGTACATAACACTGACAGGCAAAGAAATGTTCCTTAGCTCAGAAGGCAAAGAAACGCTAAACAGCTTGTCTCTGTCATGTTTCAGTATCTCCCCTCATCCCAAACCAGAAAGCATAGGGTGACAAAAGTAAATTTTAACAGGATGTGTTCCATGGCTTAAGAAGATATGATATTTATAAATATAGGATTTTGTTTCTTAGATTCAAACATTCAAATACAGCTTTGCCTTCTACATTTGTCAAAAGGTATTGTATTTCATAATATATTGTCTTCTATTTTATTCTTGTTTTGTTAGAAAGATATAGGTCAATGCAAGGATTCAGTGTTTTCAAGGGAACATATTTTACAGTTGTCTGAAGTGGTGTTTATTAATATCTGAAATGTGTATTCCTGAGATAAATTTGCAAGGATTACTGGAATGGAGAGCTGTCATGCAACTGAATTTAATAGACAACGTGTAATCTTACTGGAGTATTTAGACTTCTACATAAAGTAGGCAATTAAACAGATACCATGAGCTCTGAAGTCTCTGTTATTCCTGCCAGATGCTGCAGTCCCTATTATTTATACAGTTTAAGTTCTTTCTGAAAAATATCTTCAACTTTAATAGATATTTCCAGATAGAGTTACAGAAATTATCAACACAGAAAGAATGAGTTTTGCTCTTGTAGCAAAACTCTTTGTGCTACACAGGTCCAGAATTTGTAACCTAAATTCGTCAGGGGGGCATATAGGTGTTGATAAGAGCAAAGCAAGGTTTTGTTTTGCAATACTTTTCTTTTTTCTTCTTTTCTTCCACTGCCATTCCCTTAACTCTGTCTCTTGTTACAGGTGAACATGGCTTTGCGTTATATTGTCTGGACTCTTCCTTAAAATCAAAAGCAAATAAAAATCTATATTAAAGTTAAACCCCAGGTTGTATCCTTTAGAGCTGTGGGACCTACTTCAGGACTAAGGTAGTCCTTCAGTAAAAACTTAGTAAAGAGCTTTTTTTGTTTGTATGTTTTCTCCACTTAAGCTTGTAATTTCCAGCAAGCAAAATCTGAGAGTTTGTGTTTTTGAGACAATATTGGACAGATTTCTCATGGCTATTGAGGATAGTGCCTTTTTTTTTTTTTTTTTTTTTTTTAATACAGTTTTCCAGAAACTACTGATTTAATAATATAAAGGTTGGTTCTGTTACTCGTTTTATGATGAATACATGTCCTGCCTGTCCACTATTTAAAATTTTACTGTATTATTGAGGCTTGTAAGGCTACAATTCAGAAGGCTGCAGTTTAGAAAACCATGGAAGTTTCAGAAGCTCATTGTTACATGACTGCTACTTGCGTTATCTCCTAAGTGATGCAGCTGACAAACTGAGCTTGAGAAGCAAGCTCTACATTCTGAAAAAATACATTGAAGACAATCTGGTTTCACAGAAATGGTATGAGAGCAGGCAACTGGACTCAGTGACCTGGCAGGATTCTGTGCCAAGTCACAACCCATCTTTTGTCCCCCACGTACTGGACCTCCAAATTAACTCTATATGAAATCCCATCCCTTTTTCCTGATAGCTGTTTAACATACTAAATGCAAGTCCTGCCTTAGTTGGGTAGGGTCAAAACATAGTCACTCCACATTCTGTGCTCTCTGTTAAAGTGACAGCCTGTCAGGAGGTACAGAAGGGAGACTCACGGGAACAGCTCAGAGCAGAATAATTTTCTTAGAATATCTTCACAGTGCAGTATAGCTGTGTGCCACCAAGTCAGGTGTAGAGACAGGGCATCACACATTTAGCCAGAAATGAGAAATTCTTCACTTTTCTAAACTGAATAGCAGCCTGATCTGAGGGCAGGCATGGTTAAAATTATTCTGCACTGAGTGGTCTTGCACAAAGGTTATGTTCATCCCAGCTCATCTTCTGGCTGTTCTCATCTGTATAACTGTGTTTCTTCACCCTGATTACCTCTAGGTGGCCAGATAGCTTGCAGCCTGGTAATTCTGGTAATTTAGTGAGGCTTGCTATGTCAGAATTATCTCAGCCAAGCACTGTACCATGAATTTGAATTAAAAAAAAAAAAAAAAAAAAAAAAAAGGTTCTGTCAAATGTACTACTAAACTGAAATCAAAAACCTGTTTACATTTTATGGCTCAAAATTAAAATCAGAGTTTCCAAAGCTGCCACATCCTGGAGAAAAACAGAATTCAAATAACGTGCAAGATACAGCAATTCACTACTCAAGTAACTTACTGACTGTGCTAGTTTTATAATACTCATGGATGTGTAAAGAACATCCCTGAATACTCTAATACCACTTTTAAAATAAGCCACGAATCTTCAGAATGGTTTCAGAAAAACTTGCTTGTAGCTGCTATTCAGTGCAAAGCTCATGAGAACAGTGTATATGTATTCTTCCTGAAGTGCTCAACTCAGTACCCAGGAGAAAATCCAGAACCTTTGTTCTATCTGTCATGTATTCGTGTCTGCTACTCCAGGCACCCTTCAAAAGGTCATGACTCATAGCATGCTCCAAATGCCTATCAATTCAAGACTTTTCTTCTCTCCTGCCCTTCTTGGCAAAGGGTAGGAAGCTGAAGAGCAAACAATGGACTAACTGTAGAAGGAAACAGACTGCACATACTAATTTTTATGCATGCATCTAAAAAGCCATGATCACATATGACTTCCTTTTGATATGTGTAACAGTTCTGCCTGCAGAATCTCTTATGATCAACCCCAAAACATTGTTTAGTGTGACAAAACTGTCAAAACGCTCACACCCAAAAAACTCATTATATTGAAGAACTTTGATTTTATTTTTTTTTTTTTAAACTGTGTTTAGATTAGTAACTCAAACAGCTTTTTGAATACACATCTGCATGGACTCATGCATGTCTAATGCATACATGAATGCAAGCATTTTCTAGAAATAATTAACAGGACAATTGGACAAAAAACTTAACTTTTTGAAAAAGTTTTTTTGAGCAAATTAAAAGCAACATTTTTTATGGTGCTACTTTTGCCCTGTGATTTCTAAGGTGACAGGCTGAATTCAACCTAGCTCAGCAGGAACTGAAAGCTGCCATTATTTAACAGCTACTTACTGCCCCCTATGAAATGAACTGACAGTTAACTTGGCCCAAACAGGGCTATCGTAATGAAAATGGGAACACTTTTTGCACTTAAATAGGGCACAAGGATAATTCACCAGCATATTCAGTAATTTAATTATGGAATGCAGTAGTGGGTTAGCAGCTATCCAACCAAAGCATTTTAAAGCATTCCCATTGGAAAACTTCTGGAATATTTTGTTCAGTACTGATTTTCACATTTTTTAAAGTGAGAAATCACAAACTAAATCTAGCTGAAATTTCATACATTTATGAATGACATCATAGGAAGCTATTGTCACATATTTAATTCTACCAAACAGAAAAATGAGATTTTTCTATAAGTTTTACTCACACTTAGAAGTGTTTTGCTTTATCCAATGCTATCTACTAAAATATATAAGTGATTTATTTCTAAACAGAGTTTCTTCCTTTTTTCGTAAGTCAGGCAGCAAGCTCAATATATTCCAAATATGTTATCAGCCTTTCATGGAGGAGCTTAGTACATACGCACAATCATACACAGCATGCAGTTCTTTATATTTCACATTTATCTTACATCTCCAGTGATAAACATCTGGCAAAAGAAAAG
Organism: Nettapus auritus; assembly: GCA_011076525.1. Lineage (NCBI taxonomy): Eukaryota > Metazoa > Chordata > Aves > Anseriformes > Anatidae > Nettapus > Nettapus auritus. Next base: position 74,709,370 of record CM021797.1, read on the forward strand.
GCAGGTTACTAGATAGGCAATTAAAACTTTATTTTAAACTGGCACAGAAAATTCCTTTGTTCTCCTATAATTAATTCTATTAATCTTAAAAGCAGTGTTATACCTTTCTGTACATAACACTACTTATATTAGTCATGTATCTGAAGTTAAGTAACAACTGAGATTGTGGTATAATAAAATTTGAGCAATGCTAAAAGAGTGTAAAGTCAGAAACCATTTGTTGCGTGGATGGCTAACAGAAATGTCAATACAGCAGCTGTGTTTCCATAGCTGCTTAGGTCTCTTTCCTTCACTGATAATCATTCTTCAAAACATGTATAAGGACCTTATACTACCTACTTCCAAATAAGAAAAATATCATTTTCTTAGTATTTCTGTAACCATTAATACCTTCCAGTTCATATATGCATAACATATAGCTTAGCTATTCCTACAAATTTAAGAAGTAACGTACATTATCAATATAGCACAGGAAATACAGAAAATGAAAATGTAATGATTGCTAATTCAGAAAGGAGTATTAAAAGCTGCAAAACTTAGGTCTAATTAAGTATTTTCAAGGTGTTAGAAAAGCTCTGCAGTTTCATGTTGAGCCCCAGTACCCTCCTGCACTTGCGTTTCGTGAGTTTTCTTTGTACCACACAAACAGCAGGGACATGCAGCCATTACTTAACAGACTCTCCATAGCTGTGTACATCTGTGAAGGACCCCAATATACCTCAAGCACTGATCTTCTTCACTCTGTTCTACAGCCTGCAGATCTGCCTTGAGACCTTCCAGGTTACTCTGCAACAGAAATCAGAGTGAGTAGATGCATCCAAAGACAATTAGCAGCCTTTAACCACTCTGAACTATCATGTTACTGACTAGTAAACAATGTTAAATAGTTCGGTACTGCTAATTAGAAAGCATTCACTTTAATAGATTTTTTTTTCCTGAGTTTTCCAGGGCTATATATTCACACCATTTCAGTATGATAGTCTTCTCAATTATGAAACCCAATTCACCAATTTATCCTCACGGCATCAAGAGGAAAACACTAGCCTAGTTTATGGAAGCTATGCTAATGAAGGAGCCTGTTTCACCACAGGATGACCTGTGCAGGTGACATTACCAATATGCTGCCTGGCAAAACCACAGAAATTTAAGAATTGTACCTGAGATCTTTGCTTTACTGAGCAATTATACCTCTCTTTGGGGACATTTCTCTGGGAAAAAAAAAAAAAAAAAAAAAAAAAAAAAAAGACTTTGTAATGGATGTGCTAGTTAAAAAATGTGTTTATAATAGAACTGGATAGAAGTCACTGATGTTTTTGTCATGTTGTGTTCCTTCAGTTCAGCAACGCCATCTGGGATAAGTTACTTATGTTTGGTACTGGACCTATATTTGTATCCTGTGAAGTGCATGTTCCCAGTTTTTGTTTCTACGTGGTTTAGTCTACTGGAACTGCCACAGCTGCTAATGCTCCAGAAATTCCAGGAAAAAGAAAACTTCTGAACCTATGGCTTTCTTTTTTTTTTTTCTTTTTTTCTTTTTTTCTTTTTTTTTTTTTTTTTTCTGAGAAAGCTCTCAGCAAGTTAGACCACATCACACAGTATGCATTTTTGCATGAGGAAATTTTATTGTGTGATAATAACCAGTAAGCATTTGGCTCATGTAAGCTCTATCAGTTTGTCTTTCAACAGAGATCAAATGGGAGGGCCCCCCCAGCGCGCCCGAATCCTTTTCCATGAGATACAGCCACACAGTTTACAGACCTACCTGAGTACTCACTGAATTTTGCTTTCACGCTGTGAATTAAGCTGCAAAGTACCCAAGTAGAAACCACAACAGCGCTACAGTTTTTTTTTGTGTTAGCCTTGATCCCCTGGTCAATACTTGCACAGTTTTGGCCACAGTGATCACCTGGATGCTTCCACAGTGAGTGGACGTAGCAACCATGAGGTGCAGCACTGAGCACTGCTCTTAATAAGTAGAAACTGGGGACACCTGAGTGTCTAAAATGCTTGTTGGTTTTGCTTGCTTGTTGGTTTGTTGCTGTTGTTTTGTTTTCCCCTTTTTTTTCCTGCATATCATCCAGATCTTTATACACCGAAGCAAACAGCAGTTTCCTGTCATATGGTGTAGGTGGGGAAAGCAGCAGGAGCAGCTGTCTGCACCACGGGGGCCAGAAGGGGAAGGCAGGATGGAGGACAGGTGGAAACAACACCACACAACAGCTGAAAATCCCCAGAAACACAAGTGCTGTCCATGCAATGAAGCATCAGGATGGTGGAGTGGGGGGACCCATTTTGGAGAGCCTGCAGCAGTCACCCTGCGGACAACATGAAGGCCAACCCTGTAGCTGTCCCCTAAGTGGCTGCCTAGTACGAACTACATATGTCTTCTCCTCGGACTCCAGTAGACAGATGTCCCCCGACCCGGACTGCCTGCCTCCTCCAGCCTCCCCCCCTGGCAGGAGGTGCCCGCCTGGCCGTGCCCTCAAGCTGCCGCCGCCATCTTCCCCGGTGGCCCTAGGCCGCCATCTTCCTTCAGGCAGAGAGAAGGTTCGGGGCAGCCAATGTCTTATGCAAATCTGCCATCTGCTGGTGATAAACGGATGCTTAGAAGAGCCAGCCTGAGCAAAGAGCAGCCTTCCCCTTTCACCTCCTCTCCTCCCCTCCCCCCCCCCCAGAAAAGGGCGGGGAGACTGGGAGATGCGCATAGCATACCACATGCACTCTCTCACAGCAGGCTTCTTACAAATCCACTGGATTTGGCATTTTGGACATGCGGGTGTGAGATGAGCTACGCTGCAGTCCTTTACCTTGATCACTTCCCTGTCAGGCTGCAAGTTCTGGTGCTGTGTGGAGGCTTCTCTGCCCCCATAGATACCCCTGAGCTCTGGGGCTTCCACTGCACACCCTGTCTTCTCCTGTGGCTGCCACCACGCCGTGAGAATGAACAACATTAAAGTCAAGAGCATAGCCTAGGAATCTGGGCAAGATCCTTACCCTCGATCACAGGACAGCTTGTCGAAACTGAAGATGAACTACATTTTTGAGCCTAGTAAAATGAGCTGAGAAATGTTTGCTGACTGGTAGCTCTCACTCTCTTTCTCTCCCTCCCTCTTTTTCCAGGAGATAATAATGTTGAGATGGAAGCACTTTTCACAACCCTTCCTCATTTTTAACCTGAAGTGATGTTGTAGCTATGGGGTAGAAAGGAAGTGTATTGATCATATTTCTGCATTTCTGTTGGAGCTCTTCTCCACACCCTTTAGCTGCAGGTATGCTGGTTGTGACGCAGACATTTGTCTACAAAAACAACTTAATCAGCAATAAATAGTATATTTTTTTTATTTCAAATACTTGCATACTAAGTTTTACTGAACTAAATACAATACCTGAAAAAAAGTGACATCACTTATGATTATAGGTGGATTTAAATATTTTATGACAAAGAGTAGACTTTTGTTTGTAACCAGCAGGTGGCACATACAGATTGTTACAGCTTCCATTTACTCCTGGTAACTGAGTAACTGCAGGTTATGGGTCTCCTATCAGATATAAATTTCATTATTTACATTTGACTGTTTTAGCTATCATTCTGTCAGCAAAAATGCTGCCTAGGTGTGGTGGTTTCACCCTGATGGACAGCTGAATTACACCACAACTGCTCTCTCATTCCCCATCTTCAAAGGGAGAGGGGGGAAGGAAGTATGATGGGAAATAAAATTTTCTTTTTCTTTCCCTTCAGGGTGGCAGGTTGGGATAAGGATAATTTAATTAAAAGGAAAAAAAAAAAAAAAAAAAAAAAAAAGGAAAAAAAAAACACCAAAACAAACAAACAAAAAAGACAAGCAAAGGTTATGTGGAAGCAAAGAAAGCTTATTCTTTAGAACGATTATTCTCTACTTCGCGTCAACGAGTGATGACATCTTGGGAAGCAGGGCCTCAATACATGTAGTGGATGTTTGGGAGGACAGACAGCTCCATGATGAGAATCCCACCCCCTTTTTTCTTCCCCTTCCCACCTTTTATTTCTGAGTGTGACACCAAGTGGCGTAGAATATCCCTTTGGTCAGTTTAGGTCAGTTGCCCTGGTGATGTCCCCTCCCCAGCTCCTGCCCAACCTGCTGGCTCTGGGGGGCCCTTGAGAGAGTTTTGATGCTGTGCCAGCACTGTTCAGCAATAGACAAAACATTGGTGTGCTATCAGTGCTATTCTAGCCTCAAGTGCAGAGTACAAACTATATGGGGCGCTGTGGGTAAAGTTAACTCCATCCCAACCAGACCCAGTACACCAGGACACCAAGAAACCAGTTCTGGAAATCAGCTGATTGCAGCAAGACTGGTAAATTCCTGTTTCTAGGTTTTTGAATGCAGTCCTTAGTTGTTAGCTGGAAATTCTGACTAGTGCCAAGTAACTGATTCGATGTCTTACATGATTTTGAACTTTTTTCCTTTGCTGTTATTCATCTTCTAAGAAGTAAGGAAATGTAAAGTTTTGAGCTAGTTTTCAAGGAACATCTTTGCAAGAAACTTTATGCAGTATTTTGGAAAACTGTCTGATTTGTTTGGCTTGGTTTTACAAGTAGTAAAACTTGTAAAACTTGGTTAGACAAGTAATTTGTTTTCTTTATTCTTTAATATCTAATTGACACATCCGTTAATTTTTGTAGGCATATTGCATTTCCTCCAACCCAGCACTGTAGCTAAATGGTCAAAAGGTTATGTAACATATTTTAGTCATGTAATTTAACCTGCTACCAAATATTTAAGAAGTTCTGTGTTCTTAAGTATGTAGGGACATTGTATGAATGGGATAACATTTTCATTACTCATTTGATATGTTCCTACTACCAGTCTCACAGGCACAGTAGTGAATTGAGAAACAATGCAACTTCAATGGACTGGAATAGTGCATTCATATTTTAAACATATTAGTGAGACCTGAAAGTGTGCTGTTGATTCAGAATACCATATACTCTGTGAACGTGATTCCTTACTGTGTCAGTTAATATTGAAAAGAAACTGGCAAGAAAGAAAGTGAAACTCTAACAGACACAAAATCTAGGAATGCCAAGAAGGTCAACAGACTTCTTTTGACTAGACTGGAAGACCAAACTTTCAAGTGTTCCAGTTTTCAAGCGCTAGAGCTATGCAGAATTCCAGTGTCTTTCAGCATAGGCAATTGTCTTGCTTACCATGGAATGAATGATGGCACTCACAATGTATCCTTAGCCTGCACTGTGATCTCTAGCGAGTCACAGAATGTTTCCATGCCTTAATTTCTTGTCTGTTAGCACAGACTATAAAGAAGGGCAAGTTTTATTAAGCATTGATGTTCAGTGCATGCTAGGCTATTCTGAATGATATCAAGGAGCCTATTTTCAAAAAAACTGTTCAACATGTTAGCTCATGTATAGATTGTGCACATCATTAACAAGCATCTTAGGATGGACAGAGACATCATCCAGGTACTACAGTTGCTGAGCAGGAGTTAGCAGACATAGCATAATCTGGTGATACTGTCTTATAAAGAGTGAAGTACCTGCCTGAAGGATAAACTGTCATGTGCACTGCTAAGTCAGCGCAGTAGCAGCAACTGTGTATTCCAGACTAGAGTTATGGTCTGGAGCCACCTGCGTTGTGGCAATCCAAAATGTCAGTACAGACTGGGTGACAAGTGGATTCAGAGCGTTCCTGTGGAGAAGGACTTGGGGATACTGGTAGATGAAAAGCTTGACATGAGCTAGCAGTGTGCACTTGCATTCCAGAAAGCCAACTGCATCAAAAGAAGCGTGGCCAGCAGAGTGAGGGAGGTGATTCTCCCTCTCTACCTGGAGCACTGTGTTTGTCTGGGGTCCCCAGCACAAGAAGGACAGCGACCTGTTAGAGTGGGTCCAGAGGAAGGTCTTGAAGATGTTCAGCAGGTTGAAGCACCTATTCTACAAAGACAGGCTGAGGGAGTTAGGGTTGTTTGGGCTGCAGAAGAGAAAGCTGCAGGGAGACACCCTCATGGCATTCCAGTACATAAAGAAGACTTACAAAAGAAAGATAGGGAGAGACTAGTTACCAAGTTATATAGTGATAGGACAAAGAGTAACAATTTTAAACTAAGAGGGAGTGGATTTAGATTAGATATAAGGAAGAAATTCTTTACTGTGAGGGCAGTGAAGGAAGAGGTTGCCCAGGGAGGTTGTGGATTCCCCATCCCTGGAAGTGTTCAAGGTCAGGGCCCGTAGGAGGGGGTTTGGAACTTGATGATCTTTAAATGTCCTTTCTAACTCATACGGTCTGTGATTCTATGATTTAAATTAGAACGAATTATCAAAGCAGTCACAGCAGCCAAGGATTTGAAAAGTAGGATCAATTGCCCTTAACTGATATCATCAATTGTTTATGAAGGAACTTCTACTTTCTTCCAAAATAAATATCTGGGGCCTAACTATCTGGTATCTTCAGAGGAGGCAGTGACACTAGATCCATTATTAGAAGACCGAAAAATATTATAGGTAAACTCCTATAATGTACACAAAAAAAAAAAAAAAAAAAAAAAAAAAAAAAAAAAAAAAA
>CM021797.1:74732244-74762337 GCA_011076525.1 Nettapus auritus
CTTCCCTTCCCTTCCCTTCCCTTCCCTTCCCTTCCCTTCCCTTCCATTTTGTTTGTTTTTGTTTGTTTGTTTAGAAAAAGAGAAAAAAAGTTTACCTGAGAAATCCTAGTAATAATAGAAAACTCCAGGAAATAAACTACTGGGTCCTACTCTGAACTCAATACTATAGTCAAATGTTTTCTGAAGAGTTCAGACTGAACAGAGTAATTGAAAGACTATCTAGATGACTGTCAACCAAGGATTTTATTTCTGTATGAATTTGCTATTGTTTTAACATTGAAACTACTACTTATCAGAACATACAACTCATTTGAAACTATTCTTATTAATAAATCAATGTGAACTGAGTACAAAGGAAACAAATATGACTAGGTTTTTTGATCAACATAGACCCTTTACAACCAGTTTTAGAATGAACTCCAAGCTTTATCCTGTCTTTCTCTGTGATTCTTCTTGCAATCCTTGGGCACTTATGAAAACAAAGTGAAAGGCAGCTTCATTGCTGTCAATTTGACTTGTAACACAAGATCTTCAAAACACTTAGATGTGGGAGTTATCTATCATTGAAATAAGAGTTTTGTTTATTTTTGTGAGACCTTTAAAGGTGAGTAGAAAGTAATTTTTCTGAAATTTATGCTGACCTTCTACATTCATTCTGTTACATTCTCTGAACCTCAGTTCTCTTACCTTTTAGTGCAAATTGCTCTTTGTAGCAAGAGCTTTTTTTATGTGTTCTTTTTTTTTTTTTTAATCTTTGTTTACTTTAATTTTTACAAAACTACTTTGTAAGGGAGTGATGATGTCAAGATGTTCTTTTACAAACTGCTTCTTTATATCTGAAAGGGAATTATGTTTAAGGGAAAAAATATCTTATTTCACTAATAGTGCAAGTGAAGAATACACTTGTAAAACAACTCTGGAGTATTAAGAGAATTTATAACTGAACGACAACAACAAGAAAGAGGGTAGCTCTTGAACAGCAGGGTGGGAACACTCTTACCCATCCTCTTCAGAATGGATTTAATATTTCCTGAAAACTGAGAGCTACATGTCTGTATATGTTATTTGACATGCCAAAAATTAAAACCTTCATCCAACAACATGCAAAGAGGCTGGTGAAAGGGGTGCAAAGATTTTTATAGTTGTTGTGGTTTTACCTGGCAGACAGCTAGCTGAGCACCACATAGCCATTTGCTCACTCCCCACCAGTGGGACTGGGGAGAAAATCAGGAAAAAAAATAATAAAAACTTGTGGATTGAAATAACAACAGTTTAATAGGACAGAAAAGAAAGGGATAATATAAATATAAATAATATTAATATACAAAAGAACTGATGCAAAATGCAATTGCTCACAATCCACCAACTGATACCCAACCAGTCCTTGAGCAGCAGTATCACCCCACCCTGCCCCATCCAACACCACCCCCTTATTCCCCCACCCTATTTTTTTGTCCCACATGACACCACATGCTATGGAACCTCCTTTTGGCCAGCTGGGGTCAGCTGTCCTGGCTGTGCCCCCTCCCAGCTCCTTGTGCACCCCCAACCTCCTTGCTGGTGGGGCAGCATGAGAACCTGGAAAGGCCTTGGCTCTGTGTGAGCACTGCTCTGCATCAACTAAACATTGGTGTGCTGTCAGCATTGTTCTCATCCTAAATCCAAAACATGTTATCATACTGGCCACTATGAGGAAAATTGACTCCATATCAGCCCAAACCACTACAGCGTTGTTTGAGAATATAAATGAAGAACAGCTCTCACCTCTACTCTCACTTCTTTCCCATGCTCAGAGCAGGTAATAAGGTATTCCAGGGACAAGAGAGATGACCAAGTTAAATTATTTTTCATGGTAAGGGTGTAGAAATGGAAAATGACATGTCTGAGCAGCAGTACTCCCACTATGCTCTAGATGTTACACAGTTTTATAAAAAGAGCAAGCTTTCTTAAGTATATAATTAGCATATGTAGTATCTGGTGAGGTTAAAGATTCTGACTGAATTTCATGTATCCTAGAGCTGTCTGTTCTTCAATAAGAAAATGTGCCTCAGTGAAAGCAGCCAGGAATGATGAACAGTGCATATTGCCTGATCTAAGAGGAATCATAGAATCACATTATCATTAAGGTTGGAAAAGACCTCCAATATCATCTGGTCCAACCATTCCCCTACCACCAATGTCACCCACTAAACCATGTCCCTAAGCACCACGTGCAACCATTACTTAAACATCCTCGGGAACAGTGACTCCACCGCCTCCCTGGGCAACCCATTGCAATCAAAGCAAGTGTATCAGGACAAGTAGCACTGCACTGTGCTGAGAGTAAATTTATTACAGATAAGATGAACAGACTTTTTATCATATTTCTCCAATTGCTTGATCTTTTCTAGGTGAATGTCAGAATTGTAGTAATGAGCATTTTTGCTTACTTATACAGCCACTAAAATGGATGAGTATTTTGGGCTTGGAAGAAGTGAAAGGAAAAATGGATGAAAATTACACTTACTTCTCTTTCAGTACACAATGTTCCCTACCACTGAGGAAGATTTACATTTGTATACAACTGTAAAGTAGAAAAGTACGGCAAATATATTGTCTCATAATTTTATTGTTTCTAGGTCTGGAGATGGCGTGGGTGAAAAGGCCTCCAGAAAAGACTGTGAGTGGGGAATTCTTCAATGTGACCTATGCAGTCTTTGCTTCAGATGGCTTTTATCAATATGCAGTGCAAAATGGAATCCTTTCTCACAGGTAATAATAATACCTCCTATAAAATGTTTTCATGGTTATGAGTATATGGGGAGTCTGTATGCACAGACATTTTCTATAACATAATTGGAACACATGCTCTCATGCTCCTGGCTAATTATTTGCACCTCTTGAGTTCTCTTCTAGTAGTTATTGGCCTGATATTGTCCCCTCTGGAATGGCTTTGCTTTCACAACACCCATCGTGACACACTCACCTGCATGTCAAGGACAGCATGTGTCATCCTGCATCTGTATAACAGTCGCAGTGCAACTCTAAATGTCACTTGTTAGCTTCTCTACATGAGGAAATTAATGAAATTCTAGCAGGAGTCCCACACTCACTGTGTTCTATGTCTATTTTAATAATAAGTTTGTTCAAAGTGCACAACATAAATATAACAAAGGGTTTGGCCCAACCTTGAATCCAGTGATTTCAGTGAATAATTTATTTAAATTTCTATGGCATTGAAATCAGTCCAAAAGGAGTCAAGTTCAGTCACTTCAGAGACTGTTAGTAACTAGACAACACAGGTTAAGTACAGCATGTCTGTGTATAAATTTAAGTTACTAAAATGCCAGTACGCTGTGATCTTATAGTAGTGGACAGTACACAGCAGTTCTCCAACCGTATAAAGCAATGTCTGGGACAGAGGCTGCAGCCACAGTTCACCACATTCTGTTCTGTATTTGGCTACTGTAAGAGATGTAGACATCAGGTGTAGCTATCATCTAGACATCAGGAGGAGGTTCTTCACTGAGAGGGTTGTTGCACACTGGAACAGATTCCCAGTGAAATAGTCACTGCACCAAGCCTGTATGAATTTAAGAAATGTTTGGACTGTGCACTTAGACACATGGTCTAAACTTTTCAGTAGACCTGTGCAGTGTGAGGAGTTGGACTCGATGATCCTTATGGGTCCCTTCCAACTCGGGATATTCTATGATTCTACGATTCTATGTTCATGAAAAAACTAACGTTCTTCTTTGTCTGTGTGAGTGTTCACTTTGTGAAGTTCACATTGTAAAAGCTGTTATACAGGATGATTTTATTTAAGATTGAAAGCTGACATATAATCCATTTGCAATGGAAAATAATAATAAATAAATAAATAATCCAAAAATGTGATCAAAAATCATTTTTTCCACTTAGAATGAATCCTTTTTCCTAGTCTTTCCAAGGAGGCCCACTCTCTTAAATCACTAAGGAATTTAGAAAATTCTGCTCTTTGAGTATGTACACATATTGCATTTATTTCTTATAAATAAATAAATAAAAAATTTTCAACAACTTCACAGAAGTTGTTGTTCAACTGAAAGTGTAAATCAGAAAACACATTGGAAAAAAGTGCTGTGACATGTCCAGAGAACTACATTCATCTTTCAGTAAGGAACTTCCAAAAATCCTAACATATATATCCTAACATATATATTTCTTGTAATGTAGTCCTCTTTTAATATAATCTCCTACGACTAGTTCTAGTTAGCACTTTTCAGGCCTGGAGTACTATGTCCAGTTCTGGTCCCTGCAATTCAAAAAATGGTCCGGGTCTGAAGGAGAGCCACAAAGATAATCAAAGTGGTGAAGAAAGGTTTCCAGTATGAGGGAAGACTGAAGGAGTTCGGTCTTTTCACCCTGGAAAAGGCTTAGGGGAGGACCTCATCACAGTATTCCAAGGGTGGCTACAAAGAGGATGGAGGCCTCTTTAAAAGGAGCCACAGGGGGAAGACAAGGGGCAAAAAGACAAAGGATAGAAGATAGAAGTTGCACTCGGAGACATTTAATCTTGATACAAGAAATATATATATATATATTTTACAATGAGGACAACCAGTCACAGGAACAACTTTAACAGGGATGTATTTAAGTTCATATCACTGGAGGTTATTAAGATGCAGTTGGACAGTGTCCAAAGTAATTTCATCTAGTCTCCTTTTTCCCACAAAATGTCAGAGCTGATGGTCTTTTGAGGCCCCTTCAAACCTGGGCTGTTCTATGATTCTGTGGTTGCTTTGCAGAACAGTCTAAACATATAGACCACTATTTCCTCTAAGTTTTTGGTTTTAGGATTTGTATCTGATATTGTCCAATGTAGTAATTATCGTTGGCTATTCAGGTTGTGGAGAAAAGACTGAAGCTAAATAGGAATCACATGCATAGATTCACGTATACAACAATGAGAATGAAAGTAACCAGGGACACATAATTCTGATAGTGGAAGTACAGTAAGTGGTATGTTCTTCTAATCCAGTTGTAGCAATGCCAAGTAATCTGGTCATGCAGTCAGTCTCAAGACATAAGTGGAGGCCGGTAGCTGCTTGACATATAGTATCTGCCAGAGTTAACAGCAATCTTCATTGCTCTAGGAATGCTTCAACCAGAAGTAAAACAAAAGAGAAAGTAATGGCATTACAGTGTTTTTCGCACTGCATATGTTTATGCTACTCATTTTTCTATACAGGATTTTCTGTGCTTGTTATAGTTTTGAGGAATAAGTAATGAATATAAAATTATGTCTTTTTCTCTGCTCCTTGGCTAGCAATGCTACTGCTGCAAGAGAATTCTGTGAGGAGCATGAGTGCCCTCCCAGCTGGAAAGATGCAAATGGCGAGAACTGCTGTGTCCACCATGCAAACATTCACTCCTGTCCTTTGGCCTTCATGGTTAGTATAAGGGTGTGACTTCATGTGCTCTGTTTGTGGTATTGGATGAAACACCATTAAAATAACTTATGTAAAAACTTTTTGCAACGACTTTTGTGAGGTCTTTTTGTTATTACAATTAGACCAAATCTACAGTTCACTAAAAAAAATGTGAGAATTTGTCAGTTTCAGAAAGTTTTGCACTTGATTCTGAGGCTGCAAAGCAAATAGCTGTATTTTTGTACAAGATCATATTCAGAAGTACTCATTATTCTTAACATGTCTAGTTACATCTCTTCAAGTTTACTTGACTCAAATCTCTCTGCAGTCAGTAGAGAAAGAAAGATAGGTCATTTCATTCTAAAACAAGTAGGATTAATTGTCAGCTGCAAGTATCGCTATTTCTCTGCATCTTATAGAGGGAACCTGAATGATTTGCCTGAATTACTAAAATTGACTGGCATGAGTCACACTGTCTGTGACTTGTAGAATGGAAGCCTGTATACACAGGTGCTAAGATTAACTGATTTTTCTTTATTAGATTTTGTAATCTAATACAAACAACAAAAAAAAGGGGATGGAAATACACAATAACAAACTTCATTTTATTTCCCTTCCTTTTTCTTTTCCTTTCTTTTTTTTCTTTTTCTCTTTCTTTTTATTTTTTCCTTTTCTCTTTCTTTTTCCTTTTAATTTTCATTTGAGGAATTTTCATATGAGGAAAGCCTCGCCCAGAAAAATAACCTTCATGCAGTTGCCCAGTTTTTCAAGTTGATCTCCCTTGTGGCAACTTCACACATTCTTCATGATCAAACACAGTGTCATAGTAAACATAGCCTTACATGTCTTGTGGCTATGCACCATTCTGTGTGAAGGCTTAATACCTCCTAAGAACTATAGTTTACTTCATGCCAGCCCTCTTTTTGTGGAGCTGTTTTATTTATGGCTCCCTGAGGTCCTTAGCTGATACCAGAACTTTTATATGAAAGAGTAATCCCTGCTGGAACCATCACATCAAAGCTTTTGGCTAGAACCATACTGACGAACTTAAAACATCTGCCTATTATTTCTTACTTTCACAATTCTGCTTGATATTACTGTGTGTGAAACATAAAAGCACATAGCCAAAATGCATCATCAGGCTTCCTTGTAATATTGCAAACATTGCAGTTCCTTCTTAGAAGTCTAAACTGGTTTGCTGTCATACGGGAAGAAGGCCAGATAAGTGTCATTGTGTAAGATTAAACATACATTTCAAAGGGAGTGTTTTCCATTATTCCAGATGGGGGTTGTGTGGGTGTTTTTTGGTTTTGTTTTGTTTGTTTATTTGTTTTTGTGAGGGTGGGTTGTGCTATTTTTATTTTTTTTTTTAATGTTGTAAACTTTAAAGCATTTTTTTTTTTTGATTTGTATTAACTGTTTCTTTGGATTAGGTCTGGGCTTTACACTGCATTGAAAGAGGTTCCTGAGGAAATATCTGGAGTTAGTAGACAGACTTAAGCCTTTTGAAACATCAAAACAATGCACGATCCTCAAACAGCCAAAATAATCCTAAGCGGCTGCAATTGCTGGGAAGTTTACTTTTTGAGAGCTTTAGTGCAAAATGCTCTGCAAACAGACATTGACACATAATAGGTCCCTTCCTGATTTGTTAAAGACAAAAGCCTTGTCATACTAAAAGTCAATCTGCAATAAAATACCTTTAGAAAAAATAGAAAATATGGGATATGATTCTGTTTCTGGTTCTAGTGCAGCAAAACCTGAAAAAAAAGTATATTAGCTGCATGGAATTACTGGAGCTAAAATATGGGACCAGATTTTGGTTCATATTTTAAACAATAATGAGATTTGTGAGATTTTGACTCCATTTAAGTACATTTCTCTCTTACTATCTTTTATGACAAAACAATGTTGTTTGTATTTTGGCATTTTAATAGAATTTGTTATTTTCTGAAAAAGAATACAAGACATTTTAAGAAGGTAAAAAGGGGAGACCTAGGATTTTCATTGTGTCATCATTTAGTGACATAACCAATCTATCTGATAAAGGGTAGAGGAGGAATATGTGGTCCGTGGATTCCCGATGATGGCCAGATATTTACTCACACTTTATCTACAGCTGGCAAAATGAGCCAAAGAAACTGGACTGCCAAGGTAAGGTATATTTGTTGTATACAAGAAATGGTTTGCTCTTTTCAAAGCTTACTTGCTAGCACTTTGATACAGTGCGTGTTCCCTGTCTTGTTATCTGATGTCAGTATTATATATGTAAGCAGTGCATATGGCTGAGTATCACCAATTCAAAACTGACTCGATTGGAAGCAGTAGCTTTTCATACTGCTATTCCTTATGGAGTTAGTAGAAATAACGGGGATGGGAAAGAAGAAAATAGCCTAACCTAAGGCCTTAAGGCCTGTACTAACAAAATACTGCACTACTGACTAGACTGTGTTACAGGTTAGCATGATCTCTAGGGGTTTCTACAAAGCAGAAGTAACAGGGAAGCAAATGTGACAGGAATGCATAGGTTGAAAGCCTTGCCTGATTGAAAGAACAGTCACCAGTGAGATGAATCAGACCTGGCTTTCCAGCATGGCTTGCCTCTCCTGGAACTGTTCGTTTCACCAACCAAGCACCCATGACCTTCCTGATTCTGAAAAAAAATGCACATATTCTTTTGGAAGACACCACAATTGGATCATTTTTGTTAAAATGACTTACTGTATGCACATGCAGTTTCAATCCTTGCAGCTTTGTTCACTTATTTGGCAGGTAGTTTTGGTTCATGTGGGTGTGACTTCTCTCATCGCACACATCAGAGTTGGGAGAATGCAAGTTGCTCTGGAAGCAAAAACCACAGTCCTTCCTGCAGTAGGTATGATATCAAGTGAAGACGTGAGGGAATTGCTTATTGAATGCAAATGCTTTTATCATTCATGTATGGATACCAAGAGCAAGAGTGACTCCTACCCTTCCTTACAATTGTATATAAGCAAAGGTCTTCCTAAAATTCTTCTAAAGCTTAAAATTGAAAAAAAAAAATTGAGCTTCTTCTTACCTGTGAAAGAAGCTAGAAGAGTAGGAAGCCATTCTTGCCAAACATACAAAGTCAAATATCATGACCAACGAGTTCAGTTGACAGGGATATGAAAATACTCTTCCAGACAGTACGTTGTGTAGATCTGGACATTCTTAATCTGAGGGGGAACAGATTAACCTTAAGCATGCTGGAAAGGTAGAAACTCAGCTTTGTTCCATTGTTCACATTAAAATCCAGTTGCTCCTAAAGGTATCAGACTTCTATGCAGCTTAGTATAACAATATGCAGGGTAGCAGAAATAACAGTAACAATTCTCTTAACAAAGCAAAATATAAAAAGTGGGTATTATTTAATAAATTAAACACACAACTTGAAGAAAAATATTGGTTAAAGAGAAATGTCATCAAAATTTTATTGTTAGCTACTCTTCTGGAAGTTTATATTTCTCAATGTTATTAAAAACAAAAACAAACACAAAAACAAAGAAACAGAACCAGAGAAACTCCAGAGTGGATAAAAGCAGTGGATTTTGTTTTGTTCAGGATTTTTTTAAAAAATATTTTGTAGTGACAGAATAATATCTTGAGCTTGTCTCAGGAGGCTGAAGTGAAGAATTGTATTAGTTGAGGCACAGAGGTAAAATTGAAACAGCACTCAGAACATGGGAGAAGGAGTTTTGTCCTCTAGGGCTTTTGTTTTAAATCACGGCTGATGCTGCTGATAATTTTATTAAGACCTTGGAGGAAAAGAAATCCTTGAAGAATGGGTTGCAAGGTTTCATTCTGAAGTACCCATAGTCTGCTGCTGCTGAGAAAGAATCACCTACTTCTGGAGGTCTCAAGGGCTGACTTATGTGCAAAGAACTCAAAAGGCAATGTCTGCCTTGAGGAACTTCTTGTCTCAGAAAAACAAGCAAACAAAAAAAAATCAAATGGACAATGAGAAAGAGTAGTGATTAAATTATTTATACACACAAAAAAAAGTCAAAGTTTCTCATGTCATTAACAATTTGGTCTGATCAAAGAGATCCTACATCACTTTGAAAAGCAAAATAATAAACTCAGCTGCTGTAGTACTATCTCTGGATTCTTCAAAATGTATTCTTTCTGGTACTCTGAGGTTACCTCAGGATCCATGTGTTTAAATCTGAATGCCACCACGTTGATGGATGAAACTGCCATAAAATATCCTGATATTGGTTTCCTTTTCTAATCAGTTTGTGGAGATGGCTTTTGTGAGGAAGAAGAAGGCTGCTCTATATGTCCAGCAGATTGTGGGGAATGCCCGCTATCAGCTGATGCTAGGATAGCAATTGCCTTACCGATAAGTTTAGTCTGCGCTGCCTTCATTATGACTGTCCTGGTAAGTAAGCTTTCTCTCCTCTTTTATTTCTTCTCTCTTACTTACATTATTTCACTAATTTGAATGAGTGTTCTCTCAGGAGAGGTATAGATTTTCTTCCGCGTCCTGAACCTTCATGCTAGAAAATAAACCATTTTTGGCTTCTTTATGAGAGGAGAATAATTGTGCTAGGAAATTTCTTCCCCTAAGAGGGAAAACTAAAGAGGAATGTAACAGAGGGATATATAATGGTGAAGGAAGAAGCAGGAGTTATTAACAGTCTTTCACAACATTGGAAGGAGGGATTGCCAGTGAAGTGAGAGTACATTTCACTCAGCATAAAATTATATTATGGTAACTGCTCCAGAACCCTGTGGAGACAAGAAGTATAAATGAATTCAAAACCAAATTAGATGAATTCATAGAGGCATTAGGTCCACCATAGGTCATTAAGTCTTAGAGTTCAAATACAACATGTAATAGAGTACCTTCAACTATATTTTTAACTTACAGATACCTAGACGTTCAAAAGGAATAAGGAGAAGATCTATCTTTTTTTCTCTCTTTGTTTTTTGTTTTTTGTTTGTTTGTTTGTTTGTTTGTTTTTTCAGTTATTTTCTTAGTGTAACTGGACTAGTTTGGTTCAGTTGAAAGTGATTCATTTTGCTTAAAATTTATCAATTATAACAGGCTCATGATGGAAAAAAAAAAAAAAAGAAGAATGAGACAGTAGTGTATGAATTCAGGAGAAGTACTTTTGGATCTCTTTGAATGGAATAAAGAGAAGACAGCAAGTTATTATGATTTACTAATTCACAGTGAAGAGGATCTGTATTCCTCACATATTCACATCTTGAAAAAAAAATCTGAATTTCAAAACAAAGACATAGCAGGTGAATATGTGCAGTGGCAGAGTCATTATGGTGGCTTTGTAATTACAAGATCATTTATTTGGGGTTTGGCCTATAGATCCTATAAATCAATAAACTCTTGTTTTGACTGTTTTCATTGCATACTGCATTTGCACTAGACATCTGAGGTAGTTGAATGTGCTGAAAAGGAATGGGAGAATGCTCATGGCCTGTAAAGGTCAGGAAGCCTCAATAACAATTTACTTCTTTTTTTTTTTTTTTTTTTTTTTTTTTTTTTTTTTTTTTTTCCTATTCTGTGCCTTTATGTGGCTTTGCAAGTTAGGAACTGAAACACTTCTGAAAAATGAGCCTTAATCTCCCTGTGTCTCTGTTTCTTATTTGAGCATGTGTAATCCACATGGACACTGTGACAATGTGCTTATAGTAACTGTCCTATAAAACAATATGCTCTGATAGAAACGTGTGGTTGAACAGATGAGAAGTTCAGACAGTTTTAGACAACTGGCATTGTACAAAGGGACAATGGAGTTCGACCTTGCATAGATTTATCTAAAACAGAAGTTACTTTATATAGCAAAAGTTACCTATTATTTTTGCTATTTTTCTGTAGGGTTTGAGTGTGGTTCTTTTATGGGGAGGGGATTTTTATTTTTATTTCTTTGCTATATACTTATTCATTCTGCTAACTTCCTTAAAAGCTTTTTTTTTTTAATTATTGAGGCGATGAATAAACAATATAGAAAAGATGTTTTTAACCAATTCAGTTATTAATATCACATAAGAAGAACCATCTGGGAATCTAATATCTTTAATCATTCTAGCAAAGGAGAGGATTTCTTTGATCTAAGTGTCTGTAGCAAGCATAGTGGTCACTTTTAGCTGATGTGTCTTTGTTCAGTCATACCTTTACAAGATAAAATGTAGATATCTTTTCTCAGAAATCCTTTGAAATAAATGGGATGACTTCATTTTTATTTAATGAATTTTTATTCAATAGCAGTCATAAATTTCTGCCAAAATATGGGCTCAGACTCCACACCATGTTTCTTGAATTATCTGGACTTTTGCTACCTATTTCAGTAAATTCATAATTTCTAATGTTCATTCTACACTATATAAAATGGTATAGTGATGATGAAATGTGGCCTTGGTTTGCTATTTTGGTACTGATTGCATGTAAGGAGCTGTGTAATTTAATCTGCTGTTCATCTTTTAAAAGTACTTGTTTACACTTTTGTATCTGTTTTGCAAATACAGTAAATCATCTATTTTTAAGACCTATGTCTTCTTTAAAAAATAGCCGATTATTAGTATTTTCTATCTAATATTCTTTATGCTAGAGTATTTGACATAACATGGTCTTATTTGTTGGTCAGTGTGTAATTTTGTTACCGGGTATAGCATGTACTGATGCTTTTCTTGAGGCTGGGCTCTAGAGTATTCTTGTCATGTGTTTAGGCAGCACAGGAAATTTCCATGGCATGAGGCGATGTGCACAACTCATTTGACATCCAGTCTGAGATCTAAATGCACTGCATAAGAAGTATTGACAATAATGAAAAGATTTTATAGCCAGTGCAAAATACTACATGTATTAGATCATTAGATTCCAGAGTATGGAATACACTGTTTCAAGTATCTTAGATTCTTTTTTCCTCTGGGAATATTAGTTCTAATGCTACTCATATGATGTATATTGTATACTTAAACATCATAATTTTGGGGGATACTTACAAGTTTTCATATTAAAAAAAAAAAAAAAAAAAATCTGTAAGATGAATTTGATTTATTTTTGTAGTGGTTTCAATATCAGAAGCAAAAGTTGTTTTGGGACGAGAGCTGGATTATAGACTTCAAATGCATCAAACAAGGTTAGTAACTTGTCATTTTGTTACTATTATCAGTTTCATTAATAATTTTAAGAAATAATCTAAATCATAATTACATCATGTTTTAATGGTCTTGCAAAAGATGTACAAATTTGTGAAAGACATATCCAAAGTTTCATTCCTGTAAGCCCTCTGAGCTGATTACTGAATTTTTATTTACTGAAACCTTAGTTATCTAAGCTATTTTAGTTTCTTTATTATTTACGGTGATTTGTCAATTTAAAAAGAAAGACTTATCGCAGAATAAACAAATAACCTCTGGACTTGGATAAAATAATTATACTTGCTTCAGTGGATACATGATTTTGTATAATTGTCCTCACTAGTTTGCTCTGTATTTGCACAAATAAAATGAAAGACATAATAAGATCTTCATTTTTCTCAGTAAATGCTGAGAACTCTGGCACATTTGTTGCAACAAGTAATTCATTGAGACCTGAGGTGGTTTGTTTTGTTTTGTTTTTCATTTTACCTTCAGGATATGAAATATATTTTAAATTTGTTGTAACTAAAAAAGAATAAAATCAGGTGTTATTTATCTCTTCCTATGCTGCACTGAAGTATAGATTATACAACTCGCTTTGCTGTTCAGTGCTTTAGCACATAGAAAATAGTGCCTAGACCCTCAGAAAAGGTAAATCTGTAGTTTGAGGAAGTTGGTCGGTCTGAGTTGATATATACTCTCTTGTTTTCTGTCTCTACTGGGTATTGCTAGAAAGATATCTGCTTTAGCTATGTTATGTCATCGTGCTGCTAGTAGATATGTGAAGATATTATTGTGCTAATGTAGTAGAGATACTTTCAGCCTTGGACTTGAACATTAATTTCTGTCTAATTTTTATATGATATCTTTGTTGCAGTCAAGAACAGACTTTGACATAGAAATTGAGTATATAAAATGAATTTCAATCCAATTTCTAAAAAATGGAAGTAGAACTTTAAAGTACAAGTGTCTTTTGATATATAAAAAAGGAACATGAGAGTTTCAGCTGTTAGTCAATTATAAGAGGTCATAAACACCACAAAGGAGGAGATACAATAGGAAGAGAATAAGGGAGAGACATGATCAAAAAACAGTGCTTGGCGATTAATTTTAAAAATCCAAGATGAAAACCATGTTTTTTCTTGGGGAATAGTCTGCGAAAACAACAATAAACAGAATCATAGAATCACAGAATCATTTAGGTTGGAAGACACCTCCAAGATCACCTAGTCCAACCTATGACCTAACATTAACAATTCCTCCACTGAACCATATCACTAAGCTCTACATCTAAACATATTTTAAATACCTCCTTGTTGAAGACTTAGTTAGGAAAATAACTAACAACTTAGAGTAATGAGGACTGATAATGTGAAGAGACTGAAATAGACAGTGTCTCCTCCAGACCGTTACCCAGCCATAGCCACAGTGGCCTGAAAAGTACAATTATTTACATGGAAATACATCAGCAGTGTTGCAGCCAGGGTATGTAGCCTGTGCTGTGAAAAATTACTCCTCTTAAGGTCCTTTGCACCTATATATATATATTCTCAGAGTTATCTCGGGGAGCTCTAAATGGAATGCCATTGAAAGACTCCAGATGTCAATGCAGTTTTGAACTGCATGTGGATAATACTATGGTGTGGGAACATGACAGTCCTGATGCAAGGTGAGATGCTGAACTTCCTCAGCAGCACTTTATTGCATACTGATGATACCAGGGAGAATTGGGAGATTTTGTCAATGCTGAGAGTAATTGGCCAGACCTGGTGGAGATGGTGAAACGATATGTAATTCATTAAGTCTTGTTTGAAATACATTTTGTTACTTTAAACTGGTTAACGTATTTAAAGAAAAATAAAGAAAATGTTGAGATTACTGATTTTTTCATCTAACTATATTATTGGTCTTCACTGACTTCCTTCTGGTGTCAGAATCACTTCCCACATCCCTGTACTTTACAGTCCTCTAGGAGCTCCAAATAGACTTGTTAAAATCTGGCACAGAGTTTGCTCTGCTTCCCTGTGTTCTGTCCTCTACATCTCCATAACAGCAAGGGCTGATAGTACTGAAAGCAGAGAAACTTTCATAGAATCCTGAGGTTTGGTTGGAAAGATCACTGGCAGTGCATCACTTCTGCAGGTGTTTTGACTCTTTATGCAGTAGTCACATTCTGAAAAAAATAAAATAAAAATGTTTTTTCTGTCTTATGCATTAACAAGACCAGTTCTGCTTGCAAATATTTGGAAATTTCCTTATATTTGTCTGCCTCTGGAGTCTCTACCTTGGTAATAATATTCATCTTCAGCTGCCTTTACTAATCCCACATCTCATTTATATTCCATAGCAGGGGCAGCAACAGGAAGCATGATGAGTGCTCCTCCAGCACCTAGTGAGTCCAGTACCAGCTCTATCACTGCTCTGAGCTCCTGCACAGCAGCTGCTAATGCATCCAAGAAACAGTACTTCACCCAGACTGGGAGATAGTGAGTCAATATATTACTCATTTTCTGCAATATCAATTATTCTATTGTTTCACCATGCTTTCTGGTTCATGCAACTTTGCTGTCAACAGGTATTCCAAAAAGCTTGTGCTTCTCTTGTTACATGAAATCCAGTAAGTTAATATCATCATTTGACCTCTGTACCGCTTACTGTCTGTAGAAAGTGTAACTTGATGGATTTTTTTTTATTTTTTTTTTTGTATTGTCATTTCTCCTTTTCTTTTTTGGACTTGTTACGTGGGTATGACTGCATAATGTGTCTTGCACCTGTTAATGAATGATGGCTACTGTTAAAATATATTTGGAATCAAGGTTTTGTTGCAGCCCTTTTTCTAAAATGCAGGTAGAGCACAGCTAGGTTATATGAACTGAAGTTTGTCAGTGCATTTATATGGGGGGTATCTGTTAAGTTCCTGCATACATCTGCAGTGGATTCTTATAAGGGAAAATTGTTTTGCTATCTGTCAAGCTCAGATGCTTCATTGCAGAGAATGCTTCATCCCATGAGAGCAGAAGGATGTTAAATACCAATGGTGGATCTCCAAAACAATAGACAGAGAAATAAAGGATAGCAGGGATATTACTCTGACATTTCCTTTGCTGCTACTCTATCATCCAGCTGCCTAAATCGATTCTAACACTCTCATGTTTCAAATGGCATACACAGATCAAGGATGCTTGAATATAAGCTTGAATATAAGCAATAATGCCTCCCTTATCATGGATGCAGAGCCTTGTCATGTACTCGGACTCAGATCCACACCAGCATATGGACACGCTCAAATTCCCTGCTTCATCTCTAGACATATGAAGCTGCCCACTGTGTAAAAAAAATCCAGTCCATTTTCCTAGCCTTATGAAATTATGAAGTTGGCCTAAAAGTCTCTGAACAGCATTTCATTCTGTTTCAGTGATGGTAGAACAGTGGCCATAAAGAAAATAATGAAGAAGGCATTCACCCTGACCAAATCCATACGTAAGGAAGTAAAGCAAGTAAGGTAAGAAGGGAAACCTGAGAACCATATGCTATTTGATTTTTATACTAGTTCTTTAGAGGTTACAATCTGTCCAAAGGTTACTAAATATTCTTCTTTCCTTCAAATTTTGCTTTGATACTAGATCAAAATCTCCTTAGGACTGTTTTACTTTTCTTTACATATTTCAATACAAAGCATTTGGCTTTTCCATTACTCTGCAAAAACGAGGAGGGACATCCACAAAAATTGTTCATGTGTTGTGTTTTATGTTAATTTTTACAGGGAACTCGACCATCCCAATCTCTGCAAATTCATTGGTGGTTGTATAGAAGTGCCCAATGTTGCCATAGTGACAGAGTACTGCCCCAAAGGCAGCCTGAGTGATGTTCTGCTCAATGAAGACATCCCACTGAACTGGGGATTCAGGTAAAAATAAATAAATAAATAAATAAATAAATTGAAAACCTAAAAGACGCTAACTATGCTGATAGATGCTATGTGCTGTTTGGGACAATATTCTAATTATAAACGAAGTACTTGGAGAGATAGACCTACACTGTAATATGGTGAGAATAAAGAAGAAAGACATTGAATTCAAATATCTAGCCTAACATGTCTTCTGGATTTTTGAGTAATCATACGTTGAGTGCTGCTCATGCTAAGCCAATGACTTTTTGATCCACCCCTGTTTATTCTAAACTGTTCTCAACCCCCCTTTTCCATTCATCCTTTTCCCAAATATCTTGAGCATCTGCAATTAATTAAAAAGCACTGTAAAGGTACGTAAGTGAAATGATTAGCATACCTCCAAATGCTTTATTTTATTTACCAATACAGAAAATGAACACAGCATCCTAATGAAACTTCCACAAAGGCACTTCTGTCCTTTTTATTGAGAATAATCTTTTTGGCATGCTCTTTATACTTCTGCCTATTGTTTGCCTTCAGCAAAGAAAAAGAGTATAAGGGAGGAAATCCTACCAAAAAAAAAATAAAAATAAAAAATAAAAAGTGAGAAATTAAACATACCGGAAAGTTCTAGAAGTTCTAGAGTAAACAGAACTGTCTTAATTAAGTCTGAAGGCCGTGAATCCAGACAATTGAGAGTTGAGGGCTTTCAGCCACCCACTTCAAGTGTTCTGAAAAACAGGCATGCAGTGGCAGATTTCAGAGCTATGTCAGTCATGAGGAGCCTTTCATGAGGAGCCTTTTGGTCAGCTTCAGTAGGATTTGTATCCACTCCTGAGTTAAGGTCTGGTTTAGTGGAAATGCTACCCCACTGGGCTTTGTTTTTCAGGTTTTCTTTTGCTACTGACATTGCCCAGGGAATGGCCTATCTTCACCACCACAAAATTTATCATGGACGGTTGAAGTCTAATAACTGTGTGATAGATGACCGATGGGTTTGTAAAATTGCAGGTAAAGAGAAGATAAATGAAATTTCAAAACTGTCCAGGTAACCTACTAATTCATGTAGATTTTACACTGAACACTGTTCACAAGCACTTTCATGACTATGTCAGGATTTGTTGGAATTGCTGACTTTAACAGCCTTCACTAAAAGTTCCCTGTGATGATGTTATCTTATCATGTCAAGTCTCCCTTAAATTCTGGAGTCTATCAACCTCAGTCTGAGCAGAAACTCTGTCTCATTCTCAGTTTTTATGAAGAGAGAAAACCTTAACCATGGACTTCACTATGAAGATACGGAATAATGCTTATTGGTGAACACAAGATAGTTTATGGCAAGAAGCAGACTCAACACAGAGCTTTGCAGTCCTGTAAACAAAACTGAATTTTATTCTACCACAGAAGGAGCTACAGATCTGTCCTGCTCCTGGTACAGGAGGGCAGTCTATTGGGCACGAAAAACAGTGGAGAATGTGTTTTATTCTGCAGCTGCAAAAGGGAATGGAAACAATGTTCATCTCTCCTACTCACTTCCCAAACTAGTTATTACACTCTATAACCTGCAGCTATCTTAAAAACAACAGCAACTGATTTATCTTTCAAAGGTTCATCCTAAGAGTACAGTCCCTACACAAGGCCATGGCTGCTTCTCTACCTCCATTATTATCCTTCTGCCTGCAGGAATATTTGCTTTGCTCCTTTCCTGAGGAAAAACATAAAAAATTGAGATCTCTAGACTACATCAACTGTATCATATTAGCACTGCTTCTCTGAATTAGATGAGGTCCCTCTGAGATTGTTGAGAAGTTAACTGGTAACACTGTGGAGAATTTGAATACTCTTGGTTTATTCAGATTTCATAATGCAAAATAAACCTCACAAATAACTGATACGATGACTAATAGAAAAACTCCAATAAGCATCAAAGTAAAGAGTGAAGTTTTAGGACCATCTTAATTAGAGCTCACTCCATAAAAGAGCCAGGGATCTTCATCCTGCCCCCCACCCCCCCACACACACTCAGCAGACAGCTGAGTCCAGGAAGATAGATTTTTTTTCTCCTCTACAATGCAGTCAGATGTTGAGAGCCTCTTCTGTGTTAAGCTGAAAGTGTAGCTGCAAAAATGTTTCACTTTTATCTGCCTTTCTTTTCAAGCTAGTGGTGTGAAAGGAAAGCTCGCCATCGGATTTCTAGTAGCTTTAGTCTAACTTGTAATTACTCTAACAACCTGCCACAGATGATGACCGGGGGATGAGTAGAACAGAAATCTACATTTGCATACTTCAGTCTTGCACTGAAGAGAGCCTACTGTGTCTGAATGTAGTTTTATGAAATCATAGAATAATTCTGCTTGGAAGTGGCCATTTAGTTTAACTGTCCTACTCAAGAGGCTGTTAAACTATCTCATCCAAATATTTGCTGTCCAGATCTTACATTTGTTTTAGAGACAAAAGGCCACCAGGCACACATCATTTTTAGATAGAGATGAGTATTTCAAAGAGGGAAAATTAATTCCTTTGTCAAGTTTTGTCACTATATACCAAATGTGTGTTCAGAGAAATGCTGAACAGTTTTATTTCTTGTTTTCTTCTATGTTAGATTATGGCTTGCAGTCATACAGAAAAGAAGATTCTCCTGAAGGGTCGAGCTCATACCAGCAGCACTTTATACAGGTTTACGTAGCTCCTGAAATCCATTCCCTTTCAGACTTTGAACCCAATTCTATGACAGACGTCTACAGGTAAATTCCTGTTTCACTTAATAAGCCCATCTCAAGTCAAATATTCTTTCATCACTATTAGTCTCAGTGTAATTCTGTGGTCATCCCAGGGATATGTTTGATTGCAAATAAAAAAAGGATTTTCAATAATGGCAACATTAAAAAAGTTAATGGCATCAATTTTCCAGGAGTCATAATATATTTATGCATTCCATCATTCTGTAATTTGTGTAAACACATAGTTTTGCTGCATGCACACAGTGACAATGTTTTGTTTGCAGAGAACAATTAGAGCTAGGAAGAGGAATGAATGTAAAAGTGAATTGGTCAGTTCCTCTCCTTCTGAAAATCTTTGTGGGAGATCGTTGCAGTCACTTATTTGGCTATCAAGATTTGCCTTACCAGTGATGGAAGGCTAAACCTGTCAGCCAAACAAACTATTGTAAAGTGATCTCCTATAAAGGAGATCCAACCACTTTTCAGATAAAAAGGATCACTATTGAAATTTCAGTTAATAATAATCTGATAAAAAAGCTATTTTACTGCATTAAAAAAAAAAAAAATCATGAGTATTTTTTCCTTTTCCCAGATATTTTCTCTATTAAGCATCACCGTGTTCTTGGTCTGTGCTGTTTCATAACAGTGATACTTCCTCTGTGCTTATTTCCAGTAGTTAGGTAAAAGCAGTTCAAAGGAGAAGTTGTAGGACAGATGGGACTACTAAATTTTTGTGTCCCCCTTCCCCCCCCCCTTTTTTTCCCTTTTCCCAGTACAGCAGATTGGCAAATATGCAAAATCTGGCAAATTTAGTAGCTAACAGAACATAAACTACAGGAATTCAAACAAAGATTGAAATCCAGATTGAGTAGACAAGGGCATAGTTATTAGCACTGTTTATTAACACCATTTACCAAAGGGTAGATATTAATGTGTTTTAACAAAAAGTCTGAGTCCTACACTGGACCACAACAAATGCTTATGGCCTTAAGTGACGGTTGCAGGGCTTTTACTGAAAATTTAATTACAGAAACAGAAAATGTTGTTTAAGGAGGCTGTAGCGAGGTGGGGGTTGGTCTGTTCTCCCACGTGCCTGGTGACAGGACGAGGGGGAATGGGCTTAAGTTGCGCCAGGGGAATTTTAGGTTGGATCTTAGGAAGAACTTCTTTACCGAAAGGGTTGTTAGACATTGGAACGCGCTGCCCAGGGAAGTGGTGGAGTCACCATCCCTGGAGGTCTTTAAAAGACGTTTAGATGTAGAGCTTAGGGATATGGTTTAGTGGGGACTGTTAGTGTTAGGTCAGAGGTTGGACTCGATGATCTTGAGGTCTCTTCCAACCTAGAAATTCTGTGATTCTGTGAAATCTTCATTTTTTTTTTTTTCAATTAGGATACATTAAAATTATGTAATGTGAAGATGTGATTTTGTATATAAACACAAGATTTATTGGATTCATGTACGTTATTCCCTGGTGTGCATATACAATAATGATACCTGCTAGGACATTACTATTTTAATCTATTCTATCAGGTCAGATTATGTACATAAGAATTTGAGGTCTCTGTAGTGTTTTTGTGTTTTTTGTTTTTAATCTATGGGTGGTCCAAATATGCCATTTTAATTTGCTTCAAAATAACTAATCTAAAAGCAGTTTGTCACTATGCTGATATATTTGGCTATACTTGTTCTGTCCTGTGGAGGTCCTTACTTTACAGTATTGCCTGGTCTTCGAAAGTACTGTGCTGCAACTAAGCAGTAATTTTAAAGTTATCTTATATACTGCAATTTATCATTGCTCATTGCTCCACATTCAGAAAGCATTCTGTTTTCCAGGAAATGTTATTTCCTTGCTGCTTGCCTGGTTTACTCTTTGCCCATATTCAGGGTGGATGACATTACTTGACTTTGCAGACAACCTGGTCTCCTGAAACCATTTCTTGCCAAGGACTCCTCTTAAAATAGTGTTAACAGCTGGTTTCCTCATATCATAGATGAATACACAATGAACTTTTTACAGGTTTAGTGAATGCTTTCTGTACCTATCTTGCTGTCAGTTCTTGTGTCTGAAAAATCCAGGTCTCTTTTTGTTGTACTGCAGATAATCCTTGCAGATAATCCATCTCAAAAAGAGATGAAATATAAAGTCAGGAAAGAAAGATAAAGAGATTGAAGAAAAAGTATCCTGTAGTATTAACAGGTTTTTCTATTTAACTGAGCTAGTCTTCAAACTCTGCATTTCATCACAGTTTGTGTTCATTGATACTAGCAAGTGGTAAGCCTTCCTGATAAATATGTGGGATCACCAACCGGGAAGTAGTGACCTAGTCTTGAAATCCTCAGTGTCAAAAATTCCTGTGCAAAAATTCCATTAACATTCCTGAAGATATGGCCCAAATAAAGAAAGAGCAGAGACTGCAGGTTTTGTAGTCTTGTGTGCTTTTTGTAGGTTGTTTTTTTTTTTTTTTTTTTTTTTTGTTGTAGTTTTGTGTGCTTTTACAGATGAATCATATGCTTTTAAAGTTCTCCAGGGAATGTGTTGGTCAGATGGGAAAACTAAAATGGAAATGAGAACAGGAACATGAAAGAACCTCCTAATAAAGCTGAAGAGGCTGTTTCTAGTCACAGTTTCTCCCAGACTGGCTTCTCTTCATTTGTAATGGTTATGTGAGTCTCACTTTCCACTCTGTTAGGACCTTTCTTGAACACTGCTGCTAAAGATGAATGAAATCAATACTGCTTTCTTGGGGTTACTATCATTTAATCATTCTCCATGAAAAATCTGAGCTTTGCTGTCTCACCAGGGCTGGTAATCCTTTCTGCTACCAAATCACCCCCCAAAAGAACATAAAAATCTCATCAGATTAATTCTACATTATTCAGTATGGTTTATACACACTATTCTGTTTGGTAGTGGTGTCCTACCAGTAGTACGAAAGACTGCTGAAAGAATGGCTACATCCAGTAGCCATTGTATGGCTAGGATGCCATGCTGAGCAGAGTAACCATTATCAATACAACAGATTGCAAAGCAGTTTTCCCCATAAGAATAAATGTATTCAGGAAAAGATGCATATAGTGTGTTATTTGTTATGCAGTTTGAATATACAGAGAGGCAAGAACAGCTTTATCAGTATTGCCTGCTGGAGGAATTGTTGGCTTCTCAGAGATCACTGTTCCAAAAGATCTCTTGTGAGTTCAGCAACAAGACTGAACACAAAGTCATTAACCCATTTTTTCCTTTCTTCACCCTTGATGAATGTGTTTAACCTTGGTTAGGTTAAAGGTTAAAATTTACATCTAAGGAACATGTCAATGATGAAAATATCACTCAGAAAGAAGCAGGAAAAAATTGTTCTGTATACAATCTGCTCTGCACACTGTGTCTCATCGTTAACTTTACGGAGATTTTCGAGAACAGTGATCAATGCTGAAAAAGGGACCACTCTTCCTGATGATTATTCTGATGAACCTGCTCCTGCCCATTGATTACTGCACAGACCTGTTCTGTATGTTTAATAGGTGGGTGTCATGTAGTCCCTGAACATATCCCTTCTGGATTCTCTATTAAATTCCAGAGAAAATTGCTTTGCTGTCCATCAAACTCAAATGCTTCATCTCTGAGAATGGTAACTGTGCAAGTTACTGTTAAATTATCAGTGACATATCTCCAAAAACACAGAGAAGTAACAGCAGAAAAGTTGCCATCCTCTCTTTTGGGATACTGAGCTTTCAGTCATAAAGTGGGGAAGAATGAGAAATCCCCAAAAGTTAAAATCACTGTCTCCATTAGCTGTTACTTCATTAAGGTTTTGGTTTCCTTTTTTTTTCTGCAGTTATGCCATCATTTTACTAGAAATTGCCACAAGAAGTGACCCTATGCCAGTAAGTAAAGGTGAACTTTGAAATCTGCCTGGTAATTTTAATTCCGTTTCTGCTGAAGATACAAATCAAATGCTGAGTACCTGTACCTTTTTGTTTGTTTGTTTGTTTGTTTAAGCATCCATTTTCCTCTTGATTTTTTTGGTGCAAATTCAGTTTCAATGGAACATGCAACTAGGGCTTCCACATAAACATAACAGTCTCCCCTTCAGGACTTTAAATAAGAGTGTATGAAGAAAATAATTGTACTTCCAGAATTGCTTTTGTGTCAGCTCTCTGACATTAAATGTGAGGACAAAGGTATGCCGTAACATCTTTTGTCTGCAGTTGTTCCTTGCCCTTCCTGCCATTCACAGACACTTTCAGTGGAGTATTGTACTGGTAAGAATATCTTAAAAGAGCAACTGGCCTCTTTATAAGGAAAACGTCTTGTTTGCATGTGTTTCACGATCAGTGCTAAGTGGCAAACAAATACATGCACCTTGAAAGTGAGACCAGAGGTTCTGAATATATAACAATGTACTGTCTGAAATAATTTGCACAATAATTCTAAAAACTAAAACTCAAAACTGACATTCTTCCACTTCTAAGGGTTTGTGACAACAGACCAGGAAAGGTCTTGTTGATTCTCAAAAGTCACCAAATGTCTTGCCAGGTATTAATTTTTAGTTTACCTGGTGGAAACACCGAGTCTGAACCCTTCCAGCTATGAAAAAGCTTATAAACAAGGCTGCTCAGATTAGACTGAAGTTATATATGTGTATATATATGTAATTTGTATTATTGTTATTTTCTTTCTCTCTGTCCTCTTATTTAAAAATAGAAGTGATCTTCTTCTGATGGGAATTTGTCATAAAAATAATGATGATCACAGTAATGGATTGTCAAAAGGATATATAAAAGCATACCACTTTTTCAATTTTGTTTATTCCTTTTTTCTCTAGAAAGATTTTGTGCATTCAGCTGAAATTTCTTGGTGTCCACCTTTGGCAGAATTAATTTCAGGGAAGGCTGAGAATTCTTGCCCATGTCCCACAGATTACATAGAGGTAAGATATAATTTTACTTACAAAAATTCTTTATTGAAGTAGACTTAAGAAATGTGACTGAACTTCCATGGCAATGAATGTAAGCAACTCAGAAATCAAGAAGCACATCTCAAACAAAGCACAATGAAATTGCTTTAACATCCTTTTTTTTTAAAAAAAGAAAGAAAGAAAGAAAGAAAGAAAGAAAGAAAGAAAGAAAGAAAGAAAGAAAGAAAGAAAGAAAGAAAGAAAGAAAGAAAGAAAGAAAGTGGTCAATTTGTCCCCTCAAATTTTCAGTGTAATAATGGTGTTTTGTTTTGTTTTGTTTTGTTTTCTTAATATTCAGTCATTATTTGTGTGCAATTTCAGTTTATTTTACATGTTGGTTCCATGCATAATTTATATTAGTTTTATCTGTTTAGCTTACAGATGAAGTCCTTTCAAATTCTGAAGTATATGTTTCAGGCAAAGTGTGAGTTCAGTTTGATTCTCATGCAAAAGATCTATGTGTTTAGTAGCTTCAAACTGACTAAAAAGAAACCTCACTCCATCTCTGTTCAATTAAATCAGAACAAAATTGTGGCATCCTTATTTAAGTTTAAGAGCTAAATAATTAATCTTCTGTGGCTTGTAGCAACCTAAATGTATCAAGCTTCTCATAAGCAGTATTGGATTTCAGTGGGAAGTTAATGTTTTAAAGATGTATTTGAGTCTTTAAATGCTTGTGAATATTTTGCACAGACAAGTCTTCATGTGACTCCAATTGCATAACAGTATCTTAAAACACAGGACAAGAACTTAATCAGAGTTTGTCAGGAGGAATGTGAACATCTGCTTCATGATTTCCCCTAGCTGAATTTTCATGAACTAACATTCTTCATTCAATTATACAGTATAGATCTGTATAGTTCAGGAGACCTCAGTATAGTCCTACTATTTTTTACAAGCTGTAGATAGGGCTTCACATACATTTTTAGCACCAAGAAAAAAATAATATAAATTGGAAACACTACCTGTGCATGAAATGACAAAAGGCTGATTGTTTCTCTCATTCTCTTTCTGTGTCACAGCTAATCAGAAAGTGCAGAAAAAATAATCCAGTCCAAAGGCCTACGTTTGAAAAAGTCAAGAAAATGTTATACAAGATGAATCCTAATAAAGTTAGCCCTGTTGACATGATGATGACTCTGGTAATTTTAGATTTTTAATCCAATTCAAATTAATTTGGTTACAATGGCCTCCACATCTCTACTTCTGGTTTTATTTGGTGTAGGGTTTTGTGTATGTGTTGTGTTTTTGTTTTCTTTTTTTTTGTTTGATCTCATTTATATTTGATAAGAACACTCAGTCATTTACTCACCTCCAGCAGACTAACTGTAATTACAGCTGAAAAAAAAATAAAAAAATAAAAAATAAAAAATAAACAGTTCTGCAGTTCTGTTGAGGCCCATTTTTCCTTCTCATCCCATTTCTGTCAGTTCTTAAATTTTTCAACTTCTTTAGAGTGGAACACTTTTGTTTCTTCATTCAAATGCCTTTGGTTTTTTTATGCACTTGCAGGAAATTACAGCCTCCCTCCCCTGTAGCTAGGTGGTTTTACAGAGTTGGGGGTATAGAATCCCTGCATACCACAAGTATGTTTACAGATGCATTTTGAGCATCTTAAGCCCACCAGGAGAAAAAAGAGACTCTTTTCTCCACAGCTTGTTGCCTCCCACAGAGCAAGGATGCAAAAAACATAGCATAGCATAGAATAGCATAGCATAGAATAGCAGGAAAGTTTATGAAAGAGCTTTGTCAGATTTTGACAAAAGGTTGAGAATTACATACTTCTTCAGTTTTTGTAACATATTTTAATATGCATGTGTAGCTTGATCTCTCTATTGGATTTGTCCTCTAATTTCTACACAGACTCTGAAATCTCTAGGATTGCTGTCCGCCCTCTTAGGTGTAAGCAACAATTTGAAATCTGGAATCATGAATTAACCTCTGGAGAAATCTTGTCTTTGGATTTTTTAAGGAAAATTTAGTTACCTCAGACCTGGGCCTTTGCTTATATAAATATTTTCAAAGCAAAATCATTCAAATGCTTAAATCCTACCCAACTGTGAATCTGTTTCAGTAAATGGATTATTTTGTGCATTTCTCCTCATTTAGATGGAGAAGTACAGCAAACACCTGGAGATACTGGTTTCTGAGAGAACTCAGGATTTAATGCATGAAAAACAGAAGACTGATCGTCTGTTATATAGTAAGTTCTGTAGCAAAAAAAAAAATGGATATTCTTCCCAATAATATTTGATTTTAAATTTCTGATTACAAACAGAGAAATGCCTTCATAGGTGATTATTTAATAAATAATGTTTAGTTGGTGATTAATTGATGCATATGTTCCTTGCAAATTTGAAAAGATATTGAACTGCTTTTTATATTCCCCCCAGTAAAAGTCAATGCACTAATATCAGGAGACTTTGACTGGCTAATCTGCAATGCTCTGGCTTATTGTTTAGCAGTCCTTCTGTATAGTTTTAAATATTGGGGAATTGCTTTTGGACTGATGTTACTTTTGATGGAAGCACATAATCTGGAATTCCTCAGGATAAAAGAAATGTGGAATAGGCATAACTCTTAGGGGAGGAAAAGGAAAAGGACATGAAAGTGCAAGATCAGAGAAATAATGAAGATCAAGAAAATCTAAGAGATAATAAACAAGCTTGGAATGTATAGATACTGATTTATCTTAACTAAAAATCATGGGTCATCTGAAAAATCTGAATTTGTTATCAGTGAGATTTACTGTAAATTCTCACCTTACAACAGAGTAGATTTTGTTGCTGGACTTTCTCCTTAAAAATATTTCACCTTCATGAACATTGTTTTTATACCTTTAAATAAGCATGTTATGATTGCTTTTATCCAAGTCAAAATAATAACAGTATTCTACCTTCTATAACAGGTATGTTGCCAAAGCAAGTAGCAGATGATCTCAGGCAGGGAAAACGTGCACAAGCTCAAAGTTACTTAAGTGCCACCATCTTTTTCAGGTAAATAAAAATGAAATATATTAATAGAAATGACTCCAGAAGAAATATCTAGGCTCTTAGTAGAGGTGAAGCTCCTACCTGAGCACCAAATCTCTATCAGAACAACACTAATTGTACTAGGTGGCAACATTTGGCTCTGCAAATGAATGTTTTTCAAAATTCTCACATTTTATTTTTTTTCTTTAAAATAATGCAGATAAAAAATGAGACTAATGCGGAGCTCTAAAATCACTCTATGTATGCATTACACAGGATAGGCCAAAGTAAAGGTTTCAGCATTTAGCAGTATAGAGGAAGCATACCTTTGCTTAGAGTCCACATTTACAGGTTTTGACACTTGGTGTGGTTATGTGTGCTTGAAGCAACAACTGTATTACACCTTCACCTTACATAATCTAAAATTGAAGTCTAAATAGTCTTTGAGAGATTAAAGTCTAGCTGTAAAAAAAAAAAAAAAAAAAAAAAAAAAAAAAAGTTTACTCCATTTGTAAGCAGAAAGACTTAGGTCAGTCAGTCCTTTTAAATGGGAGGCATTTATTTTAATTTTAAGCAAATGTTTGAAGATATAACTATTCTGTAAGATCCTCAGCCAAAGAAATACTGAAATAAAATAATGTCGAACTAATTTGACTGTGAAATTATTACTGCGTGCCTGGGATTATCAGTTTGTTGTAGTTAAGACAGTGGCTATATTCTTTTTGTTGTGTTTTACAGTGACATAGTTGGCTTCACTCAGCTTTCCAGCAGCAGCACACCTTACCAAGTGGTAGATCTCTTGAACAAGCTTTATACTGATTTTGATGAAATCATAGATAACTATGATGTCTATAAGGTGGAAACAATAGGAGATGCCTGTAAGTTCCTTGAATTGTGGGCAATGATGGGACATCAGGGTAGAGACTGATGACAATTAAGAACAGGTGAAGGAGATTTGAAAAGCTTATTACCATTGGGAAGACATAAAACAACTGGTGCAGAAGTCCTAGCACAGCCTTAGCAATCTGTAGGAACATTTTCCTACATAGGTTTCATCAGTTCTACAGTTGGTGAATGTTGTGGATGGGATGTTTGGGTTGAGTGAACAGTCCCTGATGTTTATTAAGTTCCTATGACTTGCAAGGTCTGAATTTAAACCTTGGCAACTGACTAATCCCAATTGGAAACTTCTGTTTCACATGAACAAGACTGAAAAATTTACCTTCTGCATGGGAACATAAATGACATTCTCTAAGCTATACTATCTCTGTCTCTGTTCAAAGACAGTGACAGCCTTCTGCCCCAGTCTGCATGGGTTTGGCTGCCTATTTCTTTTGGATTTTTAGGGAAGCAGCATTTTAATTGCCATTGTAGAAACCTTCTGCCACCTGACTACCATTATAGCTGAGTTTCATCCAAAACCCAGCAGAATACAGCAGTTTTGGATGAGACAAACAGGAATTCTTTAGCTAGTAGAGAATTAAAACAAAACAAAATAAAACAGGCTAGGTTTTTGATTGAACACTTTATAGAGCACAGAATTCTTGAAAAAAATGCACCTGAAACATCCTGAGGAGGCATGTTTCTTCACCCACACAGTAAGAGTCAATGCCAGTAGGTATAGAACAGGGTCTGGTTGGAATCATATACCCAAAGACAAAAGGTAGTAAGCAGCCACTTGCCCACTATCTGTCCCATTTGAAAGATCCAGAGATCTTCAGGAGAGGGAGGGATATGCCTTGTGAACAGTAAGAAGGAAATCCAATGTTTTTCAGAGGCAGTGTAATTACATATGTGAGCTCTTGCTCTGTACTTCTCTTGTTTCTGTCTGTCTCTGCACAGCAGGTATAGCTTGTGCCTCAGGATATGAAGAAATAGTGCTTTTATTTTTTTCTAACTTAGCAGCATCTGGTAATTATGGTTGTAATTCAAAGGTTAACATAGTTGCATTGTTATTTGAAGATATGGTAGTGTCAGGAGTACCCAGAGAGAATGGGATCCTTCATGCCGGTGAGATCGCAAGCATGGCTTTAGACCTTGTGGCAGTCTGCAAGACGTTTAAGATCCCACACAAGCCCAACACCCTGCTAAAGATAAGAGCAGGAATACATTCAGGTATGTTGAAAGAGTCCTCCTCTGGTTTAACAAATGTTTCTGTACTGTCATTTCCTCTCCATTTAAAATGAAGCAAATTTCCTGACATGGGATGGAGCACGTTATAGAGGTCATCCCAGCAGAATAGGTTACTGGGTACCTGTAACTTTGGAAAAACAGTGTGGAATCAACACTGGAAACACAGCAAGGCCCCAGTACTTTAAAGTACTGATCTAAGTGGGGACTGCATTCTGTGTCTGTTACTTATCCTTTTCATCTGTTCTGTTCTCAGAACAGTGAGTTGCTTCTTCAGTCTTCATTCAAGCCTTCACTCTCAGACTCCCAGCTCCCTGATCTAAGCTGATATGTGACTGCAGCTCCTTTTTGATAGACAGAGTGGGACATGTATTGTGCAGCTCAGCATCTCCAAGTTTAGTGGCTTATGTTATCTCAGCAAAGATCAGATCTTCTGTATTTCAAATCCCCTGGGGCTGACATGAAAGAATCAAAACTAATATTTGAAGCACATGGTCATTTTCTGCCTTCAGCAAGAACAGGTTGTTTCCTATTCTCACTTTTCCACATGACTAGAGGATGTTTTGTGGGCAGCTCCTACAGTGAGCATTCCTATCTCCCTGTCCTACAAAATATTCTTTTGTAGTGTTGAAAAAATATTTCTGCAGGTGCAGAAACTCATGTATGGTACCTCCACCCCATCCTTACTTCTTCCACTATTCTCTTTTGACGCCCTTTTGCAGTTCCCTTCACAGCTCTCTACAAGCCCTCTGTAAACATGATGTATAATCCATCCAAGATAGTACTGGCATTTCTTCCTTATCTTGTTAATAGATGGGATATAAAGGGACGCTCTACGGCTGAGTATGTGATTTAAAAACACATCTTTTCTTTTCTTTTCTTTTCTTTTCTTTTCTTTTCTTTTCTTTTC
>CM021797.1:74773002-74791799 GCA_011076525.1 Nettapus auritus
TATATATATGTATATATATAAACATTCTGGTTATAAATATAACTACATAAGGAAGGAGACATTAGTGCAAATCAATATCCAGTATAAAGTTACAAAACTGTTGACAGCTATATTAGAAGTGTCTCAGGTTTGAACACTGCAGACATCTCAGGTTTGATCCCACTGAGGGAACACAGGATGGTTGTCAACATGATACTTCAGATACAAGGGCAAGGTGGTCTTTGTATCACCTGCGAAACAATAATGCTGTCCCATTCTGCTGCTCTAAATCTATATCCTTGTGTGAGGATTCACCTGAGACTAAGGCTACTGCAAAATCAGCTCTGCAGAAGGTTCTGCTATAGCTCCCAGTATTTCTCACTGCCTGAGAAATACAGAGAGGTGTTGTGGCTCCCCTGGAAGCTGCTGCCTAAAGTCCTCGTGACCATGGCAATGCAGAAAAGCTCTGTCGAGTGATTGCTGTCTGGTCACTGTGAAGTCTGACAAGCAGCATGATGCACATCTATGAGATGCATTAAATCTGCAGAGATTCACATCCCATTCCTTTCAGTGTCTACAGTTAAGGAACATAATGCAATGGATACCAATAATGTATTCATGATGTGGCGATCTTATGAAAAGCTTGTGTGTTTTATTGTTTGTTTATTGTATGATTATTGCTAATTGCAGCCCGATCTACATGCAGGTGAGGACGCAGGCATGTACTTTAAATAAATCTCATAACACAAAAAAATGACTTAAGAAAGTCTTTAATTGGATTGATAAACCATCACTTTTTTTTTCACTTTGAATGTTGAGGAATAGATTGAATAACCACAACATTTAAAAAAGTCGCAACAAGTTAAAAAAAATGGTTAATGTATTTCCAGGTGAAGAACTTCCTAAACTTTTTTTTTTTTTTTTTTTTTTTTTTTTTTTTTTTTCAAACCATTTGCATCGGAAAGAGACTGTGTTTTGCCATTGAAAAGTTAGTCTTTATCCCCAGCAAATATATTTAGTTTGCTATTGATATTTGCAGATATCTCCAGTTCCATGCTCCTTTTAGCATAAACAGAAAAGCTGTCTGCTTCTTCCTACAGCTATGAAGTGAAATCAGAAACATCAGTTTGTTTAAAGAAAATGAAAGGAAATCAGGTGGAATGAAAAACAGTACAAGGGCATAGTATGAGTTCTGAGCCTAACAATGGAGTCAGTGACTGTGTGGTGTCTTGAAGGTTGGGTCTGAGGAAGAAATTGGCATGAGGTTCCCCAGCACAGAGCTGGTAGTTATCTCTCTCCCACCCCACCTAGATCCCCAATAGTAATTAATAGCCCTTCCATCAGAACTGACCTCCATAGTAAGAGTCTTTGGTTTTTTAAGAGTGTTTTTCTGGGGCTGTCCTTTCAGACCAGTAAAAAGGCAAGGCTATGTAAGTTTATTCTGATTATTCTCCAGCTGGCTAACATCTGCTTTTCGGATAATGAGTACTCTGTCTTCCTAACTCCTGTCTTGATTGTGCCCTACCTCACACCAGGCAGTACAAAACACTGGATTAAACATTATTACATTCTAGCGAGGAATACAAAGATAAAATCATTTGCAACTGAATGTTCTCTCCAGGTAAAGTGGGAGAATATTCCCTCTCTTCCTAATTTAAAACCTATTAAAAATGCACTTTCTGATAAAGAGGTATGAAATAATCATTTTGAAATGTGAGAGAGTGGGCTTTGTAGAACTTTTTGATGTGGGAACCCTGCTAATCGAAACTTCCAATAAGTATACGTGAGTGTATATGGTGTTATTTAGTGTCCCATAACATACTAACCACAGCCCTCTGGTTCAGACAGTGAATAAGGGAACCACACTACACCATCTTCTATATTTTTACCCATTTTTGCACTGCCCTAGGTCTTATGTACATATGTACCCTTTTTGAAACTAACTTGTAGTGTTGGATTTAACAATTTTTTATATCATGAAGTTTGACCTTGAAGCTCTACATTTTTTTTTTTTTTTTTTTTACTTTTAACACCTTTAGGAATTTTACCTTGTATTTTTGTGGCAATGGAACAGGTTCTTCCTAGCCAGTGAATGTTAAAAACAAAGCTACTGTCATTGCATCCTTTTGTGCTTGATTGGACACAATTGGTAACGGTTATCACTGCATTTCATGGTCAAATACAATCATGTGTAAATAAGAGGTTTGATGAAATCTAAAGACAAATTGGCATTCCTGGCATCAGACCCCTGTTATGCACTTTAGTTTTTTTTTGTTTTTGTTTTTTTTTTTTTTTTTTTTTTTTTTTTTTTTTTTTTCTGTAACTCCTGCATTCTTCCTCCAGGCAGAAAAACGCTCACTGTTCCTTCCTGGGGAGCCTGTTCAGGGTAAGCTACCAAACAGAAGCCACACATAATGAAGAATGCACTAGACATAATTTTTATGAGACTAGAATATAACTCAGTAATGCAATACTGTTTGTGAAGTCTTTTTGGTCTCTTCTGCTTTCATGAATAGATCCAGTAGCTCTTTTTCTGCTCTTGCTGCCCTAGGACAAGGTACAGAGTCACATTTTCAAAGTATTCACCCCTTTTCCATTCCCTAAGTAATAAAACTCTGTATCGAAAAGATAATAATACTGAATCTAGCAGGACTGATAAAGGACTCAAGGCTTTTACCAAGGATTTGGGGAATTGCTGAATGCAAAGGAGTGGAAAATCTGAGTTTGCTATTGGTAATGGAGCCACGATTTCAAAGGGGCTATGACAAAACATGGTCCTGGGACATCTGAACTCTCTGTATCCTGTTGGTAGAACAAAGATGTCCTTAAAGACCCACAGTATATATATATATGCACATATATATTTGTCCTTAATTCTCCTGTAAAGGACATGAATTTCAAACTATCATGATAGCAGAATTAGGGCTGAGGCAGAAAATTGATGTGAGCTGTCTGAAAGGCAGGGGGTCCCGTGTGTAGGTCTCAAATTAATTTACTACCATGCATTCTGTTACCTGCTCTTGCAAACAAGTGGTTGACATATATACACCTATGCATAATGTAGTGTTTCTAAGAAATAAGAATAAACCAATAGGATAGTCAGCGAAGGTCCTCGCAACTGTTCTCAACAGAGAGTAGCAATTGGTTTAAAAAGCAATGATAGCTGGACCTTCCTGTCTGGTAAAGAAATACATGGTCTGATAACCTTCCACTGAGAGGACTGATAAAGTAGAGGCAACGTTTACTGATGAAAGTTTGCCAGAAAGCATTACAAGTGAGTTCTAGATTTGGTCTCTGTGTTGTTTCAGAACACAAGACATAAAAGTGCTTATAACACCAGACAAGTAACAAACGTACCTAGTTGTCCCAGTAGGCATCACGTGTTCGGACTGGCTGCAGATTACAAACAGGCTCAGCAGAGCTACTTTGCAGCTGATGCCCCATGCTGTGTGTCAAGAATGTGTCAAGAAAATTCCTCTAGTCTACATATTAGGAAAATCCCCTACACATTTTAATACTATTGATAACAGTAATTACATAGAAACCTTACAGGATTCAGAAAATTGCTCCTTGTCCAAACTGCATTCTCTAGCATGATGTCTTTACTGGCAACATGTTGAGAGTCCAGTGTCTGAGTACAGGCTGTGCTCTGCAAATAAATAGATCACTTCCTAAATGCTCATGAAAATCAGGCTCTAAGTGACAACCACCCCTCCTTAACCCTATGTCTACAGCAACTTTAGAATGAAAAGCATTCATTCACACACAGAGATGCAAAATCCCAAGCCTGTGCTGCAAGAATTTAGGATTTAGTAGGATGTCTCTTACATTGGGCCAATGCTGCAGGCTGAGATTCTATCACTCTGGTCAAGAGCAGGAGCTCTCCCCGCAAAAACTCGCGTCATGTATCAGATCTGCTGAGAGGGGGTTATAGTGCCTGTTACGCTGCTAATTGCAATGTGATAAATGCTCACTGGAGCTGGGACTGCAGTGAGTTTTCATAAATGGAGAGGAAAAACTGCCTGTGGAAAAGCAATTTCTGCCCAACTCAGATCAAAAACGAAACACTGGTCCTGAGGGATACTCACCTCCCACTCATTTGGTTCTGGTCGGAGAGGACCAGCATTGTTTACTGTTCAAGTGCAACACGCTGATTAAAAATCCCAATTTCCTGTTAAAGGCTTTGCAATGATCAGCTCATATGGCTGTAAAAAAATGCTACTTCTGCCCATGGATATTTAAACAAAGCAGGACAAAATTGTCCTGAATACAACTGATCTGTCACACGGTTTCTTAAAAGAAGGTAAACTCCACTGTAGCACTATGATAAATTCTAGTCTAAAAAATGATATTTTTATATATCTTAGGAACCTCCTCGGAGTGTCTAAATCAATGTCTTTTTTCAAATGCTAACATATGCCCTATGGTAGGACCAAGCCATATGCAGCCATTGACCTCAAAAGGACCACAAGCAGAGCTCCACTACAAGTGCCTTCTTTGGAGAACAGCATTGAGGAGAGAATTGTAATCCAGAGAGATTATAAAGTTAGCAAGGACAGAAACCAGCTCTCATCTCCAGGTCATGGCTTGGAATCGCACCCAAAACTGTGGTATCCTGGAGCCAAATTCAGATTCAGGACAAGCAGCAGCTGCCTCTGAAAAGCAACATAATTACTGCTGCTTGTTCTAGGATCAGCACTGGCCCTACAAGTTCTAGCAGCCATCAGAAGAGAGCACATGAGCTGAATGAAAATAAATCCTCAATAATTCTCAGGCCTGGACATGTTATCTGCATAAAAACCCTGAGGCTGCTGTCATGCTGTCTTTGATCAAATAAGCAGTGGATTTTTACTGGCAAAACTATAGTGTATGAAAAATGCTCACTTGGGGGGGGGCGGGCGTTGGGAAAATAATAATAATAATAATAATAAAAAGCTTTGGATTTAAATAGCCAAATTCATCACTTACCATTTTATTCTCTGCTTAGCTAGCAGAAAAGACAGGAAAAAATCATGGAGATAGGGATTTCAGAGGCAGTACAACTGTATTTATTTAACTTCAAACTCTCATATGTTCCAAAAAAAAACCCTGTAGTGTATTATGCTGGATTAGCCTAGAAATATTGCTCAAAGTTACAATTTTTTATAAAGTCTTGCCTCAGTTAATTCAATGGAGGAAAGATATTGCCTATAAATGTGCTTTGAACGTACATTTTTAATGTCTGTTTCTATGCTGAGGAAAAATTTCACTCCCAATAAACCTTGCTTTAATACAAAATTTCTTTAGGTTTTAGAGTAGAAAATGAATAAAAGAGATGCCTCTGATCTGCACAGCTGCATCTCAAGTTATGTATTTACTGTTCCATTTGTCACTAGGGTTTGCTGTCTTGCCTTGCAAAACCCCATATAACTTTTGACAAAGAACATCTAATCCTAGTCAAAATGGAAAAAAAAAAAAAAAAAACACTTGACCTCTTCCTATATATATTTGCAGAACTGTACAAATCTAGGTTCCCAGCGGGCTGATGCTTTGCTCTATTATGCAATGCAAAGGATTGCTCGTAGCCCTGGCAAAGGCAGCATTCTGCTACCTGGCAGCACGCTTCCCCTCAGTGGGTCTGATCTCCAGGGACTGGGTGAGACCCTCACCTCTGTCACCTGGGAACAGAAAGCGTTTAAAGACCCCATTCCTCATCAACAGCTCAGCTGTTGACTTCAGAGGTTACAAAATAAGATTTCCCTGTGCCTTCAAAGAGCTGTTTCTGTACGTTGCAGAGTAAGGTCCTACAGTGACCAAGCCTGCAGGAGAAAGCCTGTCTGACAATGACAGAGGGCTTTTATCTGGACATGGGAGTTGGACGCTTCTGGTAGATGGTCTCTTCTTGTGAAATTCCTTTGCTCTGTGGATGAAACATGGATTGCACAGAGTATGAGTGTTTTTTCATTCCCACAGTACAGCTAATGCATGCCAGAGCAGCAAAGCTGCCATGTAACCACCTATTAAGAGTCTTTACCGGGCTCAGATGAGATAGCTTTTTTTTTTTTTTTTTTTTTTTTTTTTTTTTTTTCTCCTAATAGCATCCAGATGTCCCATCAAAGCTTGGCCACAGGGCAAACATAACATCTCATTTGTTCTGACAGAAATAAACCTTTGATAAAAAACTCTATTTCCCCCTTTTGAAAACCTCTTTAGAGGCTATTAGCCTATAAGAATTTGGCAAAAACAATCAAGTTTCCAAACAAATAAATGAAGGGATGCATAAAGTTGCCCTCCACTTCCCAATCAGTTCCACAGGCTGAAAAGAGTGGCTCCTTTCAGTGTAAAGACATTTCTGGGTGCTACAAGAGAAAGACTCTTTCTTCTTTGCAACACTGATAATTCAAAGTAATTTTCTGCTGCAGCTTATGGTCAATTGGAAGTAGGTAAAGTAAGAACAGTTACAAAGATTGCCGTCACGGAGGAACTTTTTGAAATAGGTGTGATATTTTAGTTACAGGGAGTGAGACTTTGTGAGATGCTAGCAAATTACTCTGTGCTTTAGAAACCTTTACCCTAAGAGCTTAACCCTTAGAGTAGCTGTGTAGCATACACATCACACAAGGTCACATCTCTATTATCTACATAGCCCCCAGATAAAATTTTGTACCCTACATGGAACATACAATTTTCTGCTGGGGAGAAGAGACAGGATTTGCACCGCTGTATGTAAGCCGCGGGCTCAGATTTTGAATTAATCCTCATTACTCACTTCATGTCTCATGCTGTATATCCATAAGTAGTGAACAAAAACATCTGCCAGCCAGGTCCTCTGTTCCCTCAGCTCCTGTGTGGACTGTAACCATTTATGAGCCAAAGAGAAACACCTGGAATTTTAGAAAAGGCACATGAAAATGACATTTTCTGAAGAGTCAGATCCAGCTCTCAACAAAGCCCATGCAAGTCTATTCCCTAAGAAGTACTGGAATATTCCCTAAGAAGTACTGGAATAATTTCTTTAAGATCCTGAGTCCACTGACATCTGCAAGAACTGTGTCA
Source organism: Nettapus auritus (assembly GCA_011076525.1). NCBI lineage: Eukaryota > Metazoa > Chordata > Aves > Anseriformes > Anatidae > Nettapus > Nettapus auritus. The sequence continues at coordinate 74,780,017 of CM021797.1, forward strand.
TGATCATGTTGTAATCCGCTTGTCAAGTATGCCTTCAAAATCCAAACGTGTTATACATGTCCCAGTGAACTCAATACCAGTAAGGAATGGAGCTAAAACCTGTACTTTTCGTGCCACCGATGATGGCTTAGTCTTTGAAATCTCCCCTGAGCTCATCTAGCTCCTAGGAGACTTCCAGAAGAGCCCACAGGGTCAGCACATCGACACCTTGAAACAAAGAAAAATAAAATCCTGCCAGGAAGGAGAAGGAAGAGACAAACCACTTCCAGGCTCCCTAGCATTGGCCAGCTGTTGAGGGCATGCTGGCTCCTCTCAATCCCTCCCAAAACCAAAGTGACACTGTTGCTGGGATGCACTTATAGCACCACAGAGTTTCCTACAGACAGCTCCAGAGTTTTGACTCAGCTTCTGCTCCCAGCTGACCTCCTGCCAGCATGTCTATGGGCTCGTGTACAACAGACAGCAGGAAAACAAAAGGGAGAGGAGGGGAGAAAGTAAAATTAAAATGGATTTTTTTTTTTTCCCAAAATGAAAAATTGAATTCTTTAACCTTTAAACATGCTTGTTTACTTACAGAAAGAGTATTTCAGGCACAAAAGGTTTGAGTATCAGTCACATACCAGGTTAAATTGTAATAGTATCAGGATTGTCCCATGCAGTGCAGTCAGCTATATTATCCCCTATCAAGAAGTTGGAGCTGTAGTTTTTTGTATAAATACGTACATATATATAAAGTATGCACTGTTCACACTATGGTCTCCTGGTCTGAGGCGACTCCGGTAGGGTTTATGTAACAACAGTATCTGTCATAAGGGCTGTTCTCCTTGTAGGAGCAGACGATGATGCTGTCCTTAGGAGCAACAAAAATGTTGTCTTCAACGTCTGGGCAAGCATCGCTGTCCCTGGTGGGAGAAGAGCTCTTCTTCTCCAAGGCACTGTATGTGGAGCCGTCTCCCACAAACACGTTCCCTGGCATCTCCGGGTAGCAGTTCTCCAGGTATCTCAGCATCTCCTCCTGGTCCACCTTCCTGATGAGGCTCTTGCACTCCCCCGCCGTGGTGGTGGTGGTGGTGGTGCAGATGGACACCGAGTCCTCGCTGTGCAGCGCCCTGCGGTCCTTGTGGTATGCCTTCTTGGCCAGCTCGTCACAGCTCCCCTTGCCAGACTCCAGGTCCGAAGGCGTCCTCAGCAGCTCCATGACATCGCGGTCCCTGCCTTGCTTGCAGCACGGACACTTGTTCTTGGGCCATTTGGTGCAGCCGTCGGTCTTCCTGGTGAGCGCAATGGCAGCGATGCCCGGCAGGCAGATAGCCGGCCCGATGGCCAGCAGCGGGATGTCACCGAGGGTCTCCCCCTTGATGCCGGACACGGTGAACATGAAGCCGAACACCAGGAAGACGCTGACCAGAGCCACCACCAGCCCCGTCCGGGGGTTGATGTCGTCGGGTCTCATGGTCCTCGCCATCCTCGCTGCTCTGCGTGGGGACCTTAGAGGATCCCCGACGGCTGGGACGTGTTTCGCACGGCTTCTCCTCGGCGGCTCGGGGGTCGGGAGCCTCCTGCCTTCCTCCTCCTGCCTCCTGCCTTCCTTCTCCTGCCTCCCCGAGCCGCTCTGTGCCGCGCTGCGCCGGCCGCCGGGCTAAGGAGGGAGCGCCCTCCCCGTCCCCCCCTCTCCAAAGCCCGGCGCCCTCCCACGCGTGACGGCGGGCACGGGTAGGCTCGGCCGTGACAGCCCGAGCCGCGGGAGGGGGCTCGGAGCCTGCAAAAAGGCGAGGGGTGGGCGCCGGGAGGGATGCCTGCCCTTTTTTCTTCCTCCTGCTCCTCCTCCTCCTCCTCGCCCGCCCGCCGTGAGTACGCGCAACGCCCCCACGGGCGCCGGGGGCTGCCGCCGGCCGTCGGGGTCGGTGGGAAGTTCGGCGGGGGGAGTCTTAGGATGGTTGGTTTGGGGTGTGTTGGGGGTGTGCCGGTGGACACAGCAGCTGGGGGGTTCCTCAGACCCCACCCACCCGCCCGCACAACGGGCACAAAAAGCCGGGTCTGAGCCCGCTTCCCTCCCCCGAGCACCCCAATTCATAGCTTTGTGGGGTTGGGATGGGATTTACCGGGGAACGTACAGGCAAAGAGCTGCGCCCTAGGAGATGCTGAGCTCCTACCCCAAAGACCTAGGCCACACTTTTGTCACCCCTTCTGGACCCCAGCCCGGCTTTTGGGGCTCACCTCAAGGGTCCCGTGGTGCCGAAGTGCCACTGTATGTCTGTGTTGCTGGCCATGTTTGGTGTCTGTGGATTTTGGCGCACGCGAGAGGTGGGGGCCCAAAACAAGCCCCACCATTTGAACGAATTCAGGAAAGGACCTGAAACACATGGGGATGTGGAGAGTAGGGAGGCAGCATTTTCTTGCAGGTTGGTTTGACGCTTAATCGTAATATAAAGGAGTAAATGCTTTCACCGGGAGCAGAGGTACTGGGAGATGGGAAGGAGCACTACCAGAAAGCCTCTGAGGGAAAAAGAGGGCATTATGAACCAAGCTGTGAAGCCCTGGCTCCTCTGAGTTACCCCTTTAATGTCATTCCTTCTCCTCGGCGTACTGTTGAGGGTAGGAATGCACAGAGCTCAGAGAAGCCATTAGAAACACCACCACAGGTCCTCATCTTCAGGTATCCTCCCCACTGCACACCATGCACAAAGCACTCCCACTCTGTGGATTTCCACGCTGCCTGCAGACAGCAAGCCTGAGGATGTCCTCTCTGCAAAGGTCACAGCTTCAGCCTCACTGGCCTCTTCCCTGTTAAGCAGAGTGTCAAGGGGTGGTGCCTTTGGTGCTTTAACTTGAAGGAAGCGCAAGTGTGAGGGAGCGGGAAGCTGGCTTCCTGGGGGAGGGAGCTTGAATTGGTGGTAACGGCCTGGGTTTGAGATGAAAATTGATAATAATGATCCATAACAAACTTCCATCCTTTGAATGAGTTCCCTGGGAAGCTGTCCATAAAAAAAATAATAATAATAATTAAAAAAAAAAAAAAATCGTTCAGCCTCTGTGCTGTGCCCGGATAAGCTCGGACAGGAGGAACTTGGTCTCCTAGAAGGACCATAACAGTGCTCAACATAAAAGGCTTCAGCCTGAAGCCTCCCAGATGGATTTCAGCACAAGTTGACTCCTGTCTCGGAGCAGGATTTCGCAGGGCGAGCAACGACTGTGGCTCCTTGGCTTGTATTTTCTGGAGTGAGAATTTGCTGCTTGTTTCCATCTGCTGTTATTTGGATACACAGCTCACATGTCCTCATGTTAGAGTGAATAATGGCTTTTCTGCCCCTCTGTTAAACTCCGGATGAAGAGAAAAGATTAACCTCCAGCCTGTCTGTCCCACGGAGCTGGAGAGCTGTGAAGGCCACGCAGGATTATGCCAGTAGCAAACACCTTGAAACTCACTGCTCCCTGCTCCCTGACCTTTCCTCCCCTCCCCTCACACGTCTGAATAGTTCTCAGACTTCTTTTTGGGTGGAAAATTGGTGATGTGCAGAAAAAATACACTGTGCTCTTTGGGAATAGCAATTAGCTGGCAGTGTGTTCATCAGGGTCCATCAGGGAAAGGAAAAGCGCCTGAGTAGATGACATAGAAATGTAAATGTCATTAGTGGCATCAGTGGAGGGGAAAATACACTGTAAGAATGGCAGTACGTGTCAGAAGATCTAGGAGGAATAAAAATGGCTCTTCAAATGTAAGCGACAGGGTTACTGAGATGGAAGAGAGAACATCTACTCTGGAGCGGGAGGGTGTTAGCAGGCAGGAAAATGCTTACAGGAGCTGTCAGGACAAAGGTGGAACTAAACGCCTCCAATTTGTCCCTTTGTGAACAGTTCCAAGACTAACAGGATGGAGATTTTATGCTTTCTGGGGAAGGATGGAGATGGGAAACCAATCACTCTGTTCCAGGGGAATGTGCTTCAATTGTGAAAATTGTCTTTCTAAGCCAGAAATCAAGAGGTCATCAAGTATCCACTTACACAGGGGAGCAGCGATGAAAACAGCTGAATTTTCTTTCCTGGTCACAAATAGAGAAAAAACTCTGACTCCTGTGAGGTGAAACATATCTCCCTTGCAGTTCCTTGCACAAAAATTTTGAATTAACTAACACAGTGACTGAAAATTCAAAGTATTATTTCATGTTGATTGAATAGACGAAGTGGTGTTTAACCATCTCTTCGTGCTGCTACCAATAACTTTGTTCATTCAAAGCAAAACTTAAGTATATTTCAAGGACACTAGTGTTCTTGCTCTACACTGTGATTTTCAAGCATTTTTTTTAGTATGACTCAAATTGGGTGAATCTGGAAGAGAATTTTGGAGAAGTCTGGGGGTTTGGTGACCACACATCCCTTACCAGGGCAGGCAGGATTCAAAGGCTGGACATGGGTCACCACGTTTGTACATCATAGGTAAACAGAGATACTAAATGGTGAGCTGGTATGTCCCAGACTGGGACACTGATTTCAGCTTGCTCAATGTGCATTTCCCCATATGCTCATTTAGATACAAACCCCTTTTCCTGTCCCACATAACACATTGGTGTAACTGTTAATCAGGTAGCGTGCATCATTCTCTCACTGTTTGCAGTTCAGAGAAACAGCCAATGTTAGTAAAATATCTGAGCATTACCCAAGTTAAAAGCCACTACAGCAGCGTCACCTGCCTCAGCTCCTTATGGCCATGGTGGAGGAGCTGGAAAACTGCAAATTACAGCAAGCAGCAAACTGGAAGTAAGGATTTAAAATCAAGAGCTAGTTCGAAGTGCACTGAGTACTGTAGCTTCAGCCATTAAATGCAGCAGGTGCCCAGAAGTGTACAACCCCCTTTTTCATCAACCATACCCATCACATGTAAAACACGTAAACTGCAATAATCCCAAATGAATAAAATGAAGTTGAGCATATGCTGGGAAGCTGGGAGCTTTAACATGTTAAAGGTCTGAGAGTCTTCAGCAACTCTGATCCCATGCAATGCTGTGAGCCCCATGCATCTATACAGGAGTAACTTGTTTTTCCAAAGGGCCGGACCCCTCAGACAGGGGTGACCCCAACTTCTTTTTTTATCTCTGGTACTTTCAGCGCTTGCCTCCTCAGGAATGCAGAAATCCACAAATCTGCTTTGCTGGCTAGTTGTATTGATGAAAAAATACCAAGAATAACCCACTCTGGATGGTTACTGTTTCAGCCTGAATTTATGTTTTGGTTCAATGGCAGATTATTTCTTAATTTCCATGGAACAATCGAAACAGCTATCTCGACAAACAAGTTAGGTATGCTACATCGTGTCAGTATTTATGTAGGTTTTTTGGTACAAATCAGAACAGAATAGACCAGGAAGGATGCCATTAAAAGGCTACTGGCTGAGTGACACACACAAATTTTCTTGGCACTCCTTTCTTGAGCCTTCTCTGTTGCAGACCTGATTGTCCACTTCTGCCGGAAACCTTGTGTGAAACCAAAAACTATCTAACAAGCAAAGTGTGTGTAGTGTATATTTATTAGCATCCTAAAGGGAAACAGACCTGGGAGGTGTAGTTTCAAGTTAATACATTACAGTTGACAGCTGGCCTATCTATAATGTCCAGACCATCCTATAATGAGAGTTCAGGAGCCCTTGGTAACATCGCAGGTAAAATGAGACCTGCCACCTTCTAACCTCAGTGGTGATGCTAAAACTTGACACAACTTGATACCACTTCTGAGTGTGGGATCATGTACATCCTAGCGGTAATTTGGATATGAAAAACAGGATTTGCTTTGCTGACAAGTTCTGTGTGGGCAGGGGTGCTCAAGTTTCAAGCTCTTACACTGATGCTCTTGTGCACACACTTGAGCCTCTCCATTAGCTTGAGCATTCTGGGTGTCATTCTGCTGAGGTCACTGGCTCTTCAAACCTGCTCAAGAGCTGCTTCACCAAGTCCTTCCAGCCTGTTATCTACATCAAGTAGCCAGTGCTGGAGGTGGATGATGAACACCAAACCCATCTCCAAGTGCTCTTTAACGTTGTCTTTTCTCATCTACACTGGCAGAAGGAAGTACTTGCTAATTTCTCTGTGCTGTGCAAAAGTGTCCTGAAAACCTTATGCTCCTCAACTTATAGCTGTTTTTTATTGTTATTTTATTTTTCTTTGTTTGAAAGAGCTTGTGGGTAACCTGGCTCCACATACCAAAACATTCGTATTTATATCACTTCAGGGGTCTGTCTAGCAGGACCTTACAGCTTTCCCATCCCTCCTTTCCTCCTTCAAAGCCACAGGTGGTTCTCCATCTCCTCATGTCGTCAGTTACAAGGAGCTCACCTGAGGAAAGATTTTTAGACTCTGGCTGTTCAGTAATACCCCTGTGTCATGGTGTCTGCAGGCGATCATTTGTGCTTGATTGCTGCTTGCTGGCCAGTTGGCCATCAGTCAGATGTGGTAGGGCTCAGCTGGTCCTCTCAAGAAACAAGTGGCAGAAAGGAAGTAGCAGATGCCTGAAGGGCTCGTGCTTTGCTACGGAGCCAGCACGCCAGGAGCAGGGCTCAGAAATCTTGATAATGAGTCATGCATCAGTCTTGAGGTGACCTCGGGAACTTCAGCGGGGTTGCTCTGGAAGAGGTATGGGCTGTTGTATGAGTCACAGCACCAGGCAGTAAATTTTCTCCATAGGAGCAAAAAAACCCTGCCCATGTAATTCAATGGTTATTATGTTTAGCTGTATCACTCTGCCTGGTGTGCTTTTTCCCCTTAATATATTTCTGATTAAATACACTTTATGCCTTCTGTCTAAAACTGCTCAGACAAAAGATGCAATAATCTCAGCAGAGTCACTGACAAGCACTGCGTGTTATGAATAATGGCGAATAACAGGTGTCTTGCTTAATCCCAAAGAACACAGCAAACTGAGGCTATACTTCTTAAAAGGGGTCTCTAATTGGAGTCACATCTGTGGAGAGGGAGGGAAAATAGCTCATGTCAGGTTGTTTTGACCTAACTCTACAAAAGAAGCTAATGATTTCAGATGTGCTGAAAAACCTTTAAAACAGTTTTGAGCATAATCATGTAGAACTGACCACATATTAGGGCACTCCAAATGACAAGTGCTCCCTGGGAGGCTTGCTGGTACTCTTCCTGTCTGTTTTGGGAAAATTGGTGACAAACTAAGGGAGATGAATCAAAAGAGTACTAGCACTTCATGTTATTTGCAGACTCTGGAAGTCTGGAACTTGCCAAGCTAAACTTGAAGCCAATGAAAAAGAGGGTGGGCATGCTCAATGGCCTATTCAATAGCTCATTTAAACAATGCATTTATTTAGGTAAGAACAGTTGAAATCTTTGTCATAACAGTCCTGTTGTGTCCCCTCTGACTACTTTGTGCCTCACTGGATCTTTGCCAGGTAACCCTGGAAAACATTTCCAGGTGCAAGGAGAACAAGAAGAATCAAAGAATCATTAAGTTGGAAAAGACCTCCAAGATCATCTGGTCAAACCATCACCCTGCTACCAATGTCACCCACTAAACCATGTCCCTAAGCACCACTACCATCAGGAAAGGTCAGCCTGGACTCACCAAGGAGGAAGTTATGCTTGGCCAGCTTTATAAGCATCTATAATGAAACAAGCAGCCTGAAGGATGAGCAGAAGGCATTGGATATTGTCTTCCTGGACTCCATCAAGCCTTTGACACTGTCCCCACCAACATCCTCATAGAGAAGTGGTTGAAGTATGGGCTGGAGGAGCAGACAGTGAGGTGGATCAAAATCTGGCTGAACATCCAGACCCAGATGGCAGAGGGCAGTGGTCAGTGGTGTGAGGTCTAGTTGGAGGCTGGTAATGAGCAGAGTGCCCCAAGGGTTAGTGCTGTGTCCTCCAAAGGGAGGCTGCAAAAAAAAAGGTGGAAAGAGGCTTGTTTCAGTAATGCCCAGTGCCAGGACAAGAGGCAACAGGCACAAACCAGGGCACCAGAGGTTCCTCTGAAGATCAGGAACTGTGGTGAAGCACTGGCATGGGTTGCCCAGAGGAGTTGTGGAGTCTCCCCCCTTAAAGATGCTCAGAAGTCACCTGGACATGGTTCTGGGCAACCTGTTCTGGATGTCCCTCCTGAGCACGGGGGCTGGACAGGATGACTTCCAGCGGTGCCTTCCAGCCTCAGCCATCCTCTGACTGTGATGGCAGAGGAAGTGAAGGGTGAGAGTGAGGGTAAGCACTTCAGGGGCAATGGAAGGAGGAGGAGGGCAAGGTGTGCTTTCCCAGAGAACAGGGTTGCAAGCAGATCTCTTTGAAGGGGGTGAAATCTGCTCAGGGCACCAGGAGCTCTGTGTGTGGGGAGGAGAGTGATGCAACACAAGGAGCAGGGCAGCTGTGTCCCCAAATAATGTGAGATCTGTGTTTCCAGCAGGCAGCCTGTCTGATCCTCATCAAAACCTCCTCCGTCCCCTCCTCTAGGATAATCTGCCATTGTGGTAGCTCCCAGCTCCCCAGGGGACAGCTGCCACTTTGCCTGGCCACCCCTTATTGTCCCTGTAGCCAAGTGTCTCAGCAGGCCTTCTTCTAGTGGTGACCCCCCTGCTGCCACCATCAGCATCACCACCACAGGTCTGCAGGGCTGGCAGGGCATGTGCTTTGCGATTTACCTGTCTTGGGGCACTGGACACCCAGACCAGGGACAGACAACGTCTGGGCTTCCCTCCTGCACTGCCAGCTGCTGGAAACTGCCCACAGAGCAAATGCTCTTTGAGTTTGTGAGGAATCTTGGGAGGAAGGAGGGGAGGGAGTGGCCATTAGATGCCAGAGTCTTCCTCCGTGGGTAATGCAACAAAGTGGTAGGAGAGGGTGGGAGCCGTAAGGTCTCTGATGGAGTGGAATAACATAAGTTCTGTTACCCAAAGGAAAATGCCTGAACCTTACTGTGGGACTTGCATGCTGTGGTTTGTCTGAAGACTAAAACTGACTGGAACAGGCACTGCCCACAAGAGCCATCATTGCCTCAGCAGTGCCCAACCATCTGCCTGGGGGACCTCAGTGCCATACTGACAGTGTGGTTAAGGGGACAGCTCCACAGACTTCACTATTTCCTCCCAAAGGACACACTGCCTTTTCTTAAAGCTGCCTAAAGCTGCATTCACAGTACCCATTAACCAAGATCTTGCAGGTGACGAGGTGATGATTGCCAAAAGCCCTCCCATGGCACTGCTCAGTGTTGAGGAGCAGGATTTAGAGGCAGGCTATTTGTACATGATGCTGGGAGTGCAGCCGTGTAAATGCTTGAGAAATAAAATAGATGGTATATTTACTAGATGAGATGTGTAATCACAGAGGGAGAAGGATGGCAGTGGGGAAGGACTTTGTTACACACCTTTCAGTGTAATCTACCATATTTTATTTTATTTTTTTTTTAATTTCAGAGCATTCAGTACCGGGGGTAATGTTAAAGTTTACAGTGTGGTGCAGTTGGAGTGATTGCAGCACTTGGAGCTGGTAAAAAACTTGGATGCTAATAAGAGAGGATATCAAATGGCTGCTGATTGCAAGCGTGGGTGTAAATACGCTGCTAATTCACTCCCTTTCTGCAGAACAGACCCGTCTCTCTCAAGACATGGGGAAGGATGCTGTGCAAACAGCCACATATGTTGCAGAGGAGGAGCAGAGCACGGGCAGGTCTCCAGCCTACCCTGGGAATGAGGGCTGTGTCTGATGGGTGCGCCTAGCCTCCGAACAGGGGCACGGGATGCTGCCTACCACCGCACGGGATGCTGCCTGCTATGAAATGCCTGAGCACAAAATCCTGTCGCTGCTGCTGAAGCTATGGTCTGTCACTTGCATGGTGGCAGAGAAACCACCATAACAGTAGCTTAATTACAGGTTCTTTTCTCTTCCCTGTGGGCTCTGGAGGCATCTTGGACCCCTCTGTCTGGCAACCTGCACTCCCCAGGAGCTCAGCAGCAGCAGGACAGCTGCTGGAGGTCCATGCCCAGGACCTGCGGGTGAGCAAGCTGCTGGAGGAGGGTCCGTCATGCTGCCCTGACCAGAATACCATGCCATGGGTCACACAGTGATACCCTCAGCCCAAGTGCATGCATCCTTGACTTTGGAGTTTCCCGGATACCTGCTTCCCAAGACGTACTCCTGTTTTTCTTTCTGCGGTCTACCTCCAGCTGCAGGACATACTCATTGCTTGGCATTGATCCCACCACCCACCCCTCTGCAGAAAGTGAGCAGAGGCCAGTCCACGACCCTTATGTTCCGCTCTCGCAGTCCCCCAAAAGGAGCAACCAAACACCAGCATGCACTGAGGAGTGCCTCCTGCCCTGACAGGAAGCTGCAGTGTGGCGGGATGAGTAATTAATTAGCTTCGTGCTGCCATGGGCATTTCCAGTCCCAGCTGACAATGGACTAATTAAGAATCTCCCTGTGGTGTCTATTTTAGATAACCAGTTACTCTGTTACAAATTAACAAAGGCTTCTTTAATGGTTTATTTCACAGGTGACACATTAATTTATGGGACAAATAGCAGGAACCTGACTGGACATTTCGAGTTCCCAGCCACCAAAAGCCCAGGCAATTTTGCTGAAGTGTGCTGTAATTTTATCAAGGTAAAACACTGGCTTCCTTCTAATTTTGTGTGTCATGTCACTTGTTCTCAGACATTACCTTAGCACAAGTCCAGAGGCTTTAGAAGCTGAAGGTTACCTTGTAAGTGCCGCTACTTGGGGATGGACTAATGGCTGGACCACCCTGTATGTACATGCAATAACCAGTGGCATCACCTGGGGTGATGGAGTGCCCCATGCCAGCATCATGATGGAGGCTGAGGAATCAAACCTCATGCTGCCCTGTGGGTCTGCATACCAAACAGTTTCCCTGGAGAAATTGCTCAAGCAAGGGATGCGTCACTGTGAGTCCTCTGCTCAGAGCCACCTGCCCAGCGGTGGCCAGGTCACCTTTGTTTGTTGATGACTGGGAGCATTTTCATCCTCTTCTTCCTCAGCTCAATTCTCAGGCAGATTAACTCACGGGATTGCTGACTGGCATTTCTCAGCACCTAATTGCATGTATTCTTTGTCTTACTCCCCGCAGCCGTTGTGCACCGGCAGAGATGGGAACATTTCCCTGATGGGAACATTTCCCTGGGCAGAACATTTCCCTGATGGGGACATTTCCCTGACTGGAATATTTCCCTGATGGGAACATTTCCCTGATGGGGACATTTCCCTGACAGGAATATTTCCCTGTCTCATGGCAACAGAGCCACACAGCAGAGGCTCTGCCAAGCCAAACGCACCACAGGCCTTGCCCCCTGCTGCAGGCTGGGCAGCATTAAAGCTTCTCCCTGGCCATCACTCATCCTTTTGGGATGTCCCCAAGGCCTTCAGGCCCAGCTCCCCGGGTCTGGAGGTATCTGGGAGCACCGTGTCACTCAGCCAAAGCCAGGGCAGATGAGAGGCCATGCAGGCTGGACACAGTTGCTTTCTGAGGTGCTGCAGCAGATGCTTGTGCAGAAACCAAGGAACAAGGAGCTGTCCCTATGCTCACAGCAAAATGCCTCTGGGGAGGCTATTAAGCAGGGTCTTCTAGGCATTCTTTCCAAGAAGGAGCATTATGTCAGTGCTGCATCAGTGCAGTTTGCACCTTCATCCTCTTCTGGCCTCCTTGCTCTGCTGCACCAACCTTCCCTGGCAAGCTCCTGCCCCGGGCAAGTGCAGCCAGTTTCTCTCCTGGGACACTCGCATGGGAGCTGGGATTTTCATTCATTTGCCTTTTTTTCTTTTCTTTTTTTTTTT
>CM021797.1:74791899-74935744 GCA_011076525.1 Nettapus auritus
TTTTTTTTTTCAACTTTGAATGTTGGTTTCCAGGAAGGATGCTGCCTCTGATAACACCAGGATACAGGCTGATGTGCCCTGCATGCCTCAGGACGCTAGTAGACGGGATGCCTGGGCAATGCTGGCAGCCCATCTGTCCTTTGAAGCTACCCCCTCCTCAGCTGCTCGTTTTCCAAATCAGAAAATCATTATGGGAGCATGAGTCTAGGTAAGACCTCAAGGGTGAGCTGGGTTTAAACTCCAAGTGACCACAACCCACTGCACTACGTATTTCTCTGCAGAGGCTTGTTCCACTGCAGCAGACGCATTAACTGACCAACTTTGCAGCTCTGGTTGTTTTCAGATCCTCACTAGACATGCCAACTCTGACTGCTGGGTACCTTCAGGTCCCTGGCAGCTGCATTTCACTGGCTGCATGGGTGGTGTTGTCCCAGGGAGAGCTCTCTTCCGCCAGTCCCACTGCAAACAGATCGTGGAGCCCTGGGGCTTGTGCTGGAGACTGTGACCATATTTCTCTATTAAACCACAACACTGGGTTGTGGGCTCCTCTTGTAAAGCCGTAACCTGAATCCTCCCCATCTGCCCCAGAGAGGCCACCAGCTGCTGTGTTGTCCCACGCCTTGTTGCAGGGTCACTCCTTGTGGAGGACAGGGGCTGGCACACATTATTCTTCCCCTTTGGATGATGCCTGCTCTCGCACATGGTGCAGCTTGTGTCAGAGGAGCATGCTGTGGCCCTTTCTCTCATTGTAATATACTTAGCCCTACGTCTGGAAGATGGCTTGTACCAGGCAGGGCTGGGCTAAGGTTACCTCTGTGACAGTCCCTGTGCATTTCTAGTCCATGCAGCTGCTGGTGCTACAGGACCCTGCTTTGAACTGCTGCCCCTTTTTATTTTTTCCTAGCAGACTTTTTACAGGAAGGGACACAGAGGTGATTTCCTTGCCCAATGTTTATATCTCTGGAATATGTCTCCAGTGCAGTTAGGGAAAAGGAATTGAATTCAGCAGTACAACTGCGCCAGCAGAGCACATGTTTAGCTGGTGGTAGCCATTTCCCCCTTCATGCCAGGAATGAGTTTGTTCTAGCATTCCTGAAATGCCTCTGAACATTTCACTTCTTGTTCAGAGAGCTTTGGGAAGAATGCACTTAGCCCCTTCAGAGAGCAAAGCTGTCAGGTGGGAAGGGCTGTGCCTGTGTTCAGCCTACATCTATCACCCTCCCCGGAACTTGAGCCGATTTCTCTTTTTGTACCTATCACCTTCCTATTTCCTGTGGCTGGGATCCCTGTTTCTTTCTGCTGAAATGCTCAAAGGGCAGGCGATTCCCTGGCTGACTGCTGATGAAATGAGATCAGCTTTCGGCGTGGAGTTGTGTAACAGCTGCCCACTGTCACCGCAGAGCCAATTTTGGGACAGTGTCATCAGCTCTGTCAATCCATATGTCCCAGGGAGATGTTTACTGGATCAAAGCTTAAGCGCACATTAACTGGATCAAATTCTGAAATTTACATCGGAGAACTAAAGTGACGAATGGCACACCCAGCTCCCACTGGCCAAACAAAACTGCAGCTCACTGGTTCAAGCTGAATGCTCCTGTGAGATTGTGTCTCCCTCCCCCTTTATTTATTTATTTTTAATGCGGATGTCTGTGAATGAGCAAAAAATTTTTGTAGCATTTTCTTTGTAAATTTCGCATTGTTTTTATTGAACTTGCAGTTGTCAGGTCCTGCTTTGTGGTCGTGAAAAGCATCTCACAAAAGACCGGTGTGAGTAATACCAGGGTTTTAGTTTCAGAGATTGAGTGAAGAAAGGCCCGATGGAAGCTCACAGACGTAGGTTGTAGCTTTCTAATAATAACAATGTCTTATTTGTCTGAGATGTGGGACACTGTGTCCTGGAGGACGGCCTGCTGTTACCTAACAGCGGAGCCTCCCCGAGAGAGGGTATGCCCTACATTACGCTTTGCAATGGGGTTTGTTGGTGAGACCCCAGCGCCAATGAGCCCAGCACCTCTCACATGCCGTTGGGTCCAGGGTAAAAAGACCCAAAGACCCTGCAACTGGAAAGAAGGTCTCAGGGCTGAGTTTGGGTGTATATCTCTGGGCTGTCCCAAAAGCAGGGTCGAGTGGACTTGCTTCTTTTCACTGCCTTGTTCTAGTTACATCTGTGTACAGTATTTATCTTTCACAGTCTAGCAGTGACTTTTCAGTCTGATAGTGACTTAACTTCACCAACAAGCTTAGTATTTCTTTAACTGGCTTGATTTACATGAGGTATCAACCACGTCTGTTGTGAAATTTGCAGCATAATTGAGATGTGGGCCTGCTCACAAACTCATGGTCTGACATTAGCTCTAGGTCACTTCTCAACAGACTTCTGAGCATCTGCAATGTGACAGCTGCCTTCAGGGTAGCCAAAGCAGTGAAAGAAAAATTAATGCTTATTTATTTTAAATAACCATCTCATGCTGTACCGAAACTAAAAAACATAACCTTGGCTGGAAGAGCCACATTTGCTGGTCAGTATAAGCAGCTCCGTCCCTCTGCTAAAGTCAGTCGGTGTATATTGATCTGCATCTTTCTCTGGTCAGACCTGCCTGCATGAGATTAACTCCCTGAAATTTTATTGTCTTTGAAAAGTGGCTCTAGCTTGTTTCTTTGCAACATGGGATAGTTTATAATAGGAAATGTCAACCCAGCATTCTTGGTGCCTGTGGACAGCGGATTTCCTTATGGAAGTTGCCACAGCAATTTTCTCCCAAGAACAAGCTGTCTGTTTCAGGCTGGACAAATTCCAGCTCACATAATTACACTCTGCCCCCGAGGTCCAATTAATTCAGGCATCCTTAGAGCACACATACACACAGTGGATGCATGCAGCTGCCCTACGTGGCTGAGCAGCTGTCACGAGCCCATCTGAGGGCCCACAGCCCTCTGTGACAAAGCCCTCATACCTCGTTCCTCCTCGTCCTGCTCCTGGAAGAGCGGAGGAGGCGCCACAAGGTCCCACCGGTGCTGCAGGTCCCTGGGGACGGGCATAGTGGCACTATGTGCTCGCACCGTGCATGGTGCTCTGCATGCCCAAGAGGGCACCGCTACTGAAATAATTCCTTATGTCCATGCTCACAGGGGTCCCACAGAGATGCGGCTCCCCTGCTCCTCTTCCTCTCCTTTTCTGCCCCGTCTCCTTTCTTTTCTCCCTCTGCCTGCCCCCTTCTCCTTCCTCCGTTGTGCTTGCATGACCCAGATCCACATGGCTTTGACAGACTACGGCTAACCTGCAGCACTACAGAAGGCTGATGCTGTCCTCAGAGCATGCTGCTTCCTATTTTTACCCTCTCTGAATGACAGCCACCCCAGACCGAGCTGTGGAAGCCTGGCCTCCAGCTCCCTGTTCAGGATTTGCATGGCCGGCGCTGCAGGCATCACTTACTTGTGCTCCAGTCTGTGTCCAGCCAGACTGGGGCCACACCGAAAATGTGTAACCATGAAGTGTGTAGAGAAGGTATGGGAAACTTGCAATTTCAGATGTGCATATGGAAATGAGAATGACAGAATATATAAGGTGGATTATGGAGTTTTCTTTATTTTGAATTTCCTTTCCTCCACATCCCCATCTACTTTTTGCCTGCTTTCATAGGTGCTGTGAGACCACCTGCCCCATGAAACTATGGATTTGCTGTGGTACAACAAGAGTGCACACGTGCTTCCCTCCAGCACATTGCAAGTTTCTCTTGCTCACATGGTTTGTTTAAGCAAGACTCCAATAGCAGTTTGAATCATTAAAAAAAAAAAAAAAAAAAAAAAAAAAATCCTCAATTTTTCATCACCCTCAATCTGGGTTATTTTTTTTCCATATTTAATGGCTGGATAAGCAAATATTTACTGCATTTATTCCATGTGGTTGCTTTCCTGCTCAATGGTAGTGATATCCTTTTATGTATCACTTCAGCCTATAAATTTTTGGGGCCGGTGTTGTTGTATGTTTTCTCTTGCATTCTGACTTAAACCTTTAAAACCATTACTAGCCATTGCACTGGCAACAAATCTAACCACATGTCCATTGCAAGCACTGACTGTCCAGCAGTTACAGAAGGCTTTGAAGTTGTTCGTAAACTGCATTGTTGGTGACATCAAAATGATGCTATTTTGCCTGAAAATAGAAAAGACTTGACTCTGAGGGATCCATCTGGACACCAAACTTTCCAAACTACAGGAACTCTAAAATTTAAATTTGGAATTAAATAAAAAATTGCACTTTGGAACTTTTCAAAGTCCCCAGTTTTCATGTTGGAAGGCCTTCTTAGCCTCCCAGATGTCTAAAACTCAGACTGTGTGGATTGTGCTGGTGTGACTGAAAAAGTAGTATTTTGCAGGAATTTTCCACTTGGGCATCCAAATCCTGAAGCAGGCATAAGGCATAAAAACAGATTTGAACATATTCTCCAGTACAAGTTGCTTGTATAACTTGAAAATATGTGATCTATGCAGTTCATGCACTGCAGCATCAGCTTGACTCAGAAGTTGCCTCTGCTGCGGAGCATGCAGGATCCCAAAATCAGAGTGTTTGATATTGGCTGCTTAGACTTATAATTTATTTAAAAGGAAAAATAAATAGATAAATAAAGAGGTGAGGCCTGGCCCTGCGGTCCATGGGATGGGGTTAAAACCTGTGCTGGCTTGCAGCAGGGAGCAGGAGCTGCATGGGCTGCATTTTCTAGAGTAGATGGCGAAGCACCCTTTGACAGGAGTGATGAGAAGGTGTCTGAGCCTGGCTGAACGGGCTGGGGGTGTCCACAGGTGTCCGGGGGCAAGCACATGGGCCCCAGCTCTGTTAAGCTGGGGGAATTTTAGGATGACTCTGACTATAGCTTCCAGTAAAATCATTGATATTTCCATGCAAATGTCCAGGTAAGCTCTTCAGTGCAGGGCTCTGCTCTTCCTTCAGCACCTTACTCCATTTTCCACAGCCCCATTGCTGGGATGCTTCTTCTGCCTCCATTCTACCATGGAAAGCACAGCCTGCCATGCGGATCCTATCCCAAACCTTTGCCCCTCTGCACTCAGGGCACATTGCAGTCATGCAGAGGCTGCTCAGGATGGTACAGTTGTGCCATTTGAGCTTGGAAATGCCCCCTAAAGGGCATTGCAAGAGTCCTGCTAGCGTCCTACTCTGAGGAGGATGGAGTCATCACTGCTTACATTCCTTAGATGGCAGCTGAGCTGTTGGGACCTACAAGGACAATCACCATGCAGTATTTGGAAGGTGAGAAGTTCTACACACCTGGTTCTACCTATTAGCAGACATGGGAGGTTTTCGCTGCTGTCCTTTCCTGTCTTTAAAAGCACATGATTTAATGCCTTCTCTTTCTCAGGATGGTTGCTCTTGCTTTTTCCTCCTCACCTGCCTGTTTTTGTGTACAAATGCTGCTCTCAGTGCAACTTGTGCCTCCTTTATACAACCCCTGCTGTGCTGTAGTTTCAAAACTGCCTTCTGTCTTGAGCAAAGCACAGGCAATATTGCCTGGTGGAGCAGCTTGGAAATAACAGTGTTGGTTTCTCACTTTGCTTAACAGTCATTGTTTCTGACCCTTTCTACCCAGGGTTTCCAGGGCTTGAGAGCTTGTTGCCTGCTTTACTGGGTGCCTGCTGCATGGCTCTCTCTGCTCAGCAGTTTCCACTTGACCTTTCCAGTTTCTCTTGGTGCTTTGCCCTCAGCCAGCCAAAAGGCAGGTGCTGAGCAGAAGCCTGTTTGAGGCAGCAGGCTGCAGAATCAGTGCCTGTGCATCCCTGCAGTAGTGCAAGGCATGGCCAGATAGCAAACAGCTAGCTGGTCAAAGGCTGTGGGTCTCGGAGAGCCTGAAGGGCTTGCAGAGGGGAGCCTGTGCCAGGGATTACTACTCCATAAACAAAAATTATGTTCTATCATGCTAAAGGGTATTTGTGTGTGACATCCCTTCCAGTTGTTACCCAGAGGACTCCTCAAGGCCAGCGTGTGATTTTGCAACCATTCAGTCCTTTCTGAGAGTGACTGCATGCCATACACATCTTGTCTTTTTCATCATGGTGCTGGTTTAGATCCTACATGTTTTTTCATGTCCAGGAGACAGAATGTGTGGGGCTTTGCTTAGAGAAGAATAATTTTAAAATTTGGAGAGTAATTCTACTTTAAAAAGCATTTAATTTTATTATTTTTTCTGATTCTTATTCTTTTATTCCTTTTTTTCTTTCTTGCCTGACTTGAAGGAGCAGGTATGGAAGCTAAGCCTTTACTTTCCAAGTCTGACTCAGTTCACACTCACGTGATAGTGTGCAGTGTTGCCATCTGACAGCTGCCTGCAGCTCACTTCAGAATGAGATGGTAGTTCAAGTCCAGTGCTTGAGGCTTAAGGGAAACCAAAGAGAATTAAAAATAATAATAAATCTAATTTCTCCTGCAGGTTGGGACTTTGTGAGGACCCCTGGTGGAGTGCCAGAAATGGAGATGGGAGGTGTACAGATGATGCCCTCTGCCTGGAAGGCACCCTTACTTCCGTGAGAAAACTCACCTTCCTTCTCAGCTCAGGATGCGACCCACGTTGCTAGGTGCATCTCAGCAGCAGTGACCTGACTAGCAAAATGGTGATCTGGAGATGTGGTATGTGCTGGCTGCTTTCTGTTACCTGAGAGGTGTGTACTTGCTGGCTCACTTTTATTTGAAAGACAGTTAATTAAGTCTGTAATTTCTGTAAAAATACATGCAATTCCAGTCAGATTACTGGGATTCCCCATGGCCTCCCCGTTGAGCCACCAAACTCATTTTGAGGCTTTGCAGAAATAAGGAAACCAAATCTGACCTCTTAGATAAATCAGCTCCCTCATTTGCAGGTGCACCACCAGGTCCATGGCTTGATACCATGCTATTATAAGCCCATGTGTTGTCCTCAGAGCTCATCCGTAAACAGACTATTGCTGATTTCACACTTTGATTTAAAGTTACTAAAAAGCTACACAGGCCCTCTAGGGTGTAAGAAGATTGGAAAGGAAAGACTGGAATGAGCAGAAAACAATCAACAATGCCCAAGCTCTGGGAAACATAAGCTCCTCTGGGAAAATGCCCTCTCAGTCACCTACAGCCTCTCTGCCCAATGATAACCCAAGGGCCAGGGCAAGACACCAGATTAAGCCCATCAGGTGTGCTGGATGGCACAACCTGGGCCAATTTAATGAGCTGCTTACACAGGTGTTGTAACTGATGTGAGTTAACATCTTTGTGGCATGACTGGAGCACACTGTTTGAAGCCAGTTGCCTGGAAGGTCAGCTCACCCAGCTAGGCTCAGCCACTGGAAAGCATCTTAGGCAGAGATGTGCTTCTACCTTCTATGTAAATGCCAATCTACTCATTCCCTCTCTACTGCATAGAGGTATTAGGGGATGCTGCTTAGTTTTCAGAGGCAAA
Source organism: Nettapus auritus (assembly GCA_011076525.1). Classification (NCBI taxonomy): domain Eukaryota; kingdom Metazoa; phylum Chordata; class Aves; order Anseriformes; family Anatidae; genus Nettapus; species Nettapus auritus. The sequence goes on from CM021797.1 coordinate 74,799,339, forward strand.
CAAACTCAGAGTTTGCCACAGTGTCAATCTACTCTGGGAAAGTAGAAGGAAAAAAAAAAAAAAAAAGAAAAAAAAAAGCAGAAAAACCCAGCTCACATGGCATTTGCCCATCTCCTCACCGCTATGAACTCACAAGTTTTATTTAGAGATACACAATTCACATGCCAGCTGTCCCCTGTGAATGGTGAGTGGCAAATGCAACTCACCCCAGATAAGCACTCCTGATATTTCCTCCTCATGTGAGCCCTGTCCTCGCATAGGAACATCTGAACTTTGCACGCCTCCTGCCTGGGCTGTACAGGAGGATGTGGGAGCGGAGGTACCCACAGTCGGTGCTGGGAAGGAGAGGTGTGGGGCAGGGGGATGAAGCCAAGGATGTGTGATTGTGCTCAACTTACTGTTCTGCTGTAGCATCAGCAGACCCTGATGAAAGGGTAAGGAAAGCAAGGAGACTGATGCTTGCACTGTCAGTCCAGACTCTGGGCAGGAAACTCCCTTAGAGGCAGGTGGTGTTAATGATTAACATGAGAGGTATGTGATTCTTGCTCGTACCCCAGGTAGGATGGCCTTCAGAAAATATTGCTCATAGATCACCAGGTTCCGTTTTATGGCCTGTGAGAGCAGGAGCTGATGCTCAAAGATAAGGCAGTTGCTTGGCTTGGGTGGAAGAGAGGTCAAGAAGCTGTGTCAGCTGTGTCTGTATCAATAAGAGTAAAGGCGTGTTGAGTCACCATCCCACTCTACGTATGGCACGTGGGCTTTGTGCTGTGCACACTGAGAATCAGAGTTCCTTTTCTAACCAGCTCCAGCTCACTACCAGAGCAAGAACAGACATTTATATGGCACACATGCTGCATTTGTGGCCCAGAGAGAAGTGAAGTTATTTAATTTTTATTTCCTTTTGAAGCATCTAAATGGAAGCATCCCCATGAACTTGGAAACAAATGTCTGGTGGTGCACAGTGTCAGCTGCATTGCAACATGCAGTGGGCTGGCGCAGGAGTTTAATGTGATCCTCTTAAGACCAGATGCCTTCTGCTGGACTTGACTGGATTTTTCTGAAATGGATTTAGATGTTGGAGTGTGCTAAGACATTGGAAATGTCTGTCATGAAGGGTATGATGAGTGTTTTCTGTTGCTTTAGATGACCCCTGTGAAGCTAATCTTAGCTCTTTCTGAGATGACCATCTATAAAATAGGTATTTTCCTTCCCTGCCAGCACTGCAGGTTCATTGATAGGTGAAGAGTGCAGAGGTAGACCAGTTTCTTTTTGTCTGTGATTGCTTATAGCTTGCTAATTCATCATTGCCATATCTCTAAAGCCAGAATGTCGCTGCATGAGTTTATAGAAAAACTCAGAGGGAGATTTTTGCTTGTCAGCGTGCTTAGTTTGCTGGACAATGCCACATGTTGCTTTGGGCTTCATTTGTTATTCAGTGCTGGTTATTTTATAAAATATGCCTGTGTAGGTACTTAAGCGTGTTGGAGTATGTTAGGTTTGCTTAGTGCTAAAAAATACCCTCTTGATTCTTCGTTACCTTTGTTCTCATTACAAAGTAATTGAAGAGTTTGTATTTGAACAATGAAGCTCATTTCATCCTTTTGCAGCATTTAGGTGGCTTTCTTGATGGTTGCCTTTTTTTCAGGCTCAATAGAAGGATAAAAGGTACATCGACTGATATATAACTCAAGGTGAGGTAAATCAAAAAGGCAAACTGGAGATCTAAATTGCTGATTTTATTCCATGTGTCAAGTGTTCTCAAAAACTAAAGGCAATCCAGGAAACAGTTGGACATGGAAAGAGCATGTTATGATTTTTGATGTGGACTGTAAGAAAAACCATGTAGCAGTTTTCAGAGTACCAGGGAAAAATTTTTTTTTAAAAAAAAAAAAAAGATAAAAGAAACAAAACCAACCAAAACAAACAAACAAACAAACAAAAAACTATTTGCAAGGTTATATACTGCAAGACATTTAGGGAAATGGGCAGTATATGGAAGTTTGGCACATACAGAGTGGAGGCAGTCTGTATCCATGTATGTCTTCACAGATATAGAGAGACACTTACATATGCTTTCTTTCTTAATTTTCTAATGTCTCTCCAAAACACATGGAAAGCTTGTCTAGGTTCTTCCTGGAAATTACATTTTATTTTCCTTATCCACGCAGAATGAGGAGGTGAATTCCTGTCCAATTTCTCATGATTGACCTTTTCAGAGAGCTATTAGTCATCAACAGGAAAAATGTCTGTACTCTCACACTATGAACAGGTTAACTTCTGTGTCGCTCTCTCTCTATTCTTACATTCATACATTCAGTTTAATAAATGCCATCATTTAAGGTTATTTTCATCAATGAATAGATTATGATGAAGAGCAGCAAACAGATGAGGTGCTCAGGAGATCCCCATCTTCTATTTCTGTCAGTGTGGTTGCTCCATCTCAGTCAGTGGCATCTCTCTGCCCTATGATCCTCTTGAAAAATACTTTAACTCAGATCACTTTTTTTTTTTTTTTTTTTGGCAGAACTGTTGCCTCAAAAGACATAAAAACCTCTGCATTGAAGCATGTGTATAGAGAAATCCCTGGCCTTTGTCACAACACAACCCTCTTGCCTTACAGCTTCTGTATATACAATGCTGGGCAGTTTTCTGAGAGTAACAGTGAGATGATCTTCCATAGAGGTTAAAACATATTCCTCTCCTCCTCCCCTCCACTGCTTCCACTGCTTAAGCTGAAATCACCAATAGATTTTGGAGTTAGCGTTGTTCTGGCAGAGCAGAATCCCCTCATATGTCCTTGGATAAGAGATGTCCTTGCCTGCATGAGAGTACAGGCATCAATGCAGTTAAGACTCATGACTGATAAACACTTTGAAGGTGCTCTCAAGAATTTAGAGAAGACTATAATTAATTGATCTGTCTTCCATAAGCCAGTTGATACTGACACTTGAATGAATAACAGGACACACAATCATTCAGTAAAAATTAGATGGCCCAGTGTATGGTGAGAAACCTGACTAATTTAGGCTTGATACCTAAATTTTGGGTGATGTATATCGTGAGGCATTCATCCTGTCTTTGCTGGCCAAATCAACTTAATGCCACTTTAATTCATGTGGGAGGAGAATAATACCAAATACTAATAATAGCAAAACCCCAAATTCAGCTTGAAATTTTAATTTAAATTTGTGGCAACGTGTTTAAACTTAGTATAAATGCAGCAAAGTAAGGAACTTTTTTATCTTTTTAGTTATTTTCAAAGGGGTGACTTTGTGTGTGCTGGCCTGACCATGTCAGCAAATGGAGCCAACCTTCAGCTGCTTGAGGTGGCCTCATTTTGATGGGGGCAGGTGGTTTCACAAGTGCACTGGTGCACTTTGCCCCCTAGCAGAGACATAGAGATGTGCCTGATTTAATGCTGGCAGCTCTCTACATTCATATGCATATCACCAGTCTTATTGTTTGTTCATTTGGGCCATTCACATACCACCAGTAGGGAAAGAAGCATTTATTTTAGTAAAAAATGTGACTGTGGAAATGTAAATTATCAGCAGGCTGCAGGCATAGCTTACTCTCCCATAATATTAATTGTAGCTCACTTTTATTTAGCACTTGACATTGCCCATTCAATTCAGCACTGAAGTTTTAGAAAGGTTTCTAAAGCATCACTTACACTTTCATTATCTGCCTTCAATATGAAAAAAAAAAAAAAAAAGGCATAGGTGAGCTACCATTTAACTCTAAAGCAGTAAGTAATAAGAGAACATATGCCCATCAAGCAGTAACAGAAGAATCCTACCAGGCTATTTCTAAAACTGCTTGCCAAACTGGGAGTGTGTATTCCTCAAATATATATTGGGTAGTCTTTCCCTAGAACAAACTACTTAGTATTTATTGTCAACATTAATGCATTAATTTGCCTGTGAGGTATGCTGGCCAATGACTGCACTATGATCAAAGTCGTTATGAGATGTAGTTATGTGTCTTTCTTCCTGTTGGATAAAGACTTCCTAATTTCAGTTTATCTAAAGAAAGAAATGACAAAACGTTCAACTCTCTTATTCATAAATTAGCTGTGGGTGGATCTTGTGCAGACAGCACAGTCAGGAACCAAAGTCTACTGAAATCCCTGCTAAGAAATTGCAGTTTTCTGAACTTTTTACTGTTTTGATAATATTGAAAATTATGGTTATTATTCATTCAAATGAAAAGTCAGTGATCTAAGATACAACCTCTTTATGAAGCACACACTGTTATATATTTGTATGTGGACTTTGTGCTAAAACATATTAATATAGCCTAATATATCCAGAAAAGTAACAAAACAGTTGTTTCTGAATTCTCAAATCTGCAAACACTTGTTGTGAAACCTTTCCTTTTATCCCAAACCAACATTTCCTGTGCAGCTGTCTTTTCACTTTTTTCGCCACTGGAAGGAAGAATTAATGGACGATTCGAACAGAAAGACGCTTTGCAAAGAGGCAGATCCACCCCCTGTGAGGGGCTGCTGCCCCTGCACAGCCCCTTGTGATGGATACCGAGGGGGTGGAAGAGGCCTCTCACTGGATCAGCTTGGACAGAGCTGCTTCGTCCTGGGGAAGGTGACTTGCTATTGTCCGCTGAGTACAGTCACAGAAACACTGAGGTTGGAAAAGACCTCTAAGGTCCTTTAAGAACTCTGAGGCCTCATCCTCTCTCCTGTCCCACACCTCAGACCAGGACTGTCCCTCTGCCCACCTTCTCCAGCATATTCCATGCCCAGGAGGAAAGACAAGGAAGATATTAGAGGAGAATTCTGACTGGGCACAGAGTATCTGGAGAGAGCAGGGACTGACAGAAATGTCCCTGGCAGAAATAACCACCTGGGGTGGTTATTACTCAAAATCAGTGAGGAACAACTATCTGCAGCAGATTAAATTTGCTCCTCTCACTGTTTGTCAGGTTAGCTGTCTGTTGTAGGGAAAATTGGAAGTTTCTGAGGAAAGCAGAAGGGTTTGAGAAGATGCACAGGCTGGTCTTGGGGCAGTGTCCCTGCTGCGACAGCTTGTTCAGGAGTGGAATTAATGTCAGCAGTCCCATCACAGCCATGGCCCAAACTGTTCTTGCAGGACTTAGCAAGGGATACCATTTTTAAAAACACCTTTTTAAAGCCCTGAATGTACTGGGGGCCCCAGGAGGGACACAGGCACCACCTGGGTTGTTGTCTCTGTGCGCCCAGCCAGCTTTCTGACCAGCTCTTCTCTCGGCCCACATGCAGGGAAACAGGCACATATTTCCTTCCACCTGCTCTTTCTGCAGCAGGCTGTACAGGCCACATGCTGCCTTTCACAGAAATTTGGTTTACCTCACTGTTATGATTACCTATGTCCCCAGTACAAGGGTGCTGGCAGACAAGGGTGCTGGATCAAGGCCTAGTGAACTGCAATTATTTGGGGAGGGTTTCCTTTTGGAGCTGACCCCTTAATCACTACACCACATCCCTTAGTTCTTTAGAGTCAGAACCCTCCTGGCTGCAATTAATAAAATCTACAGGCTGTAGCACCGTGCCACCTGTGTGAGGCAAAGCATACTGGTTTAACCTTTTGGGTTGGTGCTTAACTCCTAACAGGTGCCACCAATCAGCATAAAAAATGGAAACCAGAACTGAAGTGTTTGTGTTGCTTGGTATATTTCCGTCTGGGTGAAATAACCAAGCAGCTCCTCTGCCTGGTGAAGAACTCAGCATCTACCAAGGTAGGAGGTGTTGGTTAGACCTTATGGACTTTTAATCAGTGATGGGATGATTGAGGACAAATGTGTTCACTTGCAAATTTCACACAGGTCTGCTAACACAAGCCTCTGGAACACACATTCTGTGTAAATCCCACTGGAAGTAGGCTTGCTGGAAGCAGGGAGACCAGCTGAACCTATCAGGACTACTGCTGCTTGTAGCCCTGTGTGGTGGAGTGCAGCCTCGCTTTTGGGAGACGTATTGCTCTTGGGTGCTTGTATCCCTGGGGTCTGATTCTGTAAACGGGTACATCATGCAGCCTCAACCTGAATACAAGGCACCTGAAAGCTAAATATAAGTGCCACTTAATAAATAGCAGCCCTACAAGGATAAGCTTCTAAGGTGATGGAATTAATGGGTTTTTAGTCCTGATTCTGGAAGTTCACAAAGGTTTTTTGTATGTGAACAGTCCCATTGAAATCACTGGGATCCACTACCAAGGTCAAAGTAAGGTCTGCATCTGCCACTGATCTGCAGCCTACTGCAGATGTTTGCTCAGAGCTTGATTTTTCAGATCGCATGCTTTTGTTGACTTTGATAGGATTATTTGCCCCAGTTTAGTGCATGGTGGGCCACGTGTGGGTCTGGGCTTTAGTCTGCTGGCAGAAGCCTCTGTTCCAATCCCCCCCCCCCTCCATCCCTGCACAGATTTCACCTTCTTGCATTAGGTCTACTCAAACCTGCTGCAAAATGTTTTGTTCACTCAGTTACAGCTGAAAAATCATAGTGCAGAAGGCAGCGTGTTATCTTGTGCTTGAGAGCCTCAGAAGGAATGTGGAGCTACAGCACAATGACTGAAACTGGCTATGGCTATGAAGCTGCCTACCTAACAAACTATTTAAATAGTATGCATTTATATATATATATATATATATGTAGGTATTTATATATATGCCTGCATTTGGGTTATACTGCTGGCACTGAACTTGTGCTTTATGATGAAAACCAATATATTTTTAGTCTTAACTACATGTAATCACTTCTTAAATATTATTGTGGTTTTTATTATTATTATTATTATTATGCTACTTGAATCAACATAAGTATGGAGTCGAAGTATCTTTTGGAACAGAGGACTAGGAAAATAATTCTACCCAAAAAAAATTAGCATGTTGGATAAAAACGTGGTCATATTGATTGCAATCAATAACACCCAAAGATTTTAAGGCTGAAGTCACAGCAAAGGAAAAAGTAAACTCTGTCCCTGTCTGCTAGCAATGTTCTGCTTTCAGCTGCTGTTATCATTTCAAAATAATCCTCATGAGTGGTAGAGAATTCCTTGTGCTGTACCTCAGCATGGATGCTGTCCGCTTGTTCTTCTATGTGATGCATATGACAGAGGAGGAAGCTGACAGAACTCACTGCATGTGTTCTCCTGTCCTACCAAGTCCAGAAATCCCTTTCAGAGCAGTCCTGTACGGTCACAAAGCTGTACTCAGTTAAAAGATTATTGTGACATTATTATTAGAAATAGCTGCTGCAACGACTTGCTAAATGAACCATTAAAAGAAAACCAGATTCACTGAACCACAACAAAATTCATTAAAGCTTGCTTTGGGCAACATACGGTCTTTGAAGGTCTTTATCTCTTTAACCATTCATCTCTTTCAGTGTCTGTGGCGAAGCCCTCCACCTCTCTTTTTATTTCATTTGAATGTAAATACTCATTTCCACTAATGAACATTCCCTTTAGTGACAAGCTCATTTGGCAGTGTGTCACTGGTAAATCAATCTACCAACATACAGAAATCTGTATAACCAGAACAAAACAACGACAAAAAGAAAAAAAAATACATTTATACTGTTAAAGTAAATTATAAATTATTTCTGCTTGGGGAATGATGGTTAAGACTTTTTGGCTGTTGCTTTCGCTCTTTAGTTGAGTGGTTGCTGGTCTTCAGTCTAAAGTTTCACAGATCACAAGCAACTTATTTCAGATGACAAAAAAGGAGATCCAAACCTGACTGCTCTAAATGGAGGACTCACAATTTGAGCCCACTGTGTAAAACACAGGCAGTAGCTTGCCTGTGCCTCGGAGCACGTGCCAACACTGCCACCTCGCTTCTGCAGAGGTTGTTGAATGCTTTTGCTTCTTTCTAGCCGATGACAGTCATATGCTAGGCAGCATTATCGAGCCACTTGTGGTGGCTGGGGCATCCTAACATGGGCTTCTGTTCTCAGACAGGGTCCCCTGACATGCCACCCTCTGCTGGTCTCGGTGTTGTTTTCCATTTGCTGTGCCTCCCTCCTGTCCTTATTGTTCTGTGTCTCATGGTGTACCATGCATGCAATTATTTTTTTCTCTTTCACCACAAAAATGTGAAGTTCTGTCTTTAGGCCTACATGCATTTTATATATAGCCACACTGGGATTTTAAAAGGTTGTTAGGCTTCCATTTACCATGCTATGAGCTTGTGTATATTTACCAAAACCTGTATTTATAGAGCTTTTAGGCTACAGGTAGTGTTGCATAAAAAGTAGGCAAGAAAATAGAAAGCAAATACTTATTATTAAGAGAGATCTGTTAAACTGTGGCTTGAACTTGTGTAATGCCTCCATTTTCAAACAATCTATAATGCAGGAATTAAGCCATTACGTTCCAGCTTCCTTGCTGATATAATTCAAGAGAAATTGATTATCATTGGTAGATCAAGGTGATTTGAGGTAGAATTCAGCCCACGGTTTCCTGTTTGGCTGATGATTTCGTTTCAATTTCTTGACTTTCTTCCATAGTCTTCACTAAATAATTCAGCTACAGCATTAGCTATCCTTACATATTCCTGTCAACCTTATAATTAACATGTATCCATGGGTACTGCCTCATGTTAGTGAGGTGAGGTCGTATTTGAAGGGGAATCTTTTGTATCTGTTGAAGCAGCTGTTAGTGTGGCTGCATACCTGGATGAATCAATTAATCATTTCATTAAGCTAAAGTGCCTCTTAGCAATGCTAATCAAAAGCACGCTGATCACAATTTTCCCAAACAACCCCCTGAAACCTAAACAAACAAACAAAACACGTCATGACTAACAAACAAGCTTTGCTGTCATACATAGGCTAAGCTTTATTTAACATAATAATAATAAGATCTGAAGAGGATTTCATCGACACTGAGTATGTTCCTTTAGGGATGATAGGCATTAGCAAAACAGCCATCCCTGGTGATTGCATCTGAATGGTTAATGCTGCTTATAGCGTGGTTTTTATTTGCTATCCCGTTTTGGACATGAAGCATTTTCTGATCTTCACTGCATTTTTGTTGGTGAGGAGAGTCCTGGCCCTTCCTGCAACACCCCTGTTGCAAGCTGAGGGGTTTTGCATGTGCTCCTTGACTTCCACAGGCAAGGACAGGAGAGCAAGCCAAGCAGAGAGTTCCAAAGGGAACGGGAGATGGAACAAACACAGGTGGTAGCACTGAAAGTGTGCAGCTTCAGAGGGAGCTTCTTTAGAGGGGAGAGGTCAGCATGTAAAGAAATGAGAGAACTGGCATCAAAACTGCATAGGAACTGAATTTTTAACACTGTTACTGCTGATACACTGAGCTCATATTCTCTTTTCTCCTGAGACAAGGTATCTGCCAAATAATTTCTTAAATTACTTTCACTCCAGGTCTCAGGATCTTAATCCCTATGATCCCACTGATCCCTATGGCCTCGGCATCAAAACAACGCACAGCTGTTGGGCACAAGAGTCAGAGTGAAGATTTTCTCCAGTGTGAGAAACTGAGCTGATTCTAAACCTCAAGTTTCTGGGATTTCCCTGGTTACTTGGAGCTCTCCAGAGCTGTGGGCTCTGTTTTGCACTCTAGGGAGCAGACGAGGGCCTCCGGAGGCTGCTGGAGACCCGCAGGGCGCGCATGGAAGTGCTGCCGAGGCTGGGGAGCGGTGCTGCCCTGCACTTCTCCACCTGGTGGCTGCTCGCGGGTGAAGCAGTTCGTGGTGGTCGCGGCGGCTCAGCTGCCCTGAAGGCACAAGGCCCCCTGGAGAGGGAGAGAGAGGCAGAGGGAGCTGTCTGTCTGCAGAGACCTTCGCAGGGGGCACCGCGGCAGCCTGTGGCAATTTTTATGTATTTTTATGTATTATGTGTCCGAGAGGCTCTTGAACGGAGTCCAGACTCGCAGGGGAAGGCTGCTCCCCAGCCTGAGGAGGTCTGTGGGTCAGAGGGGGTGGCACAGGTCAGGGCTGGTTCTAGGAGAGGAGCCGCCAGGCTTCTGCTCCTGCCAGCTGCACAGAAACAAGCCGCTACACCCCACATTGTCATCTCACTGACTTTCAGAACTGTTTCCTTTAGGCTCACAGCTGAATTGCCCCCTGTGAAGGGGATTTGTGTCCTCCTCTGAGCCAGGCCTCTCTTCACAAGCATTCTCTCCAAGTGGATCCCACCTTGCCTAAGAGCTGACACGTGCAGGCAGCATTTAGGAAGTGGACCGAAGAGGACCGTTGTGGATAGTGGTCTCTCTGATATGCCAGAGATGGTAGCAGGTAAGAGTCCTGGTGGCAACGATGGAGGTGGGTGATAGGGAGGGGCTCAGCCCCAGTCCCCGGGACAGGAATGGTGCGCGTGTCCCAGGTGCAGTTACTGGGGTAACCAGAGTGAGTAAACCCAGAGGGAGTGCCAGCACCAGGACTGCTGATCACAGCATGTGTGCCTGGTATTGGTGAGCAAAAGCATTTGCATCTTCCTCCAAACCTCATGGGTAAGCGGGTGTGTGTGTGTGTGCAGGTGGATGCAATTTGCTAGCAAACTTTCCAGCCTGGGAACAGACAGGGCTATCAGATGCACATAGGCCTCTGCTGGTGTCCTATGAAGAGCAGCTGAGGGCACTGAGGATGTTTAGTCTGGAGGAGGCTCAGGGGAGACCTGAGAGATTGCTCTCTACAGCTACCTGAAAGGAAGGTGTGGGGAGCTGGGGGTCGGCCTCTTCTCACAGGTAACTAGTGGCAGGACTAGAGGGAACAGCCTCAAGTTGTGCCAGGGGAGGTTCAGGTTGGAAATGTCTCCTCGTTTCTTCTCAGAAAGAGCAGTCAGGCATTGGGATGGGTTGCCTAGGGAGGTGGTGGTGTCACCATCCCTGGGGGTGTTCAAGGAAAGGTTGGACGTGATGCTTAGGGACATGGTTTAGTGGGTGACATTGGTGGTAGGGGGCTGGCTGGACCAGATGATCTCGGAGGCCTTTTCCACCCTTAATTATTCTACAATGTGGGAGATCCACGGGTGTCCGTGGGTGCACACCATTTGGCAACGAGCGCCAAGCTGGACCAGCCCTGCCCCACCGCCCCCCCCTCCCGCGGCTCCCTGTAACGAACCACCACAGCGATCTTTCACCTCGTTGCCCTCCTTCAGGGAGCTCCGGGCGCTTTATCCTCCCCTCTGAGCTCCTCGGGCGGCGTCCTTCGGCCTCTCTCCTCCTCCTCCTCCTCCTCTCAGGGCACCGCGGTGCCGCCCTGCAGCAGCCGCCTCGCTGCCGCCCGCGCCCCGTACAGCACGTAGCCCCACGACAGCAGCACCACGGCGGCCAGCACCTGCGGGGGGGAAGCGACAAGAGGCGTGGCGCGGGGACATCGCGACACTGGGACACGCATCGCGACACGGGTCCCCCATCACGCACCAGGCGGCACAGCGGCCGCGGGTCCCTCCGCGTCATGGCGGCTCCTGCCCGACACTAAGATGGCGGCGCGGGGAGCGGAAGTGACGCCGTGAGGCGCCGACCGGTCCGCCGCCGGGAGAGCGCGGGGGGTGGGGAGGGGGGTGCCCCGTTTCCGTGGCAACGCCAGTTCCGCCGCCGATGTCGGAGCCGCGGCGGGGCCTGGCGGAACGCCGCCGCCGCCGCCCGGGGCGGGAGGAGCGCCGGGACCGCGACGGGGACCGGGAACGTGCTGGGGATGGGGCCGGGAACGGGTTCGGCCGCTGCCGGGCTCGGCACAGGGGAAAGGCGGCCGCGGGGCCGGGCCGGGCCGGGAGCGAGGCCTCGGCGGCGGTGAGTGCGGGCCTGGACCCTCCGTCTGTCCGTCCGTCTGTCCGGTGCGCCCCCCGTCACCGGGAGCCCCTTTGTTCGGGCAGCCCGAGCCTCACGGGCACCTGTTGTCAGCCTCCTGCATCTGCTTCGCCGTCTGTCCTCGCTGATCCCTTTGTCTCCTTCCTTTCTAGAGCGCAGCCCCTGCTGCCAAGAAGTTCCCAGGGGATAGCAACTTCCCGCCGAAAGCTGGCACCAGCAAGCTGCACCAGACCATGCCAACGGATGCGTCTCCTGACTCCAAGTGCCCCATTTGCTTGGATAGATTTGACAACGTTGCCTATCTAGATTGTTGCTTGCACAGGTTCTGCTTCCGCTGCATCCAGGAGTGGTCAAAGAACAAAGCAGAATGCCCGCTCTGCAAACAGCCCTTCCTTTCCATTTTCCATACTGTTCGTGCTGAGGATGACTTTGAGGAATACATACTCACACCTACAGAAAATGGGTCTTTTGCCAGCCCTGATGGCCGGAGGTTTCGTTACCGGACAACCTTAACAAGGGAACGCCTCACCTCGTCTTACCACCGAGGCAGTTCCTCGCCTCGAAGGACGCTGTCCCCTCCGGATAACGGGATTTTGTTTGAAGGGCTGTCAAGCCAGCCGATACGGCAGAGAGATGGGGAGATTCAGCAGATGATAAGGAGGCTGGCCTCGATGAGACAGGCCAGCGCAGAGGGCAGATATATGAGGCAGATTCAGGAGGAGGAGATGATCAACTTCCGCAGGGCCCTGTACCGCACGGGGGTGCGTGTCCGTAGCATTCAGGACGGCGGCCGCTACCGAGACATTTCAGCAGAGTTTTTCCGCCGCAACCCTGCTTGCTTTCACAGGTTGGTTCCCTGGCTGAGGCGAGAGCTTATAGTCTTGTTCGGTGCCCACGGGTGTCTGGTTAGCATCGTGCAGCATGTCATCATGAGAAACCTGACCAGGTGCAATCTGGAGAGTCAGGCCTTCGCTGATGATTTGAAGCCATTTTTGCTGAATCGGACCGAACACTTCCTCCATGAGTTCATCACTTTTGCCCGATGTCCCTTTAACTTAGAAGCATACGATCAGCATGCCAATTATGACTGTCCTGAGCCGTCGTATGATGAAGGAAGCCACTCAGACTCATCAATCATTACTATATCTCCAGATGAGGCAGATTCTCATGGGCCAGACCACAGATCATCCATGACCGGTACTGGCCAGGCCCCCTGGGATGATGAAACTCCAGGGCCTTCCTATTCCATTTCGGAGGAGATTCGTACAACCATAGCTTCTCCTCTGGACACATCAGAAAGTTCTGATGAAGACTCGGCTGCAAAGAGAACCGGACTGCAGACTCAGTTACAGGCAAATGCTGACTCAAATGACAGTGATTCTTCTTCGGACAATTGTGTTATCGTTGGGTATGTTAAGCCACTAGCTGAGAGGACACCAGAACTGGTTGAGCTGTCCTCAGACTCTGAGGAGTCCATCAGGGAGGAGAAAAAGGAGGATGTGAAAAAACAGCAGTCGGTCCAGTGTCGCAGCTGGAGTGACAGCGAACAAAGCAGGAGCTCATCACCACGCTCCCCTGTGTATAAAGAGAATGTAGGAAGCTGTAGGAGCTCCTTATCCCCTGCAGTTGAGAAAACAGAGTTGAAGGATGAGGAGAAAAACAAAGGTAAAGCAAAAGATCTGTCTCCACAGGACTCGATCTGGAGCCCCTCTTCGGAGAGGGACACGATGTGCTCCCCTTGTAATCACAGACTGTCCAGAAAGAGAAAGTCCAGGAGTCCACAGTCATATTCACAGAACAGTCAAGGCAGTCATGGCCATCGGTCTCGGAGGGAGCATCACAGCAAACGCCAGCTTAAAAAGAGGCGATCAAGAAGCAGAGATAGCAGCAAGCATAGGAGCAAAAGAAGCAGGAAGAGGTCGAGAACTCGTGACACTAGTGTCTCCCAAAAAAGCCAGAGAGACTCCCTTGGTCGTGATAGCACTACATCCAGGGAAGTAAGCAGATCACGATCGCGTAGCAAAGGCCATGGCAAAAGGAGATCAAGGAGCAGAGACAGTGACGATTATTATATAAGAGACAGTTACCAAAATAGATACCAGTGGGGTTATGCTTTCTATAGTCGAAAGACAGGTGGAGATGGCTCCTCCTGCAGGAGGAGGACTCAGTCCAGTGCTCACTATTCAAGACAGTCTGCTAGTCCAGAATACAGGATACGGTCCTTTACTGAAAGGACAGATCCGCATAGCCAGAAGGGACTCCATGAGAGGCATTATTACTATTACGAACGATGCAGATCAAGGAGTCGATCAAGCAATAGGTCAAGGACCCCCTCTGGAGGGGCTGACAGAACGAAAAGCGAAAAGCCCGGTGGGAAAAGGAAGTACAAAACTCGTCACTTGGAGAGTGCAGTGAAGGAGAGCACAAGTCTAGAGAGAGAAAATGACCACAAGAAAAAATTTTCGAAATTCAGCGACTGCTACAAAAATGAAGATAGCCTTTCAGACAATCGAGCAAGTAGTGAGACAAAGCGTAGGAAAAAGAAGAAGAAAATGAGAAGCCCAAGTGTGGAGATAGTCTACGAAGGAAAAGTGACAGACCCAACAAAGCACATGAAAAAGAAAAAGAAAAAGCATAAGAAGAAACACCGGAAACATCACGTACATTCCTCTCCAATGGTGATTACAATTGATAGTGATAGCGGCAAGGAGCCAGAAAATACTGAATGTGACAGCAGTGTTACTTGGACAGGCACAACCCAGTTAAACGAGCGGGAAGATGAGTCTCCATCACCTCTTCTGGGAATGACAGGACATGAAGATGTCTACAGAGCGAGCAAGGAAACTGGAGAATCAGCCAAAAAGTACAGTATTCCTACTAGAAGAGACTTCGATGGTGACGTTAGAAATGCTGACGCTGAGCCTCAAGAAGCAGCTGGTAAGAGTCTGGTAGTGGATATGACAAGCAGCAACACCACTCACACAGAAACTGTAATTAGCCATGGTCAAGGAGCACAAGCAATGCTTTCCAGTCAACTGTCCTCCCCCAAGACTTCCTTACTAGAGTGTCCAGAGAGACCACCGTTGATACTGAGGCTGCCAAAGAGACTTGTAAACAGATCCTGTTGGTCTGAGTCCCCAGAAAAAAACATGTAGCATATTTTACACTGAATAATTACTAAAATTGTGAATTTAATAACTTTTTTCCCCCTTGAGAACAAAGCACGTGGTGTGACTTGTGTGTGTTAAAAGATGTCTGGGAACTGTGTAAACTCCTTGAATGTGTA
Organism: Nettapus auritus; assembly: GCA_011076525.1. Classification (NCBI taxonomy): domain Eukaryota; kingdom Metazoa; phylum Chordata; class Aves; order Anseriformes; family Anatidae; genus Nettapus; species Nettapus auritus. The sequence continues at coordinate 74,814,390 of CM021797.1, forward strand.
TGCACTTTTTCGTCAGAGAAGATAGAGTATTGCTAGTATGTAACTTCTTAGGTTTCTCAAAGGACTGCTTGAAAGCTATAATTTCATAAAGCCATCGTATTTTCTCATGGTATGTAAAATATATCCACAGTTATTTCAAACTGTGTTTAAAAACAAAACACACAACAAAAGCATACCAAAAGACAGAAAATACATTTTATGGGGATTGCTCTTCTTGTACATAAGAAAAATTGCTTAGTTCTTAATAAATGTTTCATGATGAATTGTATTTTGATTTGTGTGGTTTAAGCTGATCTCTGCTGAAAAGCAGTTGGCAATTCCTACATAGATCTTGAACAACGCTTCCAGTAACATAGATTGGGTTATGTCAAAATCTGAATAAAGCAGTAAGACTTTTTTTTTTTTTTTTTTTTTTTAATTTAAAGACTTTAAATCCATAGAGTGTGTACTTTCCCAGTGGAACATTTCTCTTTCAGTTTTGGGTTTACAGACCATCTACCATTTGTGCTGTTGGTGGTACTCCAGGTTGGGTGATTGTCAGGGCCTAGCCCTCACTGAAAGCAGGAACACCTTTGGTCAGATTGCTCAGGGTCTGGGCAGTTTTGAATGTTCCCCAAACCGGAGATCTCACAGCCTCTCTACGCTACCTCTTCTAATGTCGGAGTATTCCCATGGGATTTTTGTTGTTCCAAATGTCCTTTTTGTATTTCTTGTGTTGCAGCCTGTGTCTACTACCTTGCATCCTATTGCTGTGCAACCCCAGAAGAGCCTGTTTTCCATATGCCTTACCACTAGATACTTGAAGGCATTGGTGCTGTCTGTAGCTCCTCCTGAGCTTGCTGCATGAAGCATCTCCCCCAGCTCCCTTCACCCTAGATGTCCTGCTGTGTACAGTGTGTGGGGCCAGGCAAGGCCACGGTCTCTGGGCTGGCACAGCAGTAGTACGTGGTGCTGATACGAACTTGCCTTCTGCCTCTTCTGTGTACTGCCTTCCTGTGTGGTGGCTTTGGCCTTGGCTGGCTTCCAGAGGCCCACCAGCTGCTCTCTCACCCACTTCTCAACAGGACAGCATGAGAAAATAGGATGGGAGAGTTCCCAGGTTGAGATAATGACAGGGAGATCACTTGCCAGTTAATGTCATGGGCAAAACAGCCTCAGCTTGAGTAAGATTAACTTACTTTACTCTCAGTTAAAAACAGACTAGGATAGTGAGCAACAAAAAACTGAAGCCACCTTCCCTAACTCCCACTCTCCACAGGCTCAGTTTCATTCCTGATCCTTCTACCTCCTTCCCCCCAGGTAGCACACAGGGATGGTGAGTGGAGGTTGAAGTCAGTCCATAATGATTTTTGTCTTTGCTGCTCCTTCCTCCTCATGCTTTCTCTTTGCTTCAACGTGACCCACTTCAAGACCTCCAGCATGGGTCCTTCCCACAGGGTGTGGTCCTTCAGGAAAATGGTGATCCAGTCTGGGTTCTCCATGGGCTGCAGCTCCTGCCAGGAAACCTACTTCTGCACAGGCTGCAGCTCCTGCGGGGGCTCTCCATGGGCCGCAGCCTCCTCCAGGCCACATCCACCTGCTCCACCCAGGGCTCCTCCACGGGCTGCAGCGTGGAGATCTGCTCCGTGTGGGACCCATGGGCTGCAGGGGGACAGCCTGCTCCACCAGGGGCCTCTCCACAAGCCGCAGGGGAACTGCTGCTGCGTGCCTGGAGCACCTCCTGCCCTCCTGCTGCACTCACCTTGGGGGCTGCAGGGCTGCTTCCCGCTCATTTCTCAACCCTCTCTCCCAGCTGCTGTAGCACAGCAGTTATTTTCCCTTCAATCTGCTCTCCTAGTGGCCCAACCAGCATTGCTCATGGCCCAGCTCTGGCCACCAGTGGGTCCCTTCTGACACGGGGCAGCTGCTGGGCTTTGCTCACAGAGGGACCCATGCAACCCTCCCGCTACCAAAACCTTGCCACGTAAACCCAATACATAAGATACGAGCAAAAGTGTAGTGCTCTACTATTTATAAAGTCACATAGTTCTTCTCCATGTGTTTCTGGAAAAGCAAAAATCATGTTATCTTATGAGAAAACAATGTTTCCTTAACAGGCAGCCATCAAAACTAGTAACAGAGAAAACTTGTGCTATCATAACAGTGTGTTTCTTATTAGACTTACTATCTCATTTCACCTGAACCATGTTTTCCATATTTTCATTCTGATAAAGAAATAGCCAAGAGCGGAGTTTCTTCTGAGTGTAAAGTAAATAAATAAAATAGCTGACTACAGGCTAAACTTTAAAGGCTTCACTTCATCCAGACTCTTAAAAACGTGCCTAAGTATAAACACGTGAGTTGATCCAGCAACTCTTTTAAGCAGCTGTTCAATATCTTGAAGAATTAGAGTGACAAGCAACATGGAATGATGGAAAAACAGGGCAAGAGTCAGCAGAGCAGGCTTACTGAGGATGATGCAGCTCTGGTCACACCAAAGGGAGTCCACAAATACTTAAGTTTACATACAGAATATGAAATCATTTAGCACAGGCAAGAAAGACCCATCCCTCCCTATCCTCCCCCCAAAAAGGATCAGTAATCTGTTTGGTAATCTGTTGTAATTATAAAAATAAAACAAACAAAAAAAGTTAACACCTGTTCAGGAGCCCTCAGAATACTGCAAATATAAAAGCATTGAAGCAAAAACAGGCTTTACTTGTTTGTTAAAAACGGGCCTTACATGTTCCTTTCTCTCCTGAGGCTTGAATCAAAATTGTAACAACCAGATAAATGTCATCTTGACACTCTGGCAAGTAGTAAAGTAGAATTAACTATCCAAGGATCACAGGAAAAAAAAAAAAAAAAAAAAAAAGTGAACAAAGATACCATCCATCATACATGAGAACTGAAGCCTCTGGCACTTCTTCAGCAGAAAAAAACTTAACTTTTTGAGGCTTGAGGATTATAAGTATTATGAGCCAGAACAAAACCAAAGTTACTTGTCAAGCTTTGTGAAGTACTTGACAAGGTGACACATTCAGTATCACAGTCGTGCCTGTATCAAACGCCTGACTACAGCGAATGTGTTTAGATTCCTTATCCAAGTCACCGGTCCTTCCTCAGCCCCCAAATAGGCACCTGCATCATCTCTGTCTTGCAATGGAGCTGTGGACAGACCCTTTGCCTTCAGTGTTCCTTCACAATTTGTTACTATCACATCCTTTTTGCCCTTTTACATTTTTCACTCCCCTGAACCTACATCATAGGCTCTGTCTGGCATTTGGCTGCTCTCATTCCTTGTGCCTGCCCTCCCAAATTTCCCACACAGCTCCTGATGGCTCTCGCTCCACTCACTGGCACTAGGGAGACGTATGTGGCTCTCTGGGCAAACTCGGGAAGGAATCCCTCAGGTGCTGCATTTCCAGCTCCACCTGCAGGATCACTTGTCACTGTAGGACCCTCCTGAGCTGGCTTGCTCAGGCAAAAAGCTGTAAAGATGCAGCCAAGCCCTACTTATTTCACAGTACTGCAAGTGTGCTCCCTTAGCCACACCTTTGCAAGAGCTGTTAGACAACTTCCCAAGATGTGCTGTTGCACTCAAAGAGAACAACTCATGGACATGGACTGAGGAACACCAAGTCTGGCCTTGAATGATCATATTTAATATAATAATGGGTGAAGTGAAAATTTGAGAAAAGCGTCTCTGAAGGAGGGAGAAGGATTCACTCATGCTCCTCTTTCTTTCTGTTTACTAACATCACACAATTCAAAACACAGTGTTCCAGGAGGTCTCATAGTGAGTTAGTGAAGAGTCCGCAGGATGATCTGCTGGTCTGGATTTCAGACTCTGTTGTCTCAGTTCTCCAAAGCATTTCTTGTTTGTCATAGGTCTAAGAAAGAGCTCTCCTAAGAGATGGCTTAGGCTGCGCTGCCCCAACCACCATGCTGTGGACAGGCAATGTGATGTTTCTTAGCATCTACCTAGGTGTGTGGTCACTATTACAGACTTGGTATTTGTGAGGGAAATACCGTCTTAGTGGCTTAGTAGAAAGCTACCAAACAGCCCTTTCCACTGCCTGCAAGCCTGGCTGGGGACCCAACTTGCCTATACACATGCACAGAAGATAGAATTCTGACTGCAGAAGGCCATCACAATTAATACTTCAGCAGAACAGTAACGAAAGGAACCCCCTTCCCATCGCTCTTGCTGATGGTGCTCTTCAGATTTTCTCTGCACCCACTTCTGCATCAGTAAGGTGCCCCAGGGACTGTCCGCTGTGAGCTCAGTGAGGAGGCAGGAAGCTGCAGCCAAACAGAAAGCTGCGCCGAAGCAAAACTGGCAAGCAACCTGCGTGCATCAAGAGGTATGCTGCTGTCTTCACTCAGTGGAAATAAGCCAGCAGACAGATGGACAGACACAGATGTAATTAAACGTGTGTGTAGCACACTACAGTGTAGCTTTCCACTGCAAAAACACCTTCTATTGCAAAAGCACAACTTTGTTTCTCACATAGCCTCTCCATTTGGCAAATAAATCAGCCTTTACCCCCTCTAACACATAAAATGAATCGGGCCACGTATGCTAGATATGGACTAGCAAGTACTTCACGCAAGCTCTTTGAAAAACCCTCTAGTAAGTGTTTTAAAACCCTCTAACACATCAGCACACAGCTATTCATAAAACGCTGCCTAGGCAATGCATATCATATGTATACCTTAAATGTGTATTACGTGTCCATGGGATCCTTAACTGCCTTTATTTCCCCTACCCTTGCACCAGTGCTGCCTGTTTCTAGTAGCAGCCTTTCATGCCTGTAAGAATCACATTTGGCCATTTCTAATCTACAGGGTTATCAGCAGCTGGAAAAAACAGGACCTCATTTTGTGGTTGAATGGTAACTTCACTGGAAATTTGGTATTTTTAGTTGTAAAATGAAATCCCAAGTCTCTCATATTTTATTTCACATCTTATTAAAAGTGCCTTCTAAATGGCATTATTTGATTACTTTTACCTGCAGAAAATGCACTGTAGTTATTCCTAAATCTGTGCTGGTTCTTACCAGCAGCGACACAGTTTCATAGCAAAGATCAGCAAAACCACTGCACTCCTTGTGCACGTCTCCCTCTACTGGAAGCAAAATACACCAAGCCCATTTCTCCAGGGAGACACAAACATCAAAGATAACTAATAAAGAGGAAATGGTGCCCAGCTGTTCTGTCCACTCTCCATCAGCTCTATCCACTCAAGAACAGTAACGGCGATCTAGGGAAATGCTAGAGTACTTTTTGCATTTTTAAAACATTTCTTTCATTGCTCAGCAGGGACTTAGAACAATACAGTCCTGGAGGTTTAGTTCGTGAATTTTAATAGTGCCATTAAGAGAGACAGAAAGGTGTCATATATTATGTCTTAAAAAGCCATGCCCTCAGAGAAAGCCCAATGGAAATTTTTAAGGTGCACATTTTGAATCAGTTCCACTGCTATACAATGGAGGTAAGGACCACTTTAGCATCCCAGGCATCACTGTTGATGAAAGATGAAGTCAACATGAAGTCAACATGAACTGGTCTGGTTTTACTGAAGGGTGAGAGATCTTATAGTGGCATAACTGCACCAGCACAGCTCCTCATCAGCAAAGTCTGGTATAAAACTGTGAAGACTGCTAGCATCAGAAAGGTGGGGTAGTGCTAAGTCCATGTGTAGTAGTGCAAAGACTCACTGGAGGAATCTGCAAAGGCCACAGCCCCAGGACTGGGACTGACTCACGCTTGGCCCAGCAGTGGCTGTGTCCAGGTCTCTGTGAGTTCCCTTTTCCCAACAGCCCTGCGGCACCCTGGCGGTGCTGCCCTGAGCTGCGGCTGGGGCATGGACTGGTGCTGCTTGTGGGGGAGCGATCCACTCCATGCTGCAGTATGTGAACTTGTCTGGCACGAGCTGCTGTGCCCAACTGGCCACTCTATCTGATGCAGCTGATGGGCTGTTAGTAGTGGGAAAATGCAAGAAGTATTTGCATGCAGACAGCTGCTCCCCCCCAGTCCTCATGGTCCTCTTTTTGCCTCTGGCTGCTCTCCAGGAGGCACCGGAGCCTGCAAAGGAATACACCTTTTGGCCATGCTACGCAGAAATTTCATTTCTCCATAACAAAGAGCAGGGTAGGGGCATAAGGAACACCTCTGCCAGCCACAGGTGTGCGATACCCCCAGCAGCACGTTTTCTCCATGACGATGCACAGAAAACTGCAGATGACACCAAGCTGAGTGGTGTGGGTGATACCAAAGAAGGAAGGGATACCATCCAAAGGGACATGGACAGGTTGGAGAAGCAGTGATTAGTGGAAGAACTCTATAACTCAAAGCAAGTAAGTTATAAAGTAGCTATGTGGTTTATTTTGGCACCCGGAGCATGTGGGATAGATCCCAAAGGCATGCGCGCCTTAACACAGCAACTTGCTGATTAAGAATAAATATATAGACAACACTCATTGCTTAATATGTGCTGCATTTGCGATGTATTGTGCCTGTGCTGTGCTTAAGCCTCCAGATGAGCCCCTGGGGCTCCAAGAACCAAATCAAACCAACCTTATTGTTCGGACTGAGAGCAAGGGCTCAGAGATAAGGAAGTCTGTTTATAAAAGGATAAGATAAAGGATGTCAAACATGCAAGGCCTCAAGATAACAGGAGTCCCGTGGATCCCGAGAACTGGACCAAACCAACCTTATGGCCCAGATTGTGACCAAGGACTCAGAGAGCATGCGCAGGGAAACAAGGTGAAAAGTTTAACTCTGATGAAGACGTCATACTTCATCCCGACGACCACCTGGACAACCACCAGAGAGTACTATGCAAGCACAGAAGGACTGATAATTAGCATACGAAGTGGGGCTAGGTGGAGCTAGGAAATGAGTATGTATAGGTGTGTTGTGAAACTTAATGCATATGTAATATTTTAGGGGATAAAAGAGAATGCAAGCAAGCAAATTGTTGCGGACGACTTTGGTGGGACTACCCTCCGTGCTGCCTGGCGCAGAATAAAACAAACCTACTTTACAGTCTTACTGATTGTGGAGTCAGTTTTTTGCGAGTCACCCCCATGCTTCTATTCCTGGCTTCAGCGGGCCCACGTGAACTGAAGGAGGTTCTGTTAGCGTAGCAGACGCATAACCACAAGCTGATTATATGAAGGTGCTTTATTCAGTGCTGGAAACCAGGGGCAGGCGCCCAAATCTGGCTTCAAGTGCAAGGCGCTGCACCTGGGACGGGGCAATTGCAGACATGAGCACAGACAGGGAGAAGAACTCATCGAGGGCAGTACTGCGGAGAAGGCCTTGGGGGTTCTGGTGGACGAAAAGCTCGACGCGAGCCAGCAGAGCGTGCTTGCAGCCCAGAAGGCCAACTGCGTCCTGGGCTGCATCACCAGAGGGGTGGGCAGCAGGTCGAGGGAGGTGACTGTGCCTTTCCGTGCCCCACACGCCCGCTAGCGACAAACACGGAGCTGCCCTCGGGGTAACCGCGCGTTCCCTCCCCGCCCCTAACGTGGCGGCGGGCGGCCATGACACGGCGCCCCGCCCCACCGGGACGGGACCGCGCTTCCGTCCGGCCGCGTTGGGAGAGGAAGGGCTTGTGTGCCGCCGGTCATGACGCGCTGGGCCCGCAAGGCCGCCGCCGAGGGGGGCAAGGCGCTGCCGGCCACCCCCTGGGAGGAGATGGCGGCGGCGCCGGCGAGGAAGAGGAGGAGGAAGGAGTACGCGGACCGCGACGTCAACGGGTTCGCTGCCCACCTCAGGAAGGCGGCGGGCGGCGGGGCGGCGGAGGGCGAGGAGCGGCTGCAGGAGGAGGAGGGCGAGGAGGAGGCGGCCGCGGCCGTGAGGAAGGCTCTGCGGCGGGAGGGCCGGCGGCTGAGGAGGCAGGAGGCGAGGAGGAACGCCATGGTGAGGCTGGGGGGAAACGGAGCCGTGCTGCGGCTGTCTTGTGTGGTGGTGCCCCGTGAATCGTCGTTCGTCTGGGGAGCTCGGGGGTCAGTGAGTATTCGCACGTGGCACAGCGTTTCTTTTGGTGTCGCTGGTGAAGGAAAAAATAATAATCGATAATAATCGCCAGTAAAGAAAAACAATAAATAAAGCAGTAAATAAAAATAATAAGCCATCAGCGATAAAAAAATAATAATAACCGATAATAATCTTGCTTAGTGACAGGCATCGGCTAGTTGGTGTGTGACATGCTGCAGCATCTCGGGTCTTAACCGTGTTTCCACGGGGAGATAATCTGTTGATACACTTGCCTTCTGAAAAGCCTGGAAGCCCTATTAGGCTGGGATTCTCTGAGCCCTCTGACGAACTTTTTCATATTAGAGTAACCTCAAATGCCAACGCTGGGGAGATGCATTCAATAATACCAAGAAGGTTTCAGCCAAGAGAAATAGTGATCTATAGAAAATCTGGTGGACATAAGCGTTAATCAGATATTGAGACCAAGTGATCTCTTTAATAACTCTGCCTTATACGTGCTGTTTTGCTCTGTTACGTGTTTACAAAAATGCAATTTTTATTTTTAAAGGTATGTTTCCACTGTAGGGAACCTGGCCATGGTGTTGCTGATTGCCCAGCGGTGCTTGAAAGTCAAGACATGGGTACAGGGATCTGTTACCGGTGTGGATCCACAGAACATGACATCAGCAAATGCAAGGCAAAGACAGATCCAGCTGCTGGTATGGTTCAGAAATTCATGTTTCTCAGGGTGCTTTGGTGTGAGTTTTCTGACCGCTGTAATACAGGATTTCTGTTTTAGCAACTTAACTGTTCTGAAGACGTAGGTTTAAAGGACTACAACATTAAAATAACACTACTTAACAGCGTAGTGTTAATACTGTAGTATAATATTATGTTATGGTATAATATTGTAATTGTGATGTTTTTAGAGCTGTCTGTGACTGTACAAAGCTTTTAACTTGCTTCATAAACTGTATGGAATTTTGCAGGGGCGTTTCCGTATGCAAAATGTTTCATCTGTGGTGAGATGGGGCATCTGTCAAGGTCATGTCCAGATAATCCGAAAGGATTGTATGCTGAAGGTGAGTGCAGTAATTTTCTGTGACCGAAATGCATTTTTCCTTCTTACCTCATGCAAAGTAGTGTTGCAAATTAATTAGGATATTACTGAAAGGAATTTCCAAATGTCTTTTACTCTTGGTGAGAGCAGATCAATCCTGGGGAATTCAGTGTTAATGTTCATTATCTAGAGATTTCTATTTTGTTTGAAAGGTTCTTGTTAAACAAGGCGGTGAAGTGCGAAGTATGAGAACTTGCTTGTGCTTGCAGTTTCAAGAGAAACAAAGAAACCATAGTATCCCATGTGTATGTAGTCAATGAGTATTTAAATGTCAATACACCTAAGTATGTAGAAAACTGTGCTGTTGGTCTGAAAAGGGGACTTTATAACCTTTACAGCTTCAGGCTGTAAAAACAAAGAGGTGTTCCCAAAAAACAAGATCTGTTGTAGTTACACGTGGGAGTCATTTGTTTTGTGTATGTAGGAGGTGACATTGTAAAAGATAAACGAAAAATTAAGAGTTTAAAAATAAGTCATGTCTTCAAGGTAGTCTTAGAAATATGTATGTTGTGTGTATACCGCTTGACCACCCAGCAGCCCGGTGTCCTGACAGCTGAATCTTGTTCGTAGCAAAGGGCTCTCACATCATCATTTATGTGTCTTTAATGAGAAACATCATCTAGGTTTGAAGATTCATTTAGACTCTGCTCTGCCTGTTGTTTTTTTTTTTTGTTGGCACTAGCAAATAGCACTCTGTTTGCTGGAGTCTCCCAGTACAGATTTCAAGTCTTGCAGACTCTTAAGGGCGATTTTACAATACAGTTGGATTGGAAGAAAAGCATCTTTGAAGGCATTACAGTTCTCATAATCGAGGCATTGAAAGTGACTTTTAATATTTTATAGCTCAGTACCTGCTGTTGTGTTAAGTACTGCTCTGGAGCTCCTGTTACTTTCAAAAGTTCCTTTGGATAGTTGAATTTCAGCAGAATTATGTTGTTCTGTCTAAAAAAGAGCTTTGAAGTAATCAGAAGTATTCCAAGCGTGGTGTGTGGAATTTGTAGTAGTTGGTGATTCACAGAGCAGTGCTATTACAGACAGATGTGTCTCTGTCAGAGACCAACAGCCTGAGGAAGCTGTGCATGCAGGCTCCTAAAGCTGTCTGCTTGTCAGCTCCACAGCGCCACTTTACTGCATGTAGGAGTGCTGACCTGTCTGTAGGGATGTATCTTTGTCTAATTTATAGGCTGTCACTATGGAAAAGCAAAACAAGATTTTTCAATATACATGTAACAGCAAGAGTGGGTTTGTTTCATTGTGGTGTTTTTTTTTTTTTTCCAGATGAGTAAGAATTTTCTCTCTCTCTTAACAGGGGGCTGCTGCAAACTCTGTGGCTCTGTGGAGCACTTCAGAAAAGACTGTCCGGAGAACAAGAACTTAGGTGAGATGCAGGGGGCTGTATAAAGTGGAGTTTGAATGCACAGCCATGTTTATTGACTGCTTTGCCTTGACTTTGGTCAGGAAGAAAAGGCTTTGAGGAGAGAACTTGCAGATAGCACAGATGACTTTCCTTTGGGAATATGCCCTTACATTAATGGATGTATTAAGGGTATTAATGTATTAAGATACATTAAGCTGCTGTGTAAAACATGAACATTACGTTTTTAAAAAATCTAGCTCTTGGGATTCTGAAGGTAATGCAATCAAAGGTATGTGTGTGTAAGCAAGTATTTATGCTGCTGCTCATAACATTAGCAACCACAGAAGAAAATGAACAGGTTTCTTCTTCTGGTGATTTTCACGAAGTGGTAGAACTGCATATAATGTCAGTTGCAGGATGGGGATACTGGCAGCTGGTAAAAGCTCCTTGTGCGGGCAAGTGTTTAAATTTTACACGACGGGGGAGTCAGAGGAGACTGGAGGTCTGTCCTCCTGGATTCAGCAGCTGATAAGCAGCTTCTGTATGTGTTCTTTGATTTACCAGTGCAGGTGGAAAAATACGTTACAGATCTTCCCGGCTGATGAGCTCAGCTCTTTGGATAAAATGTTTGGTTTTATCTGAGCTCTTCCTTAAGCCATTGATAGAAAGTACTTTGAGTAAACTGCTTTCCTTTTTCATTGATAATTTATTTATTGTTTTTACCTCCTGGCAAATCCATGCTGTAATACGTCCGTTATCAATGAATATATTACAAAGGGAAGTAAATTTGCAGATCAGGCTATGAAATAATAGTACTTCATTTTCCTAAATTATTAGAGACAGCAGAAATCCCATACATATGTATATTTACTTTATGTCTCTTTTATACAAAAAAAAAATACGCTAAGGAAGGCAAAACCAACAAACAAGGATTTGAAGAATGACACTGTTGTTGGAGTGATGGAACATTATTTTTTCTACTTTGTTTGAATAGCTTATGGAATTTTTGGGTTAGTAATGTGTCATGAACTTTTGTGTAATTTGTGAGAAATATTTATGGAGATGATAGAGATATCTACAGGATCAGATAGAAAAGACCAGCTAAAGTATACGTGGTAGTGTAAGCACTGTATGAGAGCATATGTAGCGTTACAGATGTGTGCTGGTGTAATAGTTCAGAAGAAGTGAGACTGAGTCTTAACTGGTCACAGAAGTTTCTGATACGAAAATTAAATTTTTCACCAAACTTAGCAGCCATAGCAGATTGTTTTTTTTAATTCCCACTCAGACAAACACTGAAAGTTTGTAATGTCGACCTTGCTGGGTTTCTGCACACAGCAAACTATTTTTGTGTTCGTAGTACTTTTTGTAAATTGAAAACCTGTACAGGTGCAGTAGGAGAAAAATATTTGTGGGAAGTGGCGCTGCTCAAAGCTGAGCCAGCCTTGGGTCGGCAGCACTGATCAGCTGAAAGGGCACAGAGGCGGTAGGAAGGGAGGCAGGAAAGCAACCTGCAGGAGCTTCTCTTTGCTTGGGAGGTGTGGTCACTAAACCTGCTTGCTCCAACCCCTACGCTACAAAAGATATAACAGGCCTGTCAGGTGAGGTTAGCATGCCAAGGCCTGCATATGTATGTGAGACAGTTAATGAGGTCTAACAAGTGCTAATTTGTAAAGCTGCTTTTTGCAGACAAGGTTAAACAAAAAAAAAAAAAAAAAAAAAAAAAAAGCTGCAACTCTTTCTGCTCTCTGGCACTGGAATTACATGTGAAGCAGAACTGGATTTTTTTTTTTCCTCTCCATTTTTGGAGAATCTTTATGTCCATCATGAAGACCAACAGATGCTGTTTAATTTTCATGGGGACGTATTAGGCCTTATACTGACGTTTCAAAACTGGTATTGCTGGTTTAAAATGGTTGAATTAATTTGAACTGTGACATCATGGGTAAGAATTGTGGTAGTCTTTGAAAGCAGTTTGTGCTATGCAGAGTACTTTCAAACAAATTACAGAAAGCTTACTGATAGCTGGCAAAGAAGCCGAGGCACAAAAGTGTATTGTTTTTTGAAGAGGAGTTATTTGAGCTCGTCTAATATACAAAAGTTAATCCAAGTAAACGTTGATTTAACCATGTGATATTCTTGGTGTGGTTTGGTTTGTAGCTCTCAGTCATTCAGAAAAGAAATGGGTTGGTTACCAGTGTTTTCTCTAGGAGAGGGAGCTTAACTGGTCAAAGTATCATTTAAATGGCAAAAGGATGGTGTTTATTATATGCAGGGATATAAGACAAGAAGAGTAAATTCTCTTCTATCATACCTCTTCAAGCATGTTTTTTTCAAGATCTTTCCTCTTTATCCATAGGTGTCTGAGATATCTTGAAATCTTCATTGCATGAGTTACCGGAGAGTTAATGTATCTTCTGCATACTCTCTGAATGTTTCTGTGGACAGTCAAATAGTAAAATATGCTTTCTGATTTGGGCCAAATCTTCCTCAAATGTGAAAGTTTGATCTGATGACACTGCTTAGCCTTCCCGTAACCTCTTGTCTCTTACTCTACAGATCAGGTTACAGTTGGGCGATTGGCCACTGGAATGAGTGCTGATTATGAAGAAGTTACAGAAACACCAAAACTGCAAAAACCCAAAGCGAAAGTGCCTAAGGTTGTTAATTTCTGAAGGCCTCTGTTGGATGCTGAGCAGCAGCTGGAGTGTACAGCTTCACTTCAGAGGGGTGACTGTGTAGAGTGGACTGAACTGCAGGTTCCAGAAAATCGAGTGGACTGTTGCTGCTAAAGTTTTGTCCCTGTTTTTTTCAGTTTGCCTCTCAGACTCATCTAGCTTACTGAAAAGCTGGGCACAGCAGAAATGCAGCAAGCGGGTATTTAATTTTTATATATTTTTGCAGAAATACAGCTTTCTGTCTGATTCACATTCCCTCTCATGGCTAGTTCTCTGAAGAGGGAACTCTGAGGAGAGAAATTGGTTTCCTCTCATAACATAAATCTGGTTGCAATAACCACAGATTGTATGTGCACTGTATCACGCAGGTTTATGACCAGCGGATCCAGCTAGTCAGTAGGGTTAACTAAAGAGTGCTGTTGTTGTTGGATATGAATACAGTTGTGCTGATCTCAAGAGTTGTTCTGCATTTCTCTGAAAGTGATTGTGGGTATTTTCTAAACACTCTTGTTGGGCTCTAGCTTGCCTTCTAGAAACAGTGATGTAGTGCTCTGCGTGTACACACGTGACCTGTCTTACAGCAAAGTTGTCGGCTAAGCCCTACAGAGCTGTGTGAGTCCTGCCGTCTGTCTGGAAAGCATAGGGGTGCAATTCCTTCTGTTGGTGGTATATCAGCTCAGGGTGTATGTACATTAATCTGATAGTTGATGCATGTTTAATTATCTGAGCACTTCTTCACTAACAAGCTGAATCATGCCCTTCCTCTGATACCCATCATGAAATGTACCTGAAAATAGTTGGAGAGCAAGTGAGCAGCTTCCTTAATTTGTTTACTTTTTTACAGAAAGTGTTCAGAAATCTTGTTCTTCAGTATTTTTGTCCCGTTGGGTTTAATTCTTTATTTAAACATGCCTGCTTAATGGCAGATTTCTTTATTTTTAAATGGAGGGTGCAGCCTGCACTTGGTAAAACTGGTATGTGTTACAAAAGTCACTCAAGCCAACTGGGAATGGAGTGCCTGCAGTAGCTCTCAAAATCCTCTCCAGATTCATCATGTGCAGTCAACAGTGATAGACTTTTACTTGTGTCTCATTATCTAAGATGAAAAATTAACCCCAAGATCATCTCCCATTCTGCTTTTCAATGTGGAGCAGTGTCCTGTCGCAGCACTGGCAGGTGCCATTTGGGATCTCTGTGCAGTGCTCCTCCACTGTGCAGGCATGGGCTCAAGCGCCTGCACCATTGGGCTTCCTCGTGCTGCACTTCTGCAGTGATGTCCCAGGACAAATGCATCACTTTGGTGCTCCAGAAGTCTTAAAAGTGCCTTCTAACAACTTCAGCTTGCATTATATAGTGATAAGCAACAGTCTTTGAGGGAAAGCTAGATGGTAATAAAGCCGTTACTTCTAAAGAATTATTTATTCTTTAAATAAATGTCCTAACGACCCATACAGTGCCCTGTTGAGAATGTAAAGGTAACAACAAACTCGAGCTCAGAGCTGGGTTTTGAGATGCTTAGCACCAGGCACTGAGGCTATGGGTTTGGAATTTATGTTTCGTAAAGCAAAAACAAAACAAAACCACCACCACCACCAAAAAACACAGGAATTTAATAGTCTCAATACATGTTTTGTATATATACTGTTTTTGTTTTTTTTTTTTTAATAAAATGCTGGTAAAGAATACCATAGGTAGAGTTCTTATTCTAGGTTTCCCAGTTCTGCTTTGGATTTAATGGCAGATAACAGCGTATGCATACTTAATTTGTAATAATCAGAGCACCCACTTAAACGGGCAAGAGGGGTGGACTTGGATGAAATGAAGAATTAATTGCCAAGTTTTAATTAACTTTGAAACTCAAAGCTGCAACAGACATTCCAGGTTAAAAGGCGTTTCTCCTTCTAGTATATGAATACATAAATGTTTTTTAAAACCTCATCATTTTAGATTATTTTACATGTTTGAAATCTCCTTAATGTTGTAGCATGACTTGATGATCCTGAAGGTCTTTTCCAACCAGGATGATTTTGGTTCTATGTTCTTTCACCAACACAAACTTGAAGCTGTGCACTTTGACAGTCCTAGTGCTATAAACAATTCTGTGGTGTGTGAGCTGGGGTTTCAGAGTGCAGCCTTTCCTCCCGAGGCAGCGGCTGCTCCAGGTCTGCAGTTCCAAGTAAGATGTGGTCACCTGGCTGCTCTACTGCAGGCTGAGGCAGAAGCGTTCCTTTGAGAGGCTACCAGGTTATATCAGGTACTGCATGGATCCCGGGGGAGGAATATTCCCCCAGCTGATCGGTGACTTTTGCTTGGCTGGAGGGACTGCTAACACCAGGAAGACTAAAGGGACAGTTGTGATACAGAAAACCATGCATGTGGATTAACCTTTGAATTCGTAAGATGGATCACAAAAAGAGGAGCTGAAATTCTTGTGCTCTGTTTTAAAACAGCTGGATGGGATAGCAATCTTCAGTAACTGCTGGACAACACAAGTTGTTAAGCGCACCTACAAATGTCATCATTCCACAAAGGCTTGTGTAGCTAGACGGAAGCTAGCTATTTGAGCAGTTACTGTTAAAGTGCTTGTGTATAAAGATGTATTGTTCTACTAAGTTTTAAAGTTACGCAAGGAGAGTTTAAGGAAATTTTGTTCTGCTAGAAACCTGGATCTCATCTCAGTTGCACAGAGGTTGGTACGTAATCCTTGGGCTATGTGATCAGACACTAACCCTGCACACACCTGAAAAAAGATGAGTGGCTGCATCCAGGAAGAAGCCTGAGTTTGCAGCGCTCAGTACTGCAGTGGCTAAGGTCTCAGTGTCAGGTGAGCAGGCATGAGGCTGCTATGATCTTAGCAGAACACTAGTATTTCAAAAATGCCAAATGTTCTCTTGGCAGCCCTTGTAGTGGCCCAGTGCCCGAGTTCAGTGTTTAGGTGCCTCTAAAGGCAGGTTGTGAACTGCCACACAGGAGGTCACTCAGTGCTGGGCATAGGCTGAGGTTGGGCTCTCCCCTCAAGCTTTATTCAGGGGAATATATTCCTTGCACATACACAGAGTTGAACGTTAGGTGTCTCTGTTCGCTAAAAATTGGGACTGCAAAGACTTACCTGCCTGCTTGAGGGCTTCTGCCTGCCACCGTCTGCACACAGCAACCATCAGCATGGCTGAGAGAGAGCGCAGAGCTGTGCAGTTCGCACAGGTGATGACCCTCCTGTTACCAGCCACCCCAGGAGGAGGAAGGAAGCCTGCCCTGCTCAGGTCTCGACAGTGTTTGTGCTGCGGAAGGGGGTGCCTTGAGCCCACAGTCCTCACTTGATAGATGCATCTTACCCATGGGGTAAAATTCATGATCCAAAATAAGAATCTGGATCCAAAGAGTCATCTTCAGAGCCAGAGGTCATGCCCCAGTTTGCTTTTTCTATTAGTAGTGTGAACATTTCTCCATGTTGTAGGGCGTATAGCGGCTGGCATCACCACAAGAAGACGTCCTGATTCTGCTCTTTTTGTTTCAGTGCAACGCTGTACCCAGGTCAAATGCCTTGTGGAGAGGCCAGACAACTCACTGCTAAGACACATAAGGGCTTCCAGGGCAAGAGCAGGTGCTTCTTACGGTGCATGTGGTTGATGTCATGCACAATTTGCAGGTATACTGTAACCCACAAATCACCAACAAAAGCTTTGATTTGGTTATAGGTTAAGCTGAAGATGCAATTTACTTAAGTGGGACCTGGATGAGGTGCTTAGGGCTCTCATTCTACCATTTACGAAACTTCAGAGAGATAAATGGCACAGCTACAGTTCACATGCTTTGATGCTCTTAACCCACCCCTCCATTCATGTTATGATTTAACTGCAGGTGATCTTGCATGCTTTTTAAACAAGGGACTTTTGAGGGGGAAAAAAAAAAAAGAAAACAACAGACACACCACAATAAAACCTCTGAAACTATCCTCCCTTTTTATGTATGAGGGAATGTATCCAAGACTCTTCCTGCTCCACATTAATTTGCTGCCAGCAGAACAGTGTGATGTAGAACTGGAGGTCACAGCACTTATGTAGGAGGCCAGCAGCCCCCCATCATCACCACAAACCAGTCTGTCTGGAACCAGGTCTGAAGCCCTTCCAGAGAGAGTGTAATAAAAATTATGATCGATGTGTAACCTGAAAAGCAATAATTTATTGAAAATCACAGATAACCTACAAGCATTGACACATTAGCAAACGCTAACTTGATGTAGGGTATAACAGATTTACATAAAATGCATGTCAGAACCTAGACAAAAGAGGCCAGAGCACTGGATAAACTACTTAGTAGTACCAGTTCTCTGCCAATTAGACAGATGAGAGTTTACTGATTTAAAACTGACTGGGTGCCACTAGGTTCAATAGAACAGTATAATAATGAAAATGAAACAGTCTTATAAGCTGCAGTTCTAAGTTCTGTTGGGTCAATTAAAATTCATTAATGCGTTCAAGTACAGACTGTGGCTTAATCTTTTTTAGATTAAAAACTTGAATTTAGAGCATAAGGCCTAATCTTAATTTGATACAAAATCCTCGTGCTAGATATCCTCTGGTTCATGCCCAGTATCAGCTGCATGACCCAAAGCAATTAAGATTTAAAAGGATGATCAACACACATGCAAGAATTTAAACCAGTATTGCTTCATAATCTTTAGCACTCTCCGGAAATTTGCTTTTAACTTCAGCACTTGCTGCCTTTCTGCTCCAAGAACTTTATACACTCTGAAGCAGTGTCTTCAATGGAGTTTGATGAACCAGTAAGATTTGCAGCTAAGTAAGGCATAACACCTGATGTCATTTGATTGAAGTAACACACCTGTTTAAATAAAAAAATAAAAATAAAAAATAAAAACCCTATGGACTGCAATAGTTAGTCATTTTTTTCAGACCCTAGATGAGTATCAAAGTTTTTATTGAGGAAAAAAGAAGTGCATAGTGCTTTTAGGCAGTAGAAACTGAAGGCACGAATTAGCAAAAACAAAACGTCTCTTTTATAATCCTTTGAGGATCTTAGTGTCTGTCCTCACTACTGGCAGGGCCTCAAGCATTTAGGTGAATGTACACAGCAATGCAGCAAGAAACACCGCCTAACTTGTAAAATGCATCATGGGTAGAATCATATAATGTTCCAAGTTGGAAGGGCCCCAGAAGTATCACTGGGTCCAATTCCTATAGATGTGCTTTATGAACAAAGCTGTTGTCTGAAAAAAAGAATCCCAGCCACAGACAGATGCTGTTTTCAGACACACATTTTCTTAAAGCATTGTGTCTTTCCCCTGGAAAAGTACAGAAGAGAGGGATGCTGCCACTCATCCAGGAATGGGGTTCAGATTGCATAATTTCTGACATATAAAACCAAGCATTTAATCTGAACTAATTCCTTGGGATTCCTCTGAAGGCAGACAGGCACCAGCAGACACCATGCCTTGTAGAAGCTTATTTTAGGACTGACTGAACTACCCTCCAGAAGTCCCAGTCCTTCTTCAGTGCTGAGTTTAACTTCATTCCTAACTTTGAGATTGGCCAAAGTTGAGCAAAAAAAAAAAAAAAATCCACCTTATGGAATAAAGAACATCTTTGATAGCCAAACTGAAGTTGGGAAACTGACTCTATTTTTTTTTTTTTTTTTTGTATTTCTGCTGTGCTAGACTGCCAGCACAAATGAGATTATATGCACATGTAATGCCACAGGAAGGAAGGCACGGCCAGGGCCTGCAGAGCTACTCACCCTACAGGAGCTGTTGCCGTCACTGTAGATCTGGAATCCTGCACAAAGGATTTCACTTCTGCAGTATTCTGGAGAAGGCGGCTTAGACGCGAGGGTAACTGACTTTACAGCTACTACATAGGGTTCACTGCAGTGCAAGGGGAAGAATCAAACATTTTTTTCAACAAGATATTAAAAAAAATGCATATAAAGGGCTAGAAGTACAGAGTATTAATTTTTTCTCTGAGAAGCATAAATAGCTATACCAAAGATGTCATTTTTACACAAAGGCAAACATGCTCCTGTATTTTAAAGGCTTATTAAAAGGCTCAGTTCTCTTGAGTCTCATTAAGGCTTTGTCACAGATTCCAGTCAAGAAGACTTCTGTGGAAAGCCACAGAACAACCACCCACATACAACACCCCCATTCTTTTTCTTTTTCTTCTTTTTTTTTTTTTTTTTTTTTCCATTTATTCTGCTCTCCAGGAACCAAGTTCACAGGAGCAGGGCCTAGGAGCAACCCTTACTAAGGGCATGCGGAGTATGGCCCCAGCAAAGGTAAACACAATCCGATTCCCAGATGTATGGGGGGAAAAAAGGCACAGTACAGAATACTATTTGGAAGCAATGTTCTGTTAACATAAAGAATTACTAAATATAAGAAAATAAAGTGGGAATAAAGAATGATAAGCACAAAATAGACCAAATGGCCCCATTTATCCATGTTTTATTATGCAAGAAAGAAAGGAAATCTAATGAAAAAGGAAAATCAATGTACATTAAACCAGTCAAATGAATTTTTAAACCATGTTCAACAGCAATGTTTACTGATACAATAAATGCATCGCACTGAGGTTTCAAGAAAGGCCAAACATTTAATTGAGAAAAATTCTACAGAATTACATTAAATAGTACTACAAAGTCACTTAAACTCCTAATCATGTGCTTCAGCACATTGATAGGGCCTCCAGGATACGTTTTTTTCCAAATTGGCTGTTTGGAATTCTGACCTGTTTTCTCTCAGGATGGACCATTCCTGAAGAGTCACTATCAAAGAAGCAACACTGGACTATGCTCCAAGTCTATGATGCTCTCAGTTCACTTCATTGCTTCTTCCTTTTGCAAAATAAATCTGGTTGTGCAGACTCGGGCATCAGCAGTTATTTTAAATCAGCTACTAATCAAATTTCTTTAAAAAATAAATGACATTTTTGTCACCAAACTACAGGCATGATAGTGGTCAGCAGTAATCAAAACTGGCTCCAAAGCACTCACAGTTCAGCTTGAAATTGTATGCTCACCTGGGCTTACAAGGTTGCCTTTGAGACACAAGAATCACAAAATCCCTGGGTTTATGGCCAGTCATGTGTGGAGACGTAACATAATATATCTTCTCATCTTCATTCACAGCCTGTAGGATCTCACAAGTTCTGCAAGTACATTTAATACACACACACTTGACCTGTCATATGCAATAGCATCTCTTATGAAAAGCACAGTACCAACAAATATTCCAGCCTAAAATTCAGCATATGGTCATTCTGTAGAGGCAGTGTCCTGGTTGTGTCAGAAGGCATACAGTTAATTTTCTTTCAGGACTTTTCAGCTCCTTACACTGCCCTGCCAGGAGGCTGGGGGTGCACAAGGAGCTGCAAGGGGACACAGTCAGGACAGCTGACACCAGCTGGCCAAAGGGATGTCCCATACCATGTGGCATCATGTGGGACAATTACACTGGGGAAGCGCTGGCTGGGGTGGTAGGAGGATGCTGCCTGGCGTCTGGCTAGGCATTGGTGAGTGAGTAGTGACCACCCGCATTGTGCATCACTTGCTTTGTATGTTCTTTTACCATTATTAATTTATCATTATTTATTACTTAATTTATCATTTATCATTATTTATTATTATTATAAATTATCATTTATTATTATTATTTTTCCTTCTTTCTCTGTCCTATTAAACTGTCTTTATCTCAACCCACTAGTTTTACCCTTTTCTTCCAGTTGTCTCCCCCATCCCACTGTGGAGGGAGGGGAAGGGAGCAAGCGAATGGCTGTGTGGTGCAGAGCTGCCTGCCCAGTTAAACCACAACAGGCAGCAAACTTAAGAGAGGAATAAGGAGAGAAAACCTGAGTTTTTCTGCAATGCCTCATCTGACACCACATCTAGATCCCACAAAATTCTTCAAAAGTGCTGCAGGGTGCTCAAGCAAAGTTTAAAAAGCCTTTCATATACTACCCATTTCTATTTGGAATGACATTAGCTTGCATGCCATAATACCTGCTGATTGACCAAACATTGTCCATCTGACATAGCACAGGAGCAATAGTCAGAAAACATTAGCAAAATTTTATTCAAGGTTGCGTTCTGCTGTGTTCAGAAGGTGCCACCCAGTAGGACATATTCTTTCACTCTCTTGGAAGTAGTGATCATTATCTCAGTTTTCAATACTGAAAAAAACCCTTAGCGTTATCCTTTGCATTGGCAGTAACTGATGTCACTTCAGCTTCTACTGCCTTAGCAGTAAATACTGCTAAATTTGTGTTGCATTTTGACTAGTAAATTGGGCTTCATGGTAGTCATAAGTCATCTGAGATTTTTGCCTTAGGTATGGAAAAGCAACATAACATTTCTTCAGATTTCACTTTTTAAGCCTTAAATGCAGAAGATGTTAATTCTTAAATATTCTTAGGTTTCCACTTACTTTCTAATAAAAATCCTTCAAGACAGAATAACTAACTGAAAAAGCTTCTATGTCAAGAAAATATTCACCTAATCAAACTGGTATCATATCAATTCCCTTGTCTCTAGTCATTATTCTAGATCGTGTAAGGTACATTAAAAAACGCCTTTTACAGCTAGTCTGAAA
Organism: Nettapus auritus; assembly: GCA_011076525.1. Taxonomy (NCBI): domain Eukaryota; kingdom Metazoa; phylum Chordata; class Aves; order Anseriformes; family Anatidae; genus Nettapus; species Nettapus auritus. The sequence goes on from CM021797.1 coordinate 74,836,115, forward strand.
CCCATTCTAATTTAGATACACTTTATATGATGTAATTTTTCTTAAGTGAATTTTGAAGATCCCCATTGCTTGATTTCTCACTTTGACTGTATGGTGAAGCTGAGCATCAGCATCCTAAAAAGCACAAACATGAATGAGTCCACAGCTTTGCCTTACTTCTTACATACAGTGTTCACCATATTTCCACCTCAAGTTCTATACAACCTACTCAAGTTAACCCTTTTAAGAAACATAGGTTTAGGCATGGAATTTTGTTCATTTCAGTAAAGGGTAACCTCTGTCCCATCTCTTTTGACAGTCCAGGGCAACCCTATTGAGAAATTATTTTATTTTTGAGGGAAAAAAAGCAATCTATACTTTGAATAATGAACCTTTAATGTCAGCTCCATACAGCAATTTCTTCTTAATTAGGAGGAAAAGTGTCAACATCTCAAAAAATATTTGTCTTGGAAAAGGTTAGTTGTCAGTGAATTAGAATAGTCTTAAATAAAGGTAAGTTCTTACAAGAAATGTTTGTCCCATTGTTGACGGCGTGTGAAGTCAGACAAAAGGGAGAAAGCTAGATGTGATGGTATCTTTACTTGCATTTCTACTTTGAGTGACAAGACATCACCCTCCTCATGAGTCCATATTTTTATCTGGAAAAGTGAACAACATATTAAAAACAAAGGGTGACAGCTATAAATATTTTAGCACTTTTAAATGTTACACATTTAGGACTTAAGCAGATTTTCTCAACTACATATGAAACTGTATCTGGCAGATGAAAGGCAGGTAAGTATTCAAGATTAGTTTTACATCAAAATACAGCACAACACAAAATCATATACACTGGTAGCGCTGGTAGATCACACAGTTCTAATTGCATCAGGTTAGGGCTAACTAAATTGCCTTCTAAGTGGGAATGAATGATCCAAAGGCCAGATACAATCCCCTTTTTCACACTTTGTGTATATAATCTACAAATACCTTACGTACTGCAAGTGCCTTAGAAAAAGTAGTTATTTCAGTGTATTTTTCTTCTATCAGGACCATGTAGACAGCATTGCTTTCATACACAACAGCAGATCCACTTCGGAATGAAGGAAAAAGCTTATTCTTGGCCTTGCTATACATATAGAAAGTCTCCTCACAGAGGTCTAAGTCTCCTTAGAGTCCAAAAGCTAAAGGGACAACCTTGGGACCTCATGCAATACTTTTGTGAATCTGACATCAGGACCACTGACGGGAGATTAGACTTTTTAAACGTAGGCAAGAACTGGTCCTGAATTCTACCATTTTCTTGAGTCATTACAAAAATAAGGCAGAAATACAGGAGAGTAAGAGAAGGTAACATATAACGTTTAGGAAGGAATGAAGAAACTTTTTTTAGGTAGGTTTTTCTGATGGAGTGGTGATTGTTACATAAAGCTTTCCAGAAATTGTAAACTTTGGAGTATAATTCACTGGATGGGGCACTGGTGAGCAGCAGCAAGCTGGAGTGGTGCCACACAAGATGAGCTGAGCATCCCTGCAATATGTGTGAGGCAACACAGACTTCAGCAAAATAAAATGAATCTCCGGGATTTTGGTTGAAAGGAGGACCTGGGGAACTCTAGAGTGGTGAGCCTCACCTCTGTGCCTGGAAAGGTCACAGAATGGATCCTCCTGGAAGCAATGTCAAGGCACATGCAGGACAAGGAGGTGATCCAAGACAGCCAGCATGGCTTCACCAAGGGGAAATCTTGCCTGACCAATCTGGTGGCCTGTGATGTAGTGACTGCATCAGTCAACAAGGGAAGACCAACCGATGTCATCTACTTGGTCTTCTGTAAAGTCTTTGACATAGTTCCACAAGACATCCTAATCCTCATCTCTAATTTGGAGAGATATGGATTTGATGGGTGGACCTTCCAGTGGATAAGGAATTGGTCTGATGGCCAAGAGAGTGGTGGTCCATGGTTCTATGTCCAGGTGGAGGCTGGTGACCAGTGGAGTCCCTCAGGGGTCTGTCTTGGGACCGGTGCTTTTCAATATCTTCATCAATGACACAGGTGATGGGATTGAGTGCATCCTCAGCACGTCTGCATATGACACCAAGCTGAGTGGTGCAGCTGTTGCCAAAGAAGGAAAGGATGCCATCCAAAGGGGCCTGGACAGGCTGGAGTAGTGGACCCATGTGAACTGAAGGAGGTTCAACAAGTCCAAGTGCAAGGTGCTGCACCTGGGTCAGGACAATCCCAGACATGAGCACAGACTGGGAGAAGAACTCACTGAGAGCAGCCCTGCAGAGAAGGACTTGGGGGTTCTGCTGGATGAAAAGCTTGACATGAGCCAGCAGTGTGTGCTTGCAGCCCAGAGAGCCAACTGTGTCCTGGGTTGCATCAGCAGAGGAGATGTGGACCTCTTTGAGTCCAGAAGAGGGCTACAAAGATGATCAGAGGGCTGGAGCACCTCTCCTGTGGAAAAAGTCTGAGAGATATGGTGATATTCAGCTTGGAGAAGAGTAGGCTCCAGCACACCACGTTGTGACCTTTCAATACTTAAAGGGATCTTACAGAAAGGATGGAGAAAGATTCTTTACCCAGGTAGATAATGACAGGACAAGGGGGAATGGTCTTAAACTGAAAGAGGACAGATTTAGATTAGACATTAGGAAATTCTTCACTGTAAGGGTAGTGAAGCACTGGAGCAGGTTGTCCAGAGAAGCTGTGGATGCCCCATCCCTGGCAATGCTCAAGGCCAGGCTGGATGGGGCCTTGACGAACCTGATCTAGTGGGTGGCATCCCTGCCTATGGCACAGGGTTGGAACTAGATGGTCTTTCAGGTCCCCTCCAACCTGAACCATTCTATGATTCTGCTATTCCCAAAGTTTAATCTGATGTGTTAATTCTCTTCTCACATACTAGAAAGTTTTAACAGATTTTCATTTCTAAGTAATAAAAAATTCATAAGCTTCTTTATGTCTGTTGCTCTCATTATATCAAAAAAATTTACAGTCTTTTGGTTTACTGTACATTTATAAAACAGCACATTTTGTATGTTTATGTATTTTCATGTTTTGGGATAGGGGGATAAATATATATAATATATATCCAGCAAGCATCTTCCTGAATTAAAGTTTTGGTGGAAAACAAAAGGCCAAGCTCTCCAGAAACACAGATCAATAATCCTGAAAGGCACAGAAGAGGAATCATGTTCTGTTCGGAGTGGTCTGGACTTCACAAAATAAACTAGGAAGTGCAGCTGATTTTTACTGTTTGTTTTTTATCCTTTACCCCAGGGAATATTTTGTGGACACCAAAGACTTTGTCTGACTGGAGACAATGCTATGGTTTTTCATCAGAGAAACCTAAGCAATTGTTCTGTGCCTATGCCACCAAATACCCTAAGCAAAAGGATCAAGACACATGACCTCGTTTGCAATGAGTCAGCAGTGCAGAGAACAGAAGACAGGTATGACTGAGGCCTGCAGTGCTTAAGGAAACATGACGAAATGTTGTAAGCAAGATTTGGTTTCTTAAGAGATACTTGCTAGCATCAAGATTTACAAAAGTGACAGAACTGAGCATGGAACTGTGACAAGTGACCAAGCCAGCATTTGCTAAGACGGTAAATTTCATTACTTGAAGTTGCAAGAAGCCATTCTTGGAGCTGCCCTTCTACCACTATTTAGTGATTCGAACACACACCTAAACTTGACTGGAGGAGCTGTGAAGTCCAAGATTGGTTTTATTCACATTTCATTCTCCAAAGGACAAATCTCATCCATCTAGTGGGTTAACTTGGAGGTAATCACAAATACATACAGGGACAAGAATAACCTGTGCCTGCTGCTGACATCCACGTTGTGTCAGCAGGTTCCATTTTGCCTGCAAGTAGATGCTAAGAGGAAAAATAAGGCTTATTATGGAATCAGTGGTATGCCACAAAGTAGCCTATATCCAGAAGTAGGATTTGTTATAACTGGTCACTGCATACATCACTGCAGAAAAATAAATGGTGCTGTGCTACCCTGGATGCTTGCCACTTCTCTAAGGACTATGTAATTATTGGCAATGTCAGGCTACGCAGAAAGGTCCAGCAGGATGTGAATGGATGGCTGCTCTCTGTCTACTGACAGCATCAGCATGAGTTGCATCTCACATCCTGCCTAAGCCAAGATTTTGTTGGCTTTAAGGTACCTACTTCAATTAGATTAAAAAACCGCTAGAAAAAGTTGCTCAAGATCTTCCATCAGAAAAGAGCTGACTTAGAGAAAGATCTTACCATTAGGACTATTTCAAGGTATCGAAAATGGAGAAAGTTACACATTGAAACAGTATTACTAATACTGGAAGTTACCTGGTGGCTTACTGAAAGAGAGAAATCACATCATCATATCATACTGTTTCAAATGTCATCCAGAATGTGCATGGGTGTGTTTTTTTTGTATAAAGCAACATTTGTATAAAGCAACATTTGTTGTCGTTCCTATTACACATCTCAAGCATTTAGAACTAAGAAAGAAATCAAGATGAGGCAATTCCAGTAGAGGCAGACAGAGAGTTTCACGTGCATGGCAATAATGCTTTACCAGAGGTTTGAAAATAATATTAGATGTTTCAATCTGACTGTTCAAGCTTACTTTCTCAACCATGAGTGCTGTCATTTACTTAGCACAGCTACTGAAAGTTTTTAACCACTGGAACAACCTACAAATGGAACTAGCAGACTTGCCATTGCTGGAATTCCTTCCTTCCTTATATATGCTGTTACATAAGTTGTCTATTGACCAGATGCAAGACACGGTAAGTGAAGTTTCACAGCCTGTGACGTGCAGAAGGTCAGACTAAAAGATCCTAACAGCCTCTTCTTGTAGTCTTGAGCTGAGAAAATAAGGAAACCTTAAAGAAACCAGGGAGACTGGTAGCCTTGAGCTAGCAGAAGCAAGGGAGGTAAGGGATGAAAGGTAAAAAACAAGAAGAAAAACAGCTGTGGGAAGATTCCAGACTGACCTATGGTAACCTTTTGCTCATTAATGGTAATTAACATATTAAAAAGACACCCATCAAAATGCTAATGTATGCTAACATAAGATTTGGTGCCCCTCCCTCTCTGGTCCTCTGTAATGCACAAACTCAACAGAGGTAAGTTATGTCACCTGCCAACTGGCAGTAGCATCTTAGAACAATCTCAGGATAGTGCCTGCTGGTTAGAAATATCTCCCATGAAGTAAAGCTGATAAAGGCAGCATATGACAGACTGCTACACACATCTTGCTAATCATATTGCTTATGAGAACCCCAAAAGATCCTCAACGACATTGCCTACGCAGAGATATCCAAGCTTGGTGTTTCACTAGAATCAAAGAATTTGGCAAAACCACAAAGGCAGTTCAATTGTGCCAAAGAAAATGCTTCATAAAAGTAGGATATAGTTTTGTTTTTGTTTTTACATTCTACTGTATGGTTACTTAACAAGCCCAGTGAGTTGCAGTCAAACCTGCCCTTTTGGGATCCCAAGTCTAAGGTTTACCAAACATGCAGACTGTCTCAGGAGAGAAGCTTCCAGGTTGAACACCGCTCTGGACAAACAGCTTTGCAACCGGTTGGGGTAACTACAGGAGTTTTGTTTTTACAGACTAGCCAAAGTAAAACCAAATACTGCCAAGCCAACATATTTATTTACAAATGCAAAATGTTGCTTTTCGCAACCCACCTCTTATGCTGAAATATAACTAAGTGGCTGTGCAGCTGTTCCACAGATATGTACTTACATGCTCCAGCATACTGGTTATTTCCCATCCACGTTTTGCTGCCAGGTGTGTCAGTGCAGCAACATTGCTGTAACTCACATATGCCTGAAATGTAAGATACATTTCTGAAAATCAAGGGGTAAAGGTAGATTTCACTAAATGCTCCAGGAATGAGACGCTCTTTTTCTATCATTACCACTGAATTGCAAACAAAATGTATATTTTCCCATTTCCAGAAAACATGGTCCAGTAGCTTCTGAATTAAATACCTTCAATAGCTAGATGATGTGCTCACATGGCTGATGGCAAAACAACCCTAATTAAACAACAAAATACCACTTCAGGCTTCTCCAATTATATAGCATCACAGAAAAACTGTGACCACTGGAGAGATAATACAGGTAACCCCTGAGACCACTAAATTAATGGTTTTGTCCATTTTCCTCCTAAGTAATTAAAATCTACTAGAAATTTAACCTCTTCATTGCTATCAATCTGTGGTCTATTATGGCAACTGTTTTACAAAGCAGGCTCAGGGCAGAGAAAGTGCAAACATGTCTATTATATATGCTTGACTACACTGGATGCAGTTCTCTTATAAACACTGTACAAAGAGAACAGAGCTTTAGAGTCTTTAATGACAAGTTTTAATGTAATACCAAATAAATCTAAGTAACCCATTTTTAACATTGCATGCATAGTTATATTTATTGTCTTGCAGAAAAAAAATGCTGCATTTGCAGGATTCAGGCTCCATTCATGGCGATGCCACTGATAACAACCCATAATATAAATCTCAATTATTTATTTAGTTTCATATGTAAAGGATAAAGACCTGGTAAAATTTCTGGGAGCCACTGTGAACTTGTATACAAAGAAAATTTAACCACAGAAACTCCATGCTGGTTTCAGTGACATTTAGGGTGTATACAAATCCACGTAAGTTCAGATTCATCACTATTTACTTTATGGCATAAGCACATTCTATGGCCTATCATGTCCAAGATATAAACATGTACCACATATTTTAACCTCTTTTTCCCACAAAAATGAAGTTTACATTATTTCACTGTTCATCTGTGTGTTGGTATTGCCATGTCTCTTCCATCACTTTTAGCATTCACTAATAGTGATAATAAAACCCCACAAGTTTTGAGAAATTCAGTGGGAAAAAGCAAACATGTTCATCTACAGTAGTAATAAACTTTCTAAAAGCTGGGCATACTGGGACATAAATCTTCAGGAGACCTGTCTTCATTATAGCTCTGCTGCTTAAGGGACAAGTTGTTAAAAGATTCGATCTTAGAGACACATTTTATGTTCTGTACAAAACTTACTGTTAAATCAACAGTTAGGAATTGACACTCTTTTCTTCAGAAGGAAAAAATATGTTCATCTTATCACACACTGCTCTATTCTTCCATGACTACCACGACACTTAAGTACAGACTGTGTCAGTTGGGAAACTGACACAATCTGTACAACTGTTTTACATACCCAAAAAGTTTACTATTACAGCATTTTATGCAGGCAGACAACAGGACACAATTTAAAGATTACCTGGTTGCTTCTCTCCCAGAGGTCAGATGGTTTGTCTTCTTTAGCAGAGAGCATATATTTTCTAAAGCAAAGTTCAAAAGCAAAATAATACAATGGCTATGTATACTTTCTTCTGTGTGCTACAATCAAACATTTCTACAGGTTTGTTTTCTAAATGCTTTACAAATATTTTATCAATTTTCACTTGCAATGTGAAACTGTGAATTGCAATGTGAATTTTTCACGTACAATAACTCATTTTTCTTAACAAGAGTGACCGGGAAACAAAATAACACAAAGAACAAACGGTTTATGGGCTGAGTAGCCCTTAATAATTTCAATGCAACTCAGGCAAAGTGGTCTAGAAAATTAAGCAACATAGCAGTTATGTTTGAGCAGACGTTGACTTCTTAACGAATGATCACTTCTTCTGTGCATATTAAAAAAAAAGTAAGTTTTCAAAATCAACTTTTATTTGTAGCCCAAATGTACCTGGCTAGTCGAATTCTCCTTCGGGCAATGGCTCCATGGTACCGCCTCACACTGTCCTTTATCAAAAGTAAGTCAAAGACAGCGACACATGATTATTTTAGGACACACACAAAAACAAACTAACTAAAAATATTACAGATGGACAAATGCCAGGGATGCATTACAAAGAAATAAAGAATTGTACTCTGTATGTTGGACTTCCCCAGCTTAACCTGAGTCAGTGTTTTAGTTTTGACTTGACAATATTCCCTCAAATTTACAAAAACAATCCAATAAAAAGTTGTATCACAGTAGCATACTCCTAGCACTTCGGTCCTGAAGCAGGGGCAGCCAGACAGGGCATCACAACATGTTCCACTCCTTCTTGTATGTGCCACCTAACAAATGCAATTCACTATCATCTAGTGTTCAAAGCATGCTAGAAGTATGGAAGAATTTCTATTTAAGTGCACACTCATCTTGTGCACAAAGCGAATGCATTGCAAACAGATGTGGCCCACCCTTCAAGGTAGCAGGGCGAGCTACCTTCCCTTCCCTTACTCTGACAGAATGGATTTTTTCTGAAGCATGGAAGTGACCCAAGAGCATACACTGCACTACCAAAGGTGAATAGGACTTTTTATTCTGAATGATATGCAACTTTGGAAATTACTTTTTATTTGCTTTTAGGAGCTGACACACAGCTTCTCCTGGAATAATCTATACAGATACCAATCTGTATCTCCAGATTACTGTATTTTAACCTTCTTTAAAACACAAACCATTTAATGCTTTCAGATGCCACTTTCAGTGAAATGACCACTGTTCAAACTATTTTCTGCCAAGTTTAAACCACCAAGTTTAAACCATTTGGAGCACATACTCTGTTTTTCTCAGACTGGTCTACTTGACTGTGGAGGAATTGGAATGTTCCTATTCTCTTGTCCTGACAGTTTGTGGATGCCCCTCTGGTCAAGTCTTGAAGGGAAGCACTGCTTTTCTAGTACAAGTTAAGCTGTTGTGTTTTTTTATTTGTTTGTTTTTCCCCTGTATTTTAAAAGAGGAAGAGTCAGACAGTCTATCCTCTGGAAACAGTCTATCATAGGCAATAATGAACATTACAGCTTCACCTGGTACATAGGATACCTTGATTTATTTGTCCAGTTGGCATCCTACAAAATGTAAAGAGAGTAATGTTGAATAATTATTTCATTTCTGCCTTTGCTGGCTTCTAAAAATCTAATGCATTGGAGCATTAAGTTAATGACAGGTGATATCACAGCAAATAATTCAACAAGAGTATTCACACTGCTCTGATTGCTTAGTGAACTTCTTTCAGGTTCACTTGCTTATATCTCCAGGCCAAAGGAACTGGAAAGCCTGCCTATGTCATGGGAATTGTTTCCCAAGGACTTCTCACTAACTCTACTCCTCATCTTCCTCAAGGGTTTCTAAAAATAACCATTCATTTAACACTTCAGAGTTTTGTCAGTTTCTTGCTGCCAGGGCATTTTATACAGTCAGTGGAGACTATACAAGACAGATGGAGAATCTGCAACTGGTAGATTTTTCCTCCCCCTCCATCCACTAACTACAGAAGTTCGAATGATGACTACCCTCCATACTCCTCAGTTTTGGATGTCTGAAGTTACTAATGATGAATTTCCCACTCAAAGGCAAATATTTCATTTAGAGGCTTTCTCTTCTGCAAGAAGATGCATTTCAGTGAACAGCCTCAGTTAGTCTTTGCTTTTCCAGCAAGGCTATAGTGGCCAGCTGTGGGACATGCAGTGTGCTGGTTTGGACCACATTGTTGCATGTATGCACTCATCCTCCTTCTGAGAATAAAAGCTGACCTTTGTAGTAGGTTTAACTCCAGGGAGGGTGAGCAGCTCTCCTTTGTCATTCACAGCATTAAAAATGAGAAACGCACTGTTAATATGCCGTGCTTGGTCCTTGATCCATTCTTCACAGTTATATGCCTCGACGCGGACACCAACCTCTACACTGAAATAAGAGTTCAGATTAATTACTGAACTACCACAAGTGATGCAGAAGCAGCCCTGAGGGAAACTAAAAAGGACTGTTACATACTTTCCTGTGTACAGGAAGCCTTACTTAAATACTTTCTGCAGCATAAAAAATAAATTACTCAGTCTGGACAGACACATTTTAGAAATAAAACAAAGGACAAACAGCATGAGTAAAAACAAAAGAAAGTGAGTTAAGTAGCAAAATATGAACACTATTGTGCACAATGTGTGACCACACAGCGAAAGTGAGTAATACAGCATTGATGCGACATTCAGCAGAAGCACAGCACGAAGGGGCTATCCTGGCTATACACACAGACTAGGGGATGAGAGGCTGGAGAGCAGCCCCATAGAAAGGGATCTGGGGGTTCTGGTCAACAGCAAGCTGAATGTGAGCCAGTGGTGTGCCATGGCAGCCAGGAGGGCCAACCTTACCTGGAGGGGCATCAGGCACAGCATTGCTAGCTGGTCGAGGGAAGGGATTGTCCTGCTCTCTTCTGTGCTGGTGCAGCTGCACCTCCAGTACTGTGTGCAGTCTTGGGCACCACAGTACGAGGACATAAAACTATTAAGAGTGTCCAAAGGAAGGCAACTAAGATGGAGAAGGTCTGGAAAGCAAGATGTATGAGGAGCAGCTGAGGTGCCTTGGTTTGTTCAGCCCAGAGCAGAGCAGGCTGAGGGGAGGTCTCATGGCGGCCTGCAGCTCCCTCAACAAGGGGAGTGGAGGGGCAGGCACTGAGCTCTGCTCTCTGGGGACAGTGACAGGACCTGAGGGAACGGCATAGAGCTGGGACAGGGGAGGGTCAGGCTGGGTGCTAGGGAAAGGTTCTGCACCCAGAGGGTGGTCGGGTACTGGGACAGGCTCCCCAGGGCAGTGGTCACAGCACCAAGCTCATGGAGTTCAAGAAGTGTTTGGACTGCGCTGTCAGATGTAGGCTCTGCTTTCTGGGTGGTCCTGTGTGAAGGCAGGAGTTGGACTTGATGATCCTCATGGGTCCTTTGAAACTTGTGATATTCTATGATTCTATAATCCCATGAAAATCACTGAATTTCAGAGTAAATTTTACAGTCAGAATTTGCAGGATTTCAATTTGGCTATGAATGATCTTTAAATTTTGAAAATCAGAGAATTAAAAAAAAAAAGAGAAGTTAAAAAAAAAAAACACATGGAAAAACAGACAGATCGACAGATCAGTTGATATACATACACATACATAGAGATATATCCTCCAAAGCCCAGCTGCAAAATAATTCATTCAGTAAGACACATCCTACTAATAGCTAAAATATTCAGTTAGGCTGGTGCTGGAGAAGTGAAGGAAGACAAGCATCTGAGGAGCTTTACCCAGCAAGATACGCATATAAGGAGTTTTACCTGTTCTGAAATGTGTTGTTCACAATTGCATTGAAGACAAGGCGGTCACCCACGACAGATGGTCCCCAGAATTTAAACATATTGACTGATTTCAGGATGGGATATGAACGACAAAGGCGGCTGAAAAAGAAACCCCATGAGACAGAGAGCAAAACATACAGTCACGTGAAAGAACCGCTTTTGTTAGGTTTGAAAGGGGTAATAATTAGAGCAACAAGGTTTCCACAGCGTAGAAGATCACTCGCTATATTACACTAATTTATTCCATAACCCACTGAAATATAGTTAACATGTTCAGCTCCAAAAGCACATTATTCAAGCTTCAAACATAATAACACCACTTATGTCATGCTGCTTCATTTTCAACACACTTTACAAACACTGACTAATTGATTCTCACTGTTTGTTATTACCTTCTTTTGGTGCCAGACCATGAATCCCTTACCTACAGAGTAACCACCTGCTTCACAAAGAGTTTCATTAACTTCTATATTATTGTATAGGGAGTAGGATATTGCTCAGTATGTAAAAATGCCTGATCATAAAGCCTTTACACAATTAAAGAAACCTGAGCAGAAAGGTTCAGCACCAGAAACAGTGTTCAAGCAAAGCAATGTGAATCTCTACTTTTGAATATTGATACTTTTTTTCTGCTTTTTTTGTCAATGCTTTCTATTAGTTTTATATGAAGTAAAAAAAAAATCTCATAAAAACTACCAAATGCATGTATATGTATTTAATTTGGTCTGAGTTTGGAAAGACATTTTTTGCATATACCATGGGACAGCAAGATTTTGAATTGATCCCTTATCAATTCAGAAAACATGTTTGCTAAATTTCAAAAGATGAGGGTAGTGCATCATATAAACACATATCTTATTAATGTTTTCTTTGTCCAGTTGTATAGAATATCCGTTTACATTTCTTTTCTTATTTCAGACCTGATCCTATACTATATTTAATTACATGCAGTCAGGTTTAGCTGTGTTGCCCTACTGGGGGTCTTCGAACTGCTTCTGAAATAGGCTGTAGCCACTCTGGTAAAACTTTTCAGGTGTAGTGCCAAGAGAGTACCCCTTCCCTAAGTATATGAGCAAAGCTGTTTTTGGGTAAGTGCAATGGAGAAACAGAATAGAAAGAATATTTCTGCAATATTGTGTCATCTATGGAAGGGAACTGCAACAACCTACCGCTTCTCTGACCTTCACAGGCAAGCCAGAAAAAAAAAAAAAAAAAAGTCTGCAGTACGGATACTGCAGGCCGCATATGGAATACTGTGTCCAGTTCTGGTTCCCATGATTCAAAAAAGAGGCAGACAGACTGGAAAGAGTTCAAAAGAGGGCCATGAAGACGATCAAAGGGTTGCAGAACTTGCCCTTTGAGGAAACGCTGGAGGAGCTGTGTTTTTTCACCCTTGGAGAAGAGAAGGCTCAGGGAGAATCTAATGAGAGTATCCCAGTATTTAAAGTCCAACTGCAAGAAAGACAGAGGCTCTCTCTCACAAGGAGACACATGGAGAAGACAAAGGAAATGGATACAAGTTGCACTCAAAGAGGTTTTGTCTTAATAAATTAAACTTTTATTTTATTTATTTATTTATTTATTTTTCAGTGAGAACAACCAACCACTGGAACAACATGCCCAGGGATGTGGTGGAATCCCCATCACTGGAGGCTTTCAAGATGTAGTTGGACAGAATGACAGAATCATCTAGGTTGGAAGAGACCTCCATGATCACCTAGCCTGTAGCGCTACAGGCTGGGAGATGAGTGGTTAGAAAGCTGCCTGGCCTGGGAGTATTGGTTGATAGTCGGCTGAATATGAGCCAGCAGTGTGCTCAGGTGGCCAACAAGGCCAACAGCATCCTGTCCCCAACTGCAGGACAGGGCACTAGACAATCTCATCTAGACTCCCTTTTCCCAGAAAAGGTTGGATGTGATGACCCTTCCAACCTGGGCTGCTCTATGATTCAATACAACTTCAGGGTTTGTGGAAGCGGGAGGGTATAGTTTGCAGTCTCTCTAGAGTTGGCAAAATTTTGGTTTCTTCAACAGTTCCAAGTATAATAAAGGTCCCACAGACATATTTGTGCACCACATGAATACAGAACAATATGTAATAATGTCATTCATTTTTAGACTTGGAGAAAACATGCTCTATTCTCATGCATGTTTGTGTAACTCCTCGGTAAGAATTACATATGCACATCTGAGAACAGATTTTCACTGTGCAGTTTTTATACTTGAAAATACAGTTATGTAGTGTTCTTAGCTTTTAGCTCAATTGCACTCTGCAAACTAATGTACCAGTATTGTTAAATGCACACAATTATCTGTTGTTAATTAATTGACTGGTACATCTTTTTAATAGACTCAGACATTCAAATGACTTTGTAATTTCATTAAGAATAATTTGCTCTTCTGATTTAAAACGCTAAATGGTTATCTCATTTACAAAGTTCACAATAAAGATGCAAATACAGTATTCTTGAAAATAAAAAGAAGAACTGAACAGAAATTTGGCCTAATTATTCTGTTCTTCCTGGAAAACTGTGTTCTGAATACTTTTACTGGAAGTTTAAGACATAAGAAACAACCAATCCAGTTCAAACTAATATTCAGATAGCTTTACTACTATCTGTAAGATTTTCATCTATTGTCCAGACAAAAAGGTGGGGCAAAAGAGGGTCAGTATGCCCTTACCAATTTTCTTTTCAAGGGTTGGCCCTTCTCCTCCATTTCTGTCAGAATTTGTGGCCATAGCAACTCTTACCTGGCATCTTCAAAGGTCAGATCTAATTATGATTGGCCTCACAAAAGGTCTGTAGTGAGACTAGCTGTTTCACAAACTACAGAATCTCTGCTTTCAACATTCTTCTCTCATCAACTGTTATTCTTGAATTTTTTTATACAACAAATCATGTTAGACATTCATTATTCCAAAGAAAATATTTTCCCAACTTGCTTTGCTGGTGATTCCCTTCACTTTTTAAACATTTATGTGACTCTGTAAGTCATATTTATCAAATGAAAACAGGCAAATATTTTGGGTCAGACTATGGCACAAATCTGAAACAACCCCTTTGAAGCCAATGAAATTACACAACAGGGTAAGGTCAGTGCATTCTTATGTTAATAAAGCAAGTTATTTATCCAAACACTAAAGAAAATCTGTTGCTACCAGTACAGCTACTGCCTACAAGTCAAAACTACATGAATAATGAGTGGGAAGGTCATTTAATTATTAAAGACAAAAAATGAAAACTAATCTAACATCCCTGCAGTGAAATAGGTCACTTGGTATGCAAGTAGAATTCAAACTGAAATTCAAGTGTTGCTTACAAAGAAGCTTTGTATACAGTCCAAGAACAAGGAGGGAGAAAAACAACTGTTCAATTTCAGAGGAAGAGAAATCAAATGACAATATGCCCAGGCCTTACTTAGAAGCAATACTAGGTAGTTTCACAAAAATATTTTGTACTTATTACCTGAAGATGTCAGAGCACACTGAACTACTAACAATATTAGAATTCGCAGGATGTGAGACGCAGGGGGTCTGAAAGGCTAAGTGACTTGCAGAAGGTTATGCGTACCTTCAGCATAAGCACCAATAAAAAAGAACTTGTTTCTTCTGATTCTTACTCTGGCATGAGGATCTGCACAATAACATCTAGAAGGCTCCCTGTCTTGGGCTATCAATTAATAGAGGGCTCGTGTCAGTTTTACCCTGACTTAATGACTGCCTCTGTTTTTGAAACACCACACCAATCACAAGGAGGCTGAGTTTCTATTCCTATTTCTAATGCTGACTTTCTGCAGGGAGTTTTAGGCAAAAAATATGGACTCTTTTGCCTCAGGCTCTGCATATATAACAGAGAGAACAAAACATGACTCCCACAGTGGTGTGGCATGCTGTGGAAAATGTACCACATAAATCATTTAAAGGTCTCCTACAGTCTTAAGAAGGCAAGTCAAAAGGATTTGAGTCTGCTGATTTCATAAAATAAATCCCATTGACATCTTTATTATTAAAATGGAAGTATACACATCCGTTTAGAATCACATGATGTAGACTTTGATGTAGAAAAGTACCTTGCTGAAATAGTTGCTACTGTCTCCATCCAAGCCATGATCTGGCCACCAAAAGTGTTTCCATGATGGTTTGCATGAGGAGGCTGGACAAGCTCAACACTCTGCACATGAGTAAGGTCAGTTGAAACTGCATCTTCCTCTTTAAAAGTATCTGAAATATGGAAGCAATATATAATGAATTATTTCAGCTGGTAACTCTGATAACCAAGAAGAAAATACTCCCAGTTACCAAAGGGTGCCATTTGCTTTAGACACGCTGAAAAGATAAAAATGGGAAAAAAAGGAAGACACAGGAAGGCCTCTGATCTTTCCAAGGGCAGCAAGATGATGATGATTTCCTCTGTTCTTCCACAAGACCTGAGAGGTGGGGGGTGGTGCACCCTCAGTGCTATGACAGCACAGAGATCCTTCCTTGAAAGGATCCTTTAAAGGTGATGCATCAGAAGCAGTAACTGTGAAACTCAGCTGAGAACACAGGCAGCCAACTTCATCAGCTTGTGCTTCTGGTTATCCATGGTTCCTACACATGACCTTTAACAGATGTTGTTACAGCAGTTTATCACTTATTCAAATGCCTCTCAAAGACTTTGACCATCATGTATGATGGGCACCTGTGCAAATCTGTCTAATTAAGGTTATAGCATGACGTGATCATTTAATAGCGTTTTACTTACAAATTCTGTGATTACTAGAAAGAGTATAGAATACATACACTAAGGGGAGACTATTGATCTGAAACAGTGACCACTTCCTGTTATTTGAGTGTTTCCAATTCCACTTCCAAATGCTTAGCCAAACATCCTTACTGTAATCTTTGCTTTTTCACTTATATTTTCCAAGAGTCCCTTTAGGCATGAGATGGTGTCAGTTATTTACAAACAGCACATTCATGCTACATGCTACTTGACCTGAATTGTACTTTAGATTTTTGCCCTAATTAACTACCTTTATGATTATATAAACGTATGGACACATCTGACTAAATTGCACTTTGGACCTACTTAAGTTGTTGCATAAGATCTACTAAGAAGACAAACTTCACTTTCTGAACATGCTACCTGGCAGCCTCTAATGCAGTATTTTCTTCTCTCTTTCCCCGTTTTGCTTGCTCTATCCCCTAAAATAGGTGAACCTCTGTTTACAGTAATCAGATCCTTCTACAAAGTTTCCAGGCAAGGTAGTGGAAACCAAATCATCAACTTTTGATTTGCCTTTCATGGTATTAAACCACTTCCTATGAGGCAGTTACCATGAGGACAATTAAGCTATTTGCTTGCAGTAGCCTCTACACAATCTCATTAAATTGTTAAGACTAATTTATATTTACAAGAGATTTCATCCTTCCTCACTGAAGACACTTAATAATGACTGCTGTTCAGATACAGTTACAGCTCAGATTTTCCACATATCAGCAGATTTCTTAACTGTTTGTTAATAACTTCTTTTGCAGGGGAACACAGCAACTTTGAAGCACAGTGGTCTTTAAGAACAGAGATTTCTACCAGAAATTAAGATGAACCAGTGCCTTGGATCAGCTTTTCTAATTTGGTCCTGAGGAGTTTATTTTTTTTCTTTACTTGTTTTAACCACCACCTAATGAAGTTTCACCTGCTTGTTAGGAATGTTCTCACAGCATGAACGTAGCTCTTTGAGGTTTCTTGCAAAGACAGCCATAATCCTGAATGAATTTCATCCTTATGTCTACATTATAACTGATGTTATAGGACTTTATTACTGTATTGCAAAGATCTGCATTAACTGTTACATCTCAGATGTATAAGCAACAAGATCTGCATTTCACATCTATTTAAGATGTGCTTAGCTTTCAATCCTGCATTTTAGATTTAGAATTTGTGAAAAGCAAATAAATCGTACTCTATTAGTACAACTGTCCTACACAGACTCACAAAATCTGGTACACCCTTTTCTACCTGCCACCAACACCTCATGGGGCTACACTCAGCTGTTTGGACTCTTTTTTTTCTCCATTCCTTATGTCATTTGTTCCATCTTCTATAATGACAACAGTAATCACCTTCCTTATTACTCTCCTGCATTAGGTTATGAAAGACCTGTTCATAGCCCAGTCGGATTCTTCTTCTCTCAGTAGCCAGGGTGTGTTCCAGATGGTCTTCTATAGACAGAAGCTGTACAGGTTCTAATTCAATCTATGAAAATGGAAGAAAAAAAAAGTTCTTAATTCCACTATCATACCATGCACTTTGAACTTAAAATGGCATCAGCATTTTCTATAATCTTTTGCTATCAACGCTCCGAGAAGACAAGTGTCATTAATACAAACAAGCACAGAGTTAAAGTTCAAGAGATTCTGCATTATCCTTCAGAGTCATTCGTTAAAGCTCACAGACAACAGCCTTTTAGCTTTTTAATGCAAAGATTCATGAGAATATATACAGTTTAAGACAGAATAAAACAAAAACAAAAAAATCTATGCTCAAAGAAGAACATTTGAGTACAGAATTTTCTTTTTAGAAAAACAATCCAGTTGCACTGAGCAGTGGTGCAATACTTTTTTTCTTGTATTACTTTTTTCTTGATACATGTAAGTGTACTCCAGAGCCCATTCTCATCCACTAAGTCTCCTTCAAATAACCTGCACTCTTAAAATTCACTCATACTCACATGGTCTATTCTATCTATCCCCAGCTATCTGAAGACCTGTTTTAAAAGGACTACTGGTTTTCTGAGGTGGAGGAGAAATGCATGAACACATAGCACTTTGTGTGGCTTCAGACTGCATGCATTTCATAGAATCACTGAACCGTAGGATGGGTTGGGTTGGGAGGGACCTTAAAGACCATCTATTTCCAAACCCCTGCCATGGGCAGGGACACTTCCCACCAGACCAGGCTGCCCAAAGCCCCATCCAGCCTGGCCTTGGGCACTGCCAGGGATGGGGCATCCAGAGCTTCTCTGGCCAACCTTCTCCAGTTCCTCACCACTCTCAGAGTTAAGAATTTCTTTTACTATTAAATAATTTATGCCCTAAACGCTACTTGTGCTTAAATGCAAATTCCCATTTACACCAGCACAGGGAAAAAAAATGAATCCAGTCCCATACTGGCTTCTGAAAAGTATTACATTTAGATAAATACTGAGAGGTGCCAATGAACGGTCACTTGTGTTATTTACTTAGAAGATCTAATTTCAGAAACCTTAAAATAATGCACAAGCACTGTAACACAGGCAAAATCAACATTTTACAGCCTGCTGCTACTGTTTATCAGTCTCTGAGTCTTCACTGAACATTCTTCCAGTTCACTTGCCTTATCTCTGACCCTACTCAAGAACTTCCCAGCTTTTTCCAAATGGCTTTGCTAGAAGATTAAGATGGTGAATGTATACTGTTGCTCTCTGCACAGCTTTAGCAACAATTGTTCCAAAAAGTAGGTTTGAAAAAATGTTCTTAACTTCTCCAAAACTCTAATTTCCAATAAAATTAGAACTGAAATCTTAAACTCCCTCTGGGCAGTCCTGTCTTAAGCTTAGTTAACCATCACAAATTTAATCCGTAAATAATCTCCCTGGAAATTTGGGCATAAGGTGCCATGGATATGGTATCAAATTAATAATAAACAATCCTTACTCTATATTATAGTGCTCTCAGGCTAACCAATTTACCCATTAACCTTTCAGAGACGAGCTAAGCTTTAGTTTTGGTAAAACTGAACCAATTTGTTTCTTCAGCAAACTGCAATATATCATTGCAGAAAAGGAAAGAAATGGCTGGATATACCAAATTGCTCATGTGATGACAACTCTCTGCCAATCTGCAGTGGATATTAGTAAGGCTTTTATAATACGTTAAAAGAAACTGGAAAGTCAGATATGATTATGATACTAGTAACTTGTGCTAAAAAGTAGACTGTACACAAAGGGAGTTCATTAAGAATATCTGAGGAATATACGGCCTTTCCCACATGAACACTTTAGAAGAACTGTGCCTGCACTGTGAAGGCCGAACAGCACTGTGACTGGTTTCTAAACCCCTCCAAGAATTAATTTAGGTTGGAAGCTAGCTTAAAAATGTTTTCTACCTGAGTAGTGACGACTTTGGACCACCTCCTCAAAAGGAGGAGTGGAGGATTAAAAAAAAAAAGGGACCCCACCCTCCCCCAAACCCTTGTACATATAAGGATCAGCTTCTGAAAAGCAGAGAGGTGGTGCAAACTCACAGGCATCTCTTTTCCAATGCTTGCCTATGGCAATATTGCAGCCCTTATAACAGCACCAGTTCTACTACTAGTAAATGTGGAGAAAGTGGAAACAATAAAAAAGCCTAAAAAATTCATATCAGTTGTGGACAAAAATATCTCCTTATTTTCTGGAGTTCATGCTATTTTTCTGTCACTGATCAGAATGAACAGGTATCATCATTTTCCTGTGTTTCACAATCAGAAGATTTGAGCTACTACACGGAAACATAGTCCCAGTAATTTCAAGCATAGAACAAAATAGAAAGAATACCTTTTTAGCACCAACTGGTTTGGCTACATATGTTGCATATGCCACACTCACAATTTTTTCAACATTTGTCAAAATGTCCTGTACTGTAACCTTGATGCCAACCTAAAAGGAAGGAGGTAGTGGGAGAAGGGGACAAAAAAGTAATTATATCATCATGCATCGAGTTCAGATAAAGCAGTACACTGTTTATCAAATTAATCATGTCCTGTCTCTTAAACCTAAGGTAAAAGGTAAAATGCCTAAAAAAGGTAAAAAGCCTGATCTGTTATCACTGACAGAGCTCTGAACATACAAGAACATCACAATATTCTCTGGCCTCTGAAAAGCCCTTTAGCACAACTGTATATAGATTTTTCAAATCATCTGTAAGGGTAAAACAAAACACAAGAAAGACACTTAGATTTAGTTTTATGGGTGTCCATTTCCATTTACTTGTGTGCCATTGGGAGTCTATGTCCGAATCTAAGATCTGTAAGAACAGTGAAGTCTTTACAAACACACAGAACGCAATGAAACACTTGAAGGTGAAGCACTTCATTTGACACTCTGATGTGCATCAAATCTTTTGATTCTTGTGAACTTTAGAGCCTTCTGGAATGTATTCTCTAGGATATGCACCTTTTCCATTAATATTAATAAATATACCCGTAATGTTCCATTCTTATTTCAACTAATTGGACAATACATTATTACAATATGAAGAGTATTAACATGTGCACAACTAGCTGAGAGAAACGTTTTTTTTTATACCAAAAGTTTCAAAAATACTTAGTCCACCTAGTCAGTAGACCCTGGCTCTGATCTGAAGATTAGTTAGAGGTTAACGGCTTTGGACTGGACTAACACCAACTATGCCAACCTGTCCAGTATACCTGCCAAGTATTTTAAGCCTTCAGGGTCCAGTTGCTATTTTGACACAGATTATTTAACATGCAATATGCAATTAAAATAGTCATTACGAAAACAGAGTTTCATTAGGCAGAGCTGTTGTTTAGATTTCTGCACTACATCCTTCTGAAACTAGTAAGAATGGATCCTTGTTTCATTTCTCTTCTCCCATCTCTCTCCTCTGTTCATTAAGCATCATTAGAAATAACAGTGATGATCTCTTACCTCCATGCTGGTTTTGAATGCTCTGTTTACCTTTGCTTTGATGGTAATAACTTCTCCAACCCTGTTAAGAAGAGTAAAATCTTCTTATGGTACGTAATCATGCAGCTTAATAAGTGTTTGGACCTCCCCCTCTAGGTATTCATAATAGCAGTGAAGAAAATCTCTGGAAGAAACTTTCATTAAGCTGTGATCAGTCTGTATCTTCCACAGTGTACTGAAAATGCACTGAAAAAGATTTAGCACAGTCAAGACTACACTCATGCTTAATAATGATTTTAGTCTCTCAGAAAACTATATAAGCTTAATTCTAGGCATTCCTTTTCCTTGCTATCTCTATGACATCAGGTATGCTCCAGGATCCTAGTCCTCCAAGAAATTTTGGCCTAGATTCTGCTTTTGCTCAAATGTGCATCACGTGCATCCTCTAGCATGAAGGAATACTCCCAGTTTGTGCTCTATTCCCAAGTGCTCTCTGAAGTTTTTGTAGGATGGGAAAAGAGTCTACTTTCCACATTTTGGCCAAGAGCAAGGCTGTAACATGCCCCTTCTATCCAAGCAGCACACTGCTGAACAACTACTACTCTTTCCCATTTACTTACATATAATGCCTAAACAGAATATTATATTTACTTATGTATAAATAATATATGCATTACATTTACATGTATTTATATGTTTATTAAATTTATTTATATACATAAAATTAACTGACTGTGAAAATACTTTCTCTTTCCTTATAGAATTTCTAAAATGCTTCTTATATACTGATAAGTGTATTTTTTTATCAGGCAATGCTAAAATAGTGGAAAGAAGGCAGCTTCCTCCAGAGTTGTCTTATTGAGCAGAACAGCAAAAGGACATGAGGCAAAGACACGGTAAATAAGAACCACAGCCAAAAGAACTGGGCATGAGGCTACTGACTTCAGGGAAATTAGGCTGACTTAAAACTGCTAAGGATCAGTCTCAAAGCAGGCAAAGTACAGTAAGCTACATCCATGACTATCAAATATAACTCGGACTACCTGACAACCTAAAAAACAGACATCTACAGCTAAGCACTGGGCACAGCATGACCCCAGTTTATTAAGAAAAAAAATCTTTATCATTTCTTCCTAATTTAATGAATAGGCTTTTGATGTACAAAGGCAAGGCTTTTGTTAAACTGCTTCTCTCACTGCCAGATTTTCAAACAAGTTGTTATCAAGCAATATAAAATAGGAAAACTGTTCCTTTACAATACCAGACAAGAAGAACGAATTGCAAAGATTTTTTTTCTTTCTTATTCACATTCAAGAATGCAAGTGGAAACCTTTACATGGAGAAAAAAATGGTTCGAGGACTGATTTTGGTCCTTCTGCAGATATACACCTTTTGAAAATACTCAGAAGTTTTTCTATTGATCACTGCAAACATGCAAACATTAGCATAATAGTTCCAAACTGCACAGCAAAGGGAACCACCAGCGCATTTAAAAAATGAGAGGGTATTCAGAACAATAGCATAGTATTTGTGTTCAGGCTTGGCAAAGAAGTTATGGATATAGTCTTGTAAAAAGCCTTTAGAAAGCTTAGAAAGAGAACTCACTCAAGTATCCTGAAAAACCTCTGAAGATTCTGAATCTGCCACAAAACTCCCAAGAGGATTACAGTAACACAGCAACAGAAGTAATGAGAAGTACAAGGTGAAAAAAGGTAAGTTTACGCCACACACTAACAGTGAGCACGAGGCTTTCCTCTAAAGAGGGAGAGTTCAGAGTCTGTGGATGCTTGCAGAAGATGTCACGGTCCCTGTGAAGGACATCACGATGGCAGATTGTCCATGAGGTTCCTTGCACAGCAGGGAATGCAGCAGTCTCTACCCCATTCTTCCACACAAAGACTGTTTATTTGACCTTTGCCAGCAATAGGTCCCTGGCAACCTCTCTTCCTCCTTGCAAGAACATTGCATAAAAGAGGTTGAGAGAGGTAAGGTTGCGTCTGTTAATGTTTCAGGGAACTGCAGAGTTTGAGGGAACAGCAGAATAAAGTTGGATGTGATCTCACTCAACCTGAGGAGCCAGTCCTGCAATAAGATGGGTTTGGATTTTAAGAGACATTGAACGCCCTGACTGACTTACATCTCCTTTGGTGTTCCAGTCTATGCAGCTGAATTCACATTTCATTACAGAAAAGTGTAGTCCTCTGGGGTCCATGGACATAACAGAAAATAAAGATGTCAGAACTGATATTTTAAGACAGTGCGATAGGGAAATGTCGTTTCATATATTATCCAGAGCTGTTTCAAAATGAAATGTTTTACGTTGTATCATGTATTTTCAGTCTTTGAACAAACACATTTATTTAAGCCAAGACAGCTGATCAGCTTGGGCATTTAAATAGATATTTAAGGGCAGAAATCACAGAACATCACACTTTCACTTGTAACTGGCAGAAGGATTCTGAAATATATCAGAATGGTTAACATATGGAGCATTAACAAAATTTAAATGTAATTTAAAGTTAGATGTTCTTACTACTACTGATCTGCTTCATATTAAAAGATGAGGAAGAGGAACTTATTTCTTATCATAGCATAAAACTGAGTGTTGCAATATAGGGATATATTATGAAAAAATGTATTTCCATGTCAATTGAAGAGAAATAAGCAGAGAAGAGTTAATCCTCACAGAGCATACCTAAACTGAATTAGGTAAATGAAGCCTTACAGCAGGTAACGTACAAAACATTTTTTTTTTTTTTACCTTTTAGGAGACAGAAGAGCTCTTATTAATGCCAGACATTTGTATAATCTGGCAAAGTTTAGGAAATGACACAGTGAACTGTGAACAGGATGCTAGGGATGACTGAGGCTGAAGAATAGTTACTGAAACCACAGTTACTAGACTTGTACCTTAAATTCTTATTAATAATGAAACATTGGCCCTACAAGCAGTAGATCTAGAAACATATTTAGAAACAAATTTGAAAGGATAATATTTTTATTCTATTTTAGAAGTTCAGGTCTACTCTCAGAAACAAGAGAGAAAAATGCTCTGAAGCTAATGAAGTCTGAAATACTGTGCCTGAAAGAAAAACATTACTCTGACTTTATCTGTAGATTTGTGATCTACAGATTTGTAGATCTGTGATCTGTTCATCTGTGATCTCTGTTTTTGCAGAGAGGATTATTTCCTAAGGAAAAGTTTCAAAACACAGAACAATTACAGGAAAGACAAACATTTTAAAACTCATTTGGTAGAACAGGCGAAGAACTTATTGTGATTTCTAGACTAAGCATGACCATAGTCACTTGCTTTGCTGTTGGTTCTAGTTCTCATCTTAGTAGCCACTGGTCTAAAAACTTGCTGACCAGAAGTGCAAGTGAGTATTTATTTTAAATCAGCTGCACATCTGACAACCAATATTGCTTGCCTTACAGTTATGATCATTGCACATGCATTGGTCTGTAACAAGGTCCAACTCACCTGTGACATCATTTATGCACTAATTTCTAGTGTGAAAGATGCAAAAACACACAAGAAGTTTGTAGGATATCTTGCTTCTTTCATTTGTGTCTTGCTGCAGCAGCAGCTCAGGTTCAGTAATATGATGAACTTCCACACAGTTTTGCTTATTTATTTAAATGTAAGCAAACCATGGCTTTTACATAAACACTTAAATATAGCATTAATACAAAGTAATGACTTCATGTTTTTGGCAAGATATGGTTTAGAAAAAAAATTGTGTCATTTCCTCCTACAGTGTCTTTTATCCATTTATTCTTTTTGTAAAGGATCATGATGCAGAATGGTTAAAACAGATTTTTTTTTGCCTTTTAAACCTTGTGTTACCTTGTACACTTACTAAATAATCAGTAATCACAAATGTAAAACATTTCTGTTTCGTTACATGAAGATATTCTTTTAAAAAAGCTGAAAGAAAGAGACAGTAAGAAATAAACTGAAACAGCACCTACAACAAAAATTACACAGCAACCTTTGTGAGTTTTATAAGTGTATTCCTTATTTAGCAGAGATAAATAATGGCCTGTGGCATTCACTTCAACTAGAGCCAAAGATCACTGGGACACTAGTTTCTCACCTGGCATCTACGTTGCCAGGTCAAAGTAACTACAGTTTATTTTACATCTGTGAAATTTATCTCTGTTTTCTAGGTGGGTCAGACTATCGCCGACAGGAAAAAGCAATTTGGAGACTTAACCAGATGGCTCTGGGGAGTTCGCTGGCTCAGTATTTTATAATGCCTCAGTTTATCTCTGCCAAATAAGAATCTCTAAAATGAAAACATTTCATCATTGCTAGCTGGTTTTGTACCTGGCAGCCTCTTCAAACTGTATGTCATCCATAGATGCTGTCACACAAGACACACCAGCGTGTTTCTCAGCTTCAAAAGAGACACAAGGACAGACAATTACTACATTGCACTTTATATATTTGCACTATATATTTGTAAGCACCTATATATTTGCAAGTCTGAAGTGGAACCTTTAGAAAAAAAAGGCAGCTGAAATAAGATTAATACTTACCATGAAATAAAGGTAGTATCAGGAAATGAGACTAGATGATTATAAGGACTCTCCTGAGTCTGAAAAGCTCTAACTATTTAAGGTCTTCCTTTAAAAATGAGCATTCTGAATGAGAGCTATCTAGCATGTTCCAGGGGAAAAGAGTATTAACAGGTCTACAGAAATCCCAGTAACCAACCTCAAAATGAGAATGCTGTGAATGTCGGCTATGTTAAACCTGTCCAGAAGGTTATGTCACTTGAGAATTCTCAGACAGGAGAAATACCTACTGGCTTGGTAGTATGGTCACAGCAGTGGAAAGCAAGAAAACATGCCCCCAGTATTATATTAAAACCGCCGGAATACAGAAATACAATCAAGATTTAAACATTGAAAAAGAATATTTACTTTTTTTTTAACAATTTGAAAATATTGTTATCAAAATTTGTCGTGTTCTTCATCTCCCTAGATCATGAAAAATAATACATCCTATTTGTATTAATTAGAAAAAATAATCTTGAAAAGGTAAACATCTCTGCAGATAATATTTGGTAGTGCAATAGTCATCTTTTTATATCAAGTTATTGTGATTTACTATTTATTTGACCATAGCGCCTAGAGTTTCACATCACAGGCCAAATTCCTCATCCCCTAGGGTCTATGGAATAGGCTCCCAGGGACGTAGTCATGGTAGTGTCTATTGGAGTTTAAGAAGCGTTTGGACTGTGCACCTAGTCATATGGCTTGAATTTCTGGGTAGATCTTTATGGTGCCAGGATGATCCTTATGGGTCCCTTCCAACTCAGAATACTCTATGATTCCGTGATTGTATGATTCCATGTAAGCACAGGGAACCCCAGCTCCAGAAAGTTTCCTGGGTAACATAGGCAAAAAACAAGAGGAGTCCTAAGAAACCCGGACAACAGTACTCTGCCCAACAGACAGGAGTTCTCACTCCCATGGAGCCCAACAATATTTTCGTGACCATTGAAGGAAAAGGCTTGGAGGAACTGGAGAGAGGATGGTGCATAAATTGTATCATTACCTGAGGAATTCCTTTTTAAAATATGAGGGTAAAACACATGAAGGCACTTATCAGAAACACAACAAACTGTGCTGAAGGGAAGAGGTCTCTAAAGACTAAGAGGCTAGAGCTGCCACAGTGTAATGCAAGATTATAAGACTGACAGATCATAAACAGCCTCAAAAGGGAGCAAGGAGCCAGGTGGATCAAGCCTGAAGCTGCAGGTCATGGAACAAAGGAGGTGCAAAATCCAGGCACTTGCAACTGAAGCAGCTGGCACCAGCACAGGGGAAAGGTGCTAAAGCCAAACAAATCCCTATCTGGCATGCTGAGTTTGCTGTGACACAAGTCCCAAACTAGGGAAAGTATTAAAAAAAACGTGTGTGCAACAGGACTAGCTGTGTGGCACAAGTCAAATCAAGCAAAATCAATTACTAAAGATGAACTGAAAGCAAGCTTCCCTATCAGGTTTGCAGCTGATGAGGATCACAAATTCACTGAAGTCCAGGGAGCAGGCGCCAACCATCGCAGCAGCTGGGGCTCTGCCACATCAGGGCAGGGACTTGAGTTACAGAGTTTATACCATCAGTTAGCAGCCTCTTCATGAAGAGTGCTTTTAAGAGAGAAATCACCAAAGGGCTGAAGCCAAGCAGTTCCCTAGTGCCACCATAAACCTCTAACAAACATGCAGTCACCTGGGGAAGCTGAAGCCTGCCAGGTGGTTGCTGCATGGGAAAGGTCCTTCAGCATCCCACAATCTGTGGGAAAAGTGGGTTATGTACAGGCACCGAGCGTGACTCATGCCTACACAGCCAGCACAGCACACTGCATGGCAAAACCATCCATCAGGGTATGAGCTCTCCAAAACAGCCACTGTTCCCTACAGGTCTTGCCATGGACCTCAAGCCCATGTGATGCACTGGGAGCTCACCAGCTGCCTGCAGAGCCTGGGGTTTTCCAAGGGGCAGCATTCATTTCTAGAAGTTAGCTGAGTGAGGGGTGTTAAGTTTTTTAAGCCGGTGTTTCTTGTGCTTTTTCTCCGAATATGTTTAAATTAGGGCTTTATTTTTTTTTCTTTCCTCGAGGAATTCTCATTGCTCCATCCCCGATCTCCCTGTTAGCTCTCGCCTCTCCCTGTCACCCCACACCTCCCTTTGTAGCCCGCTCCTCACCCCAATCCCCCCACGACCCCCTGGGGAACAAAACCGCCCCCTTCCCCTCCTGCCACCGGCAAAAGCCGGGAGGGAGCCGCCGCTTTCGGTGCGAGGACGGCAGGCAGCGCCCGCACGGGCGGCCCGAGGGACGGGGGGCTCCGGGCGGCAAATGGCGGCGGGGGCGCCTCAACCCGCCGCCCCCGGAGGCGTCGTGGTCCCCCAGGGCGCCGCCGCCCGTCTACCTGCCAGGCAGGCGGTGGCGTCCATCCACTTGAGGAGCTGCCCGGCGCTCAGCTCCCCGCGGTGGTTGGCGTGCGCCGGGAAGACGGTCTGGCACATGCGGACATCGCCGCCCACCGCCGCCCCGCTCCGCTCCATGGCGCCGCGGACGAAGGGGGCAGCGGCGGCCGAGGCTGCCCCGGCCACCGTGAGGCAGCGCCGGGACGAGCCGGGCCGGGCCGCCCTCACCGGTCCCTGCCGGGACGGTCCCGCCCCACGATGGCCGTGGCCGAGGTGGAATCGCCCCCCTCTGGCCGGGGCCGGGCTGCGGTGGGGCGGGAAGGTGCCTGCGGGCCGGGGCGAGGCCGGCGTCGAGGTGCCCGGCCTGGAAGTGGCAGCCAGTGGCTCCCGGAGGGTGCCGGCCTGACCTGGTCTCTGAGGGGACAACACGATGCCTAGATTGACCGGGAGCTTATTTTTTTTATATATATATTTTTAATCCCTGGATGTTTGATCAGCGTCTTGTTTTGTCATCTAGCAGTGGCACTTTACTTGCAGTTCCAACCACAGGCTTCCCGTGCCATGAATGTTCATCTAAGCATTGTTAAAGATCCACGTTTAACCTGTAAGAGCAGGAAAAATTTGAATGTTAACCAACTTGCCACGCCAAGATAAGAGTTTCTGAGTACAGTGTGGATTTTCTTTCCACA
Organism: Nettapus auritus; assembly: GCA_011076525.1. NCBI lineage: Eukaryota > Metazoa > Chordata > Aves > Anseriformes > Anatidae > Nettapus > Nettapus auritus. The sequence continues at coordinate 74,864,552 of CM021797.1, forward strand.
TGGTCTGTTACTATCCTTACACTATAGCAAGATCTCCATTTCTTTGTCACATATGCTTTTTAACAAGCAACAGGATGGCTGCACCACCACACTAGATGCACTCCAAAGGATACTGGCTCTGAAAGTCAGCACGCAGTGCCATTCCCTGAATTTATCTCTGTTCTCTTGCTTGAGAGCAGTTTGTTGTGAAATCTCTTTTCCCTCTTTGACTGAGTTCTGTGGAGGACAGAAACGTGGCAGTGTCGTAGCTCAGCCTTACGACCATAATGGGGCTTGGGAACGGCGTGCAGCCACTATTTTCTCATTCTTCATCTGCGCAGTCCAGATGAGAAAAATTCAGCTTCAGTATCAGCTTCTCACACCACAGATGCTGGATCTCAGAAGGAGTCTTTAAACTGAACTATGTATTTTGCTATTAAAAATAAATAAATAAATAAAAATTATCCTCTGCCTGCATAGGCCAATAATACGTACACTTGTTTTCAAGAACGTCTTGCCATGTCCATTGACTGGGCTTTCCTGAAGATAATGCTTATTTGTTGTTCTCTTCCAGGTAGCTTTCATATCTGTTTAACATGTAACTCTAATCAGGCAATTGGCCCATAATATTTATTTGTCATCTGCTGTGAGATTAGGAGCTACAAAGCTGTTGCTATCACAGGTAAAAGAGAAATCTAAAACTGTGCACATGCTTGGGTGAGTGGTCAGCAAACCTCTCCTTCTAGAGAAACAGGAAAGCTAACTTCTCCCATTTCTGTTGGGATGAGGGAAGATGGTATTTGGTGCTTCTCACACTTCAGAACTGTATGTACCTCTTGACTTACAAAGAAAGTGTGTCACACAACATAAGGAGATGGGAGCTGCCCTTCAAGAATAGGAATGGCCACTCACGATCCAAATGAGGTCTCCACATGGCCACCAGGGGCACCACTTGGCAGACATGGAGAGTGAGGTGAAAGACCTCACAGCCTAAAACGTAATCTTCCCAAAATAGCCTCTACCTCCATAAGCCGCCTTTCTTTTCTGCCTCATGTCCCTCTCCTCTGACTCTGTCTGCTGAAGTAACTGAGTCAAATGTCTCTCATACAGCTGTCTTCAGCATCTCCTTTCTCTGCAACCCCTTGTATTCCTTTAGCTTCTTACACGGTCTCCACTGGAGTAATTAAGTGTTTTGCAGTCTTCAGTGTATTTTTCCTCATAAAACATCTGAAAGGTCAGTATTGTTCTCTTTTCACAGCTGAAAAATTAGAGAAATGAAGTTACTGGCCCAAGTTCACAGAGGAGATCAGTGTGGCAGATAGTTTCCCAGTAGGAAAGTGCCTTATGTGGCACAACAGCCTGTACCAGTACCTCTGGTGGTCACTGCTGGAAAAAGTTGCCTGACCAACACTACCTTAAGGCAGACTCTGTGAAGCATCTTTGTAAACTGTCATATTTCTCTTTACTGATGTGCATTGTGGTGAGAGGAACAAGTGATTAAAGACAAATATAACATGCCTTACCCATCACGAGTGATGTGATGAACAAGACACAGAACAGTACCTGTAGAGGAACTGTGCCAGAAGAGGTAAGGCACCTTTATTATTAAAAGATGAATTCAGTATTAGATGTGGATAAATCTTCTGGAAAATATAGTCATTGTATGTAGCAAGAAGTACTGCTCAGTCATACGGTATATCAGCAGCTGGCAGCCAGTTCAACTGATGTAACTGTACCAGACTTGACCTTCAGCCAAGCTAGACCTTTGTCCTGGTTTCAGCTAGGACAGAGTTAATTTTCCTCCAGGTAGCTGGTATGGTGCTGTGTTTTGGGTTTAGGATGAGAATAATGCTGATAACACACCAATGTTTAGTTGTTGCTGAGCAGTGCTTACACAGAGCCAAAAACATTTCAGCTTCTCACATTGCTGGGCCAGCCAGGAGGTTGAGGGTGCACCAGGAGCTGGGAGGGGAGAGAACCAGGGCAGCTGACCCCAGCTGGCCAAAGGGATGTCCTGTACCATGTGGAGTCATGCTGAGCAATTAATATGGGGTAGCTGGCCAGAGTGGGGGGATCACTCACTGCCTGGGTACGGGCTGGGCATCAGTCAGTGCATGTTGAGCAATTGCATTGTGCGTCACTTGCTTTCTACATTCTATTATTATTATTATTATTACTGTAATTATTACTGTTGCTATTCCTGTTATTACTGTTATTTTTGTTGTTATCATTATCATCATAATTATTTCTCTTCTTTTTGTGTTCTATTAAACTGTCTTTATCTCAACCCATAAGCTTTAACTTTTTTCCCTCCCAATTCTCTCCCCCATTTCACTGGGAGGTGGAGGTGAGCAAGCGGCTGTGTGGTGCCTGCTGGTTAAACCACAACAGCCTTATTCTGAGAAATGCTACAAAACAAGGGGGTAGTAAGGGTCTGATTTAGAACCTAAATTTCACAGAAGCCCATAATCTAGAATTGTTTATTAGTTGTCTACCAAAATTCTGTCAATGTTTAAACAGATGCATCCAAGACCAGAAAGTTTCAGTGTCCTTTGAGAAACTACAGACTAATGTGATAATCGTGACATCATGTTCATAAATCTTTTCTTACCAGTGGAGTCAGCAGGTGTGGGACGTGCCTCCAGAGCGGCTCTTTTGGGCAACGTTTTAAATACAGATGCTGGTTACTTCAGTAAATTGACCAGAATATGTAGCTATACATAAATCTTGAAATAAATATATCACTCCCTGAAGTTATAAATATTTTGTAGAGTCATATGTTTCTCTCATAACGCTAGCTATTCCTGCAGAAAAGTGTTTTTTTTTTTTTTTGTTTTTTTTTTGACACAGCTTTTGAAAATACAACTACTTCTTGTAAAATGAAACTTTATTCTAAAATGTATCCAAAATTGCAAGACACAAGCACCATTAAACAGATAAATAGACATATATTTATGTACAGAGAGCATCAAAACACAAAACAATTGTTAATATAATTCTTATACCATTTTAATGAGTATCCATCAATAAAACTTTACAATTTAAAGAAGACTTTTCAGTTGCAAAACAGTTGTAAAATCATATGTATAAATTATGTTTACTACAATTCCAATAACAGAGGCAAAGTAAAATACAAAAATAATAATCAATACTGCAAATTCAAATACAAAACCCAAAGTAATGCTGCACAGGTACATACGTACACTGGATGAATTCATGCAGCTAGGCAGTGCAACAAATTAACTGCTTAGTTTAACTTATCACAAAATGGAACAACCATGTCGGCAAACAGAAGAAAATATATTTTTGTAATAAATCATAGTGCATTTTGAAGTTAGACTTTATAAAATGATTGTTGAGTGATATACTTCTAAAATCCCCCATGTGATCTGAGATTCCCCAGCTCCTCTCCTGCAAAATAAAATACAAATGACAAAAGCTAAAAATCCCACTGTAGTACAGAGTCTGATGTACTGGTACCATCTTGAATTTTTATTCTTGGTATCAGACTTGTTTGCAAGTGTCCATGTCCATAAGGACATACATTACTCCTTGCTATGAAAAGTAAATCTTATGTGTTCAAATGTTATCCCCATAAATTGAATCTCACATGATGCGTAGACTGTGCTGGTTTAGAGAGGCACAGCTGAGCCTTGAGAAAATAACTCTTAAATCCCTACAAATTACAGAGAGAGAGTAAAACGGAGGATAGAGAGACCTCTTTATTCCTGAAGCTCCCATCCCTAATTGCTTTGATTACACAAACACAGAATAACATAAAAGGCTTTTATGGCTTGGATGAAATTTTCTGCTAATTTGCTGGGCAAGAGCAAAGCCCATGTCTCTCCACAGAGCTTGCCTTTCACAGTGTAGAAGGCTATGGACTGTTTTGGTTGGTGAAAGGAAGCCTCAGGTAACGGTATGGAAAAATACTTCTGCGGTGAAAATGCTTTAGAGATAAGGAAACAAAATCAGAACAGAACCTCGTGAAAACTGTGATTTCTTGTGTAGCTGTGATACTAAAACATGGCTGTTCACCTTTCAGTTCTGCATTGGTTGGTACATCATGATCAAACGTAGTTAAATGTGAGGCTCATACCTCATCAAATGTTACTGGTTAGGTGTCAAAGTTAGATGAGATACAATTACACAGTCTGACGCTTTTTCCTAAAATCTTAAGTGATAAGCACGCTCAGTGTTTTCACTAGGAAGTCACTGCTAATGCTACATTTCTTTGCTGAGAAGACATTAATGTACAGCAGCCTGTAAACTACCGAAGAGTTGCTCCCTGCATCCTTCGTGCATCCACAACTCCCTTTCAAGCCAATGATAACTTTTGAGTTAATGGGAGTTTCAGGCAAACAAGGGATGCAGAAAAACACCTGTATTGGATAAACAAGGTAGCAATTTATACAGCAGCATTTCTAAATTTTCAACATGCAAGCACATGTAGAGAGAAGCTAAGAGACGGCATGCATTGCAGTGATATGTCATTGTGCTTATGTCTGGTGGAGAACACTATGGCGTTTTCACCTGGGAAAACTTAAACGTTAGACCCAGAAGACTCAAATAGCCAGTACTAATGAAGCCATCAGCTACTATGTAGTAAAGAATACCCCAAAGGTTTGTCCGCTCATAGCTTATAGATACTGAAGCTGAAGAGAATTACAAAGGCACAATACAAGCCTATATTTCTTGTAAATTATATATATTCATATATTTTTGCTCAAACCACCTCAAGATACTGAATGATAAAATATAACTGAAAATATAAACGTTACTTGAAAGTTAAGCACTAAAAATAAATGCTTGCTGGAGAAGATAGCTCATTACTTGCTACATTTCTACACTTTCTGGGTGCTAAGCTTGTCCACATCTCCTCCATGGCTGACAAAACCCATCAAGATATTCAAGAATATGGCGATCCATGAGAAAATTGGAAGATTATCAGGCGACAGACAGAATGGTATGCATCTGAAAATTTGTCCATAAGTGGCTACTACAGTAACCTTTCCTGCTGCCACTACTTTACTCTTGGTCCAGAATTCACTGAAGACCCAGAAGCAGTAACAGGAAATTCATATCCATTTTAATGCAGGGATGAGGCTAGGGTAATTCTTGAAAATAATATTTTGGTTTAGTTCAGCAATTAAAATATTGAACAGCAGAGGAGGGATTGTACTAGCATATCATAAAAAGCATTTCTCAATTTTTCTACTCATAGCTACACAAGATGCATATCATTTTCAACACTGAATGACTCACAACTCAGAAAATATAGCAAACATACTAATACCGCTGCTGTTAGACTCATTAAAATATAAAAAATAAATTACACCTACTTTTGTGTGATGAATTTATACGGCAACTTTGGAGGGAGCCACTCTTTGGAGGCCCAGCGGAGAGAATGTGGACACTTTATGAAGGTCAAAAAGTGCAAGTTCAACATTTGTATTTTTAAACCTCAGCTCTTCCTCAGCTTGCAACAAGAATTGGTACAATTGTTGATTTGGTATGCATGGTTAATGAAGAAAGATACTGAGTTGGGTGTGAATAAAGTAGGTGTATGGTACAAGCCTGAGGTGGGACCTAGATGGGCTTTGCTAACCCAGACAGTAATGCTGTCTTCAAAGACCTGGCCTATCTGAAACTGGGTACTTTCCTTATCTCCAAACCAGCATGTGAAATTATATACATTTACAGAAAGCTTACAAAAAATCCCCATAAACTGCCATTACTACCTGAATTTTCACAATCCTAAATTAGGAGCTTCTAGATTCATTCCTGAAAGCTCTTAGGAAAGGAACCTAGTCATTCCTAGAAAGTATATACATTAATATCTTAGTTACAACCTCACAGCTGAATTTAAAAGCAGCATATGCTATTGCTGGTGTTGATTTATCTATGCAATGGTTTCTTCATATGTTGCTTTAAATGAATGAATCAGTGCAGACAAAGAATGAGAGAGCCCATTTAACAAATAAAGGCGAGAATCTCTAGGCAGGGGTAAAACTTCCAGAAATGTTCAAACAACTTAATTCAAGTTACACCTGTTTATATTAAAAAAAAAAAAAAAAAAAAAAAAAAAAATTAAAGAAGGAGAAAATACCAAACTATACGGCAAAAATCTCATGTTTGAGACTGAAGGATTTAGAAACTCATCTGGAAGCCACATGGATTCAGATTTTCAGGAGCTTGTTATTCCTGCTCATTTGAGCCTTGTCCAAGGATGGGAAGCTAAGTATAAAAACCCTGAAATCATTCCACCTAAATTTATGCTCTTAAAAGCATGCAGGATATATCAAGGTAGAAGGTGATGGATGCCATCATATAGTCTTCTGAAGGCATCTCTGCTTCTGCCCCTCCTGTAACTTTGAGAGAAAACTCAATTTGCTGAGGCTGGTAATTTTTAGGCAGCTGAAGTCAGGGTAGGATGAATCAGGCCACAGTGTTGAACAGAAACAAGTATGGTATAGAAGTATGAATTTACCCTTACCAAAAAGTCTGCAATAGCACTGTCTCAGGCTCCAACCCAGATAATGCTTTGTGGTCAGAGACTCATACAATCCATTTCTTTGCAGCTCCCCAGTCTTGCCAGGAACTTTTTGAAGATAAAACATAGAAGCTTGATTTTATCACCTCCTTTCTGTGTTTGGTCCTTAGACATGGAGGCTTCTCCAGACACCAGAGATTCCAGGTGCTAGACTGGCTGTCAGCAGCACCTCCGGGGGGCGGGGGGCCGTCTGCATACACAAGGGCACACAGAGTTTTATCTTGGTACAACAGAACTAATCCCACCAAACCTCTCAGCAGCTTAACAGCTGTGCAAAACAGCTGGGCATTTCATAAAGGATTTTTAAAGAAGGGAGGCTTTGGGTGCAGGTCTGTTTTCTGACACAAAAAGGCTTCAGGTTAAGATGTATGCGTGGTACAACTGCTCCTAAGGGCTGCAACTGGAATTGTTATGATACCTCAAAGCAAGACCCTATACCCTTTGGAAAGGGACCATTGTCAGGCAGCTTTCTGGACCTCTCATCAGCACAGCCTGCTGCCCTGCTGAAATGATCCAAGAAGCTGCTTTTAAAAGTCACACGAAGGGTCTAAAGAAGTTCGTGGCTGGGGTGGCAACTTGCCCTAACATAACACACACATCTGCATATTTATAATACTGTGGGAATTTTGTGTTGCCATGCTTTTGAACAGTTCTGGCATGGCATGGATTACCTCTTTGTACTGTCAATAATGGAGATGAAGCACTCATTAAGGAGGAATACAGATATGCTGAAATATACAGAATTTGTGAGAACCCAAATACTACCAGTATTAATGCTTTAGGTCAGAGGCAGCATCCTGTTTTATATGTGTTTTCACAGTATTCATCAGTATTTAGATTGGCAAATTTAATTCCTGTTTATTTGGAAAATTTCTGAAGTTCCCTTTACTTCTAAAGACTGGGGTTTGAATATTAGTTTCACTTACGATATGGAAGGTCCATCTCTGTCTAAAACATATCTGCCTAGTTGTTTGTATGTGACAAGAAAATATTTCTCTTTAATTGGGATTATGTCCTGTTCTTTATTTATTGACCTTAAACATTTATTTTTGGCATTAGAAATATTCAGACTTTATATATGGATTGGCTTGGAGGTGTTAGCAACACTTATTTCAAGTGCTCAGTTTTACGTGAATGGGTTAAGGTGCAAAGTCGCTAACAAAGACTGCCTTTATTCAAAAGGTTAGACTAGTTATTTAAACTATCAATAAGAACAAATAAGACACAGAGTTTAAAATGATCCAAAAATCCCCTTCAACTTCCTCAGGTTGTGTTGCCCATTTTTCATTCTTTTTCCCATCCTCGCAAAGCCTTTCAGTCTAGACAGGATTTGAATTTCTGATGTCAGGAACCAGCAAAGAACACATACATATTTTCAGGTCTTTGATGTGCATCATAAAATACCAATAGAAAAGAATTCAGAGTCGGGTTATTTTTCTTTCTCAGTAAGCAGACAAAGAATTAAATTCTCCTTAAAACACTGCCTCATGTAAAGCCTGTGGCAGCTGGGGACAAGGACACAGTGCAGAGAGCACGCTTCCTTACCGCTGCACATGCCAGGGCTGGGTTTCTGTCCTGGCACCGAAGCAGAAGCTTTAAAAAGAGACACTGGAGGAAAAGCTACGCTGTCCCTGCCTGCTGGGTCTGACTTCCCCATCCGCAGCTTGCAAGCACAGCCCGCAGCCTGCGTGGCCTCACGAGACGTGACCAGCTGCAGCCACCTGTGGCCTGCTCATGCCTGACAGGCTATGGACTGGGCCCAGTTCTCTCATCGCACATTAGATTTAATATTCCTGCTAACAGCTTGTGTATATGCTGTTTGAATTATGTTCTGAAACCACTAAGCGTGCTTAACAGAGCTTTAACTGGACGTGAACAGCAAGTTTTGATGACAGAACAGGTGCTCTTTGTTGTGGTATACAATAGACACAGCTGCATAACCTGCCACCTCTTGTTTCAGAACATGAATTTACAGTATTAAGCAATGGTGACAAGGTTTCCTACACAGAACCTACAGTGACATGGGTCACTGAGGTTATAATGTCAGCAGTCGCCCACACAGAGTACATGTGTAATGTGAACAAAGTTGACAGCAGTTTACCAATGCTTTAAGTAATTCACATAAACTTGTTAACACATCAGCTATCCAATTTTCCTCCTCTCTTCACCAGAAATAAGTGTTTTCCAATTGCATGTAATACAACCCAGAAATAACTGCCCTGTTTTTGTGGTTTTAGGCAAACACGCACAAAATAGATGCAGTCCAACATTTCTGCAAGGGGATACTTGCCACAAAAAATGCCCTCACAATTTATCTTTAAGCATACAGGGCATGTTGGTATACACTTCTCAAACAACCACTGCAAGACTAAAAGGGTTTCTTGTGTGGATTCTTTTTGTCTTGGAAAAAAATAATAATATTTAAAGTTGATTCTCAACTAGCAGAAAGCTCCAGCTTAAATGTGCTGATGCCACCCTTCCATCTCTGGTGTTTCAGGGCTCATTTAGAAATTTGTATTCTCTTCCTTAACTCTTAATGTGAATGTAAATGAAAACAAAACTGGAAGTTAATTAGCAAAATGAGAATAGATCTGGGAACAGCTTATACCTGCTTCTGAATATCTTGTTTTCAGATGGCAATGTGGCAAACACCTCTCATCTTTCCTGCTAAGCTGTTGGACATTCTCTGTTTGGATGGCCTTTGCCACCCACTGGAAGGGCGCTCACACTGTGCCCACCCATAAATAACATGGGTCCCTTTGCCTTCAGCCTGTTCAGACCAAGCATCCACCCTGCAGGGCAGCCACGAGAGCAACCACGGCGTCCTCACCACCCGTTTTGTTGCTGTTTGCTGCTGGCAAGCTTATTGCCAGTTAACACACTTTTCAAATCCTCCTAGTAAATTATAGCCTTAGTAATCTCCTACTTCAATTACATAGGCTCTATTTGGATTTTATTTTCCTCTACTCTGCATGGCAAACATCAACTTCTGTTTCAAGCTATTTTATGTCATTGCTGGAAATCATCTTGTCTAATGCATAATAAGCCTGTGAAATGCTAACTTTCCTAATGTCTAGTGCTAAGAGCTCTCAGGATCTTGAGCAGCCACAATGTCTATAATGAAATAAATGCTCTATAGTAGGACTCTTGTTACAGATGCGAGCAACTTCCTGTATGTTTATTGGGCAAATTGTTCTTGTTTTTGTGCAAACATCTGGCATGGTACATTTAATGGAAAAATCCAAATGAGAGGGGAGAAAACATGAAGATTAAACAACAGAAATAAAGCCTACAAATACCTCGCTCATCCAGCGGATGATTTAGCTCCTCGTGGCTTGGAGCAGGGTTCTGTGGTAACAATTCTTTGCATCAAAAGGGACTACCGATGGTTTCACTCTACAGGGAAAAACGTGAGTTTGGCCATGTAGTAATTCCCTCCTACTCTGATGAGCTGTGCATATCTCTGTAACAAACTGGACTTCCAAATCCTATTGTCTGGTTCCTAGTACGCCCAGGCTACTGAGGAAATGTGCCATCTAGCAAACAAAACCAGTTCTGCACTGATTCCTTCCAAAAACTGGTGCTAAGCTGCCAGAATTCTCTCTTAGGAAAACCAAGACTCTTGTTCCAGTACTGAAATCCTAAGGGAGCCCCCAGGCCTAACTGCCAGACGATCTGCAGCAGGTCGCATACAAACACCATGTGCTGTCCAGACCCTGCACAAGCCTGCTTGTTTGCCCACTTGGTTGCTCTTCTGCAAAATGCCAACCCCGAGTATCCCGACAAGTCAAGGGACCACCCATGGGATGCTGAGCATGGAAGATATGAGTTGGGCACCTCTTTGGTTATCAGGCTGTTACTGAGCCATATGTATCAAATGTTAGGCAATCCACTTTTGGGGACATGGAAAGAGCTTTCAACATGAAGGCCAGCTGTATTATTCATACCAACTAGGTGGTAAATCTTGTTTTTATCTGATTTTCCCCAAATCATGCCTTTCAGCTATTACTTATGATGAATTCAAATGGATTTAGAAAAAAAAAAAAAAAAAGAAGAAGAAGAAGAAGAAGGGGCAATTTGTTTTCTCAATTTCTTTTGCACATAGATATCAAATAGTGGCTAGAAAGTGACCATTTCAAATTATAACTGTAAAACATTTTTTTTTTTTTTATTAAATGTGAAAACAAGTACCCAAGAAAACCCTTTTTATTTTTATGGCAAGTTTTCCCATTACATAAGAGGTTTTCTTACATATTTTAAGCTTAGATGAAGAACAGTGACCAAACAGAGGTTTGGACTAAAATTGCAAAACTGTATATTAGCTGTATATTGAGGGAAAATTATGGCTGCACAACTGAAAACAAAATTAAAGGACAAGTTCACAAAAATATTTAATATTTAGTAGTGAACGATGCTGTAATAAAATAAGAAACAGAAGAAAGCCAAATCTGTTCCACATATCAGTACTATCAGTACACAAACATGTTCCTGCACTGGTGAAATCTGTATAATAAGATAAAATGTTTGCTCAGGGAAGACTTAATTTGAGCTTCTAGACTGTCCACACTCAAGCATGGTTTTAGCGTATTAGCAGTCCCACTCTTCTGAAGGATATTACTTGTATTGTTAAATCTGCTTAAAATTAAGCATGTGTAGGCTTTATTTCAAACAAATGGGAATGTGTTTGCAGGATCAGAATTTTAACTGCTGAGTAGACAGTCTGTTTATCTTCTCTAAATTTGTTACTGTAATTTGTTTTCAAGATGACAGCTCTGGCAGACAGCTTCTATGCATGCACTCACATCAGTAATTTAGATATGGACTTTTTCCTCTGTGCTTTGTGTTGAAACATTTTGGTAATTTCAGCAGATCCTTTTTATTTTTCTCCATAGTTTATAGATCCGCAAAATAATGTCACATCTCAGACAAATTGTACATTTCACACAGACTAGGGTGAAATCCTATAAGAAAAATGACATTATATGAGTAGTTTCATCAAAGTTTCAGTAGAACAACTGGCATGAACAGCAGCTTGTAGCATGGAGCCAATAATGTCTGGAAAGTAAAGGAAGCTGCACAAACTAAAATTTAAATCTAATTCATTTATATTTGAGCGTACTGAATTTTTATTGTTGTTGCGTATCATAACATCCTGTATTAGTTCCATAGTGTGATTAGTTTGAATAGAAATTAGTTGTCACTGTTGAAAGAGGTTTGGGGGTTTTTATTTAACAGATATGCTTTACCAGGGTTCCCACCCTGAGGGCCCAACCAAACCCAAGCACATTTGGGACAGAAGCTGTGTTATCACTAAAAGTGAATTTAAAAAATTAATAAATTTACCTGTCCTTTTAAAAATATATATACATGTATTGTTAAACCCTATTTTACATTCTCCAAATGCAAATGTATACAGTCAAATCCTGAAGAATTCAGTCCATATTTAGCAACAACAACAAAGGATCAGAGCTCACTAGAACAGGAGATAACAGTCAAAAATATGTAACTGATTTCAGAAGTAGAAATCAGTGCAACATTTATCAGCTGAAAATTCATTTCAACTAGCAAAGTAAAATGTTCAACACTGAATATTGTAACAGCTGGTCCCTCATTAAATTACCCATCTAATTCCAAATCCTCTTCACATATAGTATTTCATTTGCTAACCACAGAACAGAGGAAAATTCAAATGATTTCTGGCCAGTTCATGAAGCAGCCCTTATGCAGTGATTCTGAATTGCTCTCCATAAAGAAGCTAGGCTCTATTCACTTCTTCCTAAGTTGAATTATTTAAAATAAATGATTAGCTTATGTCTCTCTCCTTGCATTTTAAAAGGAGAGCAAGGGCCAGATGTTTCCAGAGGACTTGTGGTGGGGAACGGGATATTTAACCTCATGCTTTGTGAATTCAGGAGTGGAGCAGGCTGGTAAGTCTGGAGGTTGGTATTCTCCCTGACAAGGTGACATGCAGGTCTGGCCTCTGGGGAGTCCCAGCGGGACTTGGCTGTCACTTGTTGATGCCAGTCACCACAAGGCAAGCTGGGGCATATTTGGGCAGCCTACAGCACATCAAAGACATGGCTCACTGTTGTTCCCATGTCTTTTGCATGCACCAACTCAACATGCATTGAGTACAGCTGCACTTCTTCCTCAGGCTCAGACAATTAAGAAAATAATGCAGTCCATACATGCAAGTACCAGCTATTTCTTTAATGCATGTCAGGCCACATGCTTTAGCAGTGATTAATACAGCTTCTTCCTTGCCCTAAACCCCGGTTCTTGTCTGCGTAGGACTTAGGCATGGAGACAAAAACTGTGTACGAATGCACCTTTCTCATGGGTGAGGGATACCAGCTAAAATACCAGCTTCACAGTGAAATGCACAAGTGAATCCCAACTTAATCTGCCAAGGCCAGAATTTTTTGCCAGAGTTCTGGTGGTAAAAGAGACCCATTATTCCCCTATTTCTGCTATTCTAAGATTTCATCACTTGTTTTTAAAAAAGCCTTACTTTAACTTTGCCTGAAAGACACATCAGCAAAATCATGATCTATTTATTTCTATATGAAAGTGAGAAATCTCTATTAAAAAATGGTGTAGGAAAACTAGCTGGCACCACTTACAGTAACATTCCTCCCAGAGCTGGACAGGTTCTGCCATTATCAATAATGCTGTTGCATAAAGACAGATATAAACAGCAGTTACATTACACATTGATATCTAGTGCATTAGAAACATAAGTGGAAATATAAAGTCAGTGCTTGGAAATAATCTTTCTTTCCATATTAATACTCCTGTATATGATGAAAATCCTGCAGGGATTTATAAGCAAAAGAAAGAAAACAAATGAACAAGCAAAAAGCTCTATGAAATTTTTAAAAACAATGGGATATTTGTAATTCATAAGTTGAGCATTTAGCATGTACAATTGTTTTCTAATGGTTCAGTTGCAGAACCTATGTATGGTTATAATCACCTGATTTTATCAATTTGTATGTAAATAACTTTCCCCATGTATGCAAGCATAGGAATGCAAGAGTTCCCTACAAAAACTAAGACGATTAGGTTTCTTTATATCTGATTAAAATTCTAAAAATAAGATGTGTAGTGAATATTAAATCAGATCTCCCAAATCTGAAATTTTGCAAGCTTGCACATTTGTTATCCCAAAAATTTGTGAGGCTCTGTAGGTATGAAAAGTGCTGGACATACCTTGTAATTTGCACTATCAGAGCACAGAGTTACAGGCTACAAGAAGCAGGGACCAATCCTGTTCCTTTTGAGACCAGCAATGTATTTGCTGATATTAATGCTGCCGGATCAATGCAACAAGGTTTAATCTAGTATAAATGTTTGGGAAAGAAATGAAAAGGGTAAACAATGATATGCTGGCAAAAAGAAAAATTGCATAGAATTCAAAAGAACTGCATAAGAAAAAACATGTGCCTGAAAGGATATATATCTTATATATAAGATTAGGATAAATTGGGATATCATATGTTGCTAATAAAATTCAATGTGCTGGCAGTTCCCTTTAAAGTTTACTGCTTTATGCATAGGTTTAATTTCATGGTCAGACTTATTCTCAACAGATGCCCATACACTAAACTATTGAAGTTAATGCGAAATTTAGAAAATAAATAAATAAATAAATTGAATGTCTGATTAATATTAAACCCCAATTCTGCTTAATTTTGCCACATCAGCAAAAGACAGCTCCAGTCTTGCAATGTCAGTGATGCTGTCCAGGCCAGTTCTCGGTGCCCACTGGACACACTGCTTGCCTGCAGGAGCCCCAGGGGCTCCCCTTGAGGCACCCAGCAGGGCCCAGATGTACCCAGCAGGTCACGAGCTCACTTGAGGGCACACTTACCTTGTGCACAAATGGCTTTGGCCCTGGATGTCCTGACATATCCATCTACCTTAGTCCAGGAGCAGTAACATCGTGTGACTGAAACTGGGCAGAAAACAGTCCTAGAATACTCCTTAGAGGCTACCAACGAGGATAATACAGATGTCAAATGAAGGCTGCAAGGACGCCTGGACTTTGCACTATTTTTGGGACAAGCTGGGCTGCACTGGACACATAACCACGGAAAACAGTGGTATTAGCGACAACCATGAAGGATCTCAGGAAATTAGATCTCATTTTATGTTTTTATAATTCAAATTAATGGTAGGGACCCCTGGCATCTTTTGAGACAGCAACAAAATCTTTTCCAAAGATAAGCAAATGAATTAAATCTCCATAATCACTGGGAATAAAATCTACAAAACCATATAATGACTCTCTAGCTCATGATATTATTACTAAATAGTAACGCGACCAAAAATTTTGATATTTTAACATAATTTTAAGCCTCCAAGAGTTTCACCTTTGAACAGCACTAACAAGAGAGTAAAAAGCGTTAAATGATTTTATTTTCATATATATATAAATTACATATATAAAAATAAAAATGAGTTCAGAGATTCTGGTACTACTTATGCGTCCAGTTACGTGCATCTACCATCATAATGAGCTCTCTACATACTCTTTTTCAGCACAAATTCATGAAAAATATCCCCTTAAAAGTCTGCATGGACATACTCGGTTCAGAACTACTCTTCCTATATAAGTGGCTCTTCTATAGGCAAAGTCCAAGGTGGGGACTTTGCTTTTGTCTATGGCATCAATTGTAGAGTAGCCCTTGTTTCTGATCAGCATTTTGACCAGTACACAACTGAAAGCTTTCATTCTCGTGGGGGAACTGGAAGTCACTAGGAACTACATTTACTGTAATCTTGGTCTTAGAGCTTTGCCTGGAGACATGGGACCACTTCCAGAAGCTCTTCCTTAAAGACCATATGCCTTTTCTCCATTCTGTCCCCAGCTTTCATGTCTAATATGCTGATCTTATAAAATGGCCTAGACCTTTTTGCCTCTTCTGTTCATGGTGAAAGGTAAGACCCTCACAGGGCATAGTAGTCATAAAAAGTTTACTCCCTCATTTTGGTTCATAAAAATGACTGCTTACTGAAAGGTTTGGGGGGTAAATTCATGTACCAGTGTGATCTGATTTTCTGAATAGGCTTGGGAGGTACTGTTTGTCATCAGGACCACAGATTGTTAGGATTTAGTTGTGAATTACTGAAAAGGGGAAACGTAAACACAAATTGTTAGAACAGGTTTTGGTAATAAGGACTCTACTGTATTTCCTCTAGCTACCACCCCTACGGAAGATCATGCTAAATAGAAAATTCATTTCCAAGGGCAGAAGAAGCCCTGACACTTTATTGCTAGATTCTATAGCAATTGGAGCTCGCATACAGTAACCTTATAGTACTCTATATAAACTGAGAAGCTTGTATCAAATTCAGGCTTCCATTTAAAATAGATATTGCAGATATTAGGCTTCAATTAAAGAAGAAATATAACCTTCAGTGCTTCTTTTTTTTAAAGGCAAAGTATAAAAAAAAATCACCAAACTAGGTGAAAATTATTAAATTTCTCCAAAAAAAATTAAGATGAGCTTTCTTCTATTTCTTGAGACAGTACAGTTTATGATTCACAGGGTAACTGGTATCAAACACAAGTTAATGAAAGCTCTTATAAGCAGTTTTATTCCTATCCATAATGGCAGACATTTACAAAATCAGAAGAATTTATCATTTGAGTTCACTTTAAAAAATAACTTATAGAGCAGTGATATATGCAACATAAAACAATTCAGGAGGGGAGAGGGAAAGCAAAGTTTAAAAATTAGAATGTAAACGTGAAAAAAAAAAAAAAAAAACAAAAAAAAACATGGAATAGAAGTCCCTACTTCTCATTTCTACTTAAGATGTCATGTTATAATGTTTTACAATGTCCTGCAGGTCTATATATGTATGTGTGTTTTCTGTGTCACACACACATACATACATTAACCCACGCCTGTACACACAAAGATAATTGTAGTTCCATCTTGGGCAGATCTGTTATGCCACTCTTTATGGTTATCTCAATCATGTTTGGGACCCACTTTTGTGACAAAACAGGGGAGATGGTGGAAAAAAAAAAAGGTGGGTCTGATTGTGTTTGAGATCCTTTTGTGAAACTGTACACTGGGACGAATAATTTTCTTCTGCAGTAACTCTCTGAAGAGGGCCAACTCACTGTGGTCTTCATGACGAGACTTGTTAACGGATCACACACTCATTGTCATGCTAGGGGAGTACTGAAAAAAGAGGAATCCACATTTTAACAATCATTTTTTTCCCAGATAACTAAAACTACTACTGGACCAGAGCAATGAGTTCAAATGTCAACCTGCTCTTTGAATTTTCTCCTTAATGTGTACTATAGCCTGTGCTAACGCTGTAGTCCAATTTGTGGTATCACAAATTCTGTTAACCTTCTCTCATTACATAAAAATATAGCTCTTGTTGATCAAGTCAACTCACCCAAAGACTGTTTCAGTGGTATCTGGGTGGTATGATGAGCCAGTATTTCACTGAAGCTTTCTAGACCTTCTCCTGATCAGTGTTAGATAGATAGAAGGCAGATCTGTAGGCAGATAGCTAGCCTTAAGTAGATCAGCTGCACTTGTGGTGAGCTGAATTAGATAAATGTTTTGGAGAGTTTTTTTATTGCTGGGTGGGAAGAAGAGTGTACAGACAAGTCTGACTGGAATTCAGCTATTCTTTTGGTATCTATTATTCAGTATTATCGATTTCAGGAGGGAAGTGGTCATTCTCCTTCAAAAGAACCAAAAATTCAGTCACCACTTCACCTTATTATTGTGAAACAAATTGAACTGCAGCCCTTGTACAAGCTATAGTTGCCCTTAAGTTAGCAGTACTTCATTACAAATAATCAACGGGACAGCAAGAGGCCTATAAGAAGTGCGTATGCGTAATTTTTTTTTTAAAGTGAAAACTTGCAGAAACACTTAATTGGTCTAAAATCGTCTAAGTTGATGAAAATGTTCAAATGCAAGAAGTATTGTAATGAAAACTGATACAAGAAATTGTGAGATTAATTTGCCTTTGCAAAAACAGCTACATAATAAAAAAACTGCACAAGGTAGAGCCTTGAGCTGGACATTTCCAAGTGTCCAAGAACACTCAAAAAACATTTTGTGTGCTTCTTCTCTGTCATGAAAACTGGATAGAATGGACTGCTTGGGTACAACCTATTTTGTCCCATGTCATGTCTCTGATGTTTTTTTTTTCTGCTTTAGGGCTTACTCCAACCCTGTGCGGAGCACTCTCATGATAGGCCAGCAAAGATAGTGAGAATATGCTTATCTTTAGCCAATGAGTAAGACCAACTCAAATGCCTTATGAAAAGTCTGTATTCAAATGATTTTCTGTATTACAGTCAATGTATCTGTGTATCTGGGTAATCACTTTGGACAAGGAATCTAAAGACAAAACAGTGTTTATTTGCCATATCTAGCTTATTATTAGCAAAAATCTTTTCCCCATTCCCAAGCAAAACTCCTGATGAACAGCAAATTTGCCTGAGAAAGGAGTTCATAATAATACACCTACTCTAAATAGCCAAATAAGAAAGCAAGACAGTTCCCAAGGACTAAAATGTGACACATCTTACAGAGGATGTGATACCTAGAAGTACACAGAAGGCATAGCAAAACCTTGAGAAAATGAGGTCCCAGATTCATTCAGGTAGGAAAATGACACCTAGGTGCACCTATAATCCAATAAGTATCTGAGAAAACTGATTTTCTTTTGAGTACAACTAAAGTCCTTCTTTCCGGCCTTTAGTTTGCTTAACTGGCCTGCCTGCTGAATCAGACTGTCTGCTCTCACTACAAGCAAAGCATGCCAAATTGAGTGTCAAGGACTACCATGACCAAGGATCACATTTAATGGCTCTTTTGTGGTTAGTGCCTTTCTGGCAGATTTTGAAACATCAATCTCTTTAGGTGGTACAAACCAATTTTCTCCAATACTCCAAACAATCTGACCATGTGCCTTCTTTACAAAAACCGCTAACATGCAGAAACTGCTCCCTTTTCCTTTTCACTAGTTAAAGAAATAAACCAAAACAAACCAACCAAAAAACAGACAAATAAAAAACCCCACCAAAAATCTGATTTCCATTTAACTTGCCATGCAATTTGGCTTTTTGTGATCTAAGAGGAACTGCTTACTCATGGTTTCTAAGCTAAAATTCACCACTGGCATAGTTAATGAAGTTGCACTCACTTCTGGCAGCAGTGATTTCCAAAAAGAACAGAAGTGTTGAAGTCACTCAGCACTTCTGAAAAATCAGGCCCCTTCTACTTAGGAACCTAAATGTTGATTTAGAAACCCAGCTTCAGGCACATGAGTATGAAAATAGTGGTCTTGCTTTGTAATTTATTGCACACCATGTTCTGCTGCCTCAAGCGTACTCCATTTTAAAGAACACCGTTTGTCCCACAATGAACACTAGAGGGCACCTTTGCCTTTTCTGTCTTTAATAGCGCCAATAATTCTGTCTCTACCTCTCTACAATATGAGATCTGGTGCTCTAATTATAAACTTCAGTGTGAATCCTGTCCTAAAAGACATTCCTGCAGTGCAATACACATTGTTTAGGAGTCAAAGGTTGGGCAACCACAAACTGAAACACTCAGATGTAAAGATCTGTCAACTCTGTGCATTTTGGCTGCTCAGATAGCATCTGACAAATGCCCACTGTGCATTACTGAATACATAGGGCATAATTATTACTGCTTGACAGATCTAACTTTCATTGACAATGCACCTCTTTATCTAGAAAAAGAGTTTCTGCAGTAAATCTACACCTCCCACATTTACCCGTTTTGACTCAACTTCTAGTAGCATTTTGCAAAAATTTTTGGTAAATTAATACTCTAATTTTAGAAGCTAGTAAAAAAAAAAGAAGAAAAAACCAAAAACAAACAAAAAAAAAACACCTAAGGCATGGACATTGCAAGTACACTGCAAAACTGTTTGTTCTTGCTGTTTTGTGTGGTTTTTTTTGTTTGTTTGTTTGTTTATTTTATTTTATTTTATTTTTTCTTATTTTTCTTCTTTTAAACAAAATAGCAGGGACAAAGGTTCCCAAAGTAAAACAACTCTATAAAGAAATACTTACACTCTCACTCTGAAAAGGGTTTAGGAAGTTTCCACCCATCTCACCGTCATCTCTGGGAGTGCCAGGCTGATTACTCATGCTCATATTACTGGGAGAGTTCTGTTAAATAAGATTTTAAAACACAGATTAAGTGTTGAAAACACCAGCTCATTTCTACAACGCAGAGCAGTAAAATGTACTGTGCAATGCACTGGGATTTACAAAGACAAAAGATAAGCCTCTGCTGAGTTCTGTGTGCTTCAGTCACTAATTTTAGTAACAACTGTTATCTGTAATTCTTGTTTTCAAAGTTACAGCCAGCATCTTCTGTTGAAGTCAAGAAAAACTATAAATGACTTCATCAGGTGTAAGAGTAAACTCTGTCACTCCATTAAATCACACGGTCAAGTTCAGTGAAGTCTATGAGCAGGTCTTGACATAATGGGACTTCTGTCTTTGCTCTCACAGTGCTTAGTCGATGGAAATACAATTTCACAAGCAGTTCACAAGTGCTGTTCAAACTTTGAGGTGCTAAGTCACTTCACTGAAAGCAGTTAATGCAGAGTTTACAGACACAGCAGAGTTAAGATTAAACGCTCCTGAGTAACAGCCAGCCCCGGGATTGGGCTTGCATACACTTTTCAGGAGCAGTTGTACTTTTCCCATTTGTTTGCAGAGCATATTGCAATAAACTCTTAATCTACTTTCTTAGTGCCTAGGTGTAACTGAAATGCTAATAGGTAATAACAATACAAAAGCTTCTGAAGGAAAATATCTTTCCTTTTTTTCTTTATAGAAATACTACACAATCACTTCAGCTATGTTCAGAAAATGCTTTTAAAGTTCAGTTACTTACGCAAAGGGTGAAACTAGATAATTGTCACAGAAATTATTCCAAGTCAACAGCTAATACATGACTACAGTAGACACTACAATTCGTTAGGTATTTTTACAAAGTTGATTTGTGGCACCCTGCCATGCCTGGAGCATCAATGCTTCTCCTTCCATCACTGTTAAGACTTCTATTAACAGAGGCACTGCTAAGACTCCTATTAACAGAGGTTTTGTGATGAAAAAGGTATAGTCAGGGAAACAGGGGAGAGAAGCTAAGAACTTCATTACGAAATGTTTATGACGTCTATCACAGTTCTTCCCTTGATCTTTTTAATCCAGAAAAACTGAATGCTATATTGTTGTTGGATTTTACATATACAAATGCAAGTTTGGTATGTCATAAAAACTTAGTGCAAAACCAGTGCAGTCAATTGGCAAGATAACAAAATGTAACTGCAAACTGAGATTTCGATCAAAGTGATCAAACAACGGCTGTAAGAATCTCGAGCAGAATTGTCCCTTTCTCTTTTTTCTCAATTACAATCCTAACATAGTATGTCTGTTAGCAAAGGGATTTATGAGGCTTCTTTAAAATATACATATATATTGCACTTTGAAACACCTGCAGTCAGTCTTCATTTAGTGTAACTAAGCCTGCAGTAGGGCAAACTTTGAATGAAAAATAGGAGAGATTAAAGGGAACTTCCCTTAGTTCCTTGGTACTTTCCTCACAAATATGTAGACTATACACATCCTGCACTGGCACTTCAGAGATCACAAGAATCACTGAATGGCCGAGGTAGGAAGGGACCTCTGGAGGCCACCTGTCTCAGCAGGGCCACCCAGAGCAGGGAGCCCAGGCCCACGTCCCGGAGGGTTTTGGAGATCCCCAAGGAGGAGGCCCCACAGCCTCTGGGTATCCTGTGCCAGTGCTCAGCCACCTGCACAGCACCGAAGTGCTGCCTGGTGCTCAGGGGGAACCTTCTGCGATCCAGTTTGTGCCCACTGCCTCTTGTCCTGGCTCTGGGCACCACTGACAAGACCCTGGTTCCACTCAGTGGCGCCCAGTCACAGGATGTACGTACTCTGGAGAGTTAATTTAACAGAAAATGTAATAGCTATGACTTCTTTCCCTTCATACCCTACTTCTGCACCCTCCTATTGGCAATCAAAAAGCTCCATTTTAACCACTGCCCAAAGTTTAAATATTGTAGCACATTCCAGAGTTTTCTTATTTTAGTACACTCTATCTGCTTTGAGATGTATTTTGCATGGCCAGTGAAGGGCTGACACTAATTTTTTACTATACTCCTGAGGGAAGATTACCATTTTCAGTCCGAATGGGCAAATATGTTTATGAGTTCAACTTTGTGCATTTATTTTCAACTATAGATTAAATACAAAATTAATTATACAGCCCACATGCAGGCATAACTGTTTTTAACATCTGAAATGCTAATTAAAAAAACATTTACAAAAGTCAAGACCCTGGCCTTTATTTTTCCTTCACCAGCTTGTTCACTGTAGTTCTAACAGATCCCCAGGAATCAATAAACAACAAGTCCATCAAAGACAACTGAAAACTCAACTACTTAATTAACATCAAACAATTGAGTGTGCTTTTCAGTGGAGTTATTGTAGCAAGTATTTAGGGATCTACAACTTGAAAAAGGATGAAAACTACTGCCTCAGTTCAACAACCGCAGCTGTTGTACCTGAAGCAGGAATTAATTCATGGAAATCCTGTTGCCTATGTTATGTAGGAGGTCATACTACACAATCATATCAGTCCCTTCTGACCTTAAAATCTATGAATATAAAGTTTAAAATCCACTAAGGTCTTGTCACATTTATTTTATATGATGCTCCTGTACTTTTGTTCATTCCTTGGGGATTTACCCCTATTTTATCTTGCTCTGTGTAGTACAAAGCTTTGAAATTCTGCAATCGCTACAGTATGCTGGCCCCAAAGGTTCAAATTCCTGACAGAAATACTTTTATAGCAACTCCCCTGGGCTGCTTTTATGGCCAGTATGGGGTTTCACATTGTAGCACTAGCTGGTTTTTTCCAAAGCTACTCTTTCTTTGATGATTGCACAAATTCCATGGGCACTGCAAGAAACATTGGTTATTAATGTTTATTTAATATGCATAATTTCAGTTCATTTACTTCCCCCATCTCAATCTACTTTGTAAAAACTTCATGTTTTGCCACTCAGCCAATTAAAGTAAAATGTTCTATGGAAAATGTAGCTCTGAATTCCGTGAGTTGTACTGATACCACCAAGAATAGATTAATTTTCTCATGGGAAAAGACAATCAGCTCCTCTAATGTGCATTTTACTCCACTGAAGTCCTGTGCCTGTAACTGAGCATCCAGTAACATCCAGTCCAAATTCTGTTAACTCCAGTGAACAATTCCTGTCACATTAATCAGAAATCTGGAAATCTACTTGTGAAAAAGCCAACAGGGACACTGTTACCTTAACAAGAACAATCCTGGTTACTGGTACAAAACTGGAAGGCAGACATATAATTATTTTCCATGCATCAACCCCTGACATTGTCTATTCCTTGCAAACAGAACTTTTTCAATCAGGTTTCAAAAGTATTATATACTGTTACCTGCATGAAATTATAAATGCAATACAAAAAGCTCTGCCCACACATTTTTATTAGTACTAATAAAGGCTGCATATTGGACAGTACTCCTCAGAAAAAGGTATTTAAAAGCCATTATATGGAATGGTGTAACAGTACAACTCTGCTACTTCCAAAACACCTTTTTTCAAAAAGTTATTTCAAAAAGACATGCATCAAATGTGATTTGCATGATGCATTTATTAAGGTTAACAAATTACAAGAGTTCCACGTAAGTGTCTGGATCCAGGTTTTCAGAATAGCCGATATACTAGCACACATGTTGTTGCTTAATACCTTTGGATTGAATATGATCCCTTAAAAACAATCTTATGTCAAGCTAACATATTTTTTTTTTGTTTCTGTTTGTTTGTTTTTCATTTTTTATTAAAAATGTTGTAGTTTGCAAAAAAAAAAAAATAATGAAAAAATAGGGACAATGATTTTTAAAGTGCTGTACACTTGTTATCATTGAATCCATCACTGCAGATATTAGCACAGCTAAGGCAACATGGTCATATAAATCCCTTGTTTTATTCTTTGTGGGGTCTGAAAACATTACAGATCTTGAAGACTTACAACCATGTAGCATTGCTATAGATGCTACTCCCCCACAGGAGCAGCAACGGCCTTGGAGACATACTGCTGAGATCCTGTTCTCCACCAAAGGCAAGGGAGGGCTGTTTTAAGGCCATAACCACCTGCACAACTTTAAAAGGACAGTGTTTGCCTTTGGTGAATTTCTTCTGATGCAAGATTATGTCTTCTATATTGGCAGTGACTGCAAAGCCATTATAGACAGCACAGAACACTAAGATACACACCTAAGTATACTTTACAATCTACACATCTCCCATAGCCTCACCTGAAGACCAAAACCTGGGAACTGTTAAGGGTCCTTGTCTCCACTTTGGATACACAAATAGGTACCATTAGCTGAAGAATGACTCCAGTCTTTTGAACATCTGAGAGTGTATTCTCAGCCAATTCACACTACAAACTTCTATGTCAACCCTATCTGAATTTAGGCAAACATTTTGTTCCTTTCTGACATATATGTTTGTGTCTCATCACAGCTCAGGGCCATCCAGAGGGTGCCTCTACATCGACATTCTCAGCATGCCCAGAGCATGTGCAGACAGGTGCACAGGTGCAAAGTGGCAAAGTCTGCACTGAGAGGAATCCTGCAACAGCACTGTGGTACTTAGTTCTCATTCAGACAAAATGCACAGGCAGTTCATACACTCACTGCAAACTCATGTTCCTTTTTGAGAAGATTGTTCAGAATTTTGCAACAAAAGAATGAGTTACAGAATTTTATCTGAAACAATCTACTCATCCTTTTCTGTATTTGTAGATCAAAAGCACAACAGAGAGACTGTTTGAGTGATATATTTATTAGTTTGAGTCCGTTATGCCTGAAAATGCTGAGTACAAAATATAGTATTTTGCAGGGACAGATTTGTGCCACTTTATCAATACCAAATACGCTCATTAATTCCTTATTTGAATAAGTTCCTAAATTAATAATGATCACATACATAGTAGAGTTTTATTTTCATGGAAGAAGTGGCACATTAAAGCACAATATTATTTTTGTAAATGCAAAACCCCTGCAGGTTAAACTCACATTCATTTTGAGCATACTATTTAATGGCTGTGAAATCAAAACAGTGCTGCTTCTGAAACTACTTTTTAATCTAGCTTTTAGGGACTTAGAATAATGATTAAGATATTAACCATGCCTTAGAGAGGTAACAAAAGCAATCACGCAGTGCTTAAAAGTAACATCCTAAAGATATTTTCCCAAACTTACACTTAACTAAAATTGATTATCAGAACCATATTAATTTGTCTTAACAGTATGGAAGATTATAACACAATCAATCAGATTATGAACTGGATATGTATTAATAACACAAATTAATACACATTATGCAGTAGGAAATAATTCTACTTACACTCACTATTGATCATAAACATTGCTTTTAAATTTTCAGCTAATACTAACTGTCTGCATAGCTTCCAAAGAGTTGACAAGCAGAAAATGTAGACACATAATAAAAAGCTTCATAACAAAAACAAAGAAAATATGTTTAGAATGAAATATTCCAAAAATGCCAAATACTTCATTAGGTACTCACTTTGGAAATACTGTCCATGTCTCCTGAGCCTTAAATTAAAATAGACAATTATTCAATTAGTTTTGAGCCGATATTAATTGAAGAGCTTTTTTTCCACACTAAATATATAATGTTACAGCAGTATGTTAAAACATAACAGTGCATTATCTCCTTTCCTTCCCAATGTCTCTCTTTGTAAAAGGTTACAGTCAGTATAGAAGAATGTTAGTCCTGTGTACACACCTCACGTAAAAAGGAAGAAAAGAATGAAGGACATATTTCTGATTTGTGTTGGTTATTTGAATGGCATCCTACTAGGGTGAGACAGCCTGGCACAACTCAAAAAAAAGCATGTTGAACCTCCCTGTCCTCTTAGCCAAGGCAGGGTACAAACAGTGAAATTAATTTGGGGTACATAGTCCTATAGGAAATGTTGCTGAAGACTAAGGGAAAAAATATGGATGACTAGTAGAAGATAATGTTCCTGAAAAAAAAAAAAAAAAAAAAAAAGGACCATTATTTTACTGAACTTCAGCTATTCAAAACTCGCTTCTAGGCAGTGCTCTAGTGGAATATCTTGTAGAGTTAGCTGAGAGGGTTTCATGAATGTCTTTGTTCCCAGAGGAGAAACCTACTGGTTTCTGAAACTGGATGAAATGACACTAACTTCTAAGTATAAATACTGACGATACTATCTTTTAGAAGCAGATGATGTGGAGGGCTGGAATAACAGAAACCAAATAAATTTAAATACAATGAAGGCAAGAGTACTGAAAATATTATTATTATTATTATTATTATTATTATTATTATTATTATTATTATTATTATTATTTCACATGCTGCAACTCCCACTTGGGTAAAGCCAAGAATAAGGGAAATATTTTACAAGAGATGTATCACTACAGGCATTTTTTAGCAGCAACAGACAGTAAACAGTTCTGGTCACCTATTTTCAAGAAAGACATTCAAACTAGATGAGCATCAGAGAAAAACAATGGGAAGAGACTGAAACAGCTCACTACATGTAGACACAAAAAATAAGAGTTGTTAAGGATTATGATGGTTCTCTATAAACACATCATATTCCTAAATGCTAGGAAGACAAAGAGCTATTTGTCAAAGCCAAAAGAAAATATTTTGGTGGAAATCAGTAAAAGTTTGCTTTCCAGCAATGAGAGCTATGTACTGACATCCAGTAGAACAGTTGTGGTTTAAAGAAATTGAAGTTTGAGATGAAGCTCATGCAATGTGTACCTTTGAGCATGAGACAAAGCTGCCTACTGCTGCACAGAAACAAAAGCAGATCTTTCCCAGCCCTCCTCTCTAAAAAGAACTGTTTCATTTTAGATACAAAATTAACCTTGGGAAGAAGGCATAGTTAGTTTGATTAAATACATCATCATTTTCACTGGAGAAAGTAACTAAGTGAATGCTAGGTACACACAAAATCCTTCCATAACTGTTTCAATTTTAATTTTTCTTTTAGCTAAGAAATATTTCTCAGGCTGTGGAAAGTGACAGAAAAAGATGTGATTACCTTTTACACAAATTCTCATTTATTTGAACATAATGCATATCATTATTAATTAAAGCAACAATCCGTTTTAGGATTGTAATAGGTAAAGAAGGTTGTAAAATCACAAGGTGTCCTTATGAAAAGTAATCTAAGAATTCCAGGGATCTGCCTTCCCACCAAAAGAAAAAAGAAAAAAAGAAAAAAAGAAGGACAGCTCTATTAGGAGTTAGATGTGTACTGCTGAATTTTAATCATTCATGAGTTTTGATAAAAACGAGTTTCAGTAATATAGTTTTTCTTATCTGGTTATACACTTTTTGAATTTCTCCCTTCGCTTTAGTTGTTCATATTTCTGTCTCAAAATCTCCAACTTTGGGGCTATGAACAACAGATCTTCATCCACCATGGTAGTACAGAATTAAATGTTATTAACTGCAGTATCGAGCTGAGGTTCATCTGTGTCCATGCTGGGAAGATGACAGAGCTTTTCTTCAGGGACAGAAGCAAAGGGAACAGTTGCAGCTTGGCTTCTGCTCGCCTAACGTATTTAGCTTGGTAGGGTTTTTCCCCATAAGGAAAAATGCTGTTCAGCAAAAAGTTGCTGGTGCCCTGTGTGGGCATCAGGACAGCTCCTAGGTGTAAAAGAGAACCTTGCTGGTAGGTAACAGGTATAGAAGAGGAGAGAGATCCAAAGAAAGTCCTCCCTCTGCTGTTGCCTATATCACGGACACTGCTTGGTGCAGACATGTGAAGAGCAAGATACACAAATGCACTCAGCTACTGCATGAGCAGAAATAATACATTGTCTTTATTTATCTTGTGGATATAGAGGAGTAAGGCAGAAATGCAATTTATTTACCTTTGCCCTCTTTCTTAAATCCCTTTCAAGAGTCAATCTTCCTTTCAGCAAAGAGCAAAGGCAGAAGACTTTGCAAGGACAGTCAACAGATAAAGCAATGCAAATTCTGTAGAGCTGTGCAAGGCTTCTCCCTTAGATGAGTCCTTCAAAAATCATAGTCTCAAAAGTCAAACAGTAATCTGCTTCTCCTGCCTCTACATGTTCTTTGCACCTTTCTGAAACTGCTTGTCGGGATGGAATAATAATACTAATATTTAACAGACAGAAGGCTAATTATATAGACAAACGAGGGTATCCAAATGTTGGGATAAAAACAGCTTAACGAATACATCAATATATGTAATAACTTACTTCCAGGTAATTGATAAGAACTTGCACCAGCATGTCACAGTAACACCTTCTCAAGTTTTTGAAAGAGGAGGAAAGGTAAGTAAAAATGGGTCTGAAGCCATTATCAGAGTGGCTTTAATAATTGGATTAAAACTATATATTATATAAATAAAATACAATATTTTTCCTTCAGAGGTGTATTATTTATGCCAATTCAAATTCAGTAAAATCATCTTAATACTTCTTACTGATACATTTACATTTTTTGTTTTTAAAAGTTTTTGTTGTTGGTAGGTGTTTTTTCGTTTGTTTTTTTTTTTTTTTGACATACAGTCTTCCACATCACTCAGAGAACATAGAAAATGGCACTGGCCATTGAAAATTCACAATGCTTGTAATATTACTGTTATTACCTAATGATCCATTCATATGATGTGAATCCATTCCACCCAGTCCACTCATAGGTCCATCTGACCCTGGCCCCATTGGAAACTATAAAAGGATCAGACGTTAAAAACTTGTATTACTGTACAAATTTTTGTAGGTAATCTAATAAAAAGAAAAGATTTCCCAGGAAAAGAATAGTAAAGGAAAAGTGCACAGTTCCAGCTCTGAATGTGAAAGTCAAGTGAAAATCATACGTGAAGATTGCAAAAGCATCATTGCTTTTGTTCACTTTTTCTGATTGCTGCCTTCCTGATTTTTTTGAGAATTTCACCTCTGTAGGTTGGCATAAAATTTACAGATAATTTATAATTTATTTCAGTGCTTTGTGTATGATTTTCAAACCTGCTAGTGCTGATCTAGCTCTGTTCCTACTGAAGTTACAGTGAAGTTTACTATTTTCTTCAACAAGTTAGTGATTAATTAACAGCTTTCAAATCCCACCCTATCTACACTGACAGTCAGACTACTCTCTGTTTTCTTTGCAATATGAGCCATTTCTGTCCAATCTCAGATATTAACCTTAAATTTAGTTTTTCAAATACTAAAATGCATTAACATTATAAATATTTTTTAAAAATCACTGAATAGTTATCTAGAAATTTATATGTATCTGTTTTTGAAGTTTTACTGGCCTTTGTTTTTCATAAGGCCCATAATATAAACTGTAATTAGGTGAATTAAGGTTGTAATCAGAAAATACAATAAAACTGAAGTCATAGACAGAGATCAGAAAAGGAAAAAATTCTACCTAAGAAAACAGATTTTTCTCAGTACTAGAACTACTAAAGTTTGGACTAAAACAGGGATTTATTTCTTCTTAAAGATACTAATTTTATCCTTTTTTTACAGAATAGCAGGGTAGCACAATGTTGGGTCACTTTAAACATTTCTGTCAGGGGTGGAGACTTTTTATTATGAAAGTTTTAATCCTGCAGAAACTAATGCTTAGTGGCAGCTCCTAGGATGATGTCATATCACAAGTAATTCTATTGCACAGCAACGTGACAAACTAAGTCATCCACAAGACCCACATGCACAAGTTTTTAAGATCTTTTCTGTATAGAAAAAGTGCCCCCATTCATTATTAGAAGCATTAAATAGGACATGGTGGGAGGAAACAGCTAAAATGTCATCCTTAAAAATTGAAAACTTAGTATTAAACATAGGTGATGGAAACGTAGTGGTTTGGATAATACAAGACTATATAATTCAAAAAGTATGTAACTTGATTCATATTTACATTAGGTCTGTTGGGTCCAGGTGGTACTGCATTCATTAAAGTGTACATGTTGTCTCCAGAGTTGGTTGAATCTGTAATAAAAGATTATTTTAAGTGCTAATATATATATTTCAATAAAGCTACTCACCTAAGACAGTTCTTGCAATTCTATTCATATTATTTCTGTGCCTGAATCACTGATACACAGTGGCAATATACAGGAAGACGCCATTCTTTTTCTATCTGTTTCTACCACACAACACAGCTATGAAAAGAAATAATTGCACTGGTCCCTGAGTGACCCTAGACTCTAGTTCTATGTATGAATGTTAAAAGGTTTATAAATCACCAAATATCCGTAACTATTTAATTTCATAAAGCCTTTTTCCTGGAGTTCCAAATTATTTCACTTGTCTTCAATATTCTCTATAAGATAAAACAGGAGTTTCTAACTTATCAATACTTTCTGTAATTTGTTTTCTATCTGTAATAAATGATAAATAGTGTCTCATTATACACACTTCAAGTTAGTATAGCAAATAGAATTTTTTATTCTCATCCATGTCAGTCTGTTAGATTTTGGATATATCTAGAGCATTGTGCACACTGAGTATATATCTAGGCATACTCAGTAAAGCATTATGCAAAGATCTTCACTAAGAACAGCTTTAACTGATGTAACTTCATGGTACAGTAAGGTGCAATGCTTCAAAATAAACCCGAGTCAAAAAACAATAAAACCATGCTGGCAGAGTGTAGTGCCTAAGCTATTAATTCTGCCAAGAGTTCCATTGGGCACAGCTATATTGCCTCTCAGTCCTTGTCCTCCAGTCAGTGTACATGAGCTTTCAGGAGCAGCATCTCCAGGGTGAAAAGCAAGATATAGTGAACAAGACATACAGAAGTTGTCTGGCTGAAATTAAGAAACCGGTAACTGAGAACTACAAGCAGATACAAATTATTTATTCTCATCTCCAACTTATCTGCGAACACATACAATCCTAAAACCCTTCATCAATATTTCTAAAAAGAGAAGGGAAAAATGCAGCAGATGGTAGACGAAACCTTTGTCTAGTATCAAAAACCTTTCTGGAGTGAACTTGACAAGAGATGGGCCGTGTAATGAAAAAGCTTACCGAGAGAAGAATGACGTAAGAAAAGTTTAAATACGTCCCTAAGCGGACAGCATAACTTAAAAATATATTGGTAATGCTGGAAAATCAGTACTTCCAGCGTATGTGCAAAAAGAATAAAGAATAACTAAGTACCTAGTTTCTCCAAAAGACCATTCCATCTCTTTGAACTAGAGTTTTGAACACAAGCACACACAAAAGTCAGTGCTGAGCTGTAAATCTTTTTCCAAGACAATGCAATGGTGGACTTTTGAGTCTGAAGTAGTGGAAGCAAGAAAGCTTGTATCTGACTGAAATGTGATGGAACTGGGAACATGGCCTGACCTCATGCAAGAATATGTTTGTACATGTGCAGTTAAAATAAAGTCTTTGTCTATTCTTTAACCTTTCTGATGCAGCTTTTTAGGTATTAATCAACCTTTTTGAGTAAATAATTCCATTACCTACAGCCCACTACGTATCACTACGACATTAAATACCCTGTTTGAAGAAAAGGAGAAACTCAAACTTTTAACCTAAAGTTACCAAGTTATTTTAATGTTTGATGAGGTAGACTTCAAGTTCTTCAATCACCAGATCTTCCTGAAACATACATTCCAGCCTCTCCCCATGTTGTGCTCCCTCATGTAGAAATACATACAGGGTGGCTGGGCCATGGGAACACTTGGAACTGGTTTTTCTTAGAGGCAAGTCAGTACCTTTTCAAAATTCTCAGGTAGCCAGTTCCCAAGTGTTTCCATACTTTGCAAAACAGAGTCTTAAAACATCTTGGAATTTCCTTAATTGAAGTAGGAACAATTCCTCAACAGAAGCTTTATCTGAAATGAACTCGGACAGCTTAACAGGTGCTATAACTGCAGGGCTGACTATATTCAAATGCACGGGCTGTCTTTAAGTTTTATGTTAAAAGAAATTCTAACTTTCAAATACCAGTCTGCACTATCTTTTTTACTAATTATATGAACAAGGAAGCCCTATTCTTTATCTTGGGTTGCATTTTAAAGCCCTGGAATTGTAGTTAAGGAAAGTATTATACTGGTGCAAGAAGTTTTCATGGCAAATAAGAAAATTCCCTATCCTCTTGTGCTGCAGAGGACAGCAAGAACATGTCAGACATAAAGACTGAGGATGCTATAACATCACCGAGGTGAATAGGTCCCTCTGACAGTGAGTTGCAAAGACAGATTTTGGCTAAAAGGAGTCTGAGTAGCTCCTGAATACTGTGTTACACAAGACATATTTGCTTCATCTTGGCAAGCTTCTGATATCCTCATAGGGGAGGACAGCATCTTCCACATCTTGCAGTTCTTCCTTCATATCAGAATCTTTGCAGATCATCAGTGGAGTGAAATACATAGATCTAGCTAACTGTCTTTAAGCCTTGAGAAGCTAGCTGGCTGTCCTGAGTCTTCCCATTGTCTTTGGTTCTTCAAACCTTAGTCATAATGTGGACAATCTTTTGTAACCAGGTAGTCAGAATTGCAAGATACAAACCATTTACCTTGAGGAAACAATGGGACGGTGAAATTCTGGGAACAGATCACTGCTAGGACACAACAGTGGCTCCTCTGGGACCTTACTCCTTCACTGCAGGACAGAGGAGGGCAATCTGTCCAGCATGACCCTGCTGTCAGTCAGCTGAAATAGACATGGGATGTAGCCATGCCGTTGAGTCACACATTGCCCAAGAACCACATTTGGTCAGGTCTATCCCATAGGATACTGTGTGGGTTTTTCACCAGATTCAGAAATATGCTGATTTCCAACCTCACAGGATCATTCCAAATAACATTAGCAAAAACTAATAAACTAATAAACTAATAAAGATTGAGTCTTTTTTTTTTTTTTTTTTCCTTGCTACTGCTGAAATCATGCAATAAGAGATCACTCAAAAGTCAGAGAGATTAATTGTTTTGAACTGCATGGATACAATGATTTGTGTCTGCAACATAGCAAGGATAGAAAAACAGTGAAAGAGCAGGAAAAAAGCTGATACAGAAAGTACAAAGCTAATCATTTCTCATTAACTGGTTCATTATGAAAATCAAAGTCTGCAAAAATAATGTACTTCCTAAAATCTCTTCTACGTTTCCTTTATTATTTCTGAGAATATTTCAATACCTGCTGGACTAGGCATGATAGGTGTTCCTGGTGGCCCTCCACCACCTGGGGGACCCTAGAGAGTATAGAAAATGTCAGTTAGCATGAGAGGAAAAAACACCACAGAAAATATGAACACTGTACAAATGAAAACAAATTGTCATAAATGTCCTGAGTCACTCTGATAAAACTTACACATTTTCTGATAAATTAGCAAAACAACTCACAACAGATTAAGACAATGTAATTGCTCAGCAAGCTCTGTCATAGACTTATGTATACTGACCCAAAAATATTCATTAGTCAAAAAGTATGCATCATGCTGTAAGTCAGGCAAAAAAAATATTTGGACTAGGGCTTGAGACTATTATATTTAATAACCTCAACTGACTTTTGTTAGCACTGTTTTTTAACCAGCATTTCTGTTTTGTTGAACTTGGCACAACGGTAGCCAATGTTTGCTAAGCACAAAGTGAGGCGGTGTCTTATGGGATGAGAAGAGGCCAGTCATCATATGACAGGTTTTGCTTTGAGGCATACTTGATATCTCCATGTCCCAGACTAATTCAGTTTGTATAACATTCTGCATTTTTACAAATAGCATCCGTATACACAATTCCTTCTCAAATTAATGACAAATGGATTTTTAAAAAGTCAATATAATGCTAGCTGTATAAATTTGGGTACAGTCATATGACTTGCCTAGACTGCTAAATCACAGATTAAAATAAAAAACAAAACAAAACAAAACAAACAAAAAAACAAAGGAGTATTATTTTCCTAGTTTCAGGCATTTCTGTGTTGCAAATCTCTTTATGCATAAACACTGTACACAGATGGCTCTGGTTGTTAAACAAGCTTATTAAGGTTCTTTAAAAATGTCTCCAGTATTTTTACTCTGAACATAAGAGCAAACAATTAGTTTAGTAAGAACAGAATCATAACCTCTTGCTTTCTGTGTTTGCAGATCCACTAATACTTTTAAGGAACGTGAAAAACTACCAAATCAGTTTGATAAAAATGTCTAAGCCAAAAATCATAAGTAAGTCAATAAATACAAACCCTTCTTTCCATAATAAAAAATTCAGATTGGTAACAACATGTGATTATTTCCATTGCTACATGACTGTTACTATATTTTATCCCTTATGTTATATTTGAAATATCAGGCATACTGCTCCAAACAGTAGTAGGTTTTTTTCTTTCAGCAGTACTGAAGATAAAGATTTGGTTGTTCCAGTCTGCTTACAAGGACTTTACTGGTATTTGCTACAGTTCACCAAGATATTTTGGAAGAAGCCAGACAAGTTTTGGATGATACTGCACTTTAGTGATTTACTAAAAATAACATTTCTTACAAAACACATAGCAATAATACGCTAGCATACACTATTTTCAGAAAATCAAAGTCTGTAATGTAGCAGCCCTCTGATTGATACCACTCCTCTCCAGATTCGTTCAAGCAAAATACTTAACACTTCAAAGGTGAACATCTCTGTTTGCCAGTAAGCGATTAACTCACAGTTAATTGTAAATGAAACAGAAATATTTCACCCAGAAGCAGCAGCACATTCTTGCAGTCAGTCAACATACGTACAGCTCTCTGCCGTGACATGTAACAACACCACCTACTAGTTCTTTATTTTGTGCTCTCCCATTTTTTGTGAACTAAGAAAGGTCACTGAGTATTTTTTATAAAGAGTACTAGAAAAAAGGCTTGCTCCACCATGAAAGACACAGATCAGCTTACAAAAATCAAGGCATAATCACAACTTAACTTTATACTTCCAGCAGCTACAAAGCTTTTTCCCTCCAAATTACAATTGAATTGGTAACAGCAGTGCTAGAACTGGACTTGCCAAAAATGTCTGAAAGGTTTATTCAGCCATCAGCAAAAAAAATCCCCCGTTTCTTTTGCAGAGCTACAGACTGAATTTGAAGGGACCTTTGGAACAACTACCTGACTATCTGGCTAGCACAGTCTGTGACTCTTCATCCATGTACTTGTGCACTAAGCTCCCTAACTTGATTTTTTTAGGTTTATATATATTTTTCAGCATGATATAAAGAAATGTAGAAACCACTAACTGGTCATTTATTAGAAAAGTTACTTATCTTCACTACTACTATTAGCATCTAACTTAAAATTCGTGTTTACTCTCATTGTTTGTGTATCTTCCCATCTTAGAAAGCCTACTTGTACCAAGTATTTCCTCCCTATGAATGTATTTGCATATAATGAAATTATTTCTCAAAACGCCATCTGATAAAATAACCAGAATAAATGTCCAAAGCATGTAGCTCCACAACATGAACTCCTTTGCTAAAAAGGTGCTCTAAGAGCTCTCCAGCCCTTACCAGCCCCTAGATGCTTGCTCCTTGGTCTTGCTCTTGAAAGCTCCTTCCCTTTGGTCTTGCTTATTTGGTTGTCTGTTTGGCTCTCCCTCATGTGTTCCATTTTCTAAAGCTCAGAGAGCCTCTCTGAAGCAAGGCCACTTGTCTCAGTGTGAGACAAGACACACACAGTCCTAGCACTCATGCTGGCAAAGGCCCACCTCAACTGCTCCAACACTGTCCTCTGCAAGAGGTAGCTTCAGCTCTGCTGGGAGCTCCACAGTTGAGTGAGTGCCCCTTAACCTGTTTTGGGCCAATCACACTGATTTAGCAAAGACCTGTTTATTTGGTTTTTTTCCTTTCTTAAATGCTTACATCAACTTGCATTGTTCTGAATGAAGAGGGTCACTCATCCAAGGAACTTCAGTGGCAGATCTGAAGGAGCAGCAAACTTCAGAAGAGTGGGGACAAGGAATCAGGCAGCAACCATTGGAACCGCTGGAGTTCACAGAGCACATCTGCTCAGAGGCTCAGGATTTTTTCCAGTACTTCAGACTTTTCTATGTCTCTTTCTTGCATCTTTGCATATATTTTAATTTTCCTTCGATGTTGCATATTAGATGTTTCAAAGAATTCAATGTTGCACATTCCAGCTTCAGTCTCATCATTGTCAGTGAATGAACCAAAATCAACTTGTTACTCTTATTCCTCCACCTTTCTCTATGCATTGAAATGTGGTGACGTTCTTTTGTGTCAAAGTAAATTATCCTAGCTAACCTTTGGCTTGACATGAGTACACTGACAGAGTCCTATACTACGTCACGCATTTTACTTAGTTTTGCTTCTTTATAATTAATTTCTACAGTAAGTCCTTTTCTAATTTGTCAGGATTTCATACCTTTCCAAAACTAGAATACGAAGTCCAATCTTCCATATTACAAGTCTGCAATAGTAACTGATCATGAATACCTAGGGCAAAACTAGCAAAAACACTCTTCCCAACAGAGAACTTTCTGAAGATCTTCATTAGAAGAACCTGTTTGGAGATCAGCAGATTTAGTTCCCCCTACAGATGTGGCAAATGAACCCTACATTTATGGACACTTAACAGGAACTTAACCTTTTAGCAGCTAATTGTTTAAATCAAAGACAAAAGAAGTATCTTTTATCTAAACAAAACAAGCTCATCCTTGAACTCATCCTTCAGCATTTGCTATGCAGGATCATCTTTCTCATGAAGAAATTAAGAGAAACTTATAACTAGCACAAACAGATTAAAAAAATATCCACTTCTATATTGTCCTCATGGTGAAAGACTTGCTATTTCCATCTTCCAAAATAGCTTCACATTTTATGTTGACTTAAGCCAATACACAGCAGTTATCTAACTTTCAGATGATAAAACATGAAAAATCAAACGAGAAGTCTATGGAAGCCTTACTGGCCAACAGAGATTGGAATCCAACAGACTTGCAAACAAGAATGATGTATGACAAAGGGCTTCAGAAGGGAGATAACTTTCTCTGCTCCTTACGTTAGAGTACGTTAAGAGTAGGTTAGAACTACAAATATTCCAAGTACAATAATAACAATAACAACAAAAAGCCTAAACAAAAAGCATAAACAAAGCTAGTCTCTTGAGAAATAGACAGAAAACAGCAGTATATACTCCAACAAAGACTATTTCATAGTTAGGTAGAATGTTTTTGTGGAATCCCAGATAGACAATTGGCTTTTTTTGGTCTTTTGAATGACTGACAGATGCTGGACACTTAAAAAATTTGAACTATTTCATTCTAAAGTATAGACTAGGAAAAAACCAAATGATAGACTAATCCGTAATAAATTAAGACAATGTCTGTGAAATAAAGACATAACAGACCATGGAGAAAAGATTTTTCAAGTCTCCAGAAGGTAATTATAAGAATAAAAATTTACCTAAAATGTTAGCTATTAGGACCCATTTATATGTCCTCGGGGAAACAAAAGCTTATTTTAATTCTTCAAATGATTTTTTTCCCAGAGAAGTACAGAAGCACATAAACAGTACTGTGCTTCCAAGAAAGCTGTTGTTTTTTTTGTTTGTTTGTTCATTCCTTATTATTCAAGACAATATATTGTATTGGTTATTATAAACATATGTTGAAATAAAACAGCACTCAGGGCAATTTTGACCAGACTGAAAATGACTCTAGTAATATACGTCAACATATGCACCATAGATGGTAGACAAAATACTAAGTGCAGATCAGCTGTTCAGTTCTCGACCAATACACAAGGGCTCTTCTTAACATCTGGACTACCATTTCTTTGCTTAAATAAAATGTAACATCTATTCTAATAAGCAAACACATGCAAGTGTACTTACTACATAGTTCCCAGGAGATGCTGAAGAATAAGGTATCTGAAACATCAACAGAAACAAAACAGTAATTTCTTCTGCAGTGAGATGGAGTCCAAACCTACATTTATGTACAGTTGTAGCTTAATATGTATTTGTTTAATTTATTTCAAATATATTGTTAAAGATGATGGAAAGGTACTATTGTCGTCAAATACAAACCCCTTTTTCTTTTCAACAACTTGTCATTATAAGTATGCTCAAGTCTAAAATTTGCAATTCAGACATAAACTGAATTTAACACCAAATACTTACAAATATTTCTACTTAAGAATACTGTGCTCTGGTAGCCACTCTAATGAAGTCAATATGAAAAACATAATTCATACATTAAAATGTATGCAGGCTGAGGTCTGGTAATGGTTCCTATTCTTTTGTAATTAGTGAGGCATACATTTTGAACAACAAACATCACTCTTAAGATACCAAATTACAAATTCCAGTACCAATTTCATTCCTTGCATCTATTACAAAATTTTATTATTATTGTGGGAGGCAGAATAAGCTCTGTAAAGATCTGCAAGCGAGAGTGAAAGTGTAAGCTGTAAGATTATTAATGTAATACGCTTTATAAGGTAGAAATTTAAGGAGCACATACTTGCATTTAAGTCAATGGGACTGTAGTATCATCCTGTACGTGGACTGAATTTATATGTTCTCACATACACTTAATCTTGATTAGTATCTGGACCATAAAAGGAAAGCAACCCTTATTTCTTTCACCATAGATGATACTGATTTTATTTCTTTGCATTACTCTTTCCTTTTTTCTTTTCTTTCCTTTCCTTCTTTTATTTTTTTTATTTAAAGAACAGCATTCTAATTTCATGTCAAATTCAATTATTGTATTTGTTACAAAGGACATTGGGAGAAATTGAATTGCCTACGAATAACCCAGTTTTATTCTTTATGCAACAGTCTTTCCAATGATTCTCTCCATAGAAACACATAGCACAGCTATTATAGAAGGATGGGGTAAGAAGTAACTGAATTGACCAAATGCAAAATTATTTTGTAGAATAAGCATCTTACATGTTTGTA
Organism: Nettapus auritus; assembly: GCA_011076525.1. NCBI lineage: Eukaryota > Metazoa > Chordata > Aves > Anseriformes > Anatidae > Nettapus > Nettapus auritus. Next base: position 74,903,136 of record CM021797.1, read on the forward strand.
GATAACTTATCAGCCAATTCTTTTTCACATGTATCTATTACTTGACTTCTCAATAATTTTGTACAGTGAGAATACTTCAGCTGTCAGTTGAAAAATATCCTAACAACCATCTTATTTCATTACACACAAAATAAAACTGAAAAAGAGTTTCAGCTCTTTTTTTTCCTAATTGTCATCCAGTATAATTAAAAATTCTAAATTGAGAACAGAAAGAACCAGTCCAGCCTGTTAAATCAGACCTACCTTATCCTGCTGAAAGTGCTAAAAAGGGAGACGTTTTTACACTAATGATATATGACCAATGAATGAAAATTGAAACGTTACCTTTGTATTTCCCGAAGAAATACCAGGTACTGTATTTCACATGGGATACCTCACTGACCAACTCTTCCTTCAAGCTGCTAATAGACTACCTCATTTTTTATTTGTTCCAACAAAATTCAACGGAGTACACTGCTTGTTACAAAAAGCATACCAAAATGGTTGTCTACAGTTCCACCTTCCCTAGTTAACAGGAGCAAATGTACTTTTATTATATGAAATATGTGAGCACACATTAACCTGATCTTCCCATGTTGTCATTTCTGTAGCACTTGCAAGACAGACAGTTTTGTCCTAGTTCTTCCTATTTACACTGAAGAAAGCTAGAAGGTATAGAAGGTATTTTAAATATCCCCCAGGGTAGCCTTTATGTTAGGGAAAGCCTAACTTATGTGGAGATGCAGTGTGGCTGCATGATTATGAATAGAGCTGGATATTTGTGGGTCAGTGAGTTCTCTGTTAAGACATGCTCTTTACTGTTCCTAATCTGCATTAGGATTAGTGGAGGGGAAACAAACAAACAAAAAAAATGCAGTGTTTTTATTTGCTGAATGGATTTTTTTCCTGGTATGTTGATGAGAAATAATTCTCTGCATATAAGATGATTTCAGTATATTTAAATATTTACTTACAGAATTGGCATTGGTTGGGTTTGGCCAAGGTCTACCACCCCCAGGACCCCTGTAAGGGAAGATGAAAGATGAGACACAAAACAGTCACCAGGCTTCTGACCTGTTCTAAGGAAGCAAACGTTTCAAAGCAGTCTGTTTCCAGAGTAAGTTAAGAGATGGCTTTCTTCATCAAAAGTGATTATCAAGATAACTGCACCAAGCTACAGTGCTACAGAAAAGTTCCCATTGTTGCACTACTTTCTTCGCTTAGTCAGTATATGAGCTGATTTATTTATGATTACAGCCCTGCCATTTACATGTCAGACAGCTTGTGTCCTAACTCATTCTGTGCACATGTGCTTTCAGAACACCACCACCAGAACAAGTCCTCTGCCAGCAGCTACCCTGCCAGTGGCCAGCCTGGAGGTGGCTGAGCTCTGCACTGGTTCCAGGCACCTGCAAATTTAGGGAGCATCAGATGTCCCCCTTTTATATCCTCAATGGAATCATTGGAAAAACATTGCAAATTTGTGTCTCTTTAAATGCTTTTCTAGTGTTTGGGGAGAATTTAACTCTGTTTACAACATTTTAGTGTGTTACAAAAGTCAGGAAAAGAGTGAAATACGATTCTACAAGTTCTCAGGGAGAGTGTTTTTCTTTCAACTTTATTAATGTTTTCGTAACATTTGAAGGAAGTATCACACATTCCATAAAAATCTCATTACAGTACAGACCAAAGCAGAAATTTACAAAAATATAGGTTTAATTTCAGCCATGAAACTGTATTCTTGCTTAAATAATGAAGTACCTTCCTGAAGAATTGTGGATACATGCATGTATTGAGTAAGGGTCTGGAATACTGCAAGTATAGCAAGGTTTCCTTTGTGGAAAGAGTGCTTTCCTTACAAACATTTTGGTAACAACTATTCTTTAGAATAACAAGCAACAAAAAATATGTTGCTCTAATATGTGTCTGAGAAGCATAGCAATAAGGTACATATATATGTAATATATTTATTTATAAAAAAATTGAAAGCATGACACTTTAAGCCTGCATTTTAAACACATCTAGACAGGTATCTAAAAATAGATTCCTACTTGACGAAGGATATGTTATCTCCAGAGAAGTCCCAGAAACATGAAATTTATCATAAACCAGGCAAAATGGAAATTTCAGACTTCTCAGACATTCTTGTTACGCTTGGCTCAAACAGTGTATTTATGATTAAGCAGCAGTTTCCTAGCAGGAGGGACAAGAGTGCAACAGGCCAAGGAAGTCTTTGATAAAGCTTGCTCAGACTAAACATCAGACGGATGCTAAGAGCAGAATAGAATGGGGAAAGGAAAAAGGAAGAACTCTCCAGACAGAGCACCTTTTTTCTTTCTCACAGCTCTGGCTGTTCTTTTGAGTTTCTCATTCTTAGCTGAGATCAGAAATATAGTTCGGTGTACTTGAGGGTACTAGGCAGTCTTGAGGGAACTAAACCATATGGGAAGCAAAATCTCCATGTTTTACAGTCATAACATGTGAATAACCATAATTATCCCTGGTAGCATTACAAACTCCTAGTTATTTATAAATAAGACGAATTCATGTTTTGAGAGCCCTGACAACTGAAAGGCTGAGCAAAGCCATTGCATTTAAAATGGCATTTTGGCCTCATTAGCTTTAGAAAAGGGACATTAGCCACAATAGCTTACCAAACTTGGAAGAGTGTTTAAAATACAAAGATAAAAGTAGATTTTATTAATGAGTTCAGGAAGTATTCTATTTTAAAGTTTTGCAAAAGTAAAAACAGTAAGTACATATTGTTGCCTGAGGGATTTAATATTGAATCTCTCTTATTTTTTGACTGCATTGTTGGTGAAACTATTATGAAGAAATTATCTCAAACAATGAACTGAAATAAATCAAGTGAATCATTCCATTTTATGATGCTCACATTTATGGGAGGTTGGAAAACAAATGTAGGAGAGGGTCTTTTTGCTAAAACACTTCCCCACTAGAAAAGGAAGACATTTTGAAGTGCATTTTTCTCAGCTTCAGTGGTCCTTCCATTAAGGTTAAAAATCCATCACCTTAGCAGTCATCCATGATTTATTTCATGCAGCATGATTGCTGGAAGATACCTCCATGAGGGCTTTTAGCAATGGCCAGTGGCTGCCTTACTCTAGCCAGGAAAGGGACTCATGGCATCATGCAAGCAGTACCTGGTACAAATGGATTTTGCAGACGCAACACTCAGCGATTTGTCCTGTGCTAATAATAACATGGGAAATATTAGGTAATCTTTTTTTTTCTTTTCTGTCACATGCCATATGTGGTTTGTTGGATCCTCTTTTTTCTGAGAAGCCAGCAGTATTTCTAACAACACTGGAAGTTGGTTTTCACCACAAAACCCGGCAATTGTTCGTGTGACATTAAATGACACAAAGATAACCTACTGAAAAACATCATATGGAAAATGGCCATGACTACACTGCAGATTACTGTGAAGCATGGAGAATTTAAAAAGCTGACTCAGATACATGACTGGGTTAGCCACAGGAACATGGAAATTTAAATGGGTTTTATGAGAAGACCATGAAACTAATTCCTCTCAACATCATGGCACCTCTGGCAAGCATGCAAGTTTTGTTTAAAGCTAAACGCATGTAATGCCTGCTTTATCCTGCAGGCTGTACTACTGCTGCTTCCAGTGAGGAAACTCACCTTTCATCTAAAAAGCTGTTAGAATTTGCAAATTTACTGGAAGTCATGGACAGCTCTAAGTATAGACTCAGAAAACTCTGTAGCAGATTCTGCTTGAAAGCCATATGGTTTATATAGAGCATAATGTTGTTAGTTTATAAAACACATAAAAAAGCTACCTGCAATTTTTTTCCAATTCAATGCAATCTATTTTTTTTTTTTCTTTTATAAAAATATTTATTTTGGAAGTATCAATAGAGTCATAAAAGATTATTATGGTTGTTCTGCTTCCAAAATATGACTAATTTACACAATATCTACCACTATGACTAATTGCAATTGCAGTTAAGGTTAGTCCTGGACCCTTGACCACAGTACATGGAGAAATAAAGTCCAGCATTTCAGTTTCCTAATGGGCAAATACATTCCATCAGAAATTAAACCTCTAGATACAAGTTTGTGAGCTGCAGTTAAAAAATAAATTCACATTTTTTTCCTTTCAGGCATGAATGAGATATTCTTAGTGCTTGATACAGCGCTGCAGGTCACACAGGCCATTAAAACGTGCTAGAGAAATGCACCAGTGCTCCCTGAAATTTACCATCTTGTTCCTAAAGAGGACAGCTTTCCATCAAAAAAATAATATCTTACTAAAAATGGCTACACCAAGTTTCAGCTTAAAACCCTGTGGGTAAAATAAAGTTATTTTTTAAAAGCTATAGGATACTTGTCTGCTGTTTAAAGCAGTGATCTGATATGCATTACCTATGATGGAGCAAGAAATTATTTATCAATACTACATTTTTGGAGTACATGTTCTTGAACTGAAATACTGTCTATGAGCTCTCAGTCTAGTTGCTACCATTCTTCACAATAAAGAACATTTTCTCATCCAGAAAAATGTAAAATTCTATTTGGCTGATATTCTGCTCTTAGTCAGAACAGCTTCCTTTGAAGCTTTCCCAGGAGAAAAAGCTGGATTTTAAAATGGCATCTGCTTTTTGTAGAGTACATGCTTTTATATTTTAACATTGCCAGAAAGCCAAAAACATTGAATACAACAGTGCAAAACCTTAATGTATGATATATGGCTATGTGAAGACAAACATAAGTTAACATAAGGCAATAGCTTTATGTATAGTTACCTTATTTTCCTAGAAATGTAACTACACTAAATGATGTACAGCTTTCTCAGAGCTGTGTATCAGATGAATTGTAAGGGGTAATACAGAGAATGAGTCGAATGCACAAAGGTGCATCTGCTGCTGCAGCCCACAGGTCATTTGCAGATGTGCTCTGCCTTGATTCTGTATGCAGAACAGGCCAGAAGACGAGTCCTTACTATAGCTGCAGGGTAACAACAAGCCTGACAGCAGAACTTTACAATAAGGAATGAACATGATGTCCAGAAATAAAATTAAAGGAAGCCCAGACCACATTGATGCCTTTGTTCTCCTTTGGATCGGTGTATGTCCCTCCATTTGATACAAGAAAAAGACATGTTTGGTTTCATTAAAAAAATAATAATAATTAAACAAACAAACAAACAAAACAACAACAACAAAAAAACACATTCATGTCAGCAAGGCATGCAGTATTCTTACTCCAAAGGTCTGTGTTTCAGCATGTAGCACAGGTCAGCATATGCTATAGCATAATACTGCAGGATGAGCACTTTGGACTCCCTTATGCCTCCAGCATGCACTATAATACACTAAGGGGCAGCAGGAATTCTTTTCAAAACCAAACAAGTGTACTCCAGCTGAGCTGGAGGAAAGATACGGTTTGTAAAAAAAGTACAGAAGTGAAGCGGTAAGACAAGGAGACTTCTACAGTTACCTGCTGCCTAACTGCTGTTCTACCCGGCATTCTTCTCAGAAAACCAAACACTCTATCAAAGCTCATAAATTCCCCAAGCACAGGTCTCCAGTTCATGGCATCCCCTTTAACATACAAGTTCAAAGGAAAATGTGCTTCTCCATCACTGATTTGAAAGAACACCATCTATGGATGCTTACTGATTCAACACAAGATGAAACCTGCTTATTAAATGCTGCAATAGGGAAATGTTAGTATTTCAACCCATAACCATCTTCTTTCTTTATGGCAAACAAGGAGTTCTTTTTGTCAGAAAATATATTTGTTTGTTCTTTCTATGTGAAGAATAAACACATTCTTCCTAACTCTCATTTATGTGGATAAGTATCCTCAAAATACCTTATCTATCCTCAGTTTTAATTCCAGAACATTTTATTTTAGGAAGCTACATTTTCTTTTCTTAAAACTAAATCTCCTCTTGGGGACAATCTGTGTAGTGCTTATATTATACTCACTCTGAATTTCAATATCTAAATATTTTTTTCTACATCAATTTTATTTAAAAGAAGAAATGCCTACCCTTGGGAAGGTTCCTAAAATTGTCTGGAGTCCAATATGTGATGCATACGATAGTTATGCCAAACTTTAGATTTTATTTTATTTGCTTCAAAAAATCAAAGTCTGTCCAGAAATCAGAAAAAAATGAAGGACATGCCAGATTAGACTTTTTTTAATGGTGATATGTATCTCAATACTTCATTTCCAGGTAATAACCTCTGGTCTGTGTTACACTAACAGTAATGATAGCAGCCCCTTAAAATTTCAGAATCTCTTACGAGAGAAATCTATATAATACAAGGAGCATTTTTTTAAATAATTATAAAAACATCTGCAGGCAAGCAAAGATTTATGGCAACTGATCAAGATTGCTCATCTTGAGTCAGTTGCTATGCTAAAATCCATAGTTTAAATCTGGACTACTATATTAGTCTAGATACAGTAATTTTATATCTTAACTTTTTCTACATGCCTAAAAGGAGTTGTCTACCTGTCTAAATGCACATCCAGAATAAATCAATATAGGTAAACTGAACTCGATTGATATCACTTTATACTAAATGATAATCCAGCCCCAGAAGCACATAGAAATACTGGAAAATTTACACTCATATCTGGAGTACTGTTACATATGTTTAGAGTGGAAATAAACATAGTAATCAAAGTATAGGCAGTAACAAAGAGAGAATCATCCACACTTTTTCATTCAAATACGTTTTTTTTTTTTTTCTTTTTTACAAAGAGCTCTAGACAGTAGTTTTATTTTGCTAAAATTATGTTTCTTCATTTTGCAGAAAAGGACCATACCTGTACCATTCTTTACAAAAAGTAAAGTAAAACCATAAATGATTATAATGTCACTTGTAAAAAAATGCATACATGGGAGTATCAGTAACTGTACTGACAAAATATTCCCAGAATTTTAACTTTGACCTGTGAAAAAAACTCAGTGATTGTACAGACTTGGAGGAACAGCAAAGGAGCCTGTAAGAGATGCATGCAGAAGAAGAATGCTGATGCAGGTTCACTTTTTTTCAGTTGCAGTTATTAGTCGTCAAAGCACATTACTTATCAAAGCATGTTCTCCCTTGTCTCATGTAACCCAAATGTTACTTCCACAATGAAACAGTGATTTTCTAAATATTATAAGATTTGATTATTGTGCTTACATGTTCATTCCAGGCATCCCCGGGCCACCTAAAGCATTCAGTGGGGGTCTCATTGCACCTCCATAGTTCTGCAATGATAACCAAGGGTCAGACTACCACAAAACAAAAAAACAAAACCAAAGAGGAGGGGGAAAGAAAGGACAGCAGGTTAATGATATCCCTATACAACTGCTGACTGGATAGGCCAATGTAATTCATTCTTTCAGGAGTTTCCATTGTTGACTTTAAAAAATAATATTGTTATCCCCAAGGAGAAAGAATTACATTTACTACTCAAACAACAGGAATACACGAAGAATACTTAAAATGTAAATCCTTACAGGAGGAATTATTTACACATATAGAAATCAAGCCAATGGCCAGAGGGACAGCTTTAAAAATGTATTTAACTTTTACAACAAGGAAGCTTATTCAAAATCAGTAACCTGGACTCAGGTTGTCAGATTTCTACATAATTGAATTTAAATAGAATTGCTTTTATTGGATTTTGTTAGAGTATCAATAAATGCTTGTATAAAACTACACCACATTATATCACTTTTACAACATACAACATAACCATTACATTTCTTTTCTAATCAGTCAGTTCTAATGTCCAATGTGACTAATACAAAAATTACTTAATATGATAATGACTGTCACAGCATTGCCAACAAACGGATTGCCCATTGCTTATTAAATCAGAGTTTATGGTCTGATAACATTATGACAAACGTTTAATTGTACTGTTTACATGAAAAAATGTAACTATTTTAATTCAGATGAATACAAGCAGAACAGTCTATCTCATCTCACTATCTTAAGGAATTCTGTATTGTGTTATTTTTTCTTATTTTTTTTCGATATTTTTCCAATATTCCAAAGAAATGGATAATAGTATATTTTCTAAACTGAGCATTGTTGACTTTAACACGTTGACTGTGCACTTTGGAAAGCAAGGGGACAAGCAAATGATTTACTTATAAATACTTAAGTCATTGTTGCTGTTGTTTTTCCAATAATAAAAATGAATACACTCTAATTGTTATAATATACGACTATACTATAAAATACAAAATCTATATGACTTAGGCTTATGGGTATTCTCTATAATGGTCCCATTCACTAAGCCATGTAAACATGATATCATGTATACATGGGAGAAATCCTACAGAGGTATTCAAATTATTGATCTGGTGCTGTTTATAAGTAGAGTGATTACAGACAAACTAGTTGTCTAGAACTGAAATGGAACTAGGAGAGGAAGTCCCATTGCTAACAACAGAAACACAAAATATAAAATTTTCTTCTTTGTTAGACAGTCCTGAAAGTGTACCATATGAAGCTGGTTTGCAAGAACATATCCATGTCCTCTTCCAAAGATGCAATTCTATGATTCTATGATCCAACAGTGCCTTCTGAAGTTAGTATTATCCATAGCTGCTGGACATAAATCACTACTCATTCCTGAACTTTTGTGAGCAGCAGGCAGACTGATTGGTGTGCATGCTCAATCAAAAGCCAGAATAACTCAAATCTCCTGTTCAACCTAAATCATGCTAGAAAATTTTGCCTGAACAACTGCTCTCAGAACTTTAGGGCAGTCACTGGTGGGTAGTCAAAGCAACTGGGTGCAGTAACATCTTCAGTTGGCACTACTGGATCTGGAAAAGAACACAAGCCAACCACAACAAAACACTAGTTCCAGATCTATTTTATTTAATTTTCCTATCTTGATTTGGAGTACTGAGCCATTCCCTCTATTTGGCCTTTTGGGTATCTCCCCTCCTTATTTTAGTTTAGGAATGATTTGTGAAGACCAGGGTAAAAGATCTTTATGGAATCCTGCACAACTGGAAGACTCCTAATCAAATGTACTTCTAACTCTAATTACTGCTAATTCTAATCAAATGTACTCTTTCATCCTAAAATAAGAACACTTTCATTAAGGCTACTGATACACGTGTTCTTTTAGATGCAGCTATGCTCTCTGCCCTAATTTGTTCCTTGCAGATTTTACTTAAAGTCACCACCACCACCGTTTTTCTGGTAGTTTAGTTGTTCATAAAAGGGCTCCCTAACATCAGGTGGTCAAAATGAGACAGATTAGCCAAGACTTGTTTTTTAAATATTTAATATAACCCAATTAGTTTTGACTTGAAGGCATTATGAAGCACATGAGAAGCTCACCAGCAAGTATGAGGGACTGGGTGTAAGTAGCCCATCACAATATGCAGGGAGTCCCTTGTTCACATGGTGTACCTCTTGCTTGAAATTCTTTGGAGCTTTTCACACATTCAAGCATTTACAACAGTACTCAGCTTTCAGCTTCATGTTTTTTAGTTTGGAAAAGTGTGGAATCATAAAACACAAAATGCTGAGACAAGCATTTCTGTATCACTACGTTAAGTTCTTCCCAAGTTCCCTGCCTGTGCAGCCTGCCAGGTAGCAGAGCCTCACATTCTGGGCACACCTAGGTCAACTTTACAGCACTGTAGCAAGAGAACCTTAAAGTATGTGTGAAAGATCCATCAAATTTGGTTTTAGAACTGCATTCTGAGAAAATCAGCAACACATAAAGATAGATGATAATTCATTTATCGAAAAGTTTGAGTTGCAAGCTTAAATTTGTATAGCTAAGTTACATTTGCCCCATTTTAAGAGGATATTTTGTAAACAAAGACAGATGAACTTTACAAAAATACTGGATTTTAAGAAATAGCAAAAAGGAAAAAAAATCATCCTTTTAAGAACTGGCATGAGATTTGCCTGCTGTGTGACTAATGGTGCTGCATGAAATATCAGCTCAGTCTCATATGGCAGCACTGCAAAGCTTCTCTTTCTACCTCCAAAACGTAAGTTGTAAATAAACTTCAGTGCTACAGAAAAAACAACAAATGTTTAATAACAGTTTGTTGGTCACACAGCAGACGTTGTGTTAAACTGAACAACTGGTTTCTACCATGAAGACACAAAAGTGTAAAGGCAGTTATGAATAGATTTGAAAGGCAATGCTATTTAATCATTTAAAATTCACTTTCTATTCCAAGGAACAAAGAATCCACTACAGAGATTATCTAAAATGGAAAGCAAAAATGCGAAGTGTGGAGAAAACAAGCACACTATAAACAAAATACTGGCAACATTGCTACAAAACAGCACTACCTAAATTTTCTCTCACTGAGAGAGCTGACAAAATATAAAATAATATTTTGGTTCATGTTTCAGGTACACATCAGAATAAATTTAGTTTCTACCTCAGTTTATTATTAAAATGCAATACTGACACATATCCACTAATATTTTTGCATTTTTGAAGAGAGTGTTAATATACAATTACAAACAGGTCAGCACCATGGAGAAGGCAGGTTCTTGCAATCCAAGATTGCTTCATTCCTTGAAATTACAGCTGAAGGAATGTTTATGATTGATACAGGGCAAAAATAGCAGCATGAACTTCTGATTTTACATTAAAATCTCTCTGGCACTCACCAAAAATCTATCTCTTTTTTGGTTACAGTTTGCATAAGATGGTAATACTATGAGATGAACTCTCCCCTCCTTAACAGCATAATCAAATAGGGTGGGAGGAAGAGGAAATACCTGCTCAGTACTTGGGCTTCTTTGCACACCCTAGCCTTTCATTACAGGATACACTAGCTGTAGGAAAAACATAACTCTCCTGAAATAATCAAGCTATGGGACTCCTTCTAATTTCAAATCTGAATTAAAATTACTAATTCTTGAACTTTAGACTTTGTAAAACTGCAATTAGAAATTCATTTTTAACAGAGATAAATTTTATTTTTAAATGGGTTTAAAGGTACAAGTCCTGGTTCAAGTTATGCAGAACTAGAGTAATAACGTATAAATAAAGATCTCTCAATAAAAATTGGTATCTATTTGCAGAAGGTACCTGTGGTCCTAAAGGAACCATTCCTCTTGGAGGAGTCATTCTCTGCATTGGCCCACCCATATTTGGATGCCCTGCAAATAAAATTATGTAATTTTAAAAACCATGCAAAATACAAGCATTTTCTAAACCAACTTTGATGAATCATTCTTTCCTATTTTACAAAAAGCTTAAAAAGCTGCAGTACACTCTGAAATACAGAGAAAATATATGGGTTTTAAAAGATAGCACTTTTGTATGTTCCAAATATTTCATTCACCTTGCTGCCGTGTTGGGTCCATCCCGCTAGGCAATAACGGCTGACTTCCTGGGACACCTCCAAGTGCCTGCAGGTATAGAAACTGTATTACAAGGACATAATACACTGAAAATTATGTTAAACAGATAATACAGGTGTATTGTTTTTAATTCCCAGATGTTTCTTTGCAGTCAAAAGTCATGCATAAGAGTAAACATCCCTAAACGTCCTAATTAAATGTCCTAAATGTCCAACAACCCTAACTATGGATTGCATAAACACTTGGACTTCCTTGAAATTATGTATAAATAATCTTCAAAATATAACCCCACTCAATATGCCTTTTTTCTCCAATTATTGCTTTGCTTTATCTTACGTACCATTGAACCTCAAATCATTGCCTATTTCTTGGCTACAGGGCAATTTATCCTAAGTTTATATTCCTACAGTTTTCACTTTTAATCATTATTTTAACATCTGCCTTTAAGAGCACAGAATGTGGGCACCATGATGTCCACTGGTAGTGAAACATATCAGTTTGCCAGACACACAGCACTCAAAGGGGTAAGGCAAAGCAGCACTGTGATGAGCAGGACATTTTATCATCCACTCTCCCCCTCCTTTGAAAAGTATCAATGCTAAGATAAGATTTTAATTCATCTACAGGAGAAAACAATAGTCACAGCACTTGCTCCTATAAGCTTGCCTTCAAGTATGAAGATACACTGAGTTGTTATTTCACCTCTGGTCCAAATCAAATGCATTATTTTTATGTCCCCAAATTTTTACCTGCCTTCTGGGTTTTTAGCAACTGATTTTGGTTTAAAGCTAACTTTTACTGTCTCTTACAGTCTAGTCAACTAGAATAATGTTTTTATGAATGATCATTTGCAGCTGACCCACAAAGCACTATTTAAAATTTCGAAACAATAATATGTTCACAGTAAAAATGTGTCTGGAATGAGTAAATCCTGTATTATGAAAGTAATCTACTCGTGTAGCACAGGTAATTGCTTACTGATTGAATGGATTGCTTACTGGTGACCTGGAAACACTGTGGTACTTTTGGATATGTACAAAGGGAAACTTAACTGCAAACACTCTATGGTTTACTTCCATAAGAGTTTGGGACTTCAAATTTAGAATGTGCATTATTACATCACTTTAATACCAAGTCAAAAGGTATTCTATAGTAAGATTATGGAATAAACACAGTCTGAAACAACATCGTTTAAATCTGAGTTTTACATTTACTTCAGTGGCTTGGAGTCAGGATGATGTGTAAGAACAAGACATGAAATACACAGAGATGTGTCTACTCACACATTGTCAATACTATTGCAGGACTCGGTCTTGCAGGGCATGATGGAGCCCTGGAGGCAGCTTTGGGACACTCATGTGGCACTCAATACTTACTAATGCTCCTTGTTGTGGAGCCCAGGTCCAGCTTGGATACCCCTACACAGCACTGGATGAGCTATGCCCTGCATCACACCTCCTTGCCCTAAGGCTATGTGTTGAGGGATGGAGTTATAGTTAGGGTGGGAGTTTAACTCTGATGCTTACTTGCTTCCTTGTAACCAAAATGTCAGTGTTAAAGCTGCATTACAGTATTCATTACTTCCACATGCTGTTCATCCATGCTGTAACTCAAATAAGGGTAGTGTTGCTCAGAGCAGTAACTTATGAATGCAGCAGGATGCAAATGAATTGCAAGAGCTGCAATCCACAAACATTATGTTACATCTCTACACTGAAAATGTCGGAATGTGCAGATAAAAATGCTTCTAAAGATGGAGGTTGGCAGCAGTTTTACAGCATTTGCCACATCCAGCTTCTACCTGCCAGTATTTGCACAGCTCAGAAACTCAGAAACAGAAACAAAAGAATAAGCAACACCCAAACTCTGGTGTACCTTTGACTAAGATGAAAATGGCTAACTGAATGGTGCAAAAATCAGGAAGATGTTTTGTACTGAATTACAGTACGCTGTAATAAACATTTAACTAAGCACTCTGGATGGATGACATTGCACTCGTATTGTCCCCTGATACCATTTCCACAACGTTAATTTTAAGTCACCCATTTCTTTCCTGACAAAGAAGCTATGCTACTGTTAACTTAACCTCCTCTCAAACATCACTAAGTGGAACATAAGAGGTGTTGCAACCTGAAATGTCCATCTCACTGAAATATGAAGTTCAACTTCTTGGCAATATTGTGCCAGTGTTCAAGCCAAACGCTCATTGTGACATGCAGATATAAAAAACAGACAGAGACTAGGGTGGAATAGAATAGCCTCCTCATCGATATGTCAAAAGCAGTCCTGGAAGTCTAGGTTTCACAAAAAAGATATTACAGCCTTCCTATCAACCTTTCCCAATCTTGCAAATGACCCAGTTTTTCTTTCAGAGTTCCACTGATATTTTTCTGTCTGCTTATCACTAACATTTCAACTGCTGACATCCATTTTCTCCTCTTCTGTCTGCACTAAGAACAACTTAAAATACAAACGCTATCTGTTTCCAGAACCATCTTTTCACAGATGGGCCAATAAAGGTCTCTGCCGATGAACAGCAGCTCATTACTCATTCTTGTTACACTAGCATGCATACCCTTTGGTGGAGATGAGAGAAAAGTGGGAATTTGATGCTTTTATAAAGTCCTCAGAGTGCCTCTAAGAGGCATAATGCACTTGGTAACTGCTTCTCACTGATCATCCCCATGTTTACTGTGAAGTAAATATACTTTACACATCCCGCAAAGAATAGGAGGCAGTGATGTATTTTATGTAGGATTAAGTAAAGCAATTCTCAGAGGTAACTGTGTAGTGTTGGAAGGAAAGTTTAGAGAATGTAACGGCTATGGAGATGCTTTGCCTTCATCTCACCAGGCAGCAAGGCCTGGCTGAGGTCAATGCAGCCCTCTACAAGGCCAAGAACACTCTCCCTCTGTAGACAGGCTGAGGGCATGATAAATTTTGAGGTGTATGCACTCATTCAGCACAGAAAAGTGAGCTTGCAGTGGCACAGTATGTCTATTAATGACAAAATGGAATGGAGAGGGACATTGCGACATGTGCCAGGGACATTGGTGGCCAATAGTACAATGCTCCCTGATCCTAGCACTGCATGATGATCAGGACCACAAGTGTGCATCAGTGATAAATTCTTACCTGATTGGGTATTCTTAAGGGTGGTCTTGGACCTCCGGGGTACCGAGGGGACATGAAAGGCTACAAAAAAAAAAAAAAAAAAGTATATATATATATATATATATTACTGCTAAATAATTCAACTTAGCTTGTAAATACCACATTGAGTCATTGGGTATATGGCCTGTGCCATGCTCAAACCTCAAACATCCAGCTTAAATACTTTCACAGTGCATGCAGTAGATTATTCCATCTTTAGCACAGGTTAATAAATTTAGAGATTCTTACTGAATGCATGTAGCAAGACACATTACTTAAAGTTCTGTTGCAGCTACTGTGAATGCAGAATATAAACAATTTAATGCATTAACTGTGAAGAGCAATAAACCATTTAGCTCATGTTATCACACATCTAATCTTTTCACTACAAAAGGGGGAGAGATAAGAACAGTAGAATACAAAAGCAAAATGTTCTTGAAAGACTCAAGAGTAAGCACTAGCGTATTAATTCACAAATAATTTCCCTTCACTTCTTCATAAAAATACAGTAAAGTATCATACAAGACTCAACCTTTGAGGGCACAAATTTCAAGTTTATGTCACTAATATCTAGAACTTCAGTGGTCTATATTAACCAGACTGACTCAATGTATCCACTCCTCCCATCCTCCCTACACAATTCCACACCCAGCACAACTTTTCCTCTACCAAAACCACATATACACTAACCCTGTACTCTAAGTTTCTACTGGTTCTTGGCTTCTACTGTACTACCCCGTAGCCCAGAAACAAGGGCAGTCCCTTAAACTCAGACCATAAATAAATGATAAACAAATGCACTACAAGCAAATACATTTAATATCTCTACTTATTCCATCTCAAAGTGTGACAGTAATCTAGAAATCTAAAAAGCAGGGAGATTAGCAGGAAGAAAGCACAAACATCTGACTAAACAGATGATGAAGAGGATTTTTTTGGCAAGCAAACATACCTATAACTTCAGAAGAAAATGGCGAGCTAGAAGTATGCTTTCACTGTGAAAACAGGGACAAAAAAGACTGGTTCCTTCAAGAGCTGGAGAAAAAACATCTTTCCATAAGATGTCCCCATAAAACTTTTACTAATATGTTAGCTTATTGTCTTCTATACCTAAATTGTTAGGCACTGCAAAAGCAATAATGATATGCCACTATCACGAAACAAGAGCTTGTTTCTGTTCACAACACTGTCTAGCAGTCATCAGAGAAAGGAGGGATATGAAAGAAAGGACTTGCATGGCACATCCCAGGAGAAATTTCTTATGACAAATAACCTACTGCACAATCCTACTCTTAGCCTCTTGGAAAAGAAACAAATGCACATAGACAGGAATCATCTAGTCGGTTGTAGTTAAGGTACACGAGCGGTCACCGAAGTCTGTGCTCAACATCACCATCTCATGAATGACTGGCGTATTTGAGCTGCGTCATCTGCACTGTGCTTTAAAATACAATGCTAGTGATCATCAGTACTAGTAATACATGTAATAATAATAGAAATAACTAGCAGCATAATTATAATTATTACTAATAATTAGCATCAGTATTTTCCAATCATCTGCGGAAGAAAAATCAACTGAACTTTCCACATGTCAGAATAAAATGATAAGTTGTAATAGTGATCTTCTACATAAACATGTTTGAAATAGATACTAGGAAGCAATTTAAAATACAGATGGTTTACAAATCGGAGAAGAAAAGTTAAACGACACTTGGGAAAAGGTTAGATTAACAAAAAGGGCATCTGAAATCTACTATAGAAGAGGGAAGCTTCTTCACATCCTCTATTTGATGGTAAGATTCTGTGATGAGAAAGAAACAGGAAAAAAACGTTCGTGCATGTGGTGAAGGCTGTAAACATAAGGATCTTTGTAAAGCAGCAGACGTGTGAGGCAATTAGAATTTCAACAATTTCCTTAAAGGTCAACCAATTGCATCCTATGGAGTGCAGCAACTCTAGTGAGTGCATTTGGCTTATTATATTAATCGAATGATACCTTATCTACAGGTTATTTACAGCTGTACACCTTGTAAAAGGGAAATCAGTAATGTCTTGCAAATCAACAATATTTCAATGTAGAACAGCACTACCAATATTAGTGCATAATAGTGCGTAGTTCGCAGAACATCTTCTCTTTTATCTTTCAGATTTCCAGTCAGGTAGGATGGAAGCTTACTTGTGCCTTCATTTCCCCAACAGGTTACCTTCATATTCATTTTGTACAAATATCTAAAAAAAAAAATTATCTTTATAGGAAGCTAAATTTTATTAAAAGTGCTGAAACAGCAGTCATACAAAGTCACAATTTTATTTTCACATTGTCACTCACATTGTCTCCAATGTGTGACAATTTGGGACCAGCACTGTTTAACATCTTTGTTGGTGACATGGGCAGTGGGACTGAGTGCATCCCCAGCACGTTTGCCAATGACACCGAGCTGTGTGGTGTGGTCGACACACCAGAGGGAAGGGATGCCATCCAGAGAGACCTGAGCAGGCCTGAGAGGACTTTTGTCAGGCAGTGTAGTCTCTATTATCTCCTATGAACAAGGAATAATGTTTTAAAACTAAAAAAGGGTAGGTTTAGATTAGATATAAAGAAGAAGTTGTTCACCCAGAGGGTGGTGAGGCACTGGACTGGGTTAACCAGAGAAGCTGTGGACGCCCCATCCCTGGAGGTGTTCAAGGCCACATTGGATGGGGCTTTGGGCAAGCTGGGCTGGTGGGAGGTGTCCCTGCCTGTGGCAGGGGGGGTTGGAACTAGGTGGTCTTTAAGGTCCCTTCCAACCCAAACCGTTCTATGTTTCTATCAATCATAAACCATTTTTTTTTAGTTTGCTGCATCCCTGAGGTCAGTAGCTACTTCAGATAATTGAGTAGATTTGCATTTGTAGATTTGCATTGAGTAGAGTTGTAAGGTCTCAAGTCTATTTGATAACTATGTAATACAAACCTTACAGACTAAATATAAGATTCTTCTCTGAAATAATATAGTAAGTCACCTTTTTTCTTGATGCACTGTTATGCAGGCATCAAACCAAATGTTTACTTGAGAGCCAGTGCATCTGTTCTTAAATGATTTGTTAGTTCATTGCATAAAAATGACTAACTATAGAAGCCTCTTCAATATAACTCTATCTTAGAATAAATTTTACTTACTGTAAATATATCTATACATTTCTCTTAGATATTTGTGGAAATTTTTAAACCTTCTCCCATTCTTTAAGCAACTGAACCCAAGTAGAAGAGCAATGAATGATTTAATTTCAGAGGGCTCTTGTAGTTCTTGATTATCCTTGGGTATAAATACTGTACTTAAAGATGGTACTCTGTGGGCAGGAAAATATATAAACAACTAACAAGCCCACAACAAGTAATATTTCGGTGAGTATGTGTCGATAATGTCTTATTATGTCATTGCAGAAAGTGGTGAGATACTCATGTTCAAAGATAATTCTTAAAAATTTTACTCTGTTTTGGATCAGCATTTAGTACTTAAGGTTACCACAAAAAATTCTACTACCAAAAGAAAAAAAAAAATACTTTAATGTTTGTGTTATTAACTTTCTCCCTCTCCATCATTATTACCATGTTTGCCCATAAAAAGCTCTACCAAGACACAACAGAAATTCTGTCAAATATTTTAATCCTTTGTAATTAAGAATTAGTCTCTTAACTGGTTTTACTTCATTGTTGAGTGTAGCTTGAAATGACCGCAGTTTATGGAGGAACAATGCTAGACTTCATTTCTGACAGTTAGTAGCATTCCTTCCTTGACTTCCCACAACTCTTTTATCCCCTTCTCTCAGAGATATTGCAGCATATATATCATACATATAAATAATGGGTTCAAAGTACATGCACTAATTTAAAAAGAGACCATCAATTTTAAATTGGTCCATGTGGTGCTTGATTTGTGAACACAAAAAATAATTTAGTGTGCTGAAGACAGGCAGGCATTTCTGCCTGCTAACCCAGACTTGTGTCAACTCACTGTTCAGCATCCTGATAGTCTAAAACCTTTTGTGGTCCTCTGTACTAAATTCACTGCAAGACAGACTCCTGATTTGTCACAAGAGTTCAGCAAAAGAGTTTGGTTAGGAATCACCTCAATGAATCAAACTCTTCCTTGCTTATCCCAGCTCACAAGGAGTAAGACGGCTATCAACAATGCACAGATTACAAGAGGATTTCCTCCGTCTCTCTGGTAAAAAATGATTATAGACACCTGACTACTAAAAATAAGAAAGGTAAAAATAGAAATAATTAAATCCAAAGAATATACCAAAAGACAGGTAACATGATTTAATAATGCTATACCAACTTTTGCTGTCAGGTAGGAAGAAGACAGAAGGACAAAAGACATACCTCCTAGAACCCTCTCTGTGCAGAAGATGCAGTAACATATATGTCATCTCATAGCCAGATCTTGCTTAATATATGGGAAAGTTTGAGCAGTGTATTTGAATATATAAGCTCTCAAGAACCTGATCTGCCCAAGGAAAAAGAATTTTACTGGAGTGGCTCCTTTCAACAATAATTTCCAGATTCAGAAATGGCTCTCAAGGGTTTACAGCAACTAATGCAACCTTCAGGTTGCTTGAATTCACAACAGAGACATTAGACTGAATATGAGACAATATAAACAAAGCCTTCACACACTAACCTTAGCTACAATTAACTTCTCAAACGGGGTTCAGGAACTGGCACGTAACTTCAGTGATATATTAAGAAAAGGAACAAAAAGCCCAAAATAAACCAAAGCAAAATGAAAGGACGTGAAGAAAAAAATAACAAAAAATAAGGCAAGCGTGTCCTATCTAAGCCGCAATTAAGAAGACTGTCCTAGGTGGAGGTGCCATCAGCATTTGGAAATGGGTCACACAAGTTACGGAAATACCCAAAGAATATGGCAAACATGTTCGGAAATCAGCTTACTGAACACGTCTGTGAATTCCAGTATATCGTATTTACTGCCTTCAGTTATAAAATCCATTAATTTGGTATGGGGCCAGTTCTCTTTAATATCTTTATCGATTATCTGGATGATGGGATCGAGTGCACCCTCAGTAAGTTTGCAGACGACACCAAGTTAAGTGCATGTGTCGATCTGCTCAAGGGTAGGAAGGCTCTTCAGGAAGATCTGGATAGGCTTGACTGATGGGCTGAGGCCAACTGTATGAAGTTCAACAAGGCCAAGTGTCGGGTCCTGCACCTGGGGCACAACAACCCCAAGCAGCACTACAAGCTGGCAGATGAGTGGTTAGAAAGCTGCCTGTCAGAGAAGGACCTGGGAGTTTTGGTTGATAGTCGGCTGAATATGAGCCAGCAGTGTGCTCAGGTGGCCAAGGCCAACAGCATCCTGCCTTGTATCAGAAACAGTGTGGCTAGCAGGGCTAGGGAAGTTATTGTCCCCTTTACTCAGCTCTGGTGAGGCTGCACCTTGAGTACTGCGTTCAGTTTTGGGCCCCTTGCTACAAGAAGGACATTGAGGTGCTTGAGCGAGTCCAGAGAAGATCAACGAAGCTGGTGAGAGGTCTGAAGAGCAAATCTTATGAGGAGCGGCTGAGGGAGCTGGGATTGTTCAGCCTGGAGAAGAGAAGGCTCAGGGGTGACCTTAACACACTCTACAGGTACCTGAAAGGAGGCTGTAGTGAGGTGGGGGTTGGTCTGTTCTCCCACGTGCCTGGTGACAGGACAAGGGGGAATGGGCTAAGCTGCGCCAGGGGAGGTTTAGGTTGGATCTTAGGAAGAACTTCTTTACTGAAAGGGTTGTTAGGCATTAGGGAAGTGGTTGAGTCACCATCCCTGGAGGTCTTTAAAAGATGTAGAGCTTTGGGATATGGTTTAGTGGAGGACTTGTTAGTATTAGGTCAGAGGTTGGACTCGGTTATCTTGGAGGTCTCTTCCAACCTATATGATTCTGTGATTGTGTGAAAAATTGCATGCTGAAGACTGTTGTCAAGCAGCTGAGACCAAAGGCATATAAGCAGAAACTTTCTAAACTGAGTGAAAAAGAAGTGTGGTATAGAAAAAACCTCCTGTGCAGTCACAATAGAACATATATATTTATCAACTTAATGTAAATAAAATGCTGAAGAAGGAGGGATACTACACAAAATAAAATCAAGATTTGAAATGTTAAATTTAGAAAACTCTTTGCTCTTACTCATGTCAAATTATTTAAAACATTTAAAAATAAGTTTGAGAAATTTAATGATAGTGGCACAAATTCTAGTATTTTATCTTTATGCTAAACAAAAAATCCAGTGGCGTACAGAAAGAGTAAAGGATAGCTTATAAACTGCATATTTAATAATGTTTTGCAAGTTGTGTGTGCATGTGTATATGTATGTGTGTGTGAGTATACAACATAAAAATTTTGTGAAATACTATTTTTCTTAATCTCTGGGAAAAGAAGAGGACAAACAGATAATAAGTTTCAAATGATGTTGAAGCATCAGACACCAGTCTCACAGCCCACATTCTGGTTCTGATATTCAGGAAAAATGATTAAAAAAAAAATATCCACAGGGAAGTTGATGAAATAAATACATAGAAGCCAGCAGGTTTCCATGCCAATTGTATAATTCTTACTGTGTCTTCCTTTCATTGTTTATGTGACTCTACAATATGATGCATTTTAGTTTTCATGTACTTAAGACTAGGGGAATAAATGATCTTAAAAGATGATATCGCAGGTTTCAAGAAATCTGCTTGCTTAAATTTACTTCCCTTTTAAAATTGGGAATATAATTTGCTTCCAAATATGGCTAAGCTGTTGTGTTTTTTTTTGTTTTGTTTTGTTTTGTTTTGTTTTGCATTGAGATTTGTTATCATTTTTACTCAAACTGTTATATTTATCGACCACATACTGTTTCACATAAATTGCAAATTTTTCAATAATCCACATTCAAATAAGTAATCCTCAATATTCCTCACATTTCAATTCCTATTCCTAGCTTAATGAGATTGAATTTACCATAAATATCTGTATCTGTTCCAATATATGCATATTATATGATACCCTATGCTTTGTTATACTGCATAGTACAATTTCACATAACAAACAAGCACACATTAGGAAAACAAGTGAACAGTTCAAAAGGAATTACTGCAGTTACTGCAGTTACTGGGCATGAGTGATGGTAGGGTTGCACACATCTGCTAACAGTAAAAATACCAAGAGACAAAATGACATCGAACAAAGCAAGGGCTGTTTCTCTGAGGGGAATAAAATGGAATGAATAATGCTTGAACAGGAGAACCTTGTCTACATGGCATGAAAAAAAAAATAAAAATCTTTTTCAGTTAGGGTGGCTTAAAATAACAACACTCCTCTAGAGCCACATTAACATCTTCTCAGCTTGGTGCATTAAAAGGTTTGTTCCCGCTTGAAAGAATATGCAGATCTCTGGTCAAAGCAGGATGAAAGGTATATTTTTAAAGCACATCACATATCTGTTCTAAATAAATGCATTTAAGCCAACTGGAGAAAGAGGAGTAGTAGTTTAACCCATCTCAGCTGGCCCAAATACCCCCTCTGGGGCTGACTGGTTTGTGGTGGGGCTACTTGCTGAGTGTGACACATGGCAACCTCAGCAATGGGATGCGCTGGAGGCACCTGGCTGAGGCCTTCCCTCCTGGTGTCAGCACCATGTCTCCATGGGTGGGTGCTTGTACAAGAGGGCTCTTGTGCGTTCACACAGACATGGCTGCGTTTACTCTTCTGAGGTGCCTCAACATGGTGCCAGCCAAGCCTGACAAGTGTGTGGTGTCCATGTGGACACCAGGCTGGGCCTGCCAGGGGAGTTGGGCACAAGGCCCAAGTTCCACCATCAGGTTGCTTGTGGACAGTGGAGAGGGAGAGGACCTGTGTCTAGCCACAGCTCCATCCAGATCCGGAAGAGGATGCCAGTGCTCCTACTGCAGTTGATAAGACATAGGAAAGCAGAGGAACATGTGCTTGCACCAGGACCTGCAGACATAGCTCTGCTGGGCTTCGCAAAGCCACTCTACATGCACGCTTCCAAAAGAAAATGAAAACAACAACAAAAACCACACACATCAAAACCAAACAAGCAAACAGACAAAACAAACAAACAAACAAACAAACAAAAAAAAAAAAACTGGAATCTTATTGTTAGAACGCTATTTCTTTACCTGCACCATCATATTTAGAAAAATCTCCTTAGAGTGTGTGTCTCAGCACCATGATTGGCTGATAGCATTTATTCCTAATTGGAGAACTACTCTTAAAAAGATAAAAAGAGCACACCACAAATTTAAAAATACAAGGTGAAAAACAAAGTTTTAAGCTCTTGGTATAGAAAAGGACTGAAATGGTTTTATTTGGTTTGCATAATTCAACCACCATAATCAGCACAAACTCTAAATTCTACTCATCACCAGAAACTACAAATGGAATCACAACTGTTATTTGGGCCCATACTACAATAAACTATTTTAATGTAATTGTGCTGTTACTTGATGAGCAAATATAATG
Source organism: Nettapus auritus (assembly GCA_011076525.1). Taxonomy (NCBI): domain Eukaryota; kingdom Metazoa; phylum Chordata; class Aves; order Anseriformes; family Anatidae; genus Nettapus; species Nettapus auritus. Next base: position 74,926,134 of record CM021797.1, read on the forward strand.
AAAGGGTCCAAGTTCATCACAATCAGAAACCAGATGTGAATTCTCTTAGAGGTCAAATCCCTTAATATATTAATTAAAAGTTCAAATGCATGGCATACAGTTTAGCTAAAATGGAAAAAGTGAAATAAAACAAAAATCTTTGTTCTTCCCTCCTGTTAAAAAAAAATCAATTGCCAAGTTTTATATTATGTCTCAGAAACTATGATTCATATTCACTTTTTTGGTTTTCAAATTCTGTTCTTGGTTAAAACAACTAACATCATTTAACTATTTACAGTATGAAAATAAGACTACTTGATGATTTTATTTAATTTCCTTATTATGGTATCAGTTGAAAAAATATTAGGAAGTAATGTTTTAATATATCTCCTTAAGACTCCTGAATTTTATAGAATGCTTTAGAGGTACTTTACATCTACCACTGGTGTGAGTGCTTCCATTATAAAATATATGGCTAGATCCTCTTAAAAAGTACAGTAATGAACCATAAAATATGTGTGAAGAATTTACCCAAGTTAGTTTACAATTCATATATTTTATTTATTTAGTTTCCTCTGCATTTTTTGTGGACATCTTAATTGGCAATGACAGTCACTGCAGTGTTTAAGACATTCCTGATTAACACATTTTAATTCCAACCAAGACCATACTAAATTAGTTCTCAAAATGACACACTTGTGCTGGCACAGTCTGCTGATAAGCATAAACACGTAACTTATCCTCTATGAAGCTCAGACAGGCTATCATCAATTCTTAACAGAAATTATTTTCCTATTCAATTGCATTCTACTGTTAATTATACAAACCCTCTTGTCCTCTTTTGCTCTGCAAAAGGCTGATACTGTGTTAGAGGTCTTTGTTTTGTATTTTGCTAAAGTATTTTGGAGCTGAAACTGGGGTTACACACTGAATATCTTGTAATCTACAAGTATAAATCAAAAGAATTGTTTTCATCTACACCGTTTCAGATAAAATTATGTAAGCTTCTCAGCATAAAGACAGGATGTCTCCTTATGCTGGCCTTTTTTGATGACCATATCCATTTTCATGATTAGGTTCTTCTCTGTACTTCAGACGAAGATCCCCATAAAAATGGTTTCCATGTTTTTTATTTTGTAAGAGCAGCCTGACATGGTCTGGCAAAGTATAAATTGCAACATCAACAGCTTTGATTTAATTCAGAGTACAGACTAATATTTAAAAAAAAAAAAAAAAAAAAAGCCTTCCGTGGACCTCTGTTTTTCCACATATAAGGTTCCGAAAGTTATAACCAGAACAATACTAGCATTTCAAACAAAAAGAATGCCTTATCCCTAGCCAATAAATACAGGACTCATTCTACTACATGAAAGAATACCACAAAACTTTGAATATATAACTTGCACACTCTGCATAGAAAAATGAAGAAAAAAAATCCTCTTAAAAATGCGTTCCTTTTGTCCCCAGCTAAACATCTCTCTGTGATCTGAGCAGCAGGATCTGTCCCCTGGCCAGGCTACTTCTCCAGAAATTTAAGAAAGTAAATAACACTGATTCTGATGATGGATGATCTTTAGGAATGGTACTGTTATTACATCTATCTGACTTTGTGGGAAGCACCATTATCTTTGTGCTCACAAAGACTTAGCAAGCGGGAGAGAAAGGCTAAATTATGCACATGGTATATAACGGCAGTTTTGAAAGAAACACATTTTAAAATAGGCTACTATATATTTTAAATCAGGTTAATAGTTTTGACTTCAGTTCTTATTAAACTACAAAAAATGAAATATTTCAAACATGATTTAAGCTAAAACTGAAAGATCAAGTATCTCCCTTTATAGCACATAAGCAAACCATGCTTTTTTAATTCAGACATGCACACAGCTCAGTGAGCTGGAGACTTCCCTTAAATTCAGTGAACCTTCTAGTCACCCCCTGACTACAATACATAACTGATTTTTTGGAACTTTGAAAATGACAAGCTGGAGTTTGTTATTCCTGCTGTTATTTTTAATAAACATAGTATTTTGAAGCTAAATGCATTATCTTCTTCCAGGGGTCTAAAACCTAGGCACTTGTGGCTCATGTAAAGACTACAACAACCAGACTACATCAGGAGCTGAATTAACCTCAGCAGAAAGAAGCACTACATACAAAAAACAATACCTCCCCTACCTTTAAGTACATTTCAGCAGCAACTAGATGACCAGTTTGGGTGGATGGTCAGCCCCCTTAAATTTGTGACATTTACCCCACAAACAGAGAACTGGCATTAAGGGCAAGATGCTAAAAGTTCAGAGCAGACCCCTGAGGTAAATAACTTGTGCCTAATTCCCTCCTTCCCCTCCCTACTTCACAGCTAGCAGCGGGTCTGCGGCTGCTTGAAATTGTGCATGTGGACGGGGAGGTGGGGAAGTGTGGGCTCAAAGCTTATTTAGCTACTCAAGCTGAGCCGTTTTAATTTGTTCTAGCAGTTACGAGCAGCAAAACCATTACCACAACTGCAGGATGGAATTATCAAAGCCAGCAGATGTTAGACACCTCTATCTTTTTAGAAGTTGACTTTCTTTCTGGCATTTAGAGAAAACGAACAAACAAGAAGGAACAAACAGAAACTACATGGAGATCTTTTTAGATATTATACCACACCCACATAGTCTAAGAAATCAAATTAATTTTTTAAATATTTTAAGATGCAATGTGATACTGAGAAGGGCAAAAAGGCACATATCTTAATTCTGCAAAGATGTAGAGACATATGCATAATTTCATGCACTGGGGTGGGTGGATACATTTACAAGCATCACAGATTGCAAAGATACAAGATTTTTCTTTTACTAACATCAATTGTATAGACCCATAGGAAAACCCTTTAAAATGCACTTTCATATTTTCAAAGCTTTGCAAGGCCTAGCAGAGCTGCTAGCTTCACTCACAACCTATATTTACAGCTCTGATGATGAGTCATTTGCTTACAGTAATGTATGGCAGTCCATGACATTTCCCATGCTTCTTCACTCTATCTGCTCTACTTGGGGTCCAATGCTTCAACTTTTCACTTTTTAACCTGCTATTATCTCACTTGTTTCACTGGAGTTTAGGATGGGTGTGAACATGTAGCAAAACTAGCTAATTTTAGTCTTTCTCCAGTTCATTTTTAATGATTTGTACGTTTCAGTTTAAAAAAAAAAAAATGTTCAGCAGATTTTAATTTTGCAAGAGAAACTTGAGACTTTCTTTGTGCAATCCTAGTAATAAATAGCTATTTGCTTTCCCAAGTAAAAATAAAGGCCTGCATGTGTCATTTACAGTTTCATTTGTGCCATGGATTTACCAGGAGCTCGAGAATCCATGGTTCAAAATTGAAAAATACGAAACAGCTGGTTTGTTCAGTCTTTCACCAGAAGCCAAGAGAGAGCAGGGTGTAGATTTTGCATCAAGGAGAACATGGATTTCCCAACTACCACCCACAGGTTGTTTCACGTGAACAAGTTTATAGTTGTTCTCAGGAAGGGCAAGCAGACGGGCAGTGCCACGAAAGTGAGGAAAACACAAAGACCAGCAATGAAAGATAACTATATTAACTATGTGTGGCTGGCTGTTTGAAGGAAAACTCAGAGGGGGGATAAAATATAGTAATGCCCTGGAAAACCAGGAGACTACATGAGGACTGCGGTAGGACGATAGTTGAAACAGTTCAGTGGGGTTTGAAGATAAACCAGACATTTTTTAATTGGTGTAGAAGCACATTATGGTCCTGCAAAGATCAGTCTGAGTGACATTTGTGTCTTTTCGTTCTAGTCACGTAATTTAGCAGCTGGAATTAGGAATCTTCATTCCTTGCACAAACAACAACCCCTTGGTGGACAATTCACAGCAACAACAGAGCCAGTCCAACACCGCTCTGAATGCACACCAGAGGATTTCTCCCTCCTCATATTCCTTGCTGCTGGATGATTGCTCAAATGAGCAGTTTGGGAGGATGCTCTGTGCATGTGGAGGGACTGACATGGAGGACTGGGTACCCAGCAGACCCCAGGTCTGCACTGCTGTTTGCAGGAGACTGGCACCACCCGGACAGGGTGCCTGCAAGGGCTGTAGGCAGGCTGGCTGGGCTCCCACATGCCTTCTTGTCCAAGGGATGTAAAGGTGCCATCAGCATTTATTTGGAGAACTCATTGGACATTGACCTCTAAAAAACTGCAGACATTTCATAGTCTTTACACATAGGCTTAAAAAAATACAATTTATTTTTACATATAAATTATTTCCTACTCACATTCTGAAAAGCAAAGAGGTGTGTGCTACTCATTTTTAATTCACCAACTTACTTTGGTTATTTTTACTACTTAAATATTATTTAAACTCATTTTTTAATGGCAAATTGTAGTGCTAGGCAGGAAGAGAAATGCAAGAGTTATTTGTTCATGTGCCTTACTGTAATAAAGCTCTAGTAAAGCATTAGGTCAGCTCTACTAAAGCACAACAAGGCTAAAAATAATATTTTAGAATAATATTTATTAAGCTCAGATGAGGATGAACAACTGCCACTAGATGGCACAACAGCCTTACATTACTTGGAGGTTTTTTTTTTTTTTTTTTTTTTTTCCCTTTATATAAGAGCAATATGTAACATTTGTTTTTCAAACATGGTGTCAACACATTTTTCCTATGCCTATCCGTATATCTGCTTATCACAAATTGGTGAATGAAGCAAACTACATGACAATTCCTTTAGAATATATGCATGATGGAAATTAGGTTTAGTGGTAAGCTCAACTAGAACAAATATTTACTAGTAGGATGCAAAAAAAGTAATGTTTTTTAATACATAGGTACATGTGAAAAAGTTACAGTCAGTGGTAGACTTTTTTTTTTTTTTTTTTTAAATCTACCAAATTAAAAATGTGAACTTTGAATTATCAAACAACTTGTTTCCTCCACATCTCAGTTAGCACTTGATGAGTTAACTATTCAGCCGTGTCTCAGGCAGGTGAAGTACAAAGTCAATATTGCTTTCTGGCTGAGTGCCGTTAAAACAAAAGAAATGTTCTTTACACAGATGCAAACATAGCAAACTTTTGACCAACCATATAATAAAAGAGGTGAAGATAACTGGTGTTTAATTAAATATGTTTTTAACCGTATTTTCATAATTTTTCGTAACTGCAAGAGTAAGTAACCTGGGTCAGCTCTTCAGCAGTGCTAGTTGACATTAACTTGGAGAAATATAATGAAATCCACTGGATTAGAACCTAGAACTCTACATTTAGCTGTGTTAAACCTGGAAAAGTAACTAAAAGGTGAATAAAATCCTAAACAATCAGTACTTCTCATGCTGTTTAAAAATTGAAACACAATGCTTAATACAATCTCAAAAACTTTCCTCTGGCTTCAGTTCATCTGATTAGTAAAGCTGATTACTAACAACAAAGACCAAATAAGTATTTTGGGAAAACAAAAATGTAATATATATCATATTTTAGCTGATTTAACGATCAATGAAGAGAGAGATGGAAATGGGCCAGCAACTTCACTGCATGGAGTACTGGTATGCACTTGAATGCAGCTCTCACGCTTCAAATGGGTACACAGGCATGTGGCATGGAAGGGAAGTGTACCTGGACTTCAAAATTTCCACAACAATGCTTCTAAATGTTCATGCTGTTATTTCTTAATGCATACCATACCATAATACAGAAATATAAACCATGCATTTTTTCGTATCTCTTTGTCCTCAGGAGGAGTGGAGCAAGGCTAGCACCGAATGCTTTAAAGGTTGTGCTAAGCCTGTATCCAACACAACTTCCAAAAACACTTCTGCGCTGCACGGAACCATAGTGGAAAATGTGATCCTCAGACCAGGAACTGGAAATGTGATTACATGTTAAAATCTCTGAATGCTATGACCTAATCCTTTTTGATCACAAATGGATTAATTTCCTCACCTTACATGATAACCCATGTAAAACTTTGCTGACATTATATGCATTCTCCATTATCTGTATCTGAAGGTAAATAATTACTATAATATTATTTCAGTCCTCCAGAAATCCTCCTGTTTCAGTATCAGGCAGGACTCCAAAAACAAGGATGAAGACAAAACTAGGTCGCATTGATATCTATGGATGGCCACAAGAAGAAACTTAAAGGACTAAATCTGGTGCTTAAAAATGGCATGGAAAATGTCATGAATGATTTTATTAATGTAGTAGCTAACCGCTTTCTTCACACCTTAGCTCCCCGCAGGTGGTGGTGTAGAGAACAACACTGGCAAATTTATTATCTATTTCAGAGACTTGGACTGGAGTTTGATGAGAATTTCAGACGTATACAGTCATCCTTCTGGAACCTAAGACAGCTTTATGATTTCTGTTGCCCAAGCAATTCATAATCTTTTAAAAGGATTTTCCCTTATGATTTTTATAGGTGGAGACGCATGAAAAAAAAAAAAAAAAAAAAAAAAAAAAAAAAAAAAAAGAATTGAAATGACCCATCTTAGGTTACCCAGTGAAAATGTGGGTACCCGAGAAATGAATTGCACACTTAGTTTAACATAATATCCAGTTCAGCACTCTCACTCCCAACCCTTAACCTTCTCTGAAGCTTCACATCTAAGAAAGTGACTTATCAGAAGTGCTGACCCTCCAGTCATACCACTCACAGATTAGCACTTGACCCTAAGTCCCATTATTTCAGCCTGATACAAAGTCAACTCTAAAATTTCTTCAGGTTCTCCTATTTGGGATTTAAGAATCTTGTACCGCAGCACTATTTTCCTTGTTCCTTCTGTAGTCCCACATATTCAGTCTTGCTGCTCATGAAGCAGAAAGAAATTCAGTTACTGTATAACCCCAATTTATTTCCAGAGTATTAGCAACTGTAAGTACTGAAGGAAGATAAGGCCCTGCAGACAAAAAAACACATACCCATGACATTAAAAGTCACATTTAAATGCATGCACACCAGTAGGTGAAATAGAAACACATCCTAAATCACATAAACCTGTTTACTTTGCAGATTTATTTTTGACATTTTAAACCACTATATTAAAAAAAAAAAAAGGAAGTACAGTTGATGGTAACAGCTGTACACAACTCTACCACCTTCCTTCCGCTGTATCACCATAAGGTTTTCAGCACTGTAGTGCTCAGCTCTAATCCTAACTTGAACAGAAATATAAAAATGCAAGCGTAGAGGTACAATGCATATTCAGCTGCTGTCTTTAGAACTCCACCTCATATGATCAGGCATAAAATTACAGAGAGTGCTGAGTAATGTCAGCAGTAGTGGCCTATACGCACTCAAAAACTTCACTTTACAAAGAGCAGAGTAGTGATTTTAGCTGATTCTCCTTGAGAATCAATCATACTGCTCCCATATTGATTTGCCAGCATGTGCCATGACATTGTACTGGCTTGCTATTACAGGCACTGGCTGTCAACAGCTTTAGCCTAGCCCACACCAAACGAAACATTTCCACAAAAGCAACGAAAGGCAGCTTTGTCATCCCAGTATGGTCTTCCAGATAAATTTTAGCTTGCAAAAAAGTTGGGTTGTTACAATGTTTTTGTAGTGCAAAGTTTTAGTGAACTAAATGCTGATGTTAAGTACCAATCTCCCACTGTTTCTATAATCTTCCAACTCTCATAGGAAAAACAAAAGTGTTCACTTTCATGGTCTAGAAGCAATCTGCAGGTCTGAGTGCAAAATTCAGTTCCTCCTTTACAGAAGACCATAGAAAAGAGGCTGCAGTTTGCCAGTATTCAAAGACAGATTTAACATTAACATGTTTTCTGTAATTTGGTTTATTCTCGTGATCGGTGAAATTGCAGAAGAGCATACAGAAACTGATTTTTCTGGTTAAAGACGTACTAGGATGCAAGCATCTATGAAGGAAGTAAGTTTGGATGAGCAGTTAGTTTCTCCTTCTTGCTTGTCTTTTCACCTGCTTTTTACAGCAACAGATGATGGTGCTCTTCAATTTCTTCAAGCTTCACATACACAGCTATGTCCAATATCTTTTCTTGTCCTCATATAAGTTGACATGGGTAAGATTCAGCTCGGAAGGTATTACAGGCAGATACTAGCTGCTTCTTGACAACACACCTTCCAACCCCACAACACCTTGTCATGGACTGTCTGTACACATTTGCTTTATATACACCTCAGTGTTTCTGCGCACTCTTATGTAACTGACTTCATTTTGGCTTAGCTCCCTTTGTTGGGATTGCTCCCAACCACATCAGTGTATCTGCCATCAAACTTACAGTTGTTTTTGTTACTAACATGCAATTTCATTATATACATTCATAAGCAGATGACTACAGTGAAAACTAATAACCTCTTGAAAAATGCTTGTTTTGTTAACTAAGCCATCCAACGAAGGAAAGCACATCCCTAACATTTAAGAGACTTGTTTCTAATATTGCATATTACAGAGACACGTGATGGCACAGACTCAACAAGAGGTACATGGTGAAGCCTGGAGGAGCCCAAACTAGACTGTGCATATCAGCTCTCGGAACTTGCCTTGCAGAAGGTTCTCCAGATGTCCTGCTGAGCTATTACAGCTCTGATTAATGTCAGAAACTATTACATTGAAAATGGATTTTCCTCAGTTTATTTTCAAACCCAGGCCTTGGAAAAAAAACAAGGCTGCCAGTGGGGCCTCAAATAGGTTGAAAAATACCTATCTAAGTAGAAAAAGACCAAAATAAATTGGAAAAGACTTCAAATCAAGTCCCACCATTGACCTGACCTACTGAGTCCCATCACTAAAACATGTCCTTTAGTGCCACATCCAACCAAATTCAGATACTAACAGAGAATAAAAGTTTACTCATGTTAACTTTCTATCACCTTTTCTTTCTTACGTCTTTAAAGACTTAAAATGGACAGAAGTCTTTTCATGAGTTTATAGGTTGAAACAAACAAACAAACAAACAAAAACCCACACCTTTCTCCTGCAAAACCTTTAAAATTATTCTCTCCTCTCTTCTTCATATAATTGTCCTATCTGTGCCCCTTTCCCTTCCTAATTGTCCTAAAAGACAACAAAAGAAAAAAAAAGCATTAAGATTTAATTATTTTGACATTATGACTGGAGTGGGTGGCTGAAATAAGAAAAAGTGAAATATTTGCACAATAAGAAAATAAAAAAATATGTTTAAAAAAATGACCTAACCAGCTGCTCAAAACAGGAAAAGCAGAAATAAAACAATTAATCACTTCTGCCAATTCCTGAGCATTTTGTCACTGGCTACAGTAAGATATTTTATACTTCACTTACACATATCTTCTCATTCAGGCACTAAAAATCACACCTCATTTGTTACATTGATTAAGGGAATAACATGCTCATGCCAGATTTAGGATCTCTTTTGGTAGGTATCAATATTGCACAAAGCATTTTTCCCCCCTGTGACTATGGAAAAGGAACACCGTACAGATAGTGTCGCCACTCATGAACAGGCCAAAAACACAAAGTAAAGACTGCTGATACTCTACTAATTTTGTATAGTCACCATTTTGTTAAAAGAATATAGAACTGTGAAGTAAGACTAGAGCTGTGAAGTAAAACATTTCTCTTTTTTTTTTTTTTTTTTTTTTTTTTTTTTTTTTTTTTT